>CM077115.1:521155314-522405314 GCA_039619475.1 Icerya purchasi | reverse complement strand
CCGTTTTTCACTTGACCAGTTTAAAATATTAAAATGATTTTTCAATATCCTGTGTATCAACAATAGAATGTATCATTTATCAAATTTATGTCAATTACCCCAATTTGTGGAAGAGGCAGTATTAGATCGAACGCTAATGCTCGCAATTTGCACTTCTATCAGTATGAAAGATCTGACCGCTAAAGCTACAAATTACAAATTTTTATATAATAGATCCTCGTCTTTACACAAATGATGTATTTGTTGACGGAACAGAGATAATATAATTCAATTGACTCGGATACGTAACTTTTATAAATTACCGGCTCTTTTTACCTCTCTTTTTAGCCATCTTTTCCTTCCTCGCTCATAGTTTTCAGACTTCTCCCCTCTTAAACGCTCCACAATCTCGGTTATTTGTCGCCTTCGTTTTAATCATAGTCTCCTTCCTGCATCATTTTCTCGGTTTTCATCTGCTAATAGACAGGATATAACGAGCACCAGAAGGAGCAGGAAGCCCCCAAGTGGGAATACAGAGCCGAACGCTCTAATGAAAGAAATGAACAGTTAATAAACACGTGATCGGCGTCACAAACAACCGCATCATTTGAATGGGGAGGACAACACGGGGTAGAGGCTAATGATTAGCGAAAGCGTGAGGAAGGCAGCAAGGAATGGTTAAAGCGCAAACGCACAATGGAGACAACAACAGAACGAGGAAGTGAAGGAAACAGAAGGAACCAAGGATTTGAAGGAAGATTAGGCCGAACGGACAGATAAAAGGAGCGACAATTAGAAAAGGAGGAAGGGTACATATCCGACCAAAATCTGAGATGGAAATTTTTACACAAAGACAAGAGAGATTAGAGGATGGGATTTTTTTGAAGAAGAAGAATGAAAAAGCAGCAACCCGAGCCAAAGAATCAGCCATCTCATTACCTGAGAGGGCATCGCTACTTCTTATAAGGTGACTTATATTTTCTCACTTTCTCCTGCTTTGTTATTTCCGCCCTTGAATTACTTTTTTGATCCTCTATGCACAACGTTTAAAAAAATAACTCTTTATTCCTTCTTTCCATTCTTTGAGCTAATATCTTCGTTGACGAACAAAAAAATAGCATACTTTTATTATAAAAAGGAACGAAAAATTCTGAAATTCTATTGTTGAACGAAGGTATTTATATATGTAGGAAAATTTGAAAACATAGTCGAATTAAAATTTCCATTTTATTTTTAAAAAAGCGAGCAAAATTATCTTTTCGCTTTCTCTGAAAGCAAATTACTTTAAAATGATATAATCTACGTCGTAAGTATTTAAAAAAATCTTTATTTATTTAAATTAAGTATTCTACGTCTTGACAGGAAATTTAAATTGTAGGTTGCTTTGTTTCACCTATTTTACAAGTGCTGCTAAGTGTGATATTTAATCATGAGCTGGTAAATCGGTACGTAGATATTTATAATTAAAATACAAGTGGTTTTAATTTATGTGTAAGCGCAACTGTATTCATAAGTATGTACTGTGCAAAAGTACATATGTATCCGTGTATGTGGGTTCAATTTAATATTGCCGCACGCGACTCACTCAGACGCGGAAGACAGGGTCCACAGTGGTAAGTGCGAGGAACCAGGATTCAAAGACGTAAATGACAAGGTAAACAAAATTATCTTTTTCAAAACACAAAACCCAAGAACGAAGAAAAAAATGGTATTCTCGAGCCAGCCGGTGCACAAATATAATAATTTTTTCTTTCTCTTTTTTTTTCTTTTTTTCCCCCGCAAGATAAATAAATGGCCAATGGACGAAAGTGAGACGAGTCGAGCACACATTCACAAACCGGATGCACATTGCCCCGATTAAACGCCGACGTAAATAAACAAACGCCACGGCAAACGGCACCAACCTCGCTCATACGCGAAGAAACACACTGTGTTGTACTGTAAATATCTTAAAGATGTTCACGAACTGAAACGAAAAATTAAACGTGAAAAATCACTAACCAGGTAAAAATAGACTAGAACACGGTGATACAAGCCGCTCGCGGGCAACTAATAGGTGAACAAAACTTCCTGCGACTAGAGTAGATTTGAGAGAAAATTTGTAATAAACGTGACAATGCAGACTAGATGAATAATGACTTTCTCTATTTGCTAAACCTGTCCCGTAAACGATTTCAACGGATACCAATTATGCTAGGATCTCGAGACCCGGGAAATCACCCCCGTACACCGAATATCGCCCGGAACAATAAACCGACTTCATGCTGTCAGAGCACAACAAAGGAATGTTACGGAAAAAGCTCTGTGTGACAATGTACTTATGAAGGCTCCAGCGCCGCCAAATGTTATAGGTGAGTAGGATCGCCTTTCTTACAGGACTTTAGGTTGACGAGCACGCCGATTGTTCCCGATAGCGACATACATAAATATCTCCGCGAGACCGCGAGCAGCCCCCACAATTGGCATCGTCAAACGGAACAAAGCAAACGGAACTTAAAAAGTACATAAACGGAAGTAAATTCGAGAAAAGAAGAAAATACAACAATTTTTTAAGATGATCTCCATACGGGCCTTAAATCAATACTATTACGAGTGACGTAATTATTATCTCGGGTAAGATCTCCTTTAAATAATACGCGTTGTTGCGAATACGGTCTACAACTTCTCAAAAGACCCTTTATGTCTTAAAGCTCTAATATTATTCAAACAGATAATTTTAAAATTGTTATACGTTCTGCTTCATTTGCTTACTTGAAGAGGGAAAAAAGGAGTCAAATTCGTCGTTTTTTTTTTTCTCGAAAATACAGATAACTTTCTAATTTTTCGAATTATTTAAGTTTTAATCTTGTACAATTAGATTTTTTTTCGTTTATTTTACAAATGTTTCAAAATAAAATGAATGCTTGATTAACCTATATTATTGCTCCTTTCGGCTTCAACTCGTTACAAAGTTCGCCCATAAAAATTATTGAACCTTCCGCACAAAAACTACACCTAGAGAAGTACATCTGCCTATCTACGCCTTATATCTGAATAACCGCTTTTACATAAACCGATCAGGCATGTAATGTTGTTTTGCGTTTACTAGCAATGAAGGAGAAGCAAACAATGGTTCAGCGACAGTTTTAAACTAGTTCAGGTGATTAGACGAATGCGTTCTTGATTTTTTACTTATTATTAATTCAGAGCAATGCATTCTACCAGTAAGTAGGATTAAATAAAATATCGTAAACTAAAACTAATGAAACGGTTCAAGAAAGTGTGTTCAAAATAACCAATAGTATCAAACATGACTTTTTTTTTCTAATTTTTTTTTCTTTTTCTATTAAAATATCAGGCAATAATAAACCGAAAATTTATTATAAAAATATTAGACTAAAAAAAAAATAAAACATTAAAGAATTGAATAATTAATATTTAAATAATAATCATATTGATATACACTGAAAAAGGATCCCGACTCTACATAATATACTGTCTTTCTAAAATAAAGCAGATTTTTTTGCAACCGAATTTTCGGGTTCATAGATTTCTACCAAAAATTTTAATTTCAACATTTTTTATGTTTTGTTTTTTTTTCTCTCAACTTATATTACAAATAAACGTTTTAATTAATTTCACTTTTATTCGAATTTTTTATGTTACTTGTATTAATTTTTACTCGGGTAACTCTTTATTTGTTTATTCGTCCATTTATAGAGTAATTTAATTTCCCAATATTGCCGTTATTATCGTAAGTCAACCTCTCCCTGAAAAGAGTTTTGCTCGCAACATTTCCTATTTTCATGTCTGTAATCGTTTTTTTTTTTGTTTTTTTTTGCAAATCATCATTTTTTCATTGTTTTTTTCTTCATTTAATACAACGCTGTAACCATTAAAATCGGATTCCAAGTAAGTTGCTCTAAAAGAATAATCTTTTGTGTACATTTTTAGCGTTGTTCTTTAATTTATATTTATTTTTAATGTTAACATGGACGCCCGTAGAATTTTCACCCGTATTGAGGGGAAACGTAATTCACACTAATGTTCCTAATTCTCTTTTGTTTTATGCGTTTAAAGACGTTTAACATCGCAGAAATAAATGCCATTTCATTTCTTTTTCATTTTTTAGTTAATTTCATTTTATATACGAGTATTATTTTCCATCGGACGTGTAATAATTTCTTTTATAAATATCAACCGTGTTAACTTTTTTATTCAACAAAAAAAAATTGCAACTTCTTCATTATAATAATAATTTCGGTCTATTTACGAAATTAAAATTAAAATAAATTTAGATCCAGCTGAAAAATGAAACATTGGGTTACATGTAATTTATTATGGAGGTCGATTTGGGTAAAACAAATTGCAATTTTTAAATATTTATCTCTATAATATATATGGTTTTCCTTTTTGAAAATTACAAGAATACTAATGCAGCTAAAAAAAATATACAAAAAATAATACAGAAAAAAGAAATAGTTGGTAAATAAAATTTAGGAGATAAATATAAAAAACAAATATTACAATAATACTATGATCAATTTTGCGATATGCACGTAAATATATTTATCGAAATAAAGATATACATGTAAGACATCCCCACATAGTGACACAAGTAAATTAAAAAGAATTAGTAACTAAATTTACCAAAAAATAAATTTTTAAAATAACACGTCAGCAGTTAATGTTATGTATAGAATTAGCGCTATAGTACAAAAATGATGCTTTTAAACCAAATCATCTGTTTATAAAACATGCATGAAAATTATTACATTTTTAAGGTGCCATCATAAATAATCTAAACACTCGGTTATCATTATTTAAAAATTAAATTGTAAATTAAATCTAAAGTGTAAATGACAACTACACTATTCATGTAAATTTAAATTTAAACAAATCTATAATGTACATTTGTACAAGTTCCAATCGTCTTGAGCACAATGCGGAATAACTTTAAATATGATGTTCATTAATCACTTCTTCAGGAGTAATTAATATTTCATTGTAAAAATATAAAGCTGTCAATCCAGTTAATCTATTTGACCGCATAGTGGCCCTTAAATATGTTTTTATTAACTTAAATTCGGAAAAAAAATTCTTTTAGCAGATATCATAGTTATACAGAGATAATGTGCAAAGTATTTTCAAGAGATGTCTAATATTTGAAAACAATCTCTAAAAACACATCCGCTACTGTGGATGGAAATATCTACAAAATTTTCTATACAATTGCAGTTCTCCCCTTAATGAAGCAGGCGTTGATAAATGATTATGATAAATTTTACCTGCTTGTAAAATGTTATCTAAATTGTTAATTTCTTTTTTTTTTTTAAATAACTATCAAAACAATTAAAAAGTTAAATAAAAGTACGGTTATCCCAGAAACGCTTTGTAAGGCAACTTTTGTTTATCTTGTTATTTGTTTCGCTACTTCGGAAATATGTTATTTAAAAAAAAATAAATTAATAATATAATATACTCATGTCCATCTTTTCAAAATGGTCTTTCAATTCAGAGATAATGTAATCAATAGATAGTAGAAGACTTTCAGTTTATAACGTTCTTTTACATGGTCAGACAAAAGATTTTGACGATTTTTTTGACAATCTGAAGTTCTTGTCTCTAATACGTTTATAAAAAATGATTGGATAGTTTGTACTGATTTTCAAATATAAAATCATACTCAAAAATTACGAAATCAAACTGTATGATAGCAGAGAGAAGATTTGCAAATTTTACAGTGGAAGTAGAATCATTCAGATCTTCCAAAAATTATACAACACTGCATATTTCCATAAATTATAAAATAGCATTGTGACACGCCAACCATTTTTTGTACCAGAAATAGATTTTGGTTTATAATTTCTTTCACAGGCATCGCTTTTTTATGATATTTTTGAATAGAACAGATCGTTTACTTCACTCCTGCAAAAAGTATACTATACTAATAAGACCCATAATATTTCTCGCAATTTGAATTTTACAAGCATCCGTTATTAAAAGATTAAATTTATGTAAAGCACAGTGAATATGTATACTGCTAGCGATTGTAAATACATGAGGGGAACTTAAACGCATTAGAATTTTGCAAAAAAAAAAAAAAAAGAGATCAACTCTACTGATTTAACTAATTTAATATGAAAACAGATACGAGTAAATCTATGTGTTTATACGTAATTTTAATTGTTTTAATCAAATTAGTTCGACTTGTCTTGTCTTATCCAATTCAGTATAAAATGTATAAAGTACAAATTTAATTTATATGCAGGATAAAATTAAATAATTTGACCACGACATTTATATTTAATATTTTGGCAATGCGCACGATTTATTAGAATTTTAATTTTAAATACTTACCAGATATTAATTCTTCATTTTTATTTTTTTTTTTTTTTTTAAATATGATATTTCGTGTTGTTGTTTTCAGACATATTTAAAATATTTTGTTTCACGTTAAATATATTTAAATGAATAACATAGGCATCACCACTAGTAATGAGACTAAAAAAAGAAAACATCGTATCTCACTGAAAATTATTCTATCCCTAATCATGGTTATAAGCTAATTATAATATGTAATTCAAGTATACTTATATTCATTTTTAACATTTATTTTAAGTTATTATCATAAAGTTATTTGTGTTATCATTTTCTATAATGCTTTATTTGATATAGCAATTTATGTTTCGAATATATAATTTTAAAACAAAAATTTTGCGACAATAATTTCACTTTTAAAAATTTTTCTTTTTAACAGTGCCGTACAATTCTTACAACCGTTTCATAAATTTAACTCATATTTTAGGGGTTACCCCTCCTATCCTGAAATCCACTACAGTGCTATAATGTATGATTCGTTTATATTATGTATCCGATTTTTTAGGGGGATGACATATTTTATATAATATACGAGTATTAATAACGTTGTTTTACGCCAGTAGTAATATAACAAAACATTATGAATAACCATTATAAAAAACCGCCGTGGAATATGTAACTGAAATTGCAATAGAAATTCCTACAAAACCAAAATTATTATATATATATATATATATATATATTTTAAGAAAAGCGTAATCAAATTTTCCCATTCTGTAAGTATTACATAATGTAACTATCATCTTGGGATACAGTATCCCCATGACAAGAGACCTTTACATATATAATATATGCAGTTCTATTAATCATATGCTACAACTGCAATCGCATAAATCTGCAATCATTTATTTACTTTAAAAATTTCTCGGGTACAAAATTTTTCATTTCAATAACAATGCCATCGTATTACACCAAAAATATAGGCCTGCCTACAACAGTTCATTAAATTCACTGAATATGATAGTGTCCAGGCATAAACATGAAAAAGAACTTTTTCTACAAGTAAATTTTTTCTTTGTTTGTAAGATACACTGTGCGCTATTAAAATATTCAGTGTAAATTTACTTATATATTTTTTAATTTAATCACTTACTGCTTCAATTTTTGTTTTACATAAGAATTTTCACATTATCCACAATTTTTAATATCTTCGTCGTAATTCCAAACAAAATTTTATCTTTTTATTAATCATACTTATTCTTGAGAGACTGTGATGGTTTTGCTTCTTTCAAAATCACAACGTCCGATATGTTGGTTCTTCGATCTTTCCCTTCGGTCCGGTTTATGTCGCATAACTGGTACTTTAACATTAATATTATCCACATAACTTTCACAAGTATTTTTCTACTTGTGGTTAGTAGAATTTAGCTTCATACCATAAGTATTGGGGGAATTAAAATATCATCTACTCGCAAAAGAAAATATACGATTCATGTCTAAAAATTGAATTAATAATCAGCTGTTTTAAATAAGAAAAACAGTAAAAAAATTAAACCATTATAATATTCCAGAAATTTCAACTTGCGCCAGTATAATGTAAAAAATCTGTGATATAGGGATGATACTGTTCTACACGAGTAAAGAAAAACTAAAGTGGTATCATTACGACAAATGTGGTAGAACTGGCCAAGAAGCTGACTTATTTTTCGAATATATCAAAATGCGGCTGTGAGCAGAAAAGGCAGACTAATAAATTATATCTGATACTCTAATAAGACAAAAACTAATTAATACTTAACTTACGAGCAAATTTGTAGAAGAAATTAAAGACCTGCTTATCCACATGTTAAATCAACAAAATAATATAAGTGAACCTCTAATAAATAAAAAATTACCTCGTAAAAAATAGTGATTTGGAACGCCAATGGCGTGATGCAGCATAAGTATGAAATTAAATTAAATTTAAACCAGGAAAAAATTGATATACTACTAGTCCCGGAGAGCTATCTTACAAATGCAAACTATTTTCATATCAAAGGTCATAATTTGTACTGCACTTCACATCCCGATGGTAGGACTCATGGAGGAGCGGCGATATTAATTAAAATTAATATTAAGCATTACAAAACTAATGAATTCAAAGAAAACTACTGCAGGCAACCTGTATAAAAGAATAATATGCAAATAGAAACATAGTTGTCTGCAGTGTATTGTCCACCTAAATATAAAATATCGCAACAACAATTTAATAGTTTCCTGTGCACTCTAAGTAATATATATATATATATATATATATATATATGTATATATGATACGGATTCGGTACTTGCAGCGCTATCCTTTGACGATGTTCGAGTTATAAAAATATTCCCCGAAACATCATTAATTCACGATCTCTCGGACATCGTTCTTTTTAGCAGTCGCTTTGCCTTGTTAAGAACGCATACTTGGTCAAAACCAAAAAATCCCGTGCCTGTTCGTTCGAACAGAAGTACCGGGCTGAGACTGCACTAATGTCTGAGTGGTAGTGCTCGAGCACTAAGGCACTGATATATGCTTGCGGCAAAAGCGCGCATCCATACTGTGTGTTGAATGACATTGAGCTGACCGAAGATTTTCTATTTATCCCGCCAAAAGTCAGGCAGGGCAATTAGTGCGGTGACCTACGCAGAAGTGTTATTCTAGAAGCTTCCGCGTAGCCTTTGCTACCGTGGCACGGAACACATTATTCGATCTATCATTTGTCACTGTTCGCTTCTAGTCGTTGCAACGGATAGGTAATCTTATCGATACCGCGTTTTGCTATATACATATATATATATATATATATATATATATATATATGTGTATATGTATATGTATATGTATGTGAGCGCCAAGTCGCTAAATTAGACTTTTTTTTTTTTGTTTTTTTCTTATAATTTGATGTGAAATTTATGCTTTATTTGTTATTAATGTTCCTATCGTACGTAAGCATTTAGTCGATTGTGTAATCAAAAGTTTTAGGCTGTTCGTTTTATAAACATACGCGTTTCTCGGGAATCGTCCATTATTTTAACACGTGGTGGAAACCCGCAATGTGACATTTCTCAGTGGAGAGAGGCGGCTCCTGTGAACAGAATCGGGTCCATAGGGTCAAATAAATTTCAATTTAGTATTTTATGTTGGTCCTTTAATTTTTCTGTTATATTTTTTTATTTGATTTCGTTCCGTATCGGTAAAAAAAGCCTAAGCCCCGCGAAGTTATTTGTGGCATAAGCGATGTCACTGGCGCACGTTTCATAAGAAAAGAAAGTTTTGATACGCAGATTTTATTTATCCTACAAGAAAATATCAGTTCCTCTCAAATGAGTGACAAAGAGAAATTGGACGAGGCAGAATTTAAATTAAAAGGCTCTCGGAGTGGGGAGTGGACTAACTGACAGCGACTGAAGTGAATTCAGATATATATATATATATATATATATAATCGGTGGAGACTAAAACGCCAAAAACATTTTTTGGGGATCCAGATTAAACACGACTAAAGGCAGAGAGTTTAAATAAGCATTGAATTATAACTGATATTATATCTTAACGAGCGAATAGCCTAAATGAGGAAAGATGTATTATTTTAACAGGACAAGATTGTCGCATAGGAACACATTCGTTTATAGCTTCCTTGTCAACGTAATTTTGTTAGAATGACCATGAAGAATAAAATATTAAAACCGCGGTCTTGAAATATGTAGAAAGAACTTCTCAAGAGTTATGAACGAGGGTGTGGAGGAAATACGGGAGAAAGATAAATAATACAGTTTTCAGACACGATACGAACTGAAGAGAATTATAGGAAAACTCTAACGTCTGGTGTATTGCAAAACATTCGGCTATGAAGGGAAAGGAGAATCGAAGAATAAAAAGCAACATCTGTTGGCTCACTGACAAAGGAAAAATCCCGTACTTATTGAATTTTTTCATAACTAGGAGATTAGCAACAACTTACATCGAAATAAAATCTAAATCAAGTCTCTCTTCTGATCACTCTGCAACGGTTGTGATAATAGGTAACGCGATAATAATAAGGAAAAGAATTAAACCACAGTTACACCTAACTAATTAGAATATATTTAAAGAAAAGGTTGAAGAAAATATCACGTTAAATGTATCTTTTCGAAGTGAAATTGAATTAGAAAATGTATTACAAATTTTTATTACGAGTTATTCAAGAATCGGCTTGGAGCAGTACGCCACAAAACCAAACAACTCCAGCATTTAATACAAAAGAATACCAAGGAAAAGGTGGCATAATTCGGAAGACAAAAGGAAACTAAATAAACAAACGAGAACAGTTAAACAGCTACTACTAAAACTCAAAAATGATACGTTTAAACAATACATATCTTGTTTATCCCCCCTGGCAGGTGAATATTCCTTATGGAAGGCGACGACAAATTTTAAAAAACCAAAAAATCTGATACATCCGATCAGAAAATTCGGTGGCAGCTGGGCACATAGTGATGAATAGAAAGCAAAAAATTTACTAACATCTTGCTAACATCTTCATCCGAAATCCCGAAGATGATACATTACCCATAGAGCAATGCAGTTACAACATCTGTCTTCCAATAAAACCTGCCCGTCGGGAGAGATTAAAATACTATTAAACACATGAATCCAAAGAAAGCTCTTGGATATGATCTGATAGCGGCTAAGATATTAAAAGAACTGCCACGCAAAGGTCTGATCATGTTAACGTACATATATTTAACGCAATAATAAGATTGTCGTATTATCCAGCGCAACTAAAATGTTCACAAATAGTAATGTTACCGAAGTCTGGTAAGCTGGCAACTGACACACAGGCCGATTTCGTTACTTCCAGTAATATCGAAATTATTCGAAATCTTGCTAATTAAAATAATACTTCTTCTAGTTGATGAACAGCAAATTATCCTATCTCACCAATTTGGTTCAGAGCAAAACACTTTACAATTCAGCACGTACATCGCGTGGTGCAAAAAGTTGAATCTGACTTGGAGGAGAAGAGGGTCTGTGATGCGGTTTTCCTGGACGTGGCTCAGGCGTTCGACAAGGCTTAGGGTATGATGGTGTCTTATTGAAAATCAGAAAACATTTTCCACATCAGTACAGCAAGTTATTTTCTTCATATCTAAATAAAATATTTTATCAGGTCAAATATGGAGATGAAATTTTTCTAATATATATATATATATCCAATAGCCGCTGGTGTTCCCTAGGGTAGCGTCACTGTTATACGTTATTTATATATAGCAGATCTTCCTATTGATGATAACTCTCCAGCGGCTATTTGTGCAGATGATACGGCTGTTCTATGCTCAGATGTAAATCCAGCTAGAGTAAATATTGCTTTGCAGACTGCAATTAGTAAAATAACATCATGGTGCTAAAAGTAGCGAATAAAAATAAATGAAAATAAATCATCTCATATATTATTTACTAACCGATATATAGAGCCACAAAGTGCAATGGTTGGCAGTAAGATAGTTCAAATCAAAAAGGATGTCAAATACCTGGGTATGTATTTGAATCGAAGATTGACTTGGCCTAAACACATTGAAAAAAAAATAGAATAAACTTAAGCTAAAAACCAAAAAACTATACTGGCTAATAAGGAAAAAATCCCAGCTTGCTATCTGCAATAAAATACTATTATACAACCGAATTCTTACGCCAACATAAAAATATGGTTTTGAGCTATGGGGTTGTAGTGGACGAAGCAATATTGAAATAATAATACAAAGGTACCAAAAACGTAACATCGCGAACAATGATCGGTGCCTCCAGGTACGTAAACAATAAAACGATACACACTAATCTAAACACGAATTATGTAAATGAAGTGATTAAAGAATCTGCAGTAAAACATAAGAAAAGATTAAATAATCATACAAACTATTGAAAAAAGATGTGGACACCCAGGTGCGTAGATTAAAAAGAACTAAGCTGCTAGGTTTGGCTGAACTTATTAACCGGTAATGGGGCTTTGTTACTGGATGAAAAGTATGCAAGTAATTTTAGTAGTATTTATTATATCATCTATTGAGGAGTGGATAAGGGGGCAGGGCGAAAAACTGTGATCTAGAAATTACAAGAAGGTAAAATAATAAATATAAACATTTTAAACAAATATTTTAAAAATGATTATTAATTGAAACATGCTGAAAACGTTTTTTTCAGGAACGGTATCCTACCTTTAGTGCTAGACAAAAAAGTAAAATAAAATGTAATTACAATATATACTACCCGCCTAAATCTGAAGGGGAGACCTAATTTTCCTGTCTTCAAGATTCAGATAATTACAATATGTTTATTTTTACCGGCACACATTTTTCCTCTTTTCTAGCAATAAAGATAGAATACACTTTTGTACAAAATAAGTATTTCTAACACGTTTTATTTTTGATATTGATTTCTAACATGCTTTTGTTATTTACAATTGGTTGTATCGTTATTTTATCGCTTTAACTAATTATCAGATAGGATTTATGTATATAGAAAATGATAACATAAATAACATTATGATAATAACTTAAGGGGGGAGCAGGGTCTTGGGGGTAAAAAAAAAATGATTTTTTTTTTATTTCATAAAATGAATGTACAACATCATAAGAATATTGCGTCAAAATTTCAAATAAATCGAAGCAAAACTAACAAAGATATGGCATTATAACTGTGCGCCGCTCTAACTCTACTAAAAGAACGAAAACGACTATCTGGCCCTGACGCACAGCGGGATTAAAGAGCATATTTTTCTGTCCCTTTCGTATAATCCCTTAATTGATTTTTTCGAAAAAGATTTACGCAGGTAGGTAGATGTTTATAACCATACCTTGAGACAGATTCGGTACGCGTAATGCTATTTCTTGACGACGCGAGGTTTCAGTTAGAAATTAGTCTCTATTCACGATCTCTCAAACATCATTCTCGGTTGCATCGCTGCTTTGTTTTGTCAAGAATGCTTACTCGGCCAAAACCAAAAATCCCTGTGTTCTGTTGTAAGTCCGGTCGTTTGCACTACTACATCGGGGTAGAGACGTATTTGTCTCTGAGTGATAGTGGTCGAGGCACTGACTTGTACTTGCGGCGGAAAACGCAATACTGTGTGTCAAGTAACGCTGAGCTGAGCGAAGATTTTGTATGTTAATCAACAAAAGGAATGTGTAGAACACGTCCAGAAGAGGATGGAGACCCGTTTGCGCGATTTAGTAAAAAAGAAGTGTAATAGATACTGAAACTAAGGCTGCAAAGAAAATATAAAGGAAAACACTTTCTGGTAAAGGCAAGCTCAGTGCTAAATTGATTGGTAAACTAACGTTTCACTATGGTCGTGTCATCCGTTACAATTATCATTCTCTAAAAGAAATGAAGAAGGCCATTTGGGCGACTTATTATCACTACGCCTCAACTGACAAACACTTGCCCGAGCGGCGAAAACTCATGGTGTGAATAGCGGAGAGCCGCAGCTGCAAACGAATTGCGTTTTTTCAAACACTCTTACTCTGCTCTACCAAGTGATGTTCTAGAGGGGATTAAACACCAACTTATGAATATCTGAGCAAAGATGCTCTCCTAGAGCGATGTATTGGCGGATTCTCTCAAAACAATAATGAGAGTATCAACCAACTTATTTGAAAGATTTCACCAAAAACTGAGAGTGGTTCGACAATTATTGTTGAGTTTGGAGCTCATGTGGCTGCCTCTACCTTCAATGAAGGCTGTGTTGCTTACCTGACCTTTCTGGAAGAGATGGGAATCAGTGCAGGCCCAAGTTATCATGGATGGGCGCAATCAGTGGAAAATACACGAATGAGCAAAGCGGATGAGCGAGCGGCGGAACATACCAAAGAAGAGAGAATTCGTCGTAGGCAAGAGCAAAAAGATGCTTTGGAAATTCTAAATCAAAGTTCTTCACTTTATGGGCCTGGCATTGATGATTCTGTGTGAGTATAGACAAAAATTACTACCTTATTAACGTTTAATTTGTGATTTTATACTATAAAAAACTTTAAACGCGTTTTTCTCGAAACAACGTTTTCAAAGCCGGTGCACTCTGTAACTCAAAATCTACTACACCGATCGTTCTGAAATTTGGTACACTATTTTTATAGACAATTTGCAAGGTAGCAACGTCGAGTTTTTTTTTTTTTTAAATTATTATTATTTATTTTACAATAACAAATGGCTAATTTTTACTCAAAAATCGGTATTTTCACTTCCAAGTGTTACCAATGATTAAAAAATAAATAAAAATTAAAAAACTCAACGTTGCTACCTACAGAAACTCATTAACTAATGAAAAAACTTTAGTTTTTTCACTTCCGATAATCCAGTGTTAAGTTATGCGGTGCACCGCAAAACAACTTTTTTTCGAGGCGCGTACGAAAATTTGCTGCCATTGGCTTAATTCATTATATTTTTCAATGAAAATTTAACACAATATTCTTCAGATGTTACTTTATCATGTACCAATTATGTAAATAAACTTGCATTAACCATGTTCTCTAAAAAAATTATCAAAAAGTCGTCTTTTTTTTACTTCCAAGACCCCCCCCCCTTAAAATAAATGTTACAAATGAATACAAGTTTATATGAGCAAATACATATTTTAACCTATAACCCGGGATAGAATATAATTTGCAATGAGACACATTTATCCTCGTTATTGTGTTATATCTACATGTCATTATAAAAATTCATCCATCTGGTATTGTGGTTCGGAATTTATGATACACAATGTAAGTATTTATAGTACTGTAATAAATTAATTTCTCTTATCTCACGAAATTGATAAATTTTAAATAGAAATAACGAGTAGAGTACAGTTTTGATTTGTCAATTTCCAATTTTTTAAATATTTACGAGTGGTTTAGTTATTTAGTAACATTAAATCTATATAAAAACGATTCTAGTATCATCTGATATTTGTTATTCAGATATTAGGATCGCTGCTGATACTTTCTTTATTTAATACCACGTACATTAGAGTATGCATATGAAATGTTTTAAAAGTTATTTTTAGTTCGTATTAATTTAAATATATTCAACGTGAAACAACTTTTTTTAAGTATAATTAAATTTACTTCGGAAAAGAATCATCATAGCAAAAACACCCACGATAAAATTAGCAAAAATCCGGATTCATAAATATAAGACTGCTTAAGTCTTCCCCGGTGTTGGGTAATAATGGCTCATATCGAAAAATAAATTCCTTCCAAAATGCCCCTTTATGGAAAAGTTTTTCACGTTATGCAACCCATAAAACGAGAGTAGTTTGACTTAATTGTTAATCTATAATAAATTTATGTTTAAATAGTTTTTATTCTGTATTTCGTAAAATTATTAAAAAGTACAAATATTAAAAAAATCTGATGTAATACATATGTATTGGTCAACATAACTAAATAACACGAGATATTTTTTTTTCTTTTTTTTTTTTTAAATTTTTATTATTATTATTGTGAAATTCCGCAAATGCGCTACACAGCGCGAGTAGCGGAAACAAAATGTAAATTAACATGAATCTTTAGTGCGAGCGCGCAAAAATAAAAAGTATACAAAACAAAAATGAACACAAATCAAAGGAAGAAATAAGTAAAATAAAAGTTAAAAAGACAATATTTAATTTAGACCGATAATAGAGACCAATTTCCTTTTATTTTATTAAATGAATAATTAGACCTGTACACACTTTTACAAAATAACAATATAATGGATTCATTTAATAAATAACTGAAATAATGTGTTCATCAAATTTCTTTAAACAACATAAAATTCAAAAGTGAATAATTTTTTGAATACGGTGGTGGTATATTACAAAAAAGAAAATCGAACAGATAACTTACTAAAAACTGAATGATAACCATAATCGGACAATGAACTTGTCTGTTCACCCGCTTTCAGGCACCAACAAAATACCGACTAATATCAAATATCAAAGAACTGACTACTTTAACAACGCTGTAAAATTCCTTCATTATTCCGATTTGTTTATAAGATATGCAAACCGTTTATTATTACGTTAATTACGTATCACGGTGAGCATTTACCGTTACGTACTATTTATGCAGATTGCTTATCAACTGAGCGTGTAATAGAATTCAACAGTTTCCATTTATTTCCATTTTTGTCGTTCTATGTAAATAATCACGAAAAGTCAAAATTTTGTAATTAATATTCATGCATACGAGACGCCGCATACAGTATTGCTGCTACAGCCTAAAAAAAATCTGTTTCTCGTTATAGATAACGAAACTATAAAAAGACAAGATCGTAATTACTTCTTATACTTTCTTCCATGATTATGATAATATACAATAATAATCATAATAATAACAATAACAACAACACTAATAATAATAATAATAATAATAATAATAATAATAATAATAATAATAATAATAATAGTGTTAATAATAATTGTCAAACCTTGCAATAACCTTCTTCAATGCACAGGTACTCTCTGGACATGGAAACTTCGGAGAATACCTAAATCGATTCAAGATTAAATCTATGCCACATTGTCAGTATTGTGAACGAAATGAAACTGATGATATATATCATACTATTTTTAAATGTGGAGCCTTTAAAGAGCTACGACAACAATACAAAATTAGTGAAAACACCCCACTTCTACTGAATACTCAAAATGCAAAACACCTCCTAGAATATTTCCATGTTACTATGAAAAAGAAACTGACACTAAACCCGCAAGTACCTGATCAATCCTCTCCTAGTTAAAATATATCATAATAAGTGAATTATAAATCTCAGTAACTTTGTATGTAAATATTATTTTGTTACATTCAGTGACTATGTATTATCATCACTGATGTAACACATGTTTATAACTATTAGCGTTCGTAATAACATTGTATTTATTTTATGCGTATATATATTATTAAAATAAAATTGCCCCATCGGGAATATCCGAAATGGGGAAAGAGTTAAAAAACGTAATCCAAGACCTAACACAAACGTTTTTTTCCCTACCCTGGGCGCGCCAGCGGCCTTGACCAAACAACATGAAAAGTTAAGAGTTATAATTAAATAGCCAGCGGTCAGAAATGGAAAAGACAAAAGACAGCAGCAATGGAAAACATAAACTTTTGCAATCATTAAATGGCCAGAATCAAATATAGAGCAGATAAAAATAAAATCCAGAAAATTTATGTCAAAGTTCAATAAACACCGCCCGAGATAATCCATGATTCGTCGGGAAGTTTTCAACAGCTCAATTCTAGAATATATATTGTTTTAACAATGGTTATTAATGTTGTTAATTATATAAAAACTAAACCTCTGAAGTCGAAGATTTTTCCTTCTCTTTGTAAAGATATGGAAATCACTGTTAGCTTATTCTTCATTTAAACGATTTCCACTTCGGCGCAATAAGGTTTTTTTTTTTTTTTTTTTTTTACCCCCCCTTGGGTTTGCTAGCAAAGAGCATTGGCCCAGCAAAAAGGAATAGATACATGGAATAGACTAGAAATTATATTTTAATTCTGTCGACAATGGAATCAAGGAACACCCCTAGGACAGGAACAACAGAGATAGTAGGTAGAGAAAGAACATAAGAAGCGTTGAAAAGAGCAGGAAGACCAAGCTTTAAAAGATGACAATAAAGTAACTCACGCTCGCGAGATAAACCGGAGCACTCGAAGAGCACGTGATTCGCATCGCAAACATACTGGGAACCTTCAGGATCCAATGGACAAAAAGGAGATGCAGCCAAAGAGAAGCGATTTAGTGAAGAAGGAAGGAGACTATGCGAGAAACGGAGGCGAGATAATTTAGTAATTATGGACCGACGCAAACTGGGAAACTCATAGAACCAAGGACGAGGAGGAGGAACAGGATTAATCAAGAGATAAAAGGAATTAGGATTAGCGAAAAGAGATACATAAACAGAATGCCAAAGTCTAAGATGGCAGGATTTAGTTGGCAGAAGAATATTGTGTGCTGGAACCCTACTAATAAAATTCCCATTGGAAACAGCAGCTTTAGCAAGGAGGTCGACGGCTACATTTCCATCAATGCCTGCATGTCCTGGAATCCAAAGAAAGTCAATCTGGGTACACGTCGATGAGGATAGATCATGAAGAAGAGAACGAATAGAAAGGATAATAGCATCAGTGGAAGGAGAAAGGGAAGGTAGAGAAAGCGCTAGAAGAACACTTAAAGAATCAGAAAAAATAAGGGGAATTTGGAAGAACTTGCAGAAGAGGAAATATAAATAATGGCTTGTAGAATGGCAACAGATTCTGCAGTAAAGACAGAACAAAAGGACGGAAGTCTAAAAGACCGAGAATGAAAGAACTGAGGGCACAAGAATGCCGCCCCAACTCCGATCGGGCTCTTCGATCCGTCAGTAAAAATTAAAGAGTGATCACGGAATAGAGAGTTTATTGTATTATTAAATTCCATACTGACGATATGAGAGGGAGAGGATTTAAGGAAGCATGGCATGAAGATGATATTTGGTGGCTTTAACAATTTGGAATAGAAGTAAGAAAAAAGAATGAAAGCTTGTGATGAGGAATGACAAAAGGGGAAAATTTAGAAAGGCGAAACGATATATGAGATAGTATAGGAATTTTATTGGAGGAAAAACGCCAGTGACGAAGGATAAAAGAATTAGAGGTACACTGATATATTTGACGAGGAAGTGGGGAAAACGTTTGATGAGAAAGCGATAACCCAAATAAGATCTTCGGATGAACAGAGGACAGATATTGGATTCAGATAGAATGGCTGGGATAGGAGATGACCTCAGAGCTCCGAGACAAAGCCGAAGGCAACTGTTTTGAAGATGATCTAATTTGTAGAGAACGGATTTGGAAGCGTTGCCATATAAGAAGCTGCAATAATCCAATCTAGAGCGTATGAGAGATTTATACAACATTATTAACACAGAAGGATCGCCTCCCCATCTCGTAGGTGAGAGAGCTTTAAGAAGGTTTAAGACTTTAAGCGAAGAAGCATATAAATGGCTGATATGTTCATGGAAAGACAGACGAGGGGATAAAATGATACCCAGATAACGAAAAGAACTGACTATTGGAATGGAATGATTTTTAAGGTTTATTTCAAATGAGCATAAGGTGTTGAAGCGTGTCTGTGTGATCCAACATGGAGCAATAAATTAAAAAAGAACTGGTTTAAGATTTTTTTTTTTTTGAGTTTACCGATTTAAGATGTTTTTTGCAACGCGTAAATTTATCTAGAGTTACGACCCTGAAGAAAATCATAAATAAACATTGATAAAGGACTGTCGAATATCATTTAGAAATTCTAAGGACTAATTCGCACGAAAAAATACTTTTTTAAATTGCATAACCGGATGTTGGATAATAAATCCATTTCAAAATTTAGATAACGATCTATCCTTGTCTGAAGAAGAACCACTGATAGACATATCTTTCTTCCAGTAATGCAGAGAAATTAGGATTTGTTATTAAACCTTTAATACATTTCTGGAGTGAGCTGTCTTACAATTAATTCAAGCAAAAACGTTTACTGTTTTCTTATACCTTTGCGAAACTGGTTTTTCTATTATCTCTTCTTATATACGCCGTCTCTGACCAAAGTTTAGCAATAAAGCCCCATCTTCACCTTATCAATTTAAGTCCTTTTGTGAATATCGGTACCATCGGAGTAGGTCTGTTCCCCACTGTAGCTTTCTTCTACCTACGCTTCTTTTACCAACAATTTTTTCGCGTGACACCGATTGCAGTGAGTGATACTTTTCATTACGATGAATATGACCGTAATAGTTTAGCTTACGTTTTTGAATAGTCAGCGATAATTCTCTTTTTTTTTCGACATTCTATTTACGATGCGTCCATGGAATTTTTAACGTACGACGATATATAAACATCTCAAAAGTCTGAATTTTGATGCTATACAGCCGTAATATCTTTTCTGGCAGGCAATTTTTTCATTGAAATAAAGACTGTCCTAGCTTTCTCTATTGCGGTTCTAATCTCAATATTTTGATCGGTTTCTTCACAGAACCGGGTGCCCAGGTACTGAAATTTCATTACCCTTTTAATTTTTTCCAAACCGATTTGTATATTGCCCGCAGACATATTCGTATCTCGTTTACATTTGTCCAGCAGCATCCATTTCGTTTTGGACGCATTTATTTTCATTCCATAACTTGGCTAACTTCATGGACGCGCGCGCGTAAGCATTTCTTGTAATCCGGAGAGGTTTCCTGATATCAGTACCGTTTTACAAATTAATCCAAGTGTACTATTTGGATACCGAAAAATTACATCATTCGTCTCTCCGCCCGTTTTACCTATCACGCGTAATATTTTACCGAAAACATCATCTAAACTGCGCCCTCTGTTCCTGCATACATCATATATGTCAGGTAATAAGTTATCAGTTTTTAAAATTAATCTAAGTGTGTACACTATCGTATACTATCCCGCTACTAAGAATTAATATTACGCATCTCACTTTTTTTCTTTTTCATTCCCAACTGTCTTTATAAATCCCACCCATCATACGATTTCTATCGATCGTACATAATCTTCCCGTAACATCACTATTGTAATATCCTATAAAAATACATAATCAATTTCCAAATATACTGAAAAGCTACCCTCTTTGCCTCTCACACTGTATGCCTCTGAAATTCCAACACGTTATGATTTAAATCAATCCAAGTATACACTATCGCGCTACCAAAATTAATCTATCGCCGTTTTTTTCACAAGTTGTAAGTTTCCGAAAGAATCCTATGGTATATTTACAAAATTAACTGTAATAAACTATCAACTATCCCCCCAGGTTCCAAAAATTAACTCTGACTCTCGACTCCCTTTTTACCGATTGTTCGTAATTTTTCTGTGGTTAGTTTTGGCGTCCAAAAAAAAAAAATCAAAAAAAATCAAATTATGAGCATTGAATGGAAAAATTAATTTTGGTTAGGTTTTTTTCCGTCATACGTATGACATAGTTAGCTTCCTCTTATTGCCATACTAATTGGGATGTGACATCAAAGCTGTCACTTCGCCTAGTATTAGACTAATTTTTACCACATTTATCTTCATTAACATATCTCGTAATTATTATTATCTAAGGACCCCCATCCAATAATAACGAAGTTCGGATTCGTGGAAACGGGTAATCGTCCGTTGCTGACAAGCCCAAGGGAAAACTAAAAAAAAAAAGGAAAATGGTAATTGTTTATTGTCGGAATAACAAAAAAAGAGGCAAAGCGTTTGAAGTAAAGTTTTCAACAAAAATTTCACTTTATCAGGGAAAAATTACTTTCAAAAATACAAAAAAACACAGAAAAATCTTAAGAACAGTAAATGAAATTAATATGTAAATCTTTATTTTTTGTTTTCTGCCAGTTAAAAATACTTAAAACTAACGATCGATCGGACTATTTTATAAACAAAGTAAAGATTAAATCGATATACGTGTATACATTTAAAAAAATTAAGCGATGATATTCGTAACTATTTACGCACTCCAACCCGCGTGTGTTATAATGTAAATTGTATTTATAATAAAAATGTAAAAAATATCACAATTCGCAACATTTCTCACACACGATACGCTTTACAGTTTTATTATAAATTTAGACTAACATCTTTAACACCGTTACTACTGCTAATTATCCAGTGCCGGATTACTGGTAAAAATTTTAAAGAATAATCACTATTATTACCTCTTTCTACTGCAAAATGATTAATGGCTCTGAAATGGAATGCCATTTTATGAACGAAAATTCCAGAAGCACTGCAACGGTACGAGAAAAAACTGGCGCTTCAGTCAAAGCGGTGATCAAGTAAATTAAAAACCCGAAGGTTACAATAAAGGTTACGCAAAGACAACAGCGAAATGGCAAAAAACATACTTGTATGGTAAAACATCTTTAAGAACAATATACTGAGAGATAGATTATATTATAAAAATTTCCAAAACAAAAATAAGGCATTTCATTGTACTTTAGTTTAATTTTTCTATAGGAGAATAATTAATTATGACAAATGAGAGAGTACACTTAACCGTTTAATAAGTGGAAAACATGAAAAAGTTTTTTTATAATTACCTATCGTTTTTCATATTTTATTTCCCTAACCCAGACACGTGTTTAACCATGAGAATGATCTTCACCACGGTAGGCGACTCAACTACCGGGCTATCACTCATTTGGCTATATCCGGTAAGTACTTCAAAAATGCAAAGAAGAAAATGAAAGTATGTCATACACAAAGTACTGCTTACCCCATACATTTACTCGTAGTGTTATTTACAAAATTAGAAACGCAAAAACAAACGGTGTCGTTGAAGAGAATCTATTATAATTATTTGAAAATTATATGTGACAATGAATTAAATAGAGTTTTGAAAAATGTCGCTTTTGTTTAGCTGATTGCGTAAATCTGGGAGCGACTTGGAACTAGAACGAGACAAGTCTCGAAACCGTGACCTCTATTTGGTAGCCAAGCACCTTAACTATTAGTGTACCGCACTACCTACATATATATATATATATATAAATGAAAGATCGAAAAATTTATCTACCCGTCTATCTGTGCGCGCTAATCTCACAGCCATTCTGGTTTCTATCAGTGGATCGACTGATTCCTGTGGAAGATTTTAATGCATAATTTATTAGTTTCTTATGTGATTTAGTCGGGCTGTGTGGGTCTTTGTCAATGAACTGTAGAAAATAAAAAGGTAAAATACACTCGATATAATAAAAAAAAAAGTTAGATAAAATATATACTGCGCTAAATATTTTAAACAAAATGATTACGAAGCTTATACGGTGACACTGATAACGACTTAATAAAATGTATAAAATATTGGACAAGCTGTCGTATATAGTCGACCGGACACGCGAATTATAATACCATGGTAAATATAAATTAAACGTAGTAAAATTTAAATATATTTGGAGATTTAATACCAATAATTTATATAAATAACAGTTCTATGTAAATAAAATAATTACTATGGTAAATATATAATAAATACAAGATAAGGCTTTATTAATTTCTGACGCAAATAAGAACAACGTATTCTGTTTCTTCTGCCTTTTTTTAGCGTACCTCCTATCATTAAAAATATCTATGACATGATCTAAATATACCACCTGCGCTCCTAGCCTACTGCTGTGCACAGTGCGGAGATTACAAAAAAAAAATTAAGCCTTTTCTATTTAACATTGTAATAAAGAATTCTGCAATTGAATTTTTAGTAGTTTCTACCGGAAATATTATTTGTATCCAAACATTAAATTCTTACTCAACTACTATTGCGGTTTTCTGTTATGGTAATAAATTAATTTTTACAAAATATTCGACAGAGAGGTTAGGAAAAACAGAACAAATTAGGAATAATGTGAGTAGACAAGGCGTTCTCTTAAATATGCAATGTTCAGAGATAACTCTGCATGACTAATCCGCAATGAAGTATTACGCGCGTAAGGCAGAATGCGCCAGTTATTGATTTTATGTATTTTTAAAATAATGTCTGTGCCTTTTAGCTGAATGAAATTTTTTGTTAGATCGCGATAGACACAAGTTATAAAAAGACCAATATCTTCAGTTGTGTTTTTTTGTTGGACGGTGATCATGCTTCCTAGAGAGAGAAATAATCTTTACATAAATATATTAATTAAAAATTTAAAAAAATGTAAAATAAAATAAAATAAAAATTATTCACATTTAAACCCCAAGAAAGACAGAAATAGATGGACAGTTCATAGAATAAACAACTAGTATAAGGGAAATGGAATTGTCAACAAGGAGTAAAAAAAAAAGGTGATTGCAGTGATGAAATAGTACTGCGATTTTCAAAAATGAAGCTTAATTAACTCTAATAAGTATTTCAGCAAAACAGTTGAAGTGGCCGGAAACAGCTATACAACATAAACGTAGTACTGAATTACTACACAATCGCAAGTATTAATAACGCAAAAACGTTACATTATAAATAATTCTTTGTAAAAATACCTTTTAGTTTTTTATTTTTTTTTATAAAATAAGTTGTGGGTCTCACAGGACAAGTATGCCTGTTGTGTGAGCGGCTGACACTCTTATTAATTCAAATTTAAATATTTAGATACACAATTTAGCAACTGTGCAGCGTATTAGCAATGTTCTATAAAAAAAATATATTAAAATTACAGAGAAATGAATAAAGAATCCTACAACAGGAGTTTTAATATTTTCTATACCGGGAATATTATTTAAATTCAAACCTTAAGAGATCTTTTATCGTGGGGAATGTAATTAATATTTGTTTTAATTATTATATTAGTAATATTCTGAAAAGAAAGGATAACTCTGAGTAGTAGCGGAAATAAATCTTTAGTAAAAATATAGAATTCAACATATTAAAAAAAAAAAAAAAAATTAAATATTTAAACAGGTATTAATGCGAGTGCGACAAACAGTAAATGAACCATTTAGAGAACAGGAGAATGACATAATAGAAATGGTGAATAAGGAACAAAAAAACATATGATTACAATAACGGAAGTTATGAGATTTCTAGAAATGTCACTCATTTTTGACCTCAATGAATATTTTGCAAAGAACGTATAAATTTAAATAAGTGAGATAAAAGGAAATATTTCAAAAAAATGTTTACTATAATACATACACGTATATTTTAGATAAAACGAAAAAAAATTTTACTAGTTTCACAGATTTAAATGGGTTTATACAATCGAAGTTATGGTTAACAGAGCTAGTGTATATGTGTAAATGAAAGTCGGAAAATTTGTCTGGCTGCTTCTGTTTGCACGTGAGTCAATTTCCATGGGCGTCGCCAGCGGGGAACAGGGGGGAACTGCCCCCCTGGAGCCTTGAAACTTTTTAATCAACTGGCCATAATGAGTATTCTCATAGGTGTGTCATCATGAATAATTTTGCCAGAAACCCACGAAATTTTAATTAAGATTTTATTCTTGTTTAATAAAATATTAAGCCTTTACAACTTATAATTTTTTTTGGTTTCCTATAACTCAAATCCTATTTCTATCATCTTGCCCCACCCCTGGCCCAACGGCTGGCGACGCCCTTGTGAACTACTGAACCAATTTTGTTTCGGTTTTCACCATTAAATAAACTTATATTCATGTGGAAGGGAAGATGGTTGCGAATAATTTATTAGTTTCCGGTATGATTTAGCCTAATTATTATGGAAAGTTTTTGTCAATGAACTGTGCGGAAAATAGAAAGGTAAAATACACTCGATAAAATAAACAGAAAATTCGATAAAACTTTTACTACAGCAAATATTTTAAATAAAACGATTTTACCATGGTAAATATATAGGAAACGTAAAAATTTAAATAAAACGTTTCCTAGGAATAACGTTTTATTAACTTTTGGCGCAAGCAAAAACACTACCTTCAGTCTCTTCTCATTTTACATTATTTAAATCGTTAACACCTCTACGACAGGATCTCAATATACAAGTCTAGCTGCTATATAGTGACTGAGATTTAAAAAAAAAAAAAAGTATTTTTATTGGTTTTTACAGAGAAATAAAAAATCCGAGAACAAAATTTTCAATAGTTGCCACCGGGAATATTATTTACACTCAAATTTTAAATCACTGCTGTTGCCGCGGTTTGCCGTTATGGTAATAAATTAGTTTTTATAAAATGCTAAAGAGGTCGGGCAGAACCAGACAGGTATTTGGGCGGAGAAAATGCTTTGTAAAACACGCTGGCCTAACCAGCTCTCAACCGATGTTTGAAATGAAGTATTTTGTGCGGTAAAAAGTAAAGATGGGAGAACCATGGGCAAGTGTCGATACATTTTAGAAAAGATGGCCATGGGTGTGGTCTTAAGTTGAATGAAATTGTCAGCGTTTCAGTATTGTCCATACCGAAAAGATATTATTTACAGTCAAATGATAAATTTTCACCAACCATTATGATTGCTGTCGTGATCTGTACATATTATTAGTATTACGCATAAAAGAAAGGAAAACTGAATGGAAAAAAACAGCCGTTAGTGGAGTTCACATATAAAAACAGAAAAAAAACTTCGGCTATACGCGAGAAAAGCCGCAGGCAAAATAATGAAAACGATGAGAAAAGAGAGAAATTTGTACAGCGAATAAACACACTACGGCAGCAGACAAAGGCAAGGAGGATGGAAATATTCTGTTGAACGTGAAGACCATATTTATTGTTGAACCGTGATAAACATGTTTCTCAAACAGAGAGATAATCTTCAGCCGAACGTGTGGGGACCATTCGTGATTGGCACGTTTTGCGAAGGAAAAAAAAAAACATTACATAAATGTATGAAAAAGCGTATACATTTTTATTTAAAAGCTCGAGGAGGCAGACGGATGTGTAAATATTTATAGAATAAGTGAATAATGACAATTAAACGGTGGAGAAAGAGCAAAAACAGTAGATGACTTTACCGACACGAAAGCAATGGGGGATTTCCAGAAATGATATTTAGTTAATTCTAATAAATATTTCAGAGCAAAAAATACGTAATTGCGGGGAACAGCTTTTACAACGTAGATATCCCACGGAATCACTCGGGATAATTATAAGTATTAATCACGTGTAAACACGTTACATTATAAATAAAAGTTTTTCGTAATATTTACTAATTTTTTTAAAAAAACATTTATATACGCAGTTTAGTAATTACGCCCCATATACGTTAGTCGCATTCCGCAAAAAAAAATTTGTTCCGTTAAAATATTTTAGGAATTTAAGTAGATACAAAAAAAAAAAAAATAAAAAAATATTAAAGAATCTTAGAAATTACATAATTTATAAGAGAACCGTAACAGAATATGATCGCAGTTCATTATAATATCAGAGATTTCCAGGTAATTACCTTTCCTGTCTCTTTTGGTCGCTACGAACACGGTCGCTCTGAACACATAACCGTATTTCAGACAGGACTCTAAATGAAATTTAAAAAAAATAAATAAATAAAAAAGGATACAACTTTACAAATTTTATTTAAACACAAACTCTGTGAGCCATATTGTAAAGAACGCACATGGTTCCGATTTCCTCCACTTTATAATAGAGTTATTTTAGAAAATAATAAAAAAAAAAAACACCTTTTTAGGGACTTCCCCCCACACAGTTTAATATACTTTTTTTTTAAAAATTTAGAGCAGAGTATAATAATCCGGCGGCCTTTTATCAATTGTACTAAATAGATTATACTCTCTATTTTTTAAATTTCTTTATTACCCTGTTATAATTCCCGTTTTATCTTTTTTCTGTAGATAGTATTTTTGTCTTATTTCCAGGTTTACACTTAAACCGGCCTTCTTTTCCGCCTTGTTTAATTCCTTCAACATGTCTTGTAATTCGTTAATATCTTCAGACATAATCACTACCTCGTCTGCAAATCTAAGATTATATTTAACCTTATTATTCCGTTTAGGTTTATATCTTTCTCATTCTAGTCTCTGACTCTCGAAATAATTCTTCTAGAGCAATAATCAAATGGGCCTCCTTGTTTTACACCTTTTTCTACGTCAAAATATTCTCCTTTTATGTCCGTTACACTATTCTTGCCTTCATATTATCCGTGTACCTGTATAGCTCTTATAAATTCCCTATAGTTACTCTCCCCGATTTTTCAATGCTCTATCTAGAAATTTGTGATCTAACAAGAGGGTCAAACGCTTTTTTATAATCTATAAATGCTAAATTTATTTCTATTTGTGATATTCCTTACATTTTTCTATGAGCAAATTTATCACATGTACTCGTGATCGATGATTGAGAATCCATTTCGGGAGCCAGCCTGTTCTCGAGCTTGTTAAAATTTTAACGTTTGTTTTAGCCCATTAATCGGAAAATATTAGGCGAAACAAAGAAAGAAGTAGATCAATAGTATTGACCTGGAAAAAATACTGGCCGCTCAAGCATATTTTTAAGGAACCTTACAGGAATAGAAGGGGCCATTTTAAATATATGCGCGTAATTACCTTAGCCATATGGATGTTAGACGCAGACAATTTCAAATAGTATCACGAGCACAATTAAGACATGCCAGAATGCAATGATCTACGATGGGAGTTCAATTAAGAGACAAAATAAACACGAAAAGTATTAAAAATAAATTAAAATTTAATGACAACTTCACCTGAGCAATAGGAAAGAAAAAACAGGATTGGGCAGGACACATATTACAAGAATGAATTCTACGAGACGGACTAAGAAAATAACAGATTGGACTATTTATAGGAAGGCGAAAAGAGGAAAAACTGCAATCAGATAAGAAGACAATATTAACGGGTTGCTTATGACAGACTAGAGTGGACTCGGTTAAGGGAGTTTCCCGTTTTCAGGGCTAAATATAAGTTTTTTTCCTTTAATAATATGTTTGCAATACATACTGTATAACTTATATCGTTTACTACTAATAATTAATAATCCGGCACTGTTTTAGTACAAGCACATAGAGAGCACTATTAAAATATCGCGATAATATACAATATTAACTAGAATATGCGCCGTGAAAATACACTGTCGAGGGTTAACTGTTAGCGCGGCTTTCTACGGCTTCGTTCAAAGCTCCGTACAGAGATTATAGCACATTCGGTAATTACAGTTTAAAGTCGTTAGGCGTAAATAGCAACCGTCAATTGTAGCGATGATTAAAAATCGTTAGCATTTTCGTGACGTATTAATAATACAGGGCACAAGGTGCAGAGCTGTGGATCATCAACTCTCATGACGCTTAGTGAGAAAGCTTTTTTTTTTTTTTTTTTTCGTATTCGCCTAGTAGCGCAATATTTTATTCTCTAAAATATGAAACATTTTTACAGTTCATAAAAAATGTTTTCAAGGATATGATTATGATTTTAAAAAGACAAAAAAAAACAAAACATACACTCAATAATAACCGGCGGCGTACGGGTACGGCGGACGAGGATAAGCACCAGCGAGTAATCGCAGGTAATTGCTCAGCTGGGGGTAACCTCCTCTTTTCTTCCATTTCTTCTTTTGCTTGTGTTTCTTCCTGTAAACGTGATGATGATGATGAATGTAATGGACATATACCGGCACGTGGATCACGTGTTTCTCGCTTTAAATATAAAAAATATTCAGAAAATTAAGTAATACGCAAACAATGTGAATAAATATAAATATAAAATAGTGCATATCTATTTAAAATGTGTGAAAACTCTTTTTTGTACGTTCACGCTTTTCTTTCCGTTTATAATGAAAATCGATTAATACAGCGTTAAACAGGGAATAATAGTGAAAATGCGGGGTGTCCGCTGATATAATCGGCCCGTCGTTATGTCAAATAGGGTACATAAATTTTTTGCAATGTCTAATTTAAAAATTTACCACATCGACATCTATGTTATGGACTTCCATGCTATAGTATAGAATGATTTTTCACTAATTAAATTAATAATTGTACTTCAGCATTAAAGATTCCACATTTTTTTTTTAAAAAGATTGTAAATTATTAGTACGTTATATTTTAAGACAATTCGAGGGCCGTCACATTCCAACCAATTTTTTTCTGTATTTCCACCCTCCCCTTATCCATGTTTTTTATATTCTTTTATTTTTTTTCTATTTCTGCTTTTCCCGCCCTCGAATTATTTTCATTTTCTGTATCTCTTTAAACCTTACAACGTCATCACCCGCTCGCTGTACTTTTTTTCGACACTTCTTCAAGGCATTTGACCGCGCGTGGCACTATAAAATCCTACAGAAATTACACGCATAGGGATTTCGTGGTGGCCATCTTCCTCAGTTTATCAACTTCTTTCTTACTTCCAGGTTCTTCTGCACAAGATTTAATGGAGTTTTTCGTCACCTCAACCATTAGAAAATGGTGTTACACAGGGTGCTATCCTAAGCCCCACTAATAGCTTCATTGAATTACTCCAACCTCTAGTTACGGCTAGGGCTTCGCCGATTACCTAGAAATCACACTTCGCTGCAACGTAATAAACACAGCGCAAACTCTGCTGCAAAACGCTGTCGACAGAATTTTGAAACTGGGCCACCAGAAATGGTTTTTTACAGTTTTCACCAACAAAAACCTGTGCTCTTCATTTTTCTGAAGACTTCGTAACTGTGATCACTCTCTTAATCTGAAGTTCCATAACAAACCAATGCCCGAGATTTCCACAGCTAAATATTTAGGACTTTGCTTTTTGATGAAAAATTTACTCGGCAGAAACAAATTTTTGCCCTGATTAACAGCTGCAATCCCAAACTCATTAGCCGAACAAGATTTGAAGCACACTGTACCACCCTTCTCCAACTCTATAATATATTGATTCGATCCAAACTGAACTATGGCTCTGCAAGCTACTTCTCCGCCGCTAAACAATTATTGCACAAATTGAGCGTAATAGAAAACAGAGCTCGTCGGATAGCCGCAGGAATTCTCTTCGGTCTTCTCCTATATCCAGCCTTCTCTTGTTGATGGCAATCAACTTCCACTCAACATGTAGCTCTTAACTACCTCCTACATATCAATACGGCCAACTATCTACCAATTAAAGCCACTACCAGAATTCCGTCATCTGCTCCATACGCAGCTTCTAACTTTCGAAACAGCAGAAATTTTAAACTCTCTCGATTTTCTACTACCCCCCTTAGCACACTTTCACCTTGCAGCCATACATGGTCCAATTTTTGCATCAACATCGATCTTTCTTTTGCTGTTCTTTCAAAAGAAACTTCAGCGCTCGTACTTTGCCAAAACTTTCAAGAATTACTCTATCGTTTCCATGCATATTTAATTTTTTATACGGATGGCTCTGTTTCTTTAACATCAGTCGGATTTCACTCTTAAGAGATTCAGTCATCGCATGCTACTCTCTTCCTCGATCTTTCTCCATTTTATTTGCAGAACTTCATGCTCTTTACCTGGCTGTAAACTACATAGCCTCTAAAGAAAACTGCAACCAGAGAAATATCTGCTACTAACCGACTCCCTACCTTCACTATTGAGTCTACAAAACCAATGGGCAAATCGACAACACTCCCTCTCCAAAAAAAATCACCCAACTGCTCTTCTCAAACCCGTCTTTGCACATCACCTTCGCACGGGCATACCGGGCAACAACCCGGCCAACAAAACTACAAAAGAAGGGGTGCTATAAACTTTCCAATTCCAAACGTTCCAGTTCCCTTAGCCGATTTCCGACTTTCCAAATTGACTAGTAATAACCCCTGCAATGTTGCCGCCTTAAAAGAAATGAAACGCGTGAGAGATATTTTTTCCAGACATATGTACTTCACCCCTCATGATGATAAACTAAATAAATCTTTAATAATAGAAAAAAAAATGCCACACATTTAATTTATGTAGACTGAATAAAATATGTATTATAATATTAATAACTACGCTTATTAAATATTTTAGAAAACTCAATTATAACTAAAAAGTATAAAATAAAAAAAAAAATTAATTTTTTTTTAAACACACATTTTTAAAAAAGGAACGAAAAAAAAATCGATAAAAAAAATAAAATAAATTTCTTAGCACATATAACTTAAAAATATTTTTTCAACAAGTACAATTGGTAAACTCTTATACAGTGTACTCACATGTTCATGTGAATTAATTGCATCATGTATAGTAAATTGTATTGTGCGTCGCTGTAAATATATTTTCTTTCGATTGATAAATTTTCTCGATTTGTTGTACAATATTTATGTGATGTAAATATCGTGCGATGTAGTATATTATATTTTCTACACATAATCAATTTGTTCGGTGTGTAAATATTTGTCCAAAAATTTTATACCAACGCCCACACATTTCACGGGAACTTTTCATGAGAAAATTTTTCAAACAATTACTGTACTTGTTGAGAAATGTTTTTAAGTTCAATTTATTTTATTTCTTTTAGTGAATTTTTTTTCGTACATTTTTTAGAAAAGTATGTTTTTAAATTTATTTTTTTTAGCTTTTTTTTTGTTTGTTAATTATGAAGTCTACTTGATTTTATAAAATTGTATTAATTTTAGTACGTCATTTAATTCGTTTAGTAATAACTTAAAATGACTTACGAATATTGTACATTATCGTATAAACAAGAAATTAAAGATATCCGATTTGATGTTAATTGAATTTTCAAAAAAACATTAAAACATACTTACTGACTACTGTAACTATCCGCATTGCCAAGAAGCGCCATTAAGAAACTGACAACAAAAAATATCTGCAAATACATGTAAAAAAACAATAGCATGAAAAAGTATTAATTGGCATAAAATAAGTAATTTCTTAATAACACATGAATACTAAAAAAATAAAAAAAATAAAATAAATGAAATAAAAAACTGGTACAAAAATAATTATACTACAGTGTAACATTCTTAAGCTAACAAAAATATATAGTGCGCCCCAAAACCCTTCTATCTGTAATGCTCGCGTTCTCGGTCATACAGCGCTTCCCGTCAACCGTGGTCTATAATAGTTGTGTAGAGTGGCTAAGTTTGTAGTGATCTCATATATTCTTGAAAATTCACCTTAAAATGCAGCAGTTTTATAGGGGGTTCTGTGTGTGGAAGCAGTTGACCCCTCTCCTTTTTTGAAATAATTTCTTTATGAAATAAAAAAAGGCAAGTGTTGATTTTTGGTGGAAATAAAATTATTCACCACTAATTTTGCCTGAATTATTATAATCCTATTAATGTAATTTTTAATATTTCAAAAAAAAAAAAAATTTTGCTAAAAATTCTTTAAACTATTAACCTTAAATTAAAAAACGGGTAATCCTGTGATCTCGCTCGTGTTCTACAAATCTTTTTTTCATTCTATTCTTGATTACTGTTGTTTTATCTGCGGCTTCCAGATCCTTTTTATCTAAACTCGGCTGTGTCTAAAATACGTATCTCCCCGTCTCTGCCTTGGAGCCTGAAAATTACTACACTCTCACATTCCTCTTCTTTTCATTCGAAGATCTTGATTATCTTATTAAACGTTTATCTGTATCCTCATCTACTCTTGTTCCTTTCTTATTCCTTTCATAATTGGCGTTTTACTGCCAATAAAATTCAAATACCATATCTCATATTGCTGTCTGTCTCCTTTAATTCTCTGCATATACCTTCACTCATGATAAGCCGCCTTACTTCTTCTTCAGAGCTTTTCTTCGTTTACCTTATTAAATTGTGCTTTTACAACTATCTCATGAAAACCTACTCCTCAGCATACTGTTTAACTCGAATTTTTAAAAATACCTTAATTCTATTTTCCCAAACTGCTTTATGATTTTCACTGACGGATATCCTATGGGTTTTGGCCTTCGTTAAACTGTTCCGAATCTTTTAAACGCCCTTTCGTCTGCTCCGTTTTTTTTTTTAGTCGAATCTACTGCTATCTTAAGAACCACCATCTTTTTCTCTTTCTTTCCGATCTCGCAATGTCCTTACTATATCAGATTCCCAAAATGTTATTCTTCAGATCTACTCGACTGACTTTATAATTCTTCTCATACGTTCCGTAATTCCCATAACCTTTTCCTTTCTCATTCTAGAACTGATTTCGAAGAAATACCTGGATATTCTGAGATCAAAGGCAATGCAACAGATCTGCCAGCTTGTTTAGTTCTATCGGGAGATTTCTTAGCATTTTTGAATCCCACATCACACTTTTTTTTTGTAGCTACTCATGCTAAATTATCAAGTAACTATTATATTTTCTCTTCATTTTTAAATCATAATTCCTTATTTATCTATTCAACCAGATCTTTCGCCTTATCCTTGGTGGTCTCAATTTCTTTCTTTGCAATGTTTACTCTACAATCTGTCGTGTTTACGCTTTGGACACAGTTTGCTTCTCTCGTGGCTTTTCCGTTTTTCACTTATATCTTCTCCATTTCGTCTTCTGCACCCTTCTACTTTTTTTTAAAATGTAAAATCGATCATATCATTCACTTTTAAATACTCTTCTATCACCGCTTAAACTTTCTTCTTTCCACTCGTCACTTTTACTAATGGATCTCCTTACTTCTTGTAGCGCATCTTTCATCTTCCATCTTTGATCGCGTAAAGATCTAATTACACTTTCCTTTCTTTCCCTAGTTCTTCGGCTAATGTCCATGTTGAAGAATCAACAAAAAGAAAAAAGGTCAAAAAATAGATCACAACTTTCTTTCTTCTACAGCCTAGCTAAATATCGATTTCTATAAGCCAAGTATTAAAAACACTGAGAGCATTTAATACGAGTTTTAATTATTATTGCAATTTAAATTCGGCGCCGGCGACAAAAAAGTTATTGTTGTTTAGAACTGTCACAATATTCTTATTGCAGTATTCTAAAATATGCTAACATTTAGAAAAATTGTAATTTTTCGAACAGTTTTCTTTTAAAAATATCCAAAATTTCTCTAAATTCTGTATGAACTTTCCAACAGTTTTCAATTTTCTTTCGTATTTTCATCGTCAAACCTCGAATTTCAAAGAAGAAAATCAAAACGACCGTTTTTAGCCACGTATATGATATAACGGGAAACATGTTAAATACCAAAACTTTTATTTTTGCTGCTTTATTTACTGATACAAAGAACGACTAAAAAGAATTATAACATCGATGTTTTAAACGTGTTCTATTTCTTTATTTTTACGATATACAATTTTTTTCGCAATATTTTCAATAATAAACCGCGAAAATAATTCGCAACTCTTTACAAGCGCATTCTTCGTGGGATCGGATAAATGGCGTATTTTTAAAAGTCAGAGGTTGATCCGTGTAAATTGTTTCTCAAAATTTATATTACCAGGAACAAAACTCTTTTCTTTTACTATCCATCAAATCGCCGAAATTAAAATCGTTTTCTCCAGTAACGCTATTAAAGAGAATTTCGCTGTCTTAATCCGAATTAATTTCATTTCATCCAATTCGTCTCGGTTTTCAAATATTATCGATAATATCTTCTTAATAGATAGCTTGTTTCTTTTTACTTTTTTTTTTTTTTTTTTGCGTCATAGCTAAAACCAAGAGGAATACTTTTAGAAAGAAAAAAAATTAAACAGCATAAAATGGATCATATTCGATTCGAAAAAAAACTTAAGAAAAATTATGATAAAACAAAAATAACTCGTACTTAACTACCGCAAACGTTAAAACAACTTCTCACAAATTCAAGAAAGGTTACCTAAACAATAGGTTGCTAATAAAAATTATATCGATTTAATCAGAAAAAAAATTGCTCGAGTTAGATCGGACCCACACAGGGCCACTTAAAAGTTAAACGCGACAGTAGAGAACTAAAGTTGAAAAAATAATATCTGTAGGACTACTGGAGAAAGAAATAAACGGGATTAAATGACCCGATTATTATGAGAATACCTTTATTAAAAAACTGAAAAAAAGTAAATTGGACTGGGAGAGAAGTACAGATTGAAATAGGACTGTATCGACTTCATAGTTGGTAACGAAGAAAAAATAGTATTCCCAAGTGTTACTATGTAGATCATAGATTAGAATCGAAATACTAAGCAAGAGCAGAGATGGTATTGATAAAAAAGAACTGGTTAAATACACAAAAACAATACTAAAAAAAAAAAAAAAAAAAAAAAAAAAGATAAAGAATAATTTTCAAATCAAATAAACATCAACATCTGAAGTCCAAATTAAAAAAACATGATACTCCGTCTGGCAACACGAATGGGAACAAAACTGTCGCTCTCAGAAACTGTTCAAAGTAGTCAAGTTCGGCGATGGAGCACCTCATACAGACATGAGGAAACAACACTAGCTCGCCTGCGCATACTGCCTCCACACACATAGTGTTTCAAAAACAACTGCAAACCGACATGTGAAATTTGTGGAGTGCCGGTTACGGTGTGGAACATCTCCTCACCTCGTGCCGCAAATTTCGACAAGAGAGAGCCGCCCGTCTTCAAGGAGGATGCTGGTCTTGCCGAAATTCTGGCGGACAATGAAAAGGCCTGCGGAAACATCTTAACATTTTTAAAGCTCACACGACTTTTTCCTTTTATACAGGGTGAGGCAAAAGTCATGTGACGAATTTGCATATAGCGAAAAAAAAGTAATTTTATTGACAAAAAATGAAAACATACGAACTTCTAAGGTACAATAAATGGCCACAATGGTTACGAAATTATAATAGGTGTTCGAAGTGGTGTCCCCCTTGACCTCTATACACTTTAAACATCGCTTCTCGACCGCTGCGCACATCCGATAAAGCAGAGTGTGGTCGTCATTAATTATCTCCACTTCTTCGAGGATGTAGAGTTCTAATTCTGTAAGAGTTTTCGGACGACGGGCGTAAACGCGTTCCTTCAACATGCCCCAAAAGCCCAAGTCCATGGGTGTTAAATCAGGGTGACCGTGGAGGATATTCTTCCATACCACGACGACCAATCCAGACCGGGGAAGTTCACCATCAAGAATTCGCTCACTTCTTTAGCGTAATGTGCAGGATATCCGTCCTGCTGCAACATCAGTGTATGGTCAGCAAAAGACTTCGCGCAATTCAATAAATCTAAATACCGTTCTCCTGTTACTGAGCCATCAAAAAAATACGGGCCGATAATTCCTAGATGTTTTTGACAGCGTCACCTGACTTTTGCCTCACCCTGTATAGTTTATTATTTAGCAGCGCTTACCTCCTTTCTGTTCCTTTTCTTTCTTTTCCTTTCTTTCTTTTTTCTCTTTCTATTGTTTATTTTGGTATCTTTTTTGTTCTTTTTATTTATTAATCTATACTTATAAGATGTTAAAATTCTCGTTTATATTCTTTACATTTATTAATCTATACTCATAAGATGTAACTTCTCGGCGTCGCAAATGGCCTTAATTGCCGAGCGACTTTAAATAAATAAATTATTAAACGTAGAGTTACACAAGCGTCAAAACACTAGACTTAAATCTCCGGAAACAAAAAGTAAAAAAAAACAATTAGAATTTTGAGGAATTTCAAAATAGAACAGATCAAACAACGGAGAGGTATGCAAGACTTTAAGAAAGAACATTCGAAATGACGCATCAAACAAATTAATCAGATTAAAAATTTCAAAGCATGAAAATACTGAAAGGTGATCTTCGAATAGGAGAAACAATCAAATACTGAGAAAAAAAGATGAGAATGGTATAAATGTATAAAAAATGGTAAAAGATTATAATGAAAATAGTAAAATACTTTTAATAAAAGTAAATGATGATTCGTTACAACCGAGTGGGAGAGTTTGAAATTTCATTTCCGCCAATCATAAGTGAAAAAATCGAAATTACTCTAAAACATATGAGAAATAATAAAAAAAAAACTCCAGCAGAAGATAGAATAATAAAAAAACTAGTAAATTAAGGGAGAAAAGGGAGAATTGGGATTGTTTTTAGTAAATAATCAGATGGTCAATGTAAGAAGCTGGTCGAAACGTTAAGCGAATAAACATCTTTTAAAACACAGTTGTTTCCGAAAATTATTTATTATGAGTAATCACTATGAAAGCTTTAAATATTTAAAAGAATAGAAAATTAAAATTTTTATGAATTCTATGGAAACGACTATTTTTTATTTGTTTTTAACCGACTTCAAAAAAGGAGGAGGTATTCAATTCGACTGTATTTTTTTTTTTTTTATGTGTGTTACCACAGAACTTTCTTCTAGATGAACCGATTTTGATGATTCTTCTTTTATTTGAAAGGTGGTGTTTGTCATGTGGTCCCATTTAAATTTGATCAAGGTCTGACCGATAGTTTTTGAGTTATGCTTAATAATGCGGGAGATTGAAGCTTTTTGGATGCTTTTCGTTCATGATTGTTTTCACCGTCGGATTAGATTTTTGACTTAAAATACTACAAAATTTGCCAAATTACCATGGAAATGTAGCTTTTGGTGTTTTTACCGTGGAAATAAATGTTTTAATTTAATTGAATAAAAATGCACTAAAAAGTAAAAAATAAAATGCTTTTTTACAAAAAATAAATACCGATACTTGAAGGTTTATTATACAAATATAAAAATGCACTAAAAAGTAAAAAAATAATTACTCCCGATAAAAAATATATATCAGAGTGATCTTAAAGGTGATATCGTAATTCTTATACAACATTAAATTTTTTGGAGTTGGCATTAAATTCATATTAAAAGAATAATTAAAAACTGCATTAAATGTTGATTAAATTGTTCCTAACATGAATTTAATTCCAACTCCAAAAAAAGTTAATGTTGTATAAGAATTACGATATCACCACTTAAGTGTTATATCACTCTGATATATACATTTTATCGGGAGTAATTATTTTTTACTTTTTAGTGCATTTTTAAATTTTTATAATAAACCTTCAAGTATCGATATTTATTTTTTGTAAAAAAGCATTTTATTATTGTAGTGCTCAAATATTTTGTGCATATATATATATAATTATAAAAATATTTTCGTAACCCCTCCCCGAAATTTTAGTCTAGATGCGGCCCCGATCCCCAATAATGATGGTAATCTAAATTTTTACAAAAAGTCTTCAAGAAATAAAAAAAAATAAATGCGCGAGAAGGAGTGTAATTATTAAAAATCATTTTTCAAAAAAAAAAATTTCCTTAGCCTGCTGTGGCCTACGTGCTCGAGAACACATTTATTTTTCTCGCATTTCACGAAATTTCAGTTTGCAGAACTTACGGTGTGTGTAAATTGAAACGAAAACTCTCTATTTGAGTCGGAATCGGCGCAGCGTTGCATCAGCGCATTTTTATCACTAACGATAATAAAAATCGCGGTGATTATTATTTATTATCGTGATTATCATTAATATGCGCCAGTGCTGCTATTGTACTAAAATATACTTAAAAATTTATGTGTGCGTGATCACGCGGTAGGCGCGCATAAATTTCAGCAAGGAAGATAAAAAGCGCTAACGGAGTGTGATTGCTGAAATTATTTGGGAAAGTGTCGTACATTAATAATAAGAACGAACGACTTGATAAAAAATACATGGAAAGGTAATAAATATAGTGCGAGCGGGGGGCGGCGCTGCGTATGACATTTAATACACCGAAGTGGCGGTACAGCCGTTCGCATGAACTCGTAACACGCGCACACACTGTTACGAAAAAAAATATGAGATAGTCGATGCGGGACCAAAAGAAAAAAAGGAAAAAAATAAATAATAAAAGAACTCTCACTTGTTACGATCTTGTTAGTTACGGGAGTGTTCATTATTTTCCAATTATCTGGAAAATATCCTCTCTTTCCGCGAAAAGAACACTGAAAACACGTCGTCGCAAAACACATTTGATCCATTAAAACGTAATTCTACGACAACCGGACTCGAAGTGGAGTATTGAGATTTAGATTTCGCTTAATCCGGCAGTCTGCGCGTTATATTTGGTTACGAGACGAAATTTTTACCTTCCCTGAAAAAACCGGGAAGAAGAGAGAGTTTCCTCTAATGACCCTAGAGAGTTGTGAAAATCGAAATTTGCGAATAATGATAAATTTTAATATTTACTAGACGCGATCACAATTCCTTCTCCCGGTTGTTTTGGGCAGCATCCGCTGTCAATACTCATCCAATGTGATACATGCAGACAGTGAGACAGGAATATTTTTGTGTTTGATCAATTACGTGAAACGATTTACTACAGACTCTGATGTAAGATTCGACAGTGTTGTTACACAATGCAATGTAGGCACGCATTAAATCGGTTCTTCCACTGCCGATCGCGACCAATTAAGCACGCTAACGTGTAATGCGTTCAACGTTAGTTTTGGGCACCGTCATCGAAGAATTACATTTGACCAAGTTTATTTCTTTCGTACGTTTTTTTTTTTCCATCATCTTCATCGTGAGAAAATCGAATTCGTTTTGGTGCGCACACACGCACATACATGTAGAGTGAGAAGGTAGAGAGGAGAGAAATACGGAATCAACGATAGGCCAGAAAATGTCTTATAATATGCCAGTGATAAAGAAGGAGTTTGCGCACATTCGTACACTTACTGATAGCAAGCACGAGATTTTCTTGACATCCAATATTCGATCTTAGAAAACCTTCTGATCTGCTGCTGCTGCTGCTAAAATTCCAACTTTGCTCTCAACTCGCTCGCCAGATTTATAGGGTGGGGCTTTCATAAGGATTTTTTTAAACCGACTATTTATGTTCGTCAGAACTTACGAAAATTTGCTTGGGAGGGAGGATAATCGATCACCTGAAGAAAAAAACACGATATGATTTGAATTCGTCCGACATCGGATAAAATCGATTAATACAGCCGACCGACTAAATGAACAACCTAATAACTCTGTATAATTATAATTCGGTAACAATATAGATAAAAAAAAAAAAAAGGGAGAAAATCGAAGGCGAAAAATAGAGAGTCTAAACACCAAAAATAATCAAATACAGCCGAAATAAGAACTATAAAAGGCACACTGACACAATTACGAACGAATAGGACAAAACAGCATTGTTTTTTTTGGCTTTTTAATACTCGCATGTGTTTCATCTTTAGTATCGGCCACCCTGGTTACAAGATACGAAAGCACGGTGTGTAAAACCTGGAATTTTTTTTAGGTTTGCACTTTATTGTGAAATTTAGTATCTCAGCCACATCCAAGGATTTTCTCCAGTTCGTGTGCTAGGTTGTTTCAACCTATCTCTTATGCTGCGATAATGTCAAACGCAGCGTGCATGTGACTGATATTATTCGAAAGATTGTCTGCGAAAACAACGCCCTGCGTTGATGATGCGAACCTTGAAAATGTCTCATCATAAATCAGGATTAGTACACGCTATTTTTGGTCTAGTTAGAAATCTCGGAATTTGATCCGCTAGAGATGATACTTTAACAAGGATCGATAGAAAGCTTTCCTCGTCGATAAAATACTTTCGCAAAATCAAACGGAAAACAAAATAGACACTCTAAATACTCTTGTAACAAATACAAATCACAAAAGAAAGGGTAACATATTTACACTCGCTTTAACGATATATATTATAAAAGTTAAGTAATATAGCAGCAAAAATAATGGAATTTAGAGTAGCACATTCGAAATAAATATCAATTAATCAAAAGGGGGGGGCACAAACTGTTTACGGTAAATCAAAATAATTCACGGCCAAGATTCATCATCGTCATAGTGCCCCATACTCGTCAAAGAGCGCAGGCTTTTTTTTTTTTTTTTTTTTTTTTTGGGCTCGTCAACCAAGGACTTTTACCCAGAAACAAAAGGTAAGGAAAGAAGTCGGTTATATTCTGATCTGATCAGAAATTTTATCTAAAAAGGAACAAAAAGCAGGAATAATTAGTGGGGAAGGAAAGGGCAGAATATAATAGGATGCACAATAAGGGGCAGGAAGTCCAAGCTTGAGCAAATAAGAATATAAGGCAGAACGCTCCGATTAGATTTTACGCTGTCTTGCGTCTGTCAGTAATTGTTGTAGGGAAGACGTGTTGATCCAATTTTTAATATTAGTAAAATAAATTGCGTTCTGATTATTATGCATCGTCTATTTAAATCAACTTGAAAACCACTGCCAACATAGTGCGTAAAGAACACACATTTTAAAAATATCTTTGAATTTTTTTCTACCGAATCGCGGATAAAGTCAAAAAAATACGCAGGTTTCCGTTATCTAAATGAGTGCTATTTTTAAAGCGAAAAAATCATATAGTGTTTCTGTAGCGAATGTACGCTGTAATGTTTAATCTATAATGGTTTTCGTATAGAACATCACGCGCATAGCTGGGAGTAGGCCCTGACTCTTCGTTTAAAATTTACAAATCATTTATTAAATAACATATAGATTTCCCCTTACTCCAATACTTGATCTAAATAAACCAAAATTACCAACTATTCAAATAATCCATAATCGCGCTGTTTGATTTTTTGTCTAGGACGTACTTCTTAATCAAGCCGTATCATTCCGTCTTAGCTAAGACTCCTGAACTACGGTAGAATATTCTCTAAAGCAGGGGTGGCCGACCCAAATGATCTTGCAGGCCACTTTGGAAATGTATCATAACTCCGTCGGTCGCAGATAAAATCATATATCCCCATATTAAACATTTAAACACACACCATAGACACACTTAAAAATGAGATATAAAACTTGTTATATTAAATATTCCAACATACACGTGCATTATGAGTTCGCAAAACATAATTTTTTACTACTTTAGCCATCTCACGGGCCGCAAAGATGTTCAAGACGGGCCGCCGGTTGGCCACTCCTGCTCTAAAGTATAGCACAGACAAGATTTTTCTCAAAGTAAAAGAGTAACTCTATTTTCCTGCAAATAATTACCTAACTCGATGTGAATTCTGTAAGGGGAGACCTTATTGGAAATTTTTATCTTTCTTTCACCATTAATACAGAAAGTTCTTTCAAAAATGTAGATCATAAAGTTTCGTTAACAAAAATTATAGATTCCCGATTTAAAGAATATACAATATTCTCCACACACACAAATCTGTGGATTTTTCTCGAAATAGAAATAATGCTACCCCTTTTATCACACGAACATGAATCGTAAACGTTTTTTTGCTTGACATACGCTGCCTCATCGCTTAGTATGGAAATGTATGGAATATTCAGACGTTCAGCTTATAGAAAAAACATTTTAATTTTAACTGACCCTATACATGCTGCAAAGTTAGCCCATACCAATGATAAACGAATAACAAATATAGAATACGTTTGCATTAAATATGTGCAGGCCTCAGGTTCATAAAGTCAAACACCGACCCATGTGGCCGCCGTTCCAGATCTCACGTAGGGATTTCTCGATCCTGTCGAGACTGCGCCTGAACTGCACTGTCACACGACTACGTCTTTGAGGGAGCTTCCCCTCCGCCTACCTGTCCTCTTTGTGGGTTCATGGCCTCGCCAACCGTAGATCATCTGCTGAAATGGTGCCGGCATACTTCCCCCGTACTTCTAGTTATACCTCACCCCACCGTCTATTGTCGAACCACCCGGATTGTGTTCGGGCAGTGTTGAATTTTGCAGCATCCAACAGACTGTACCGCCTTCTGTAATTTTCAGTGAGTCTAGGTGCCGTAATAGCCCAGATCATTACACACGGCGCCTAGATTTACATTTGTAAATTTATAAAAAAAAAACAAAAAAAACATGTGCCAGCCAAGTTTTATCAAAGTGAGAATTCTTTCTCTCTATGGCGTTGTGGAAAACGAAATAGCCGATGAAAAGACTCGACGAGTAACCGAGAGAATAATTTAAAACTGAACCGAACAGATTTCGCTACCATTGTTAGAAACAATATATCTATCTATCTATATGTATATACATACACATATAGATAGATAGATATACAGTGAGTCACATAAATATTCGTACATCGGAACGCAGTGCGCAATGTTGCACTTGGAGTTTTCCCAAAAAACGGATGATGAACATGACCCCATCGAACAGGTGTGGGATTACCTCGTCAAAAAACTTCGTGAATCACCAGTTCAGAACATCAGTCAGTTGAAAGAACGTCTCTTAGCCGAATAGAAGAAAATTCCCGTGGAATATTGCCAAAAATTGGTGTCGTCCATGCCACCTCGGTTGGCAGCAGTGGATTAACCACTAGAGGTCTTCATAATATTAAGAACGGTTTTTTGGTGTCCTTTTTGTTCCATTTATAAGTATGATGTATGATCTTTCTTTAAACTTGCTGTCTTTCATTATGTTACACAGAAAATCATACCTACGAGTATCCCCATATGTATTTTTCGTCATTAAAGTTGTTTTTCGTCGTTTTATAGGCGCTTTTTCGTTTTTCTCGTCGGTGTACGAATATTTATGTGACTCACTGTATATGAAACAATGGATTTCTAGTACTCAGCAATTTTAAAAACCGGACAAAATTTAAATGATACGAATTCCTAAAACAGCACGATTTAGAGGAATACACGCAGACAAAGTTTATATAAATACACTTGCGGGACTGTGCAGACCAGTTATTAATATTTGATTAAAAATAATAACAGACAATACATGTCTCAAATGGGACTTAAAAGGCGCGATAGATCATATAGTCTGACAGGCGAATGCAACAGAGAGTGTAAATTTAATCTCGCGAAAGAAGTTCCAAAGGAATAAAATACTCTGCTAGTAATTGTAATTCAAATCCCGATTCTTATTTAAATGGACTACTATGTGTACATATAACAAAAATACAGATGTAGCTGATAACCGTTAATAAACTTAAACAAAGGATTAAATTAGTCACAGAGTAAAAGCTGATCCAAAAAAAAAAAAAAAAATCTGCAATATAATCTGTAAGCTTTCCTTATTATGCTTGTAAAACATATTTATATTGTTTTTTTGGAAAATTTAAAACCAACTATTCTATACGAATTATAATGAGACCACAATTTGAAATTCTAAATGGTGTCCTTATGGTATAGCACAAAGAATCGAGTTTTACACATGCGTATATTTTGCACAAGGTAAATTGTCTTCATGGATCGGAAATATGCCGTTGTGAGCTGTTAGAAACGGCTGATAATTTCAAATACCTGGGAATAACATTCGATAAGGCGTTAACTTGGAGAGTTCACATAGATACCATTGCTAGGAAAATTAGGCAGACTATGCCGGCGTTATACAAATTAAAACAAGTTATGAATTACAAAACTACGAGAGACTGTATTTTGACTCATTAATAATTACTAGGATTAGATACGGACTCGAAATTTGGGGGGAGGCAAAACAGAAAAACGGAAGTAAGGAAAATTAGTAGGCTACAGAAAAGATGTTTAAAAATTTTGTTACCGAATTGGAGAAGTGCGAATCTTGTAACGAATTCGACTTCGGGTGGGACAATAATAAAGAAATGTCGCCAAAAATGATTTTTTATTACAGTTAATATTTAAGGTATAAAACAGAAAAAATAAGATTACCGACATGGGAAAATATGGGACTAGGAACTATGACAATTTATGTTTTATAAGACCTAAACGGATTAATAATAAAATTGATAATGTTGAAGAGGAAGTTATGAGTTATTTATTAGGTAACTTAGCAAAGGAATTAAGAGACGAATGTAATTTGAATATATGGAAAGACAAAATAAAAATATGGTTGATTGCGTGGTGCAAAGAATGAGAAATGGATAGTCATAGGAAAGGAACAGCGATAAGACGGGTAATTGATTGAAAGAGTAAATAAATATAAATAATTTAATGGAAAAAAAAAAAAAAAAACTAATGTTTGGTGCTCATGTTCTCTAGCTGCATTACTTATGGTTTATGTGAAAATATGGTGGTATGATGTGCGATGGGTATAAATGTATTGATTTAAAAATTAGACATAGAATAGTAAAAATAGAAGTTAAGTTGAATTAAGTAATTATATATAAGACGAACATGATGTATTAGACTTAAGATGTATATAATGAATAAACGATATAATTAATCGCTTCCTGATTTAACTTTCAAGTCCCTACGTTTCATTATTTGTTAGTCCTTTGTGTTGGGTAAATGTCCTAAGTTGACGCATCCAAAGAATGAAAAAAAAAAAAAAACAAAAAAAAAGAACAACTTTTGAACAATATTATTATTAAAAGAGAAAAAACGAATAAATGAGATCAAAATTGTTTTTCCTTTTTGTTTTTAAGGGTCAGAAAGTTCTCTCAATCTTTATTCTCATTCCAGGAATCTTTCATAATTTTATTCCTTCCCACCACTTTAGCTATTTATATTTTCTCCGCTTCACTGTATTCAAATTTAAGGTTTTTTCCTAGCCCTGGCATTAAATGACCCATAATAATTAGTAAGTGACAATCTTTATTTCAATTCTTTCGTGACTTCGCGTGCTATGGAACTCTCCTCTTAACCCAAAGAACCACTAAATTACAGACATGTGATGACAGTGATCTTGTTACAGAATAGCCAAGCTACTGCTTTTTGTATTACCCGTTGTTATTATATATAATAGTATATATTTTCATTATCTCCTCAACCATTCGGTTGGTGGGCAACCTATTCGTACACTTTTTTTTTAGCTGTACCGATATAGGTTGTGTACCAGGTAATTATTATATGCAGTACGAATGTGTACACACGCAAGGCTACATTCGGAACTGATCAGTAATCGTTTGATTTATCGATATACAAGTGCAGTCCTCCGTGCGTGTCTGCTGTGTACTGACCTAGCGCGCATACGATGTTGTATGTGGTGGTTTTTCATTGCCTTCCACATGATTATTAGCGAATATTTAATTTAATTCTTTGTAATAAGTTCTGTCGGAAGTCAAGCACTCTAGCAACTAGGCTGTCGCGACGACCTATATATATATATATATATATATATATATATATATTTATATATTTATATATATGTGTATATATATATAAGATTTCATCCTTCTGATTAATTATGGGCCAAAGCACCCAAAAAACAAGAAATTTGACTTCCCATCGTATCATCTAAATTGAAATTTCTCATTCTCCCCTCTATGCACTCTGTTGTTATTAATTTTATTATCAGTTTACAATCCGATAGAATTTTGTCAAAAGTCTCTACTTTTTGTGCATATTTTATGCTTAAAAAAACTATCGTTCTTTGCTTTTCTTTCAACTTCATCACTTACCTTCGCCTTACCAATTTCAATTCACCTTGATTCAAAACCATTTGTACCTCTTTCATTTGTTCTTGACATTCAGAATTTTACAAAAAAACTTTTACAGCATTACTGATGGATTTCTCACACGCTGACAGATATGTGAAAAATAATACACTACAAATTAACATATATGCGCGTTTTACATTTCGAAGGCACTTTATTTTCCATTTATTGAAAAAAAAAATTTAATTTTCGAAATTGGTCCAAATCGCTTTGAATTCTTTACCCCTAAAGGTCTCTATATCCTCCTCATCGTGCGCTTGACATTAATTTTTTAATTGCAACGATTTTTTCATTGCCGCTTGTTCTCATAAAATTCAATTTACTATTACGCAAATTTTAAAAACGTTCAATACCGCTCTTTTAGAATAGCACGCGATATTCATCCTTAATTTATTAACAATATTTTAACGGTACGGTATATTAAATACACCGCAAGAGATTTAGTATACGTTTTGAAAACGTTTAGAAACCGGATTCATAATTCGGCTAATTAAATGAATACGATGAGCATATTCTACAGATGCCTGACATCGAAACCATATTTCAGCACCGCTTACATCGGGGATACTCGACTTCCATCAACTTTGACTTCACCCGTCTCCCCGCTCTGTTAGCTCGCTTGAAATAATAGTCCACAAGCGTGTCCATTAAAAATAGAATAATTCACAGTTTTCTGTGTCTCCAATACGTTTTTTTCTCTTGTTCTCGATTATTTCTAATGTCGTTAATGCAGAGTCAGCTATTTCGATTCCAGGGTAAGTTGTATTATTTCCGATTTGTGTTAAACTAGTAGCACTTCCGAAATTTTGTATCAACTCGCAATAATGATCGAATGATTTTGTTACGTACGCAAAGTATTTTGCTTCGGACCTAAACTTCTTTATAATGAATATTTCTTCCCGAGTGATCTGAGTTCTTTTCACAGGGGAACCTTTTGATGTAGCTGTACTTTTAAATAATAATACAGGGTGGGCCAAAAGAACATCCCGAATTTTAAATGCTCGTCAAATAAAGACTAATGTACTTACGGAAATTAAACAAACGTTGAAATACTTCAAAAAGAACGCCATTTATTGTACACTATTAGTTTTGAACAATACTCCGTATGAATAGTCACCATTTTGATTTTTACATTGTTGCAATCTTTCCTCAAAATTATGCATTACTTTTTTAAGAGTTGGTTTTTTAATCGCCGCAATTTCCTTCTGAATGGTCAATTTCATCTCGTCGGTTGTTGCTGGTTTACCCTCGTACACCTTGCTTTTCAAGTAGCCCCATAGGTAAAAATCTGTCGGTGTTAAATCCGGACTGCGCGGCGGCCAAAACTGCTCACAGTTTCGCGAAATCAAGCGGTCCTGAAACTTCTCTCTTAATAACCGCAAAACATCGTTACGAATATGTGGTGTGGCCCCGTCTTGTTGAAACCACGTTTTAGATAATGCAATCCTCTTCCGTCTGAGCTCCGGTAGAAAAAACTCGTTTAACATTTCGATGTAGCGGTCGCCGTTCACAGTAACATTCGCTCCGTCCTCCTCGAAGAAGTAGGGACCGATTATCGCTTTCGCACTGACTGCGCACCATACCGTGATACGAGGGGAGTGCAAGGGTACCGGGTGAACGATTCGAGGGTTCTCAGTAGCATAATACCGCATGTTTTGTTTATTAACGTTACCATTTAAATCGAAATGCGCCTCGTCGCTAAAAAAAACATAATCCAAATCGACGTCTTCTTCCTCCAGCATATCCAAAAATTTATTACAAAATTCTAACCTTCTTGGCTTATCTGTTGGTATCAATTCTTGGGTTAGTTGTATCTGGTATGGGTGCATATTGAGGTCGTTTCGAATTATTCTTCTGAGTGAAGTACGGGGAATTTTCAAGGCGGAAGCCTGGCGACGAACGGATCTGCGCGGACTTCGCGACAATGCTACGCGCACTTTTTCGATGTTTGTCGGGGTTCTAGACGATCGACGGCGACCTTGATGGTTGACCGCCACCACACTACCGTATTCTCGGAAGTTTTTTACCCATTTGAGGATACTTTTACGGTCGGGGGGATTGTCATGACGTTTTAAATCAAATTGTTTTTTAAACGCGTTCACTGTTTTTCACAAAGTACTCGACAACGAAAGAGCGTTGTTTACGCGTCCACGACATCATGACTACTAACCAACTATATTTATATTAAACGGCATATTATTTAGCGCCAGATGGCGTTGCAATCGCCACGCTAACTCACAGTGTATGATTTTGACGAGCGTTTGAAATTCGGGATGTTCTTTTGGCCCACCCTATATTCTCACAATAGTAGATAGATTAGACGCCTCCACTTTGGTAGGATTTTAGTCATTATCGGTCCAAATACGTATTTTATTGGGGACAATTTCCCTACAGAGATTAAAATTATCGACGCGTTCTTAATAATTCCCACGCGAGTGTTATCTTACAAAATTTTATCTATATCTTCGTTGCGATGTTATGTCTACAATGATTTTGTCTCTATGATATACATATATTTGTTTTTTTATTAGCTCGCCTGCCCGAGAATATTGACGTTACAGTTCGAGAAATCATCAACGGAGAAAGAAACTATATTTTAATACGATTACAAATTGAGGAAAAGAAAGAGACAATCGTAAGAGATAAAGGGAATGAATAAATGAAGGAAGCATTATCCCTGGTAGGGAGGGAAAAGCTTAAGAGCTGTGTAGAAACACGAACGCTCGGCGAAAAGTCGGAAAAATACGATTAGCGTCGCAAATTAAACCGCAATCATCTTGGCGGAAAGAACAAAATGGAGAGGAAATGAAAGAAAAAAAAGCGAAAAAGTTATGATTAAAGCGAAAACGACAGATGGCGGAGTGAAAGATCGACGGAAATGTGGAAAATTATGGTGTATCATGGTTAACACGTCGGGCAAAGCGGAATCGACAGGTAGAAGGACAAGATTTGAAAAAAAGGTAAGGATAGATAGATCGCTAGTTTAGAGTAACGTAATTTTTCGAGAGGAAATCTTTTCCCCTACCTTAGCCGTTCGATTATTTCCTCTATAGTTCGCCTGCGATTCAATCACAGTTTGCTTCCGGCTTCTCTTTTCCGTTTTTCTATTGTTCAATCTCCTTTGTGTCCTTATGACCCTCCAGAGCTCAATTATACCTGTGATGCGAATCACATTTTGTTCGAATGCCCCTTTATTTCCTCCGAACGTTCTACTCTCTATTCTAGTCTTCTGCGCCTTGGCCTTCCTACTCCTTATAGTGTTATAGTGTCCACTCCATTCTTGCATTCCCCTCTCTCAATATAGTTTTCTTTTCTTAGCCTTCTTCATCTCCTCAATTTCTAATATTTTCCCCTTATATGATGTACAATTCCTTGCGTTGGGTAAGTTCTACTGTTGACGTGCCCAAAAAAAAAAAAAAAAAGGGGGGGGGATTTATCTTAGCAGCAGGGATAGATAAACTATAAAAGTTATTTTACAAACCGGTTGTATCTATTCCGTGGCGTTGCAAAATGATTACACGATCTTTCCATTTTTCTAATATGTCTTGAAAATTTTCAGAATTATCATTTATGTACATTGTAAAACCTTACTTTACGTGCTCCCCCCTTTCAGCAGTCTGCTTTAAGCATTCCGCGCTGACTATTACCGATTTTTCTCATGACCGGGTTATTTGTTGTTTTTTTTCACTTTTAGTCTTTAATTTTCAGCATTGTGTTTCGTTTATGCCTTCAATTACTTATTGCCTCCGTTTAAATATGCACACCCATGATTCTGTATCATTGTCTGATTGTTTTTTGTTTTTTTTTTTTTTGTATTCTACATCAGCTGTTTCCTTAAGTATGAAAACGGCACCCTTCGTAATGTACTTTTTTTCTTATTTTTAGTTCAGCGCATACGCATTCCACGATTATCGTAGCATACTGTGACAGTATGAATTATGCGATTTACTGAGTCTTCATTGTCATCAAAAACAACCGGTTTACAATCAGATCTCCTCAAAGTGTTTCAGTTAATTTCACGTCTTTTCTGGATTAACAATGCGCACTATCTGACTGCGTGTTTTTCCTTTAATTGCACTTACACAAGCGTGTTCAGTACGCGCACAAACTACTGCCCAGTTTCGCATTATCCGTGATATTGTCAAAAAACGTATAATTCGTTTTCGTTCAGAACTGCAAATTTTCATCAGAATCTGAGGTGACTACACTTGTTCACGACTCGACCGAAATACAAATGTGTATATAACACGAAACAATAAAAACCATTATAAATTTAAAAATTGAATAAATTCTTTCATAGTTCTCTTTTTTATTAAAAACTTAATTACCTGCCTTTATTTAGACATCGTAATTATTCATTATTTCGTAAATACTAAAATCTCTGGTACCTTTCGGGTAAACTACAATTAACCTAAATTTCCAGCAGGTATAGTAATTTTTACAACGCCTTTAATTAATAAAATAACGCAAAATGACGACGCCCGTTAAAAAAATATCACTCCCACAGCTATTACTTACATGATAGAGAAAACTCATAATCTGAATTGAGGTGTCATAATTGCAGAGTACTTATTTAAAATAAAATGAAAAAATGTCCTTTCATATTCATTGTAAATGAAAATACATTTCACGTATAACCAGAAATAAATCAAAATTAAGAGTCTGAGAGCAACAAATATCAGAAAAAATTGATTAATAATAATAATAATAATAATAATAATAATAATTCGATCAATTATTATTTCCGGCAATTAATCAAATCACGTTATTTAAAACAAAAATCATTATGCGAAAAATTTCATTTCCTTTTACTTTTTTAATTGTATAAAATTCGTACAGATAAATGTTTTTTTTTTTGGTTTCTCTTTTACATTACCATTCGCTTTTACTGCAACAACGTGAAATGTCAACATTTTATTTTATTCACTTAGAGATTTATGGTATAACATTTACGGACATAATATACACCTAATGATATTATCATTACTCGCCTTCTATTATTTTTATTATTTTGTCTTATTTTCTTTCGCTATTTTCTTAGGATATCCGGTTTTTGTTTGAATTTTTTCATCTCATTTTATAATAAAATATTTTTACACACTTAAAAATACGTAAAATTACCTTATAATATTTGATACACATATGTTTTAGGATGTTTATAAAAATATTACAAATTTCTAATTTACATTAAATCTATTACTTATTCGTTCTTTTATTTAATCGATCATTTTTTCCACTTTTTACTTCTTTCGCCCCCCGCTTTAATGGTTCTGTTTTTTTCATTACACACCATGAATCACACTATGTTTTCTCGTCTACTATATTGCTCTAAATAATTTAATTACTGAGTTGTTTAATATCTTGATATTTCTAATGATTTATTTCTAATAGTTTTTCAATTTTGCAGTTAATTTATTTAATTCCTTTTTCTAGTTGTTCATTTTCCTTTTTTATCATTTCATACTGTTCTACTATAAACGTAACTAACCTTTCCAGGCTCGGATTAAGCGTATGAAATATTAGGGGCCCTTTTCGGAAGTGACAAAATTATCAATTTTATAGAATAACTAAATTTTTTTAAATTTAATTTAATTATATTATTTCGAATTCACGAATTAACATATAATTATTAATATAAACAGAACTAAATATCATATAGACACAATGGGTAGAATTTTCGATGCCAAAAAAAAATATATATATATATACATAATTTTAAACAATGAATTTTTCAGTAAATTTTAACCAAAGATATGCATAATAGGATCGTGTGAGTGTGTGTGTGTGTGTGTGTGTATTGCGCACACACATTAATACAGACATTTCCTAAAAACGTAGATTCCGACTCGTTATACCTTAAAAAAAAAAATTCTGGTACGTTTTTACGAAACTCAAAATTTTTGTTATTACAAAATTTCCTTTTCTAGGAGGAAATAAAAATGGATACAAAATTATTAACAAATAAATGTATCAAAAAATTCACTCCTGTAAAGTTAATTCTATTTATTTAAAAAAAAGTCGATGTATATGACAAATGATAGATTAATTTTTTATTACATGTCGGAAGTAGGTGTCTCTTGATGGGCCCCTTTATAAGGCGGGCCCCGGAGCTGAAGCCCCCCAGACCAGATCCCCTACTAAATCCAGGCCTGAAATTTTCTATATCTTTCAATTGATTTCTTTGATTTTGAATTTTATTCGCTGCTTCTAATATTACGCTAATTTTGCTTACTTCTTATATGTTATGCCACTTTTTTCATCTGTATGTTCAACCTTTCGATATAATCTTATAAAAATTTAAGATTATCCTTTCATATCAGTGAAAATACTATAATTGTACATTAATCATTAAATCTATTTGTAAACTACGCCAAATAAATTTTTCCCTATCATAACAAATGAAGTAATTTTTAATTGCTTCATAAAAATTTCATCATGAGTAAACTGAAAGCAACAGTTTTTCTAGTTTTTATGCAAACGAAAATTTTAAAATTACAAGCAACTTTATTAGCATACAAAAAATCTAAAATATGCAATTTAATTATTAAGCTATACTTAATAAATTCGCATTAAAACTCTCTTCGTTTATTAATTTTTTAAATATACTTTTTACTTCTTTTTCAAATTCAAAAAAGAAATATTAAAGGTAAATAAAAAATTTAAAAAAATACAAAAAAAATTATTCTCCATTTGTTATTTAATAAAGAATTTAGATTAAAAAAACTATACTTGCGCACTGTATTCAATTTATTATACAAGCACATTTGTTCGCTTGCAAGTCAAAGTGCTTTTCTTTCTTTTTTTTCTGGGACTCCATATTTTAATCTATCACTAACTATTAATGGGGCTTCTATATATATAGCGATTGATAAGAAAAGTGGGATTTGGGAAACACAGCAATGAACGTTGAATAGAATGACATGCAAATGTTCGTTATTGGAGTCGTCGTTTCGTATGTTTACATTAATGTTTTAACGGTATTTTTTTAAACTTTTTTTTCTCATATGCTTCGTTGTTTTTCCGGAAAGAAAAAAAATAATAACACGAAAAATGCTGCGCTTATTCTTTTACCTAGCTCATTATAAATGACGGTCGGCTATTGTTTCCTTAATCAGACTGAGATTTGGTCATTCCCTCCTTCCCTTTTCTGTTTTTTTTTGTCTCTTTCACCTTTTCCCTTCTGCCCTCTCCACACTACTGATCCTCCCTTTATATGCGACCATATCCTTTTGGAATGCCCTACTCTTTTTCCTGAGTGCTCTCATCTATACGCCGAACTCTTGGCGTTGGATCTTCCTTTATTCCTTCCTATCTCTAGCCGTTATTCCCCTCCTTCTTTCCTTTATACTTCTCTATCTCTGGTCGCCTCAGAATCTGAGTAGGTGATCTAAGTCCATATAGTTAGGTAAGTGTTAACATCGAGCCCATTAAAAAGAAAAAAAAAAATAAAGGTGGAACCCGATTCAGGAAAAATTTCTTATATCTATATCAGAAGTTACAAAAAAAAAGAAATAAAATAAAATAAAATAAGAACATTTCAAATCTGCAATTTTTGAAAAAATTTACACTGTGATATTATAGATATTTAAGTTATACCACGTTAAGATTGTATCGTTCGGTATAATACAGTTGCAACCACGAAATTAATAACTAACGTTTTTTTTATAATTAACATATTAGTCTCTTACACGTTTCAAGACTTTTACGGTGTGTATGCAAAAAGATATTTCGCAAAAAAGAAACTACTTTAAAAAAAAAAAAAAAATGCTTTGCACCAAAGTTTGTAGAACAAATATTTTTTGCCAGTACACCTCTCTACGTGTGTCTAGACGCCTAGTGTATACAATTAAATTAATAAAATGATTTTTTTAATCGCTCTTCACTGTACAGCGCTATACTCGAAGGAAATAAAAGAAAATTCATAACTTTGCATTGTCAGGGTTGTGATTGTGAGTGCTTCCTCAAAAGTATGCGTTAGAATGGGGGGGGTAACGGATGTCGGATGTAGCGAAGAAGTAGAAACCAAAGGTCAGAAGTAGAAACCAAAGGTCAGAAGTAGAAACCAAAGGTCAGATGTAGAAACCAAAGGTCAGAAAAAAAATCAGATTCGCACAACACATAGGCGAGCGTTAACCGCAAAAGGTAATTTAGTCGCGCGACTCTATTTACCAAAACTACCGCTACCGTTCTGGTTTAGCCTAATAAACGATTCGGAAAGAGTGTTTTCTCCGTCTGTCGGATCAAGATCGTTTCTTATCAAATACTATTTTCCCGCCAGCTCACCTCAATCTTATTTGAATGTTAAAAATACAGTTGCAATATTATCATTAATTGCAGATGGGATTCAACAATGTTCTTACTACACCTTCGCGCGCACCCTTCATTGATTTTTAAATACTCATATTCTGATAACTGTCTTATAAGTAAATCTCCACTATTTTCTGTCAATCGGCAAGACGTTGAAACTGCTTTGAAACCATCGGCGGCCAAATTTCCAACATATTTTTATTGATGATTTCAAATCTCCCAAGTCCACAGGTGAAGTTTTTCTCATTTCTTTGTTTCTCGTTCGACTTTCCTTTTTTAGTACCGGTGTTTTGCAATTTTTAAGGCTCTGTCTTTTCCAAATTCTCGCAGCTTCTTCAGAAATATTATTATTCCGTTCGATTCTCTATAAGCTGTTTATCGCAGTTTTGAAATATTTATCGTTCGGAACAAAATCAGAAATTTAGTAGTAGTATTTCTCGCTGAATCTGGCATTAACACTTTAGATAAGCATGGTAATAAAGTGACAGATACGGCTCGTTCTGTAGTTATCGTATCGGTAGTAATTAGAAGAATACTGTGAAATACTCTTTAGTCATGTGATAGGAGCAAATGAATTTGAGACACGAGAATTTTAGAAAAGGAAAAGTAGAAGGAAAAGGAAGCCATGTTCCAACCAGATGGTCAGACATGATCCGAGAACAGCTGTAGGAAAAAGTTGTTCGACTGGCCCACAACAGAGATCAGCGACGACATCTTATACATCAGATGGACAAATATCATAATCACGATATCATCTCCACGATGGATTCACGACTACTCATTGATGATGAGTTTCATTACCAGAGATCTCCTTGGCCGTATTAAATACGCTCTCAAAGAATATTGGCAAGCGTTACGGTCATATCTCTATAACAATAAAAAGCTGTGTCCAGCCGAACATCCCTAGCGCTCTATTCCGTTTCTAATACCGGATTCTTCATCGTTACAATATGCGTCGTCTTCGCAAGCCGTTTTCATACTTTTTTGTGTATAACACAACACGGCGGCGGCTTAATTTCTTCTTCCTATTCTCGTCAACAATACCCACTGCACTCCGGTAAAATAGCAGACGTCGATCACCTCGCCTTCGGATGTGTAACCCACGCAGGACTCAAAGATTTAATTTATACATCTCAATAACTAACTTTCAGGTCACCCTTCCATACAGTCTCTTCCCTGGCCGCCACCGGTAGTATTGCGATATACAAGTTATTATTTAAGCATATATAATTAACTGTAATATTACCGCGTAGTATTAGTTTATAATTTTGTCTAAATATTTATAATGCACCGAAGATGATGGATGATGATGGGTAAAATTTTTCGACCCTACCCCTCACCAGAAAAAAAAAAAAAACAAAAAACCAAAAAAAGAAAAACAGTTTTTCTTTGTGAAAAATTCGTAAACATGTGTGTCGTATAGTAAAAAAAAAAAAAAATAAGTAACTTAAATTCGCACTTACTTGGAACCAGTTTATCGTCAGCATTGAGTTGTATATTTATTATTTTAACGAGTTTCGATGCAATGGCGCAAAACCGTGCGCTGATAATCAACGATAGCAAACAGCTGGCAAAGATAGTGGACGTGAAGAATGCGTGAGAACACAGGAAAATAAACAAAAAAAAAAAAAAAAAAACGCTGAAAATGATACTTCGTCGTCAGTCTAAACTTCTACTGGTGTCCCTCCGCGAAAGTAATCTACGAGGAGATAGGCCGTAAATTATTATTCCGCTGCTGAAGAAAATTAACGTCGAACGGTGAAAAAAATTCCATTATCGTACTAGTTGACGCAGTTAGATGCTTGCGGCGACCGGCGGACGCATGTAACGCACACGACCGTCTCGGATATGTGTAGCGTGTTCCAATAAGAAAAGCGGCAACAATTAATGACGGAAGACCGTTTGTTTGGCGAGATTTTTCAGACGTGATTTTCACCAATCATCTCTCCTAGCGGGAAAATGATCTGTCTCTCATTTTTCATCTTCATATAGAGACGGACATATGCGCAGAGGTGGTGAAGGCATGCAACAATAAACGGACGTCGAGCGTCGCATCGAAACGTAACTGTGCGGTAAGCTAGCGAACGGTAATTTACAAGGCCACAACCATCAGATGAATGAATCGCAATTGAAATGAAATTAAAACTGGCTGAACCCTCTCCATCCGTAAAAAAAACCCAGAACGAAACGAAACAAAAAAAACAACAACATCGATTGGATTCACGCTGTCTGCAGGTACAGGCACATCGTTTTTTTTTTTTCTCTACATAAACAAATGAAACAAAGTCAGATATACGAGTAGTACATTTACCCCCAAACGTGGCCCGCATAATAGTCTACTTATCACGCTACAGAATACTCCATTACACATACATTCTTTGACCGCGTGCATACGCGCGGCTGAAAAAATATGATCATTTTCAAATCTACCGCTGAACTGGAGAGAAAATGAGACGGAAGAAATGGAAAGTGCACGAATCGTGATAAACGCATGATCGCGTGTGTACAAATACCGCTGTACAATGCGATATCACAGATACAGAGGTAATCAAAGAAAACGAAAAAGAAAAAAATAACCCGGCACAATTACTTCGCGTAGAGACACAAAAACTTAAATTATTTCCGAGAAACAGAAAGTGATAATATCCATAAAAACACCTCCATTTAATTTAATTTTTACAATGAAACAGGAAAACAATTTAAATGTTTTTTTTTCAATGAAAATCACCTGGAAATAATTAAAAATGTAAAAAAATCATTCGCGTAACGACTATGAAAACTATTAATAAAATTACGCGGCCTGTCACAGTGTTATATTTAGTTTGACGACGTGGTTACTGAGTTCGGAAACATTTAATTGTATAATGCAATTTTAAAACAAAAGTGATTTTTAACACGCTGTTATTAGCTTGACCCGTATGTAAATGAGTAATATGTATATAATATGTAAGTGTATAATGGAATTTTACAAATGAATTTTCACTGGCTTCCCGACGTCTGAATAATTTGAAAGTTTACACACGTATTCATTTTGGATGACAATTCAATAATTTCCTTAATTCTGTCTCAATTGACCAGGATCATCAGGGGAAAAAAAGAAAAGCAACGTGACGCCTTCTACAGGTTACAAACATGATGGTAATGATATGGTTCGAAACTGATTTCATAGATGTCGCTAAGTCATTTTCTTTACGCGTTTTTTATTTCGTTAAACTTTACCCCTTAGGTGTTAAATGTATATTAGAGTCTAATGCTTCTGCTTTTTTTTTTTTACGAACCTCGGTGTAAAGTAATTGAATCACAGAATTGTAAGCAACGAAAGTAAATCATTCTTAAATCTCACGTCTAACGATTCAGAAATAGTAAATAGTGTACGTAAAGCACGAAATGTAAAATTTGAGAAGATAAATCCCAAGTCCCATCTGAGATAGCGTACAAGCCGGTATTTGTATGCGTTGTTGACTTCATGGGAGGATTTCCATGAGAAAGGTCGATATATTGCAGGATATAAAGGCAGATAGTCGGACCGAGGACAAATCGGAGAAGTATTACAAGTCGAACATAATACATATATTTGTCAGATGGTTTTAAGTCGAACAAAAAAGGTCGTGTATATTCGTGTTTCGTTAAAATCGTTATAATATAAACAAATTAGGTGGTGTACAGACGGCACCGCCATTATAGACCCAAGCAAACAACCCCTTCTTCCGAACACATTACGAATTACAAGATCAACAAAAAATATTTCACAACTAACCTCACTGATCACCGCATCATCGTCGGCAACCAAACCTACACCGTTTTCGTCAAAAGCAGCAGAAACTACATCACCAACACCAGCAAACAATGCATTTTCTTCAGCGTATAACAAAGTGGCCGAATCTGTAAAATGCCCAGACCGAAAACAAGCCATTATACTCGATGCAGCTGATAACATTCCGCTCAGCAACTACGTACAAGCCGTTAGCAACAAGGTTGGCGGTCCACACAATATTCTATTTTCCTCTCGTATATCTAACAACCGTATACGTATGTATTTATCTAACAGAAATGTAGCTGATCAATTTATATTATCTCACCCGTTTCTTACTATAAATAATATAAATATTAAGACGCGTAAATTAATAAATCCATCCAAGCGTATAGTTCTGCCTAATGTTTCGCCACATATTCCGAACTACATACTTGAACAAGCTCTTTCCAATATTAATCTGAAACTAACCTCCCCAATCACTTTCATTAAAGCTGGCCTCACTGAAGAAAAATTTAAGCATATCCTGAGTTTCCGTAGACAAGTTTACGTAACATCTGATAAGATAGATCTATATTTATAACAACAGAATAAAAGTGGTGTAAAGCTTGTAAAACTCACTCACACAACGAAACTACTTGTCCAAAAATAGAACAGGCAAAACTTATAAACCAGAAAAGTGATCAGACTAGCAAACCGGCTACTAGCCAACAAAATGAGAAAGAGAACAAAATGGTAGAGGACGAACGACGATACGAAACCCTAGAGCAAACTGACTAAACCTCATGTTAAATTAAATACCTCCAAAACTCCTGTATCAAAGGAAAAATGTGAGCAACAACAAACAGTCGCTAAACGAGTACATCCCGTAACACCAGAACCACAAACTACAATGGAGTTTACTTTCACAGACATGCAAAATAAACCTTCTGAACAAAGTAATACCGAAACTAGTTTATCAAACACCAACAAAACAAACACGAATAAGGAAAAAGAATCACATGAAATTCAAAAAAAAAATTAAACTGTCAACAAAAGAGATGTTAACACCAATAGCCGAAAATATAACAGAACAAAAAAGTTATCCATTATCCTTCATCAATTTCACTATACTAATGGATATGGTTAAAGGCCAACATGACCCATTAGATGTCATACAAACTTTCACGGATGACATCGAAGGATTAAAAAGAATGTTAGCGGAAAACTACGGTTTGTTGCAGAATGGAGCAATGAAAGGTCGATTTAAAAGACTACTAAAAAACCTCAATAAATCAACTGACGAGTCACATGACAGTGATTCTGAAACTGAAGAATAAATTTCTATATACGAAATTAAGAAATATAAATTATTAATAATACCAGTATTTCCATATTTTTTTTTTATAATAAACGCATTCCCTAACTAGACTTCGTAGTATAAGCAATGATCAAGATCTTACAGTACAATGAAAATCACTCTAGTGTAGCTAGAGATATTTTACTAACAAAAGTGTGATAACTAAAAATATAGATATTATATTTATTTGTGATAAGTGTAAAAGTAATTATGTACCCACAAATTTTAAGAACATAACGCACAACAAGCTTATGATAATCTCTATCGATTAGGAATACCTTTAAAAACTAAATCTATACATAATAATTTTAACATTATTATTGTTGAAATTGAGGATACTACTTTTATTTTAACGTACATACTGCCAAATGACGTATTTACTCAATATTTTCAGTTTATCGATATGTATTTACAGAATAATAAATTAACGAAATTTATATGGTTGGGTGAATTCTCGAAATTTACTATGGGATGATACAGTGAATAATACGAGAGGAAAGAAATTATTGAATATAATAGAATTACATGACTTACATATTTTAAATATTAAAAACAAATATACTTCTAAGAGAAGCAAGCAAAAAAGTGTAGCAGACTTAACTTTGGTAACTAGAAATTTAACAAAACGAGTTCAAAATTGGGAAGTTAGTCACGAATTAAATGCCAGTGATCATTTTTATATTACTTTTAACGTAACTTCGGTTACGAGCAATACAGAAGAAAGTGTTATTAAGTTATTAACTACAATAAGTTAGCAGTTAATTTAAGAAAATTCAGTTATATGATTGATGTACATGTTATCTGCAATGATATACAACAAATTAAAAGTTGGTTGAATAGTTTTCAAGACTATGTCAACACAGTTCTAAATAGTTTATATTCCATCATCCGGTCAACTGTCTATTGGTGGAATACTGAATTAAAAATAAAGAAATTACTGGTAAATAATTTATACAAAAAGTATCGAAACTGTAAAAACATACATGTGAAACATAACCATTACAATAATTATAAAGTAAATTTTAAGGAATATAAGTTTATGATTAAAAACGCAAAGTTGAAAGCCTGGAAAAAATTACTGGAAGACAAAAATGTCTTTGAATTAAAATACAGAATATTAACTAATAAAGTAAAAAGTATCAATATACCAACATTAGATAATTATGCATGTACGGAAAAGGATAAAGTCGACTTATTGATGTCAAACCTTAACGTAAAACCATTTAAAGCAGAAGTACATGAACCTAACGTAAACATATCGATTACTAATGAAGAAGTTAACGTAATTATTAAACAACTTAAAAATAAAGTGTCAGCAGGACTTGATGGAATATCAAATGGATTTATTAAAAGATTTCATAATTTGTTACCAGATGTAATACCGAAAGTTATTTTAAATATAGTTATTATCCTCAAGAATGGAAATTAAGTAAAACAGTTATAATACCTAAAATGAATAAAAATCCAAACTTGTCTACTTCATACAGAGCTATATCTTTGTTATCTAATTTCAGTAAAATTTATGAAAAATGTATTCTTCATAAATTAAAAGAATTTGTAGCGAATAACGGAATAATACATGATAACCAGTATGGCGAATTACCAGGTAGATCATCGGAATTGGCTATACACAATATTTTATAAACAATAAGAATATACAAAAATAAAAATTATTGTACATGCTTACTTACTAATGATATAACAAAGGCTTTCGACAGTTTAGATTTAAATAGATTACTTGCATTATTAAAGGAACTAGGATTACATAATGGCATGTTGAACGTTGTAAATCGATATTTCGAAAATTGCTACACTGTACAATAAAGTACAGATTATCCGAAATAATCGGGAATTGACAATTTTGGGAAAAACGATTTTTTCGGATAATCGATAATCGTTATTGAAGCATTACATGTATTTATAGAAACATTATGCGTATTTAACATATAAAAGAAAAACATTGAAAATTGCGAAATTTAATAAACTACAGTAATGTAATATGTTGTAATGAAAAATAAAAACTCGAATGTAGTATCATGTAGGCCTACGATACGTATATGTAATTACGTACGTACATATTAAAAATCTTAAATACCTTAAATATGTATTAAAAATAATTAAAATACGTTAAAACATCCATTTCGGATAAGCGATTTTCGGATAATCGGTACTTCACTGTATTACAAATCGGTAATTATTCAAAAAAACAAGAAACCGTTATGGAAGTACCGCAAAGGTCTGTTTTAGGACCGTACTTGTGGAACATAGTTTTCTCTCAATTGTATAATATTAGATTACCCACTAATGTAAACATTTTCACTTTCGTAGATGATATTGCAATAGTAATAGCCGATAAGAATGAAAATGTATTGGAAAATAAAGTTTACCAGGTTTATACAGAAATGGTTAGAACAATACAATTTAAATATTAACGAATCTAAGTCAACTTACATGTTGTTTAACAAAAACTTAAAGGATAAAAGATTAAATTTGCTCCAATACGGAATTAAATATTAGTATGGTTAGTCAAACCAAATACATTTTCACTATATCACTAAGAAAATAAATACATTTTTAATTATATTTAACAAATTATATAATAATAATAACCGATTAAATTACAAGAAGGGACTAACCTTATATAAAAGCGTAATATTGCCTAACATACTTTATGGTAGTGTAATATATATAGACATTTTAAAAGTTAAAAGATTTCAAAATATATTAAAAAGTTTTCAGAGAACTATTGCAATAAAAATGATTAAAGCTTATAGAACTACCAGCTACATGGCAAGCGCTGTCATTGCAGGTATTAAACCATTAACTTACGAAATACAGAAACACATATTAACACACATATTTTTAATAAAAAATAATATTAAAAATCATGAATTCCATAACGTACAGTATCATCGATCTTACTTCATACACGAACAAACCTCGTTAACGCTTAAACAGTTTAAATACTTATATATTAGATAAGTATTTTAATAATAAATTTCAGGCGTAGTGAATATAACGGTATAGCTAAAAAAATGTTTTCCAACCATAGATGATAGACTACATAATAAAGTTTTTTCGACAAATTTTTTTAATGTCCAATTTCTTACTGGACACGGTCTATTTAAAGATTATTTACATAAACATAAAATTGCACACTCAAATAACTGTGTAACGTGTAACTTTCCTGATAATATTAAGCATATCTTTACCGGCTGTAACCATAGTAATACAGATTTTAGCAATATTAGCCCTGATCAGTTAGTAACTAAGCTATTTACAATATGTTCAGTAGTTTTACGATAGCCGAAATAAATCAAATCACCGTAAAGTACATGTACACCTGTATTAATATTAATATTTAAGGAATACTAATTATTATTAACATTGTAAAACAGTCTGTCAGGGTTCCATAAACTTAAATGGACGGCTCAGGACAGACCTGTTATTTATATAAATTTTCTAAATATATTTACCCCACATCGTATTACGAATTGGGGATCAAAAAAAAAAACATAATATATTTGTGTGTTTGCATAGGAGAGAAAAGGAAAAAAATGTTCGCAAATGGAGTATTTACTATCTACGTGTTTTACATATCGAAAACAAAGCGTGAATTGTTCGGTTGTTGTAATATTCTATTACTCATCGGCTAAAACGGTAAAAAATTTCGCATCTCTGAATTTCTAACGCAATTTTTCGTTTCATTATTTCATCACATGCATCTATAATTTGATTTTGAATATTCTAACTTATGTACAGTGACTCCCAAAAAGATCGGCACAAGTAAGAAATTTCGTTTTTTGCAACTGTAGAAACGATAAACAATAAAATAAAAAATTAAAAACGGACGCCTATTAATAGTACAACATCACAGCCATGCAGATCACATAATAAGAAAAAAAGATTGTGAGAAAAATACCAAAAAAGAGGAATTTTTGTAAAAAAAAAGGAAAAAAATCATCGCTCAAAAAGATCCGCACTATGATGTTAGATGGGAAAACCCGTGCACTGTAGCGCAATAGGAACGGGGGTGACTCATAGGTGTATCGCAGGTAGCTTGTAATAATCAAAATGCGCTACGTTCGTGCAAAAAAACAAGTGCCAGTGCATTTGTGTATGTAAATCGCGCGATGTTTGCACATTCCATTAAAGTGCTCTCTGTATGGATCCAAAATGGCCAAATACACGTCTACGGAGAAGATCCAATTAGTAATTTGGAATCATACGAAGGGTAAGTCTGTACGAGAAATATGTACGATCTTAAATATGAAACGTCGAACCGTATACGACATCCTAAAGCGATATAAACACGAAAATAGAATGGATTTAAAAGTCCTGGTCGTCCAAAGATTCTAACGCCGCACGAGGAACGTCTGATCGTCCATAAAGTAAAGAAAAATGCCAGATTGAGTGCTCCAAAGATTGCCAGTGAATGTGAGAAAAAAGTCGGATGTGAAACGGTACGACAGACTATACGAAATGCTGGATACAAAAGACGCGCTGCACGACGAAAATATTTGATCAGCGAAGTGAATCGGCGCAAACGTTTACAGTTCGCGAAGGAATACGTTTCAAAGCCTGGTACTTATTGGGAAGACGTCATATGACGAAAGTAAATTTAATGTTTTTAGTTCAGTTGGACATTGCGTATGGTCTAGCGTAGGCCAAATGAAGAAATGAATCCCTGTAATTTGAAACCTACAATAAAGCACGGTGGTGGCAGAGTGATGGTTTGGGGTTTAGGCGAATTAGTATTTATCGATGGAATTCTAGATTCACGTCGATATTTGCACTCGTTTAAATATTATGAGGACAATGATCCTAAACATCGAACACAGCTAAAAATAATTATCAAGCCAGAGAGGCGAAAAATTTCACGCGAATTTACAGAAAAATTAGTTGAATCGATGCCCAGGAGGATGAATGCTGTTATTCAACAGAAAGGGTTACCGACAAGATATTAAAGGTGGTTTTAAAATTTAATTTTTGAGTTTTATCGAAGCTGTCCGAATATTTTTGTTGCGCCTTAAATAGACTACTTTTATTTTGTTTCAAATTTCCGCTTGTTATTATTATTGTGCATCGAAAGTTTTTACTGTCTCTATTACCTAATGCTCTGTTCTAACATGCCCTTACATTTTTTTTTCAAAAAGTTTGCACAAATACAATTTTTTAATCAAAAAATGAAAAAATCACCGAGTGTCCGAATATTTTCGTTGCTCACTGTATAATGAGAAAATTATAAATTTGTGGAATGCAGAGTCACCTTCTCCAGTAAGTAGTCACTCGACCGTCATACCATGCTAGTCCCATCGACGGAGAAACGAAACAACAACCATGTGAATTCCGTACGTCCACGTCGTGCAGGGTGGTAATTTTCTTTTCGGCGGGCTTAGCGCTGACTAGAAAAGCTAAATCGGAATGCACACACAATGCTGATAGGAAAACGGAGGTGGAAGTACTTGCCGAAGGTGCTCTTGCCAATAAACACCGTTAAGCTTTGTACTGCGTTAACAACAGCAGACCATCAGCAACTCGCTTGCGACAATGTGCCCCAGTCGGATTGATATCTATCAATCTAGAGCGAGCAGGCGAATATCCGGCGCCTTCAAACCGGGTTCTTTCGGCTAAGGGAGTAAACCCTGATAGATAATCCAGCGGAAGGCAAGAGGGAAACCACCGCTGTAACGTCCCTAGTATATCATTTAAATGGCGAGTGAAATTCAAATCATGGCCCTGAGTCCCGGGTGCCCCTTCAATGGGGCAAAGGTGCGAAGAATCCCCCGGTTAGATCTCGCAAAGATGAAATTCAGAATAGGGACATGGAATGTTAGAACGATGATGGAAAGTGGAAAACTGAAGATAATAACACTTGAAATGGAAAGATTAAACGTAGGATTATTAGGTATTTGCGAAACAAGATGGACAGGAATAGGAAAATTTAGGAGTCACAATTATACTGTCTGTTACTCCGGCGTTGCAGAAGGAATTCACCGAAACGGCACAGCCATAATAGTTCGCAAAGATATAGCCGCTGCAATTAAGAATACCGTATTTATCTCAGATAGAATAATAATGATACAATTCGATGGTAAACCAGCTCCCATAAACCTAATACAAGTGTATGCTCCTACAGCAGACAGCAAGGAAGAAGATTCTGACAAGTTCTACGCAGAACTAGAAAATGTGCTCAATGCAACGAAAAGTTTTGAAGTCACAATTGTTATGGGTGATTTTAACGCTAAAGTAGGAGATCTAGCTGGAGAAGTCACAGGAGAATATGGTCTTGGATACCGTAACAGTAGAGGTGAAAAGCTAATTCAGTTCTGTCAAACGAAGGACCTCATCATTGGGAATACGTACTTCAAGCTCCCAAAACGTCGTTTATATACGTGGAAAGCTCCAAGCGATTCAAGAGATAACATAGTGCGCAATCAAATTGACTACATACTGATTAATCGTAGACATCGGAATGCTTTAAAATCAGTCAAAACATATCCAGGCGCAGATGCAAATACAAATCATATTCTACTGATTGCAGAGATGAAAGTAAAATTCAAGAAGAAAATCATAAAACCGAAAAACAACAGATTTAACTTAATGGCCATGAAAAAGATAGAGATTCGGAATCGACTGCAGTTGGCCTTGGAGACAGAGATACAGCAAAACTCAGAGGAATTTGATAGAAACAGTTCGGTTAATGAGTCCTGGTCGATACTAAAGTCAACGACACTTAGGAATGTTGAAAAAATGTTGGGACAAACTAATATAAATAAAAATAAGGAATGGATAACAGATGAAATACTTGAACTACTGAGAAAACGAAGGCAAGCAGCCATCAATAATAATAACAAATACTACAGACAAATTCAGCGAGTACTAAGACGCAAGATCAGGGAAGAAAAGGCAAAGATAATGACGGATAAATGTCAACGAATTGAAGAATTAAAGAAAGTTCATGACGCATTTCAAATACACAAAGAATTGAAGGGAATAGCTGGACTATATAAGCCGAAAAAACCAATGGTCATACTTAATTCAGAAGGTAAACCAATTATTGAAGAAGATAATTTCCGTAAAACATGGGAAACGTACGTCTTTAATTTATTTAAAACAAACAATCGTACCATCACTGAAGGGTTCAATAAAACTGCTGTAAATGACTGCTTGGAAATCTTGGAAGATGAAGTAAAGAAAGCGATAGTTCAATCAAAAGTGCATAAAGCTACTGGACCGGATGAGGTTGCCGCAGAGTTGATAAAAGTATTCGACGATAATGGAATTTGTATCCTTACAAAGTTGTTTAATAAGATCTATGCTACGGGTCAATTACCCGAGGAATGGTTAACATCAAGATTTATAATGATACCGAAAAATCCGCATCCGAAATCATGCTTTGAGTACAGATTGATTAGTTTAATAAGTCACACCTTGAAAATGTTTCTTAGGATAATACATAACAGGATACGAACTAAATGTGAAGAAAACATTGGAAGAGAACAGTATGGCTTCCGGAGTGGTCTGGGAACTCGAGAAGCATTACTCTGTATGAACATCTTGATTCAGAAAATGAAGGAGTTCCAACGTCCAGTATTTCTCTGTTTCCTGGACTTTGAAAAGGCTTTTGACCGAATAACCCATGACAAATTGTTCCAAATACTCGATACTATTGGCCTAGATGAAGCGGATAAACGTATAATAAAAAATCTTTACTTACACCAAAACGCAGTAATCTCATTAGAAAACAATAAAATATCAGATCCAATTAGTATTGAACAAGGAGTAAGGCAAGGATGTATATTGTCTCCTTTGCTCTTTAATATATACGCGGAACAGGCCTTCAAAGAAGCCCTTGATGACAGAGAAGAAGGTGTTAAAATCGGCGGTGAAAATATCAATAACATCAGATATGCGGACGACACCGTTTTGATGGCTGAAAGTGCAGAAGACCTAACTGCATTGACAAAAGCGGTGGAAAAAGTATGCAATAAATATGGACTGATAATTAACGTGAAGAAAACGAAGGAAATGGCCATCTCAAACGACCCACACCCTATCGACATAGTGATAAACAATGGCAGACCAGAACACGTCGATAAATACAAATACCTCGGTGCCTGGATTAATCAATATGGTGACCCAGACGGAGAAATTAGATGTCATATTGAGCAAGCGCGTTCTGCCTTTATGAAAATGAAGAAAACACTCACAGCTCACGACTTGGACCTTGATTTAAGATTCAGAACTCTGAAATGCTATGTCTGGTCGGTATTACTATATGGTGCCGAAACGTGGACATTGACGTCCAGAACGCTACACCGATTAGAAGCCTTTGAGTTTTGGTGTTATAGACGCTTACTCAGGATACCGTGGACCAAAAAGAAGACAAACGCTGAGGTATTACAAACAATGAGAAAAGAAAAGGAGCTGATTGACACTGTCAAAAGAAGAAAAATAGAATACTTCGGTCATGTAATGCGTGGGCCGAAGTACACATTACTGCAGAATACATTGATGGGAAAGGTGGAAGGTAAAAGAAAAGTTGGACGAACAAGATTAACTTGGTTCATGAACCTACAGACATGGACAGGTTGCAATGTTGAAGAACTGTTCCACACAGCAAAGGATAGGGTTGCCTACAAAGAATTAACCAAGCTTGCCATCAGATGAGCCTAAGATCGAGAACGGTCATGGCACCGAAAGAAGAAAGATTAAGATTCGGCCATACCGATATAACCCATTCATACCTTTTCAACACACCACCTCCATCCTGTCCCTTTTGTAACACTTCTCAGCTTACTCTTCGACACATCCTAACAAGTTGCAATAATTTATCCGAATCCCGCCAAAAATTGAATCTGTCCTCAAACCTACCCCGGCGAAAAGTCTCAGGCAGGCGATTCCAGTAGTGACAGGGCAGTAGATACGAAATGACGGAAAGACAGGTTTGGGAACTGTCTACAAAACTCTGTCTTCCTAAAACTGTTTGCTAACCCTTGGCGAGCTGAAGCCGCATGTATAAATAAGTCTCACCTGCTATCCCAGTAGCAAGCCGCTGCCTTGCGATTAGGGTTTTTACCCAAAGGCTAGGGTGTCACCCCGAAATAGTGGCATCTTCTTCATTTCCCTTCTTCTTTCCTTCCTTTTCTTTCTTTTCCCCTCTCTCCTTTCTTTTCCCTATCTTTCTTTTCATCACGAATACTTCCTAACCGTCCTACACTATGCCTGAATTATTGCATCAGTGCTGGCAGGTCCAGTTGTCTTGGTCTTCCTTGCCACTGGATTGCTGCCTTTACTGAATAGGCGACATAAGAGATCTTTTTCTGCGCTACTACTCTTATATTCCCATTAAACGCGGCTATGCTGCTCCTGCCCGTTTCAACCTCCACATTTTATACAAAACTCATTCTCAAAATCAGCATGAAAATATCGTAAATGAAGAATAGTGCTGGATCCGTGGGGCGAATGCTAATCCATTCATCAGGCAGCGGACGACCTCCTGTAGCAATGCAGGGTGGTTCGAGTTCCCCTATGCCTATAAGGTATGGAACTCTCCAGGAGGAAACACTTTTGCGATCTAGATATCGAATTAGCAATAAAAGTTGGAATTTCGCATCATGGAATGTCAGGACGTTGCTGGATTCTAAAGAGGTACCAGCAAGAAGAACGGCTGTAATACTAAGAGAATTAAGAAGGTACAATATCGACATTGCTGCTTTGAGTGAAACATGGATGCCCGATGAAGGTAAACTTATAGAAGATCACCCAGGATATACGCTATATTGAAAAGGTGTCCTACCAGGCCATAAAAGACAACATGGAATCGGAATAGCCATAACAAATACACTAACGCGCTTTATTACTGCAGAACCGTTTGGAATAAACGAGCGGTTAATGGCGATGAAAATTCGACTGCCTAAAGCTCCTGAAATAACAATAGTAAGTGTATATGCACCAACGCTAGATAGCGAAACCAGATTGAAAGATTTCTTTTATGAAGAGCTACAAGAAGTAATAAACACAGTGCGAGTAAACGAATATCTAATTATAATGGGACACTTCAATGCAAGAGTCGGCAATAATTTCCATGCTTGGAGAGACGTAATTGGGCCACATGGCATTGGTAAAGTAAATGAAAATGGAGACCGTTTGCTCGATTTCTGCACTAAAAATAGCCTGTTCATAACAAATACTAATTACACGCTAAAAGACATACACAAGGACACACGGATACATCCATGCTCAAAACAGCCTCATATTATAGACTATGTGATCATTAAGCAAAGACACAAAAGCGACTGTTTAATAACACGTGTAAGGCGAGGGTGCAGACGGCGACACGGATCATATGCTTGTTCGTTCTCGATTTCGACTCAGACACTGTACTCGGTATTGGCAAAAAGTTAGTAAAGTTAACAACAACAGAAGGGTTACCTATGATCTTAATGCTTTAAAAGATAAAAATGTTATTAGAAAGTTGAAAACCAAGATGATGGAAACTTTTAACGAAACAGATCAAACGGAAAGTGTCTCCGCCACGTGTCATTGGAATCAACTAAAAGAAAAAATAAATACAGCATGTAAAACAATTTTAGGCTATAAAAAGGAAAAACAAGAGGACTGGTTTGAAATTATGGCAGATGAAATCGGAATATACTTAGAAAAGAAAAAGAAAGCATTTATAGACTGGATGGTAGATAAAGGAAATAAGGACAAACGAAATGCCTACAAAACTGTAAAGGCACTTGTCCAAAAGGAAATCAGGAAAATTAAAAACCAATGGTGGACAAACAAAACCAAAGAAATACAAACGCTGGCAGATAACAATAACTCACATGATTTCTTTAGTACTATAAAAAGGTTATATGGCCCTAAATACTAGCGCAAAACAGCAATAAAAGATGCGTCTGGCAAATTGCTAAGGAATCGCTATGAAATACATTCAAGATGGAAACAATATTATGAAAGGCTGTTAAATAATGAATGTAGAATCGATTCTGATATTCTCAATTACCTTCCAAACAACGCGGTAAATAAAGAACTCGACTTAGCTCCCACCATACAAGAAGTCAACGCCGCTATTAAAAGCTGCAAAAACAAGAAGGCAGCAGGTGTGGATGGCATCCCTGCCGATATATACAAAGTTGCAGGAAATGAAATAGCAGCACGATTGCATGAATTGTACGCACGTATATGGGCAGAGGGAGAGGTCCCACAAGATTTCAAAGATGCTATGTTAATCAATATTTACAAAAATAAGGGCGATAAAGCTGTCCGTGATAATTGCAGAGGTATTTCGTTATTATGCTCGGCTGGAAAAATTCTCAGTAAGGTAATACAAACGCGACTACAAGCACTTTTAGATGCTTGCATGCCGGAAGAACAGTGTGGTTTCCGGCAGCAAAGAAGCACGACAGATATGATTTTCTCAATGCGGCAGGTTATTGAAAAAGCCAGGGAACAAAACACTAAATTGTACATAGCTTTTATAGATGTCAGAAAAGCTTTTGACTCAGTGAGTAGGGACGTATTATGGATTTATTTAGAAAGCATTGGATGTCCACCAAAGATGCTAAGAATAATACAGCAGTTGCATAATGGCATGAAAACTTCTGTTGTTACCGATACCGCAATCTCAGATCCATTCGATATAAATACTGGAGTCAAACAGGGCTGTGTACTGACACCAATGTTGTTTAATTTTTACATAAGTATAATCCATACTGCCTTCAGGCAGCATACCTCTAATACCGGTGCAAGAATAAAGTTCCGCTTCGATGGTGGTCTATATAATTTGGCCAAATTCAATTCAAAAAAAGCGACTAAACATTTTACGATCGAAACCCTACAGTATGCGGACGACTGTGCTTTAATATGTGAAAAGCCTGATATACTACAAAATGCCATAACTTACTTGGAGAAAGTATATCGCAAATTCGGCCTAAGGGTAAATTGTGAAAAAACTGAGATTTTGCAAGTAAACATAAACGCTAACGATAAAGCTGATCTATATATAGAAGACAAAAAACTGAGAAATGTAAATACCTTCAAGTATCTTGAAATTTATGTAAGCAATGACGCGAACTTAGATGACGAAATTGCTTATCGAATTAGAAATTCAAATTCGGCGTATGGCAAGCTTTCACAGAGGGTTTTCAAAAATAAAGACTTAAGTACAACAACTAAGGTTGCAGTATACAAAGCTATGATACTGCCAACATTATTATATGGAAGTGAAACATGGCCAATTATGAAAAGACACATCGAAAAGTTGGAGGTCTTCCATCAAAGTGTAATACGAAGAATACTGAAAATAAGCTGGAAACACCATATCTCAAACGAAAAGGTGCTAGACCTAGCAATAGTTCAGTCTATTGAACAAAACTTGGTTGCAAGGCGCCTGAGATGGGTTGGACATGTAATACGAATGAAGGTATACCGCATGCCAAAGAAAGTTCATCAGTCTGGTGCAATAGCTGCCACGTTAAGAAAGTAGATGTGATGTTAAATGAAGCCCTCCGCATCATATCAGGGACGCTCAAGTCTACGCCGCTTATGTGGCTACCAGTATTAACTAACATAGCTCCATCTGCAATTAGACGGGAGGTAGCTTTACTTAGGGATAAAAATAAATTTAAAATTTACCCCGAACTACCAATCTCTGAAGAGATAAGTTCCGCACCAGTATTAAGATCCCGAAGATCACCTTGGACATCAGACAAATTATTATCAGAAGACTTGAAAGATTTTAGTAAATGGAAAACGATATGGGAAAAGAACCTTCAATATATATAAAAAATTCCCATTTAGTAGTCGACCCAAGGAAAGAAGTTGCAGGAATGGATTTACCTAGAAAAAAATGGAAGACTCTTAACAGAATTAGAACCGGACAAGGAAGATGCGGTTATTTAATGCAGAAATGGGGTATGGTGACGACAGCTGCATGCCAGTGCGGAAATTCCAAACAGACAATGCAACATATACTGGATGACTGTAATGAATTTGCACCTTCACATTTAACGTTAGAGGACATAAATGAACTAAAAGACGGAACCATAGACTGGTTAACAAAATTGAAATTAGAATTATAATTAAAAATGATGTATTACTATTTACCACATTTCTTATGTAACCGACGATTATACGATAAGAAGAAGAAGAAGAAGAAGAAGACCAAAGAAAGTGCTATATGGCGTATCAGAAGCTGGAAAGCGACAAGTTGGTAGACCTAAGTTGCTCTATAAAGATGTACTGGCAAACGATTTAAAAACTATGAAAATAAACCCAAGGAAAACTGAGTGGGAAACAATTGCACAAAACAGGAACGAATGGAGATCCATTGCGGAGAATATAATACAGGAGCTAGCAATGGCACGTAAAAAAAAGAAGAAAAAAGCAACGTCAATTAATCATGGAGCAGCAACCAACATCAGACAGTCTGTCACATATGTGGCTTCCGGGCAAATCATCGTATTGGCTTAGTGCCCCATCTTCGACACAAACATCAATAGCAGTAAAGCGGCACTCATACTCGGCAACGAGAGAGAGAATAATAATAACAATAGTCCATATATAAATAATCTCTTCCTATTCCTCAAAAACTGTAATTTATATTATACTTTGTAATTAACAACATAAGCGCGGCTTAATAACCTCATAGTTGTGTTAAAGTCGCATTAAAAAAAAAAAAAAAAATTGAATAAATATTAAAAAAATATGGTTCAATCAACTTTCAATTTTTAAAAAAATTGTCATTAAATTTTTCTCTATATAAATATAATGAATATGTCATTATAAAACTTGAAAAAAGATTTACAAGAATTCAGTTACATAATTATTGTAAAGAAATATGTCGGGAGATGTTTAAGATGTTGTAGATTGGCAACATCGTGGTTATTTTATCTTATTGGTTATTTTAGACCGTTCTGTTTATATGTTATTCCGACATTTTTCGTAATTTTCTCCTCTGTATCAATTCTTGTTTTTCTTCTTGTAATGTAATGTAATAATAAACATTTATAATTTCGACAAAAACCGTTTTATTCAATAGGTTACGATACGTGCATAACAATTTAAAAATCCGTAATGTACGATGTTATAAAGTTGTTTATCTGTTCGTAAATGTTACACGAAAGCTGCGTTAACGATGGAAAGTAATTCGTCTACAGAAATATTCGGTGTTACACAATTCAATGGCCAGAATTTTAGCATCACAAAATTTGTTGCAATGTTTAGAACAAGAAGCCACTGATGATGCGGAAGCTCTACTGAGAGGAATAAATACAGAAAGGTGAAAGCTCTTATTGTTCAATCGCTGATTCTCATCTAGAGAATACGTAAGAAATCCAAAACGTTATATCGCACGTGAAAACAGTTATGCGAATCCTCAGCTGCACTTCAGAAACTATTAATGATGAAATATATTCAGAAAAAGAATCGTTCGAAAAATTTTTGCTTAAATTTTACGACGTTATTCGAGAACTAAAATCAATGATTGCGAAAATGAATGAACTCACTATTGTAAATCATCTACTGTTGATTATCCACTTGCGTCATTCGATCCAATAGTAGTAACTGCTATTGCTACGCTAGAAAAAGAAAAAATCACGTTGGCGCTGGTAAAACGTAAGTTATTACATTAAAAAAAATCAGAAAACGTAAATAATTAAGATAGAATATGGAAATTTGAATACATTAAGTAAGTTTCAACCAAAAGAATTTTTCGAGTACCTCATCGAACTTAAAAATAGTTGATAGTAGATCGAAGCTATCTTCTCTATTTGAATGAACTGTCCTAACAAATTAGTCATCGTAAAGTTGGACTTTTAGTGGAAGAAAAGTATTGGTAACATCAATGCAAGTACGACCAATGCGCAGAATAAAAGAAATGTCGAAGAGTGAATCATCATGCTTCAGCACAAACCGCCAGAACGGACAACAATGATAAGCTAGAAATGTATACTGATAGTGCCGCTACTGATCATACGGTACGTTCGAATAATTATTTCTTGTCCTAAAAGGAAATTAATAAAATAGAAATTAAATCAGCATAAAGTGGGAAATGTTTATCGACGAACACAGAATTAGCGATATAAATGTAATTTTAAAAGATAATAAAAATGTTATTACAAATGATACCATGTTTGTTAAAGATATTCGTCATAATCTCTTATCAGTTGCGAAATTAGACGATATGGGTTGTGTTACATGGTGACTTCCCATTTCGCCTAAATTTAAGGTTTCGGTTACTCGGGTAATAAAAAAAAAAGTCAGACAAACATACGAATGATTTCATGTAGACAACAGCGCGTCAAACAAACTAAACGCATCATTTTCTTTTCTATTTGATTCCACTGTTAATCTTTTCTTTTCCAAAAACAACAAAAAAGGTTCATATGAAAATCAGAAGTGAAAAAATACCGCTAAAAACGTATTAAATGTAAATATATACGAAACGACGACTCCGATGAATATTTGTGAATTATTCCATTCCAAGTCCAGTGCTCTATAAATCCCACCTTATCAGTCAGTATATAGGAAGCCCCTTATTGATATTTAGTGTGACATGAAAAATTAAGGTTTTCGGAGTTACAGAAAATAAGAAAGAAAAATACTCCAGGATAAAGAGTTGTAAGCGGATAAATGCTTTTATTACAAATTGAAAACAATGCACATTTATGCTAGTTTCATCTAAATTCCTCGTTAAAAAACAAACAGAATAATTTTTTTCGTTTTCTTAATTCTGTTTTTGGACAGAAATTTGTTTCTAATATTTTCTGTTTAAATCTTAAGAAAGAGGCAAAAAGTGTATCCATTTGTTTATTTGTTTTTTTTCTTTATTGCGTTGGACTTGTCAGCAGCGGACGATCTCAAAAAGAAGCTGTACTTAAAAAGTTAATAAACGAAAAGTAAATTGTTAATATTAAGCAAAAATTACACTTATTAATCTAATAGTATACTTTAATTTTAAACTTGTCTCTAATTTTTAATTTTTTCCGACTTACAAAAAGAAAGAGGTTATATGTATGTTCGTCGCGTATGTTTCATTTTTTTTTATGTTTGTTCGTGCATAACTCATATTCATGTGAATCGACCATTTTACTGGTTCAGACGCCATTTTTCGGCAAATCCAAAAGAAGATAAAGAAAAAAAAAACCTTCTATTTTACTATTTAAAATGTCTTAATTCAATAAATTGCCGAAAGATTACGATTTAACATTACCAAAAAGGAAAAATAAAGAGAATTTAAAAAGACGCTATTTAATTAACCAAATATTTTATAATGTGTACTTCTGACGTACAAAACAAAAATTTATAGCAATTAGTGTGAGTGAGTTCCATACCCTTGACCGGGCGTCGGGATTGTGAAGTTAAGGTTCACAATGTACTAAGCCCAACGGCACTAATGAGAGTAGGGGGGCCAGTTCCTTTCTCTCGGCCGCCTTTACTTTCCCAGATTTCTCTGGTACCCAATTATTTCAGGCTGGGTAAGCTTGGGAGCGAGTTGGATCCGGGACGAGACAAGTCTCGAACCCGTGACCTCCGACTTGGTAGCCAAGCACCTTAGGGAGAGCGCCCATCTAAGCGATACGATTCCGATACGACAGCGATTTTAAATCGTAAGCGATAGCAACACGATTCCGATACGACGTAACGCCCACTGAAGCAACGCGATTTATCCGCTGGAGAAGCAACTTAATTTATGATGTGGTGTGATAGTGCAAAAAATGTCATATTTTTCTTCGTTTTCCTGTTCTTTTTTTAGTGAAGAAGCAATGTATCGTTAGTAAATCTTAACAATTTAAATCAAAAAAGAAAACAACGTTATTGAGTACATCCATTTTTTCAAAAGAGTAACAAAATAAACGCTTTAATGTTTATAAAAAACTGAATATATACTCGGAAAAGTTCTAAAGTTTTTATGGAATGAATAAGGAAACGTTTAATTGGTTAGTAGAGAAAATTGGCCAAAAATTGTAAAAAAAAACATCCATTTTAGAACATTTATACACCGCAGAAACGTATTTTAATCACATTACGGGAAATACATTTGTTAATTATGTATATTTAAATGTTTAGAAACATTTTCTATACCATATGTATATATATATTGCTGTTAATTTATATTACATAACAAAATAAGAAAATGTAAATATTAATATTTATTTCATAAATATGAATTGTTTTTAAAAATATTCTGAAATAAATTTAAAACACCGATTTTAAATTGTTATTTTTGCCGATTATTCATATTACGCATAAAAATTCAGAATGTAAAGAAACAATCGCTTGCTCAAGCAACTAAATATAAAACATGTAGCACTCGAGCGACGGCGATACGATAGTTGCTTATCGGTTGCTTGTCGCATCGCGTCAGTGGGCGCTAACTCATATAATAACGTGGGTTGTATTCTGAACTACATTTAGTTGCTATCGTATCGGAATCGTATCGCTTCGGTGGGCGCTCTCCCTTAACCACTAGGCTACCACACTGCCATAATAGCAATTAAGCGAAAATAATTTTTTAATGGATGACAATTTCTGTTATTCTCTAATACTATTTCATTTAAAACGTAATTTACAATAAATATTTCAACATACAAATATTACATATATATATACATATATTTTTTTTTTTTTCGAATTGGCCATCTTAGGACCACGATATTTCAACTGTTTGAACTTTTGGCTTTCTTTTGTATCCAATATTGCCGCATTCGCTGTCGATGTTGCTCTTTTCTTTCTTCGGTCCACTGTTTTCCCCTTCCTGATTTCAGTTTAACCTTAAAGCTGACATATTCTGCTAACTTCTTTCTCAATGGGTGGCGGGTTTCAATATCACTTGATTCTATACCAATTTCGTTTAAATCGCTTTCCACTTCCTCAAACCAACTCCATTTATTCTTTAAACCTTGAATGTACGTAAATATTTGGCTAATTAGCCTTGTAGGTTCCCGTCGACTATCTTGTCCGAGTTTTGTTTTTATAAATGATACATCCATTACTACATATATTAGACTGACTCAAAATGTTTGTTTTATTCACAAGCGACAACTTATAATATTCAAGATAGAAGAATAGAGTTTCCTTCAGAATACGCATAAGACCCAAGCCAGAACAAATTGCGACTTCATAGCGTAAAGCAGTCAGTATGCGGTGATTTTCCGTATATTGAGACGAATTTGACATTTCTTGCGACCTTTAATGACGCGCTGTCCGAGCTAGCAAAATAATAAAATTTGGGTAACAATCATTCAATTTCTCGGACGATCTTGGCAACGGGCAAACGCGGCATTGTTTGTCAAAGACGTTTTCTCGGTTAAAAAATCGAGGGATCCCCCGCTGCGCCAGGCTAATCTTTTTTCTGCCTACCAAACGTGACCGTGTTGCCAAGTTGATTTTTTCAAATTATTATTATTATTCATTTTTTTTATGGGTCATTCCATTTTTAGGCGAAATGGGAATTAGGCAAAATTGGAATTAGGCGAAATGGTACCAGACCTGTTACACAACGTTTGGAAATGGAGAAGTGAATGTTTCGAGAAATGATAAGAAAACGCGACAAAGATTTGTATGAAATAGAATTCAGTCTCGAAAAATCGCATCAAAAAACGGAAAAGAAAACATGTTTCGTAGAGAACTCGGTAAAATCATTGGAAACTTGGCATGTATCGGTGATGCCGAAGAAACAATCATGTATCAGCTGTGTGAAAAAAATGCCATCAACGGTTTTAATTTAATCAAACGAAGCATTCGCCAATTCAAATCATGTGTTGTCTCTGTAAGAAAACTAAACAAATCGAACATTCGTACTCGAAACAGTTTGATGTACGTACGTAGTAATGATGAAATTGTGCGTAAGTTCGCGGCCGTTAGAATTAATTCATAGTGACGCGCGCGGTCCGATCAATCTTGTAAGTATGAAAATTGTGAAGAATACTTCGTTACTTCCATTGACGACTATACATAATTTTTGTGTCGCGTATTTGATTCACATGAAAAGTGAAGTGTCAGAAGAATTTAAAGAACATGCGTCGTTTGTTTCGGCGAATTTTAATTCTGAAATAGTTTAAATTCGATGTGATCGCGGTAGAGAATATAGTTCTACGGCGTTTAAAGAATACTGCAGAAGTAAAAGTTAATCGTACCGATCTATACTTCCGGATATTCACCTCAACAGAATGATGTTGTTGAACGGATAGAACAGTAGTTGAAAAAACTCGAGATTTATTAAAAGATTCATAATTACCCGCAGAACCATGCGCTCCAACTGCAGCTTGTTTATTAAATAGAACTTCATCAAAGTGTACGTATAGTTAAAACATCGGCTGAACTATTTTATTAAAAAAAAAAAATTAAACATTTTCGACTGTCGTAGTTATCGTCTGATACCGAAAATTAAACAAATGAAGCTCGATGATACGAGCGAATTATGTCTGCTAATTGGTTATACAGAAACGAGTTATGTACTGTAGGATCCTGCAAAAGATAAAGTATAATCGAAGTGCTGTTTTCAATGAAAAATCTCATTACCAAACGTTTGAAAAATCAAAAAAAGCAGAATCCGAAGCAAAATGTTGCATTAATTGATGACAATAGCGCACGTACGCAGGTTCATGGGTCTTTGTCCCACCAAGTTTTCCTGCAATTTTGTAAATATGCAATTTTACATCAAACGCGTTCGAAACAGTGATATATATGCCATGCTAGTTGTCACATAGGAAGCGATATCGATCGATCTGAAGGTCACATTAGTCCGCTCATGACATTCAGAGCGGAGTACAAAGAATATTTTCACACACTGCTTTAGCTGGTGGGACTATTTCGGTTAAGACCAACCAAATTCTGAAGAAACCGCGATGATGCCAGGTTTTTAGCTGAAAATGAAGATATACATTTCCATAATCGTAACTGATGCCACCATGATGATGTTCTCAATTACGTGTAGCGCAATCTGTAAAAATAAATGGCGTGATGTACCGTTCTCAGTTTACTTCCGGTTTTGTTGAATGTGTATTCGACTAATCGTCAGTATTTTGAAGTAGCGTAACTTTTATTCCGTTTTCAATTTTATACTTTCGTTCGTTTCGGTTATGAAGAAAACTCAATAAGTTGTATTTTAAATATAAATTTTCGTCAGCTTCCATATCAGAAAAAATAAATAAAATCAAAACATTAGGCAGACCGATACTAAAATTAAATTGTATATATATATAAATTTAAGAGTGCGTATCAAATGCCGGAAATAACAACAGGAAAAATACTGGAAGAATGCTTGCGAGCAACGGCAGACCGCGACAACTGGCATGATCGCATTTGGTCAGTGTAACACGGATGATTCACGACGCTCGGGATCGAGCAACACGACGTTAGAAGAAGAAGCGGTGAATATAATCGATATTTTAATTCGGATATTTATAATAAGTTTTCTTGAATTTCTGGCTGTAATGAAACAAATCGTTTATTCTGTTTTCCGTGTATTTTGCTTTTTTCTAATAATACATCTAAAAAAATATTAACCTAAATTAGGTTTTTCTAATTTGAATAGGTGTGTATACTTATGATTTATATTACAATTTTAAGTAAGTTTTCAATATAAGAGTAATCGGTTTATGAATTTATATTTAGCAATATTTATTAATAGTTATTTATAATTAGGTTTTTCGTTTCTCAATTGATTAAATATATATTTTTTAGTTACAGTTGTGTGTAATTCTAATTGTAAGGTCTTATAGGATAATAAAACCAAAGTGATAATCGTAATGAATAAATAAAATAAAGATATAGAGTTATATTTAGACGGAAGTGTAGAACAATTTTAAGATTAAATAATAATAAAAAAAAAAAAAAAAAAAAAAAAAGGTAGTACATAAATCAAAAATATTATGAAACAATCACTGTTTAAAAATAAAAAAGTTGTGTTTTAAATAAAAAGAGAAAGTATAAAACGAATAAAATTATTTTACTTCATTATGTAAAAGAATAAGTTACCTGTATTATATAATTTAATGTTTAAATACTATTCAGATCTATCGAGGATAAATTGTTTTATTACTTATTCTAAGCTCTGTTTTACATATCTTAACAATTAATCGGCAAATTATTTCTTTATGATAGGTAAATTTAAGGTGCAATGGAACAGAAGAATAAATATGTAGTTTGGATGCATTTTATAAAACTATCACGTGATAGTGCAAAATGCACTTTATGCTCAAACACTTTAAAGTGCACTAGTAGTACCATAAATGTAAAGGAACATCTAAAACGAAAGAATCCTTTACACGTCAACTGATAATCCTTTCTAATTCTTCTACTATTAACACTACATCTAAAACAGTTCCTATAACTTTTAATAATGATAATATTCAGTCAAGTTCCAACTCGAGTATTCAGTTGAACAGATCGCGACAATTAACTTTAATGCCGACTCATACTATGTTACCTGAATCAAAAAAGAAAAAGTTAGATTTATCATTGTGATGCGAAGTTTCGTTAACTTGTGTTTTTGTGCGTCAAGTCGTCGGACAATTACTAGAAATTTTCTTCCGGATCTTTATGAAACAACTAAAGAAATAGTTCACAATACTTTAAATGAAGTAAAAAATGTATCGCTAATTACAGACATCTGGAGCTCCATAAATGTTCAATCTTTTATAACAGTTACTGCTCATTTTATTCATAATGATAAATTGTGTTCATACGTTTTAGAAACATGTAAATTAAATGCAAACAACGCTACACATAATATAGCATGTGTCTTATATCTTTGAACAGTGGCGTATGCGAAATAAAATATGTGCAATAGTAACTGATAGTGAAACTAATATAGCGTCAGCATGTAAGGATCATTCACAAATAAATCATTTGCCATGCAATGCTCGTGTCATTAATTTAGTTGCGAAAAACTCTGTCAAAAAAATTACAGATGTAAAAAAAATTGTACAAAAAAATTGTAGAACACTTTAAATTAAGTACAACAGCAATGGAAAGATTGATATCCTATTTTAAAATTAAAACAAGATATTGTTACAAGATGAAATTCCACACCGCTCATGATAGAAAGGTTGATTACAATTCAAGAACCATTATCGGCTACATAGGATGTATTAAATCGACCACCAGAATCACTGAATGAAGATGAATGAAATAATTTACATGATTTTGTTTTATTGTTAAAACCATTAGAACAAATAACAATTGAATTATCATGCAAAAAGTACGTTAGTTTATTTAAAATTATTCCATTGGTCAGAGGTTTGCTCTGCAGGGCACAGGTTGTTGTATCTAGAGTTACCTCCTCTAGTAAGTAGTCACTCGACCGTTGTGTGGTGCTAGCCCCCCCCCCCCCGGAGAAACATAACAATAACCGCGTGAGTGCCGTGCAGAACGGAAATTTTCTATTGGACGGACTTAGCGTTGATTAGAATAGCTAAATCTGAACTCACAACAAAAGGCTGATAGGAAAACGGCGGAGGGTTCACTTGCCGAAGGTTAGCCTTCCAGTAAATACCGTTAAACATTTTACTGCAATCGAAACTGATAGACAATCAGCAACTCACTCACCACAAAGTGCCCCAGTCGGATTGATATGGATCGATCTAGAGTGAGTAGGCGAGTACCGGACGCTTTAAAACCGGCTTCTTTCGGCTAAGGGAGTAAACCCTAGTAGAAAATCCTGCAGAAGGCAACGGGAACCCACTGCAATATCTTTCCCGGGATATTTGACAGAGAAAACGCAATAAAATGGCCTTCAATCCTGGGCAAACCTTCAATGGTCAGAAAGTGCAAAGAATCCCCCAGCTCCGTGATAGTATCAAACGAATAGCAACTTGGAACGTTAGAAGTTTATGCGTACCCGGAAAATTTCAAAATCGAACTCAAGAAATGAACAGATTGAATGTGGATATAATAAGTGTAAGTGATGTAAAGTAGACATTTCTTCTACTTCTCTTTTTTTATTTATATGTAAGCTGCGCTGGTGATTTTGTATGTTTGTAATGGAATTGAAAATTTATCCGATTCCGGTTCCGCTAATACCTCTACCGTAGCTGTTTGTACTCCAATGTCCATCGCCGAACGATCGAAACTGTTTCGGAAGCGTCGCAGAACTGTCGATTCCGCGACAACCCTTGTCCTTGTATTATTAGACGAAACGAGTGAAGAGGCCATCCATACATCTGCTGAGAACGTCTGCCAACTGAGTAGCGGGAATATCTGTCGAAGGAATGCAATGCAAGAGTATAAGTGTGCAGCAGACGAGCACTTTAAAATAATTTTCGAAACGAATTCATTTGGTTTATCTTGCAGTGTTTGTGATCGACTTTGGCTCGACAGAGGTTTTAATAGAAGATGAAAGCTCGCAATATTTCTTTCCTTCAGACGAAATTCCCAGCTAAAAATGTAGGGACTACTTGCAGCAAGTCGGTAGATGCCAATAAAATCCCAACGCTCTCACGCTCAAACGGATTTCAATATCCCCCAAAGCCTGACAGACTGCCGACGCTTGATCCGGTTAGCATTCGGTAGATTTCGCCGCGCTTGCCATTTATGCAAATTCGTAGACTACGGTACGAAGGTAAGTTTAGCATAGTCGGCCAGGTGATCAATGTACCTATCGATGTAAATAATATGGTGCAGCAGCTACCGAGGCGGATAGATGACGACTTTGCCTTTAATGTGAACATAAAAAAGAAGATAATTAACAAATCTAATTACCTAACTGGTTTTGTCCGTAAATCGGTTATTAAGACTTAGTTGCGTTACTTGGTAAATCAGCCACTGTACAAGCACTACAACTTAAAAATTGACTGGAGTCTGTTCGACAAAGATGTGGATGCTAATATCGGGCTTGAACATCAGATTGAGTGTGTCAACCCCGACTTTGCCCCCGAATCAGAGATCCTGTCCGCCAGACAACATACTTTGCTATGGAATGAGGAACAATATTTAGGCATTGCTCCAGGCCAGAAGTCATCACCGATCAATATAATCTACGACGTTAGTGGTGAGGAGCTATCTTTTCCTCAAATTTACTATGGCATGGCTCGTCGTCAGTTCGACTCAAACGTGCGGGTGACTCCGTACATTATGGCGACCATCGAGATTCGACACCGATCGGCGTGGCGCAACACCGGACCATGTTCTCTACATGGCCGTAAAGATGCTTCGCATCCGAGTTGTCGAAGAAGTCTATAACATGTTTCGTTGTGTGAAGCAGACCGAATCAATCACACGTAAGGTGCTTATGGAAGATTGTATCGATAATAACCTCGCTTTCTTAAAGTCGATACTGAATTTTGTTCAATGTTGGATCAAAAAAGACCTGTTTGCAATGATGCGCCAGCTTAGTAAGCCCACAGTAATTTTAACTCTTAGCACCAACGAAATCAATTGACCAAAGCTATTATAAATTGCCTCGGTGACTCATTCAAAGACATTCACATCGAAGATGCTTTAACCAATTTAAATCGATCTCAGCGTAGTCACATTGTTAATGAAGATTCGGTAACATGTTGTGTGTACTTCAACAAGCTGGTGGAAACCATTATGGCGGTGCTAAAAGCGAAAGCAGAATATAACCCATTTGGCCCTTACCGTGCATGGAAGATGTTGGGGAAAGCCTCCATCCAGGAGTGGATTGACAAAGGCATATCGTAATCGTGAATCGCTATACTAAAAAGCGAACAAGTCCCTATAAGGAATATTTTTAGTGAACAGCATAAATTTTTAAGTAGAATGCAAAAACCGAATGAATCGGTTTCTCCTTATGTAAGTACACTTGAAGAATTGGCCATGCATTGTGAATGGGCATATCCAAATTGTAAACATTCTATTGTTGAAACTATCATTAGAGCACAATTTATTGGAAAAACATGATGGCGAAATTTGTGAAAAACTACTTCAACAAGATGATCAAATTAATTTAACGTTTGAAAAAATTGCGGAAATCGCCCAATCTATCGAGCATTTAAATCACCGAGTTATATAGTACAATTTTGTATCAAACTTTCGCATTAACAACATCAATTACAGCATTCAATCGATCATATTTCTCTTGATGAGGTGTTTTTGTATATAGGCAGATATTTAAATAAGTATTTATTTCTAACAAGATTTGAATTAAAACATTTATTTTCCCGCATCCTAAAGGACAAAAAATACCTACACGAATTTATATTTGGAAAGATTTCATCATATCGGGGAAGTTGTTTATTGCAATCACAATTTCCAACCTTAATTGGTGTTTTTTGTTTATTGGGTTGTATTTCGATTGGATTTGTTTAGAATAAATTTTTATATAAATAAATAGAAAGAGAGACATCAATGATCATATCAATTCAACAATAGATTTTAAAAAAATATATGATATCATTAGAACAGGTAAAACGTATAAACAAGAAGAATTGAAAGAATTATGTGTACATAAACCTATAACGAAACTTTTGCAAAAACTGACAAACGAAATATGTCAAAGTAAATATGTCGAAATTATGCCAAAAACCTTACAAGAATATATCGAAAATCTACAATTACTAAATAACACAGAAGACGTTCTAAAAGTTATAGAAAGAACAGCGCAAAAATATTTGTCAAATTATGCTTAAAAAGATATAAAGACTGATGTAATGGACACGCACTGATTCATTTTGTCTATATGCTATGATTGTTTACATATATTTTGTAAGCCATGCTATTACGTAATTTATACCGGACCCAGAATTTTCAGATATATGATTAATAGTACATTTCTAAATGTACTATTAATGACATATATACATTACTAATAATCTTCCGAACAGTTAATAAAACACAGCAGCTATTGGCGACCAAGATAAATCGACTTAAATTAATGTTACATGTAAATATTATACAATGAAAATAATTTCGTTTTTTGTTTTAATACAATAAGTTGTTACATTTATTATAACACAAATATTGTACAAAGAAAATTTATCCAACAACTCCTACTTTTTTCGTTATCGTCTGAAATAAGTACGTTACATTCGTTCATATCGGTTGTACAAGTGATTAGTTCAAAAATAGTGCCATGGCCGGAGAAGAAGTGTTAGTGCAGCTGATGGCATCTTTACGTACACAGAATGAAGCCATTCAAAATATATTACAACGCCTACCATCATCTAATACAGAAGCGGATGCCCTGGCTACACTATCACAAATATTACTGGCGCACATTAGGGTATTTCTAGAATTCGACCCAGGTGGGAAAACCAATGGTTTTCAGGTAGCTAGATATTCCCAGAATACAATACACAATACATTTCTCAGTCTTTACCTAAATTTCTGCCTGCTGTGGTCAGTCTGAAGTTGATAGTTATTTTAAGTACACGTATAATCTTTTGTTCTTCCACGCGTTAACTTATATTGGACATTTAATATTATCTTTTCCTGTGAATTGTGCTACGTGAAAAACATGCATTATGATAGAGCTGTTAATAAGTCCATTTTTTTTTTTTTAATAATTCAATAAAAACTGTAATCCGAAAACTGACTATATGAACTGTTTTGAATAATTGATATTTTTTAATATTACTTTTTTACAGTTATTTTTATTCTCGAAGCTTTTAGTTATACTTCCGAGCATTACTCGGCATAAATTTTGGTATTCATGGAAAGTTAACAATTTGTGCTTTGTGAAACATGTATTTTTTTGTGCGGATTTTTGCGGTTTTTATTAATATAGTTTATTCAAGAACGCTAAAAAGAAGTTAACAAAATTAAAAAATTTTACTCTTTACGCTAAGCAGTTTATTTTTTTGTCATAGGATCAAGGCAGAAGTCAGAGTTGTAACTCCCAGGTTAATTATTGAATGTTAACAGTTGTATTGTTCGCGTTAAAGTTTAATCAAAACGTTATCTGAGAGATAATACCGACACGACGGTACATGGATTTAGGTAAGATAAGAAATATATTTATTTTCTTTATCGCTTACAACAGTGATTAGAATAGCAAAGACATAAGTAACAAAAATATTAAGATGGCCCAGCAGGGGCCAGCCCAACAACTTACAAAACCATTAAATTATAGTGAGATGTTACAATATCAAAAACTTCCAACCAGAAAACAAGCTATTATAATTCATGCTATAAACGAAACAAAAATAAAAGATTACATAATTACAGTCGGACAAATAGTAGGAGCGAATAACATTTTATTCGCTTCAAGAGTATCTAACAACAGAATCTGTATCTATTTAAAAAATGAAGAAGTGGTAGATAAATTAACAAAGGAGCACAGTACGATAAAAATTGGTAATACAGAGATGAAAATACGGAAACTTATAAATCCAGCGAGAAGAATCGTTTTATCAAATGTATCTCCGCACATACCAAATTCGGTGTTACAAAACGAGTTAAATAAACTGAACATAAAAACTATTTCGACGATAACTTTTATTAGGGCAGGTTTGCATTTGGAAGAATACAAACATGTATTAAGTTTCAGACGGCAGGTGTACGGCTTAGTACAAGAACCAAATAATTTAAATGAAAGTGCTGAAATTCCAGAATATATCGATATCATGTACGAAGGTGAAAAATTTAGAATTTATATTAACTTAGATGGAAACTCTTTTCGTGCAGATCGTGAAAATAATTTGCAGAAGGAGGAAAATAGTGATAACAAATTAGAAGAGCTAAGCATATTAGGAAAAAGGCAACATTCGACAACAACAGAAAACACGACAACAAATGACGATAGTGACCTGTTTGGGAACGCTTGTTTGTCTAATGCGTCGAGCCTAACTACGCTAGATGACACGGAAATTGAAAACCCAGAACCGCTAATAACGGGGAAAATAATTGTAGAAGAAAAGGAAGAGAAAACCGAGGAGATCGAAATGAACAGTACACTAATCGTGGATATGAGACAGGAAGCTGCGGTCAATAAGGAACCAAAAGAAAAACCGGATTATCCGCAAGATGAGCAGAAAAATAAAAATAGAAGCAAAGATGCAATTTGCGATCATAAAAGTTTGGAAAAAAGCACTTTAAATTTAGGCAAAAAAAAAGTAGGTACAAAAAAAACTAAAACAGAACAAGATAACATACTCGAAAAGGCATTAATAACAATAAAAGAAACAATCGAAAGTCAATTCAAACACAAAAAAGTAATTTTTAATTATAAACAAATACTACAATTAATCACAAATATAAATAAAAATGAACATGTAAATGAAACCATTAAAAACCTATTTCAGTTGGAACAGATAAATAATGACGCGCTTATCGCACAAATGCAGTACATTCATGAAAGCATAAATGATAGATCAATTAAAATAAAAATTACTAAAATAATAAATAAAATTAAAAAAGAAAATAATAAAGAAAACATATAAAATCTAAAAAAAGTAGAAATTAGAATGGTTCAAATAATACAGTACAATGAAAACCACTGTAAGTTAGCAAGAGATATCTTATTAAGCAAAATAATTACGGAAAATATTGATGTTGCGTTCATTTGCGATAGATTCAGTAGCAAGTACGTGCCCATCAATTATAAAACTATTATACATAATAAATTACAAATAATTTACCGTGTTGGTATCCTAATAAACTGTATATATGCACATAATGAATACAATGTGTTAGTAATCCAAATAGATAAAGTAAATTTCATATTAACATATATACCACCGAATAATTTGTCATATCAATACTTTCAATTCTTAGATGTATATATTAGAAACAATAACTTCATTAAATTTATATTACTCGGTGACCTCAACTCAAGACACTTATCTTGGGATAAAGTAAATAACCCTAGAGGGAAACAATTATACAATTTAATACAAATTCATGATTTAAAGGTGTTAAATATTAAAAATAAATACACATTTAAACGGAAAAATCAGCATAGTACGATCGATTTAACACTCATTACAAACAATATTGCACAAGTAATTAGTGATTGGAAGGTATCTCATGAAATTAACCACAGCGATCATAGTTATATATTATTTAATTTTCAACCAATATATAAAAGTAATAAAGAATACGTGAAAGCAATAAATTATCATAAATTAGAGAAAAATATAACTAAATTTTCATATAAATTAGATTTAAAAGTTTCGTGTAATTCGGTAAATGCTATAGAAAATTGGTTAGAGGAATTTCAGCGGTATGTAAATACTGTATTACAGCACTCATACATAAATAAAGAAAAATCAACTGTCTACTGGTGGAATGCAAACCTACAAAACCTAAAATTTAACGTTAATAAACTATATAGGAAATATCGAAACTGTAAGAACGTAAATTTAAAAACGGTACATTACAATAAATACAAGAATAAATTTAAAAAATATAAGTATGAAATTAAAGTAGCTAAAATGCAAGCCTGGAGAAAACTAATAAGTGATAAATCGGTATTTGGATTAAAGTATAAAATATTAATAAGTAAATATAAAGATGTTAACATACCCACATTAGATAAGTACGCCTACTCTGACAGCGATAAAGTAAAACTACTAAGTTCTAAATTATATTTAAAATCTAAACCGTTCAAAGTGAAAATAATAAATAATGAGTTCGTAAATTATGTTCAAAAAGACGAAATCAGCACGATTATTAAGAATCTTAAAAACAAAATATCAACAGGAGTGGATGAAATTTCAAACGGTTTTTTAAAGAAGTTCAATATTAAATATCCTGATGTAATAGCGAAATTAATCAATTTATTGTTTTATTATAATTATTTCCCGGAAAGGTGGAAAATAATGAGGACGGTGATTCTACCTAAAATCAGTAAAGACCCAAAATTGTCTAGCTCGTACAGAGCAATTTCATTAATATCAAACTTCAGTAAAATATACGAAAAATGTTTACTTAACAAATTACAAGATTTCGCAAACAAAAAGAATATAATTAATAAAAACCAATTTGGTGCATTAAAAGGCAGATCATCGGAATTAGCAATATGTAATATTATTCAAACCATAAAGAGTTTTAAAAAGAAATCATTAAAATGCTGTCTAATCACACTGGACGTAACGAAGGCTTTTGATAGCCTGGACCTAAATAAACTTATTGAATTATTAAAGAAATTAGAATTAGATAATGGATTGTTAAATATTTTAAATCATTATTTCAATAATAGACACACTATGATACAGATAAACAGTTCATCCTGTAAAAAAAAAATTGTTATGGGTTTACCCCAAGGGTCAGTGTTAGGACCATACCTTTGGAACATCATTGTTTCACAAATGTACAACTTAATACTACCAAACGATATACAAATAATTACATTCGTAGATGATATTGCCATTCTCATTGCAGATAAAAACGAAACAATGGTGGAAAATAAAATATATAAAGTCTACACTAAAATTCAAACATGGCTCACGGAATTTAATCTTGAAATAAACGAAAATAAATCAAACTATATTCTTTTTAACAGTAAAATTAATAAAAAACCACTTAACCTAATGCAGTTCGGATTAAATATCAAATATGCAACGCAAATCAAATATTTAGGTGTTATTATAGACAATAATTTAAAATTTTATAATCATTTTAATAATGTAAGAAATAAAATTAACAAATTCTTGCCAATTTTCAATAAACTTTTCAATAATAGTAATCGAATAAATTATAAAAAGGGTATTATATTGTATAAATGTATAATAGTACCAAATATTATTTATGGTAGTATTATTTATTTAGATATGCTAGGGACTAACAGATTTCAAAATATAATTAAAAGCTTTCAAAGAGAGATTGCAATTAAACTGATTAAAGCGTATAGAACTACCAGCTATATGGCCGCAATAGTTATCGCAGGCATATTACCTATCGAATACGAACTGCATAAACATATAAATGTATTTTTAATAAAAAATAAAGTTGAGATTAACCATAGATTTAGTAATGTTAGATATAATTTTCCTTATTATAAATATGAAAATAAATTGTTAAAAGAAAAACAATTTAAGAAAATTTTAAATGAACACTACATTAATAAATATCAGGAGATATGGAATAACTATAATGGACTAGCTAGACATTTTTTTCCCAATATCATAGACAGAATGAATAATAATGACTTTGTACCAAATTTTTTTAACGTGCAGTTCATATCCGGACACGGTAATTTTGGAATTTATTTATATAAATTTAAAATTACAGACAATGAAAACTGTAAAAGATGTAATTTCACAGATAATGTAGGACATATATTAAATGGCTGTAATCACAATAATAAGATTTTTAACAACTTATACGCAACAGATTTAGTTACAAACCTCTTTAATGAATTTAATAAATTTACTGTTGAAGAAATTACACACCGAAAGCAAAACTTGATAAATTAGTATTAAGTATTTATAATAAGAAATAATCAGTACACGATTGTAAAATGGGATCGCAGGCAACCAAAAACTTAATTGGATGGGGCCTGTTGTGAACATTATAGTAATAAGTAAAATTGTAATATTATTAAAAATAAATGACCTCGCCCAAAGTATTGGGAATGAGGAAAAAAAAAAAAAAAAAAAAAAGTCAGAGTTGTAACTCGAAATTACTTACTTCACTATTGTGCAACAAGCAAATTTAAGTGATATTAACAAAAAATTGGATTTTTTGGAAAAACACTTACTTCAAATGGTCACGAATACTGTGAGAACGATAAGAAAAAATTGAAACACGATTTTTCTCATTTTAAAGCTGATATTAAAAGACGATGGGCTGAAGCTCTCAGAAAAGAAGATAACTTTTTGAAAAAAATAGGGAGTGGCTAGAGGGCACTTTTAATATTCCAAGAGTGTCAAAAATAGTAGGGTGACCAAATAAATCATTTGCAGAGTGAAAGGAGCAAAAGACGGGAAAAACTGAACACCCATGCCACTCAATCAAAGTTAGGTGAAAGTGGGAAAAGAGATAACTCATTCGTACTGAAAGAAATCACCGCAACACCAACAAGAGCTACCGAATATAAAAAGGCGTTTTCCCACGGTAAACACACCACAGCTACACAACTTACTCCTACGTAGGCTTTATCTATGTTTGTGGAAGCTGATCTTTCAAGAAAACAGTACGAAATAGTAAGGAGCACAAACAAAATAATGTACCCATGCTATAGTATTCTACAGAAAGCAAAGCAGGAGTGCTAACCAGAAAAGGATTCATACCGGGTAACTGAAACGTTTCCAGAAATTAAATTGCAGATTTTAATGGATCATACGGTTACGCGATTATTGACTTATGTGGAAGAAATATTACCTTCTAACGAAGAAGAGCGTAGTGCATTAGTATTAAATGTGCAAGTGGAGTTGTGATGGGACACAGCAAACTCAATACAAACAAAAATTTGAGAACGATTCCGATTCTGATACAAACTGATTTCAAAGTTCTTTTGTGCCTCTCTAACTTATTTGCTCCACAAATAATAAGATACTTTGGCAGAATCCAAATCCCTCTTCACCGCGTTATTGCCGTCCTATTAGGTTAAGATTTATCGAGGAATCCACAAATGTTATAAAAGAGGAAATCAGAATTATATTAAAAATGCTGCAAATGAATTACAAAATACCGAAGTAAAGTTAGGAGCTGAAACATATTCAGTAAAGCGCTTGATGATGCTCACAATGATAGACGGAAAAGTCTGTAATGCTACCACCAAAACATCATCAACAATAAAATGCTATATTTGCGGCTTAACTTCCAAGGATTTTAATAGCTTAGAAGTAAAGCAGCCAGTTAATCCGAAAGCCCTTGATTTCAGCCTATCATTTTTACATGCTAGAATCCGTTTTTTTTGGGGTTTTTTTTTGAAACGATTCTACATATTTCTTACAAGTTGCCCGTTAAAAAGTGGCAATTGAGAACGGATAATGATAAAGAGATAGTAAAAGAGAAGAAGTTAAAAGTCCAAGAGGATTTCCGAATAAAGATAGGCCTCATCGTGAATGTACCAAAAGTTAATTTCTGAAACACTAATGACGGCAACTTTTACAGACCACAAGTTGGCTGCAGATATTACGAGTATTGACGTCAATTTTATATACCGTCTGAAAGTAATTTTAGAAACACTAGCGAGTGGACATCAACAAAGAAAAGTTTTCAGCTTATGCAAAGGAGATGGCAGAACTGTACGTAAATCTTTACCCATGGCATCCCATAGAACTTTGCATAAAATATTAGTACATGGGCCAGAAGTGATAGAAAAGGCGTTACAACCAATTGGCCAGTTATTAGAAGAAGCTGCGGGAGCGAGAAGTAAACACATCAGATTATACCGACAAAATTTTGCAAGGAAATTTTCAAAAGTAGCCTGCAATATAGAGATGTACTAAACAGGCTACTCCTGAGTTCAAATCCGGTTATAACAGGAATGAGACCAGTACCCAAGAAAAAAACCAAGCGTTTTTTAAAAGAAACGATAGCCATACTGCTTCCAGCCGAGCCTTTTAAAAGCGCTCTATCTGACGATGAAGAATTATCGGATGAGGAACGAGATTTCAAAAACGAAGACGAAGAACCATGGAACACTTCGTCTTCAAATTAACAAAATATATTATTTTATTCTGCCTGGTTCATAATATGAAAAATTAGTAATAAAAAATGTACAAAAACCTATCGCGTGTATTCATTAGTTAACGAACAGAATCACACCTACACCATATACAAGCGTATAGGAGTTCAAGATAGTATAAAATAAGCATCACGTTAATACAATTATTACAACAAAGAAACAGATTTTTTATTTTATTCCTAATAAGTCTATAATATTATGAATTAACATTAAAAATATTAATTAAAATGACAAAATAATTTTGGATTGCAAAAATACCCCACTGTGCGGCGGTGGTAAGAATCTGTTCAATCCCGAAGAGGAAGATTTCTCCCCATATAAAGAACGTTTGGAAAATTGTTTACCGATGCGTGGCATTGGATTAAATAAAGATACTAGTAGCAGTCCGAATACGGGAACGGAAAAAAGCAAACCTAGTGTCGTCTTATTAGGTTGTTTAAAACGAACGTAATTTAAACAATCATCTGCTTTATCCGCAAAATCCTTCTGAAAAACCATACTATGAACTCGTTAACATTCTTGAAAAACGTTTCGATCCGATAACGTACGTAGCGTCACAAATTTTTATCGCGAGTACAAGACCGAATCGTTAACAACATCGTACATTTCTGCTTTATTAAAAATAATAGCACAAAAATGCGACTGGGTAAACGTCCGAACGTTAATTGCAAATGTCAAACCGATTCAATTTTCCCAGCGCAATTTATTCGTGGCGTTCGTAATAATCACATACGAGAAAAAATTTTTGTCATGCAACCTGACGCGCGACTTTAGGTAAAACGTTAGAAGTGACGCTAGCACTGGAAGCAGCGCATAAACAAAACCTCGAGGAGTATGAAAACTACAACGTTCAATCGTCCGTTAATGAAGTTAGTAAAACTGGAACGAATAATTTAAACGTTAGATGACGTTCACCCTCTTATTCTAGAAATAGATCGCAAACGCCGTACAGAAGCGAGAATAACAGTCGCGATCGTAATTTTAATGTTAATCGTTTTCCATCGAAAAACGGACCGTACGATCGAGAAAAACTTTCGAAATTAGGCTTAGAAGATGTATGTTTAGCTTGCGGTAAGCCTAACCATACTGCTTGTCAGTGTCGTATAGGTAATAATTTAAATTGTACAAGTTGTGGTAAAAACCGACATATCGGAAAAGTGAGCGCATTTCGTCAAAAAATAAAAAAGACATTAAAGTAGTTTATTATGATAATAGTGTTGATGACAATTTCGCGATTAATACGCTTGCAGTAAATACAGGTCAACTAAAAATGAATAAACTGTCGCTAAAACAATATTAATAAATGATAATTATATAATACAAACCAAATTAGTTATTTTTGAAAATTACTTTTAATAAATACTAGATACATTCTAAATACCCAAGTTTTTTTTATAATTGTCAAAATGAATTGAAAATTGATATACACATATCTTTAATTTGATTATGTTTATTTTTTGGATCGAAAATTATTCTGAAATTATATATTGTAAAATTTACTTTTATTCATTTATTTCAGTTTTTGATTCAAGCTCTGGCATAGAATGCGTTACAAATTTTGCAGATCCTTGTTTGCCACTGCCGACCAATAGAGTTGAGCGAAATTCAGTTATACGGAAAGGGCAAATTCACCCCAATTCAAGAGATTATCCCAAAAAAATTTATGTACATGGTAAAAACCGACGAGAAAAAAGTTTTGTTCCTAGTTATTACAAAAAATACGACTGGTTGGAATACAGTCAACAAAAAGATGCGGTATTCTGTTTTTACTGCCGGTGTTTTGCCGTCAATTCAGAGTCTGATAAGGCTTTTAGATCAGCTGGTTTTTCTACGTGGGTTAATGTGCCAGGTGCATATGACTCATACGCGCTTTCTCTTTGTCATCAAAATAGTTTAATAGGTTGGAATAATTTTAATCGTAAGCCAGTTGACGATAGTATCGATGAAGGAAACGAAGTTCGTCGGTTACAAAAAAAAAATCAGAGACTAAAAAATAGAGAATATATGAAAAAATTGATAGATGTCATAATTACACTAGCAAAAGGTGGACGACCTTTACGCGGGCACGATGAAACTGAAACCTCGCTTTCTCGAGGATTATTTTTAGATGTTACTGATTTACTAATGAGATACTCTCCTTCTTTCAAATCATATGTTGACGCAGCACCTGCTATTACTAATGAGGGGTTATTCAGAGAAAAACTCTTTATATACAGTCTGTTTCATAAGAACGTGTACGGCAAAACTTTGTTCTTGAAGCCGCTAGAAGGGAAATCCAAGTCTGAACAAATAAAGACAACCTTCCCCTTAGATGCTTTGTACAAAATGTCTCAGTTGTCGTTTGATCTTAGTGATAAAAGAACATATTTTACAATGTCTGCCATGCATGTATCACGTTACGAAGCCGTGTTTCTGTGTTTACATCCAAAAGGACCGAAAATGTCGCTCGGAGCTGCCGTTAACTACATGAAAAAGTCGAAGACACATTTGTAAGTAAGTGGGTGAAACGTTATTCCGACGTAAAAAACGTCGATGACCTACCGGATCGTGGCTCCGTACGAAAAACAATGAAAAAGTACGATAAATTGATTTTACAGGTGTTTGAGAAGAATCCTTGTCTATCACTGCATGGGGGACAAGCGATTTTGCGTAAAAAGGATCTAAATGTGTCATGTGCCACTATAAGAAGACGTTTACTGGCTCATGAAGTGAAATTTCGAAGCACAGTGAAGAAACCGCTACTGTCCAAAAAACATATCCAAAAAAGACTGAATTGGGCGAAAGAAAATTTGGAACACGATTGGGACAACATAATTTTTTCGGATGATGTTTCTTTTTGGACATGTTCTTTTATCACTCATACCTAGTCTAACCACGCCAATAGACTCATCCAGCGGACCGTTAAATACCCGGTACAGGTGTATGTCTGGAGCTGTCTCTCAAAGCAGGGATTTGACAATTTGCACATCTTCACAGAAAATTTGACCGCTGCCAAAATTAACAAAATATATCAGAGGGCTTTATTAAAGGTGGTTTATGCGGAAAAATAAAAATTGGCTACTGCAAGAAGACAATGACCCAAAACATCGAAATCGTCTTTGTACTGCATGGAAATAAGAAAATAACGTTAACGTACGGAATTGGCCGTCGCAGTCGCCAAATGAAAATCCCATAGAAAATGTGTGGGCGCTTCTCAAGTTGAAACTCCGAGGGAAGAATATCTGGACCGTCAAGCAGTTATTTCGACAAATTCGATTGATATGGAGGTATTTTCCTCAAGATTACGCCAAACATTTAGTAGAAAGTGTACATCGGAGGAGATGCCAGGCAATTATTAATAATGGATGCGATTGGACATCTTTTTAATAATAAAGCATCACGATCTACAACATGTAGTAAGTGTGTATTTCTTTTTCAAGTCATTATTCCTAATAATTTTCGAGTTTCGCCGTACACGCTCTTATGAAACATACTGTAAATCAGTTAAAAAGTATCCCACAGATAACTCTATACTTCTTCAATTTAAAAGTATTTCTAAACAATTGCAGAAATTAATACTAATAGTGAAAAAAGAATATTATTCCCGCAAATTACAACATTATAATGATAACCCGAGAAAATATTGGGCTTTAATTAAGAATACCATAGGAAACAAAAAACATGTCTTGGAAAAAGTTAACATTAACGACGAATTAATAACAGCGAGTGAGAACGAATACGTCGTTGCAAACCACTTCAATAATTAGTTTGTAAACGTAATTAAATCTATAAAAAGCAATTCTACCTTTGAATCTTATGTTCCACATACTGGTAATTTTAGTAGCAATTCTTTCGGATTTATTGATTTTACGACAGACGATGTTAGGTACGCTATATCGTCACCCCAGAATAAGTATTCATCCGATTACGACGGAATATCACTTATCCTTATAAAAGAAAATATAGAATTTTTCATCAAACCGTTAACATTTTTGTTTAATGAATCCATCAAATCAAGTATTTTCCAACTACAGTAGAATCCGCTTAATGTGAAGCCGGATATTGTTATCAATCGGTTAATGTTATCAAAATGCTTCGGTCCCGATTTCTTGTCCTTTTTACACACAAATTTCCCCCTTTTATGTGATCAAGACGTCGTTTATTGTTATCGCAATCAGAGCACGTAATGTAGTAGGTTTTTCAATAAATCTCGTTTCTTATCTTCTTTCATTGAATGTGTACCTACAATTATGCATATAACGAAGTTGATAACAAATCGTCTTCGTATACAGTTGTTTCATCGCTTTCCTTATGATAATGTCGTCGAAACCAAAACGTCGCGATTGCAGTGTTTCGGAAAAAGTAAACATTTTACGAAAGTATGACGCGCTTGTACCCATATCCCAACGTGAAGCAGCATCAAAATTAGGAATTTCGCAACCGCTATTATGTAAAATTTTGAAGTCGAGAGAAGAATTGGAAACTGCGACGATATGCAACGGGAACACTTCGCGTAAAAGAAAACGATTCGGTAAAGATGAACAAGTTGAAACAGCTTTGGTTGGATGGTTCGATCAGGTACGTGACAAGAACGCGTCAGTTAACGGTCCGATTTTACGTGCAAAAGCGGAAAGTTTAGCGAAACAGTTAGGCAAAGAAGATTTCGTTGCTACAGAAGGCTGGTTTCGTAGATTTACGAATCGGCACAACTTAGTTTATAGAAAGCCGTGCGGCGAACAAGCTGACGCTGATGTTTCTGCGGCTGAGTCGTGGATCAAAGATGTTTGGCCTACCTTAATTGATCAGTATTCTCCTGATGACATATTTAACGCTGATGAAACCGGGATTTACTACCGAGCACTGCCTGAAACCACGTACGTGTTCAAAAGTGAAGCGTTGAAGGGGTTTAAAGTAGCCAAAGATAGAATTACGGTGCTATGCTGCTGCAGTATGTCCGGTGAAAAAGAAGAACTGCTGGTTATCGGTAAGAGTAAAAATCCAAGATGCTTCAAGAACGTAAAAAACCTACCAGTTTCATATTCGGCTAATAAGAATGCCTGGATGACGTTGGAAATTTTTAAAGAATGGTTGGTGCAATGGGACCGACGCTTAAATCGAAACATTCTTTTGCTGGTGGACAACTGTACAGCTCATAATGTCGACCTAACTTTCCGCCACATTAAAATTGTTTTTATGCCGCCGAATACCACCTCATTAATTCAACCGTTAGATCAAGGCGTAATTAGGACCCTAAAGGCGTACTATCGCAACGAAATGAGACAACGAGTTTTGGAACAGATCGAAGGCAACATGCAAGGCTTATCGGCGGCCGAATTAAGTACGAAAACTGATCTTCTATCAGCTCTCCATCTCTTGAAGCATGGCTGGGATTCAGTTACTAAATTAACAATTTCTAACTGCTTCAAAAAAGGAGGATTCTTTCCAAAATCAGAACTGGTCGAAGTGCTTTGTGAACTCCCTTGTCCCGATGACTTGTTACAAGTCGAATTTGAAGAATGGCTCGATATTGATTCCAATTTGACTACTGCTGCTCCTGTGACTGAAAAAGATGTATGCGACAACATTTTAAATCACGACGACGAAGAGCTTTCATCATCAGAGGAGGAAATGGAATATGAAAATAGTGTACCCTCTCACAAAGAAGTTATAGATGCCCTCGCAACCATTCGACGATTTGTGCAGTGCAGAGGCACTGTTGATAATTTCAATGATACTTATGCGTCAGAAAAACTTGTTAAAAATTTACTCGTTCAGAATTTGAAACAAAGTTCTTTGACACGTTACCTTCCGAAGGGTAAGTAATGCCTAATGATATTAACCGACGTATCTATTTTATCAAACGCACTTTGTGGTATGTACTTCAAAGCTAGAATCAAGTATGTGATATACATATGTACGTGCAATAAAAAAAAATTTTTCAACTCGATTTTTTTTCGCTTAATGTTATCAGCCGCTTAATGTTATCGATATTCCCTCGGACATTTGCGATCACATTAAGCGGATTTTACTGTACTTTAAAACTACTCGGAATAATTACACCTGTATTTAAAAGTGGTATTGCTACGAATGTTTCAAATTATAGACCAAATCGCTTGATGTCAGCTTTTTCAAAAATTTTTGAGAAATGTTTAAAAGTGAAAATACTAAACAATCTGAACAATATCGTTTTTTTCAGTAGAAACCAGTTAGGTTTCCTGCAAAATAAACGCACAGATGACGCTTTGTTTAATCATATTACAGCTATATCTGAGAAATTAAGAGGATGGTTGTTTTGTTGCCGCTGTGTATTTTGATTTATGCAAAGCGTTTGATACAGTCGAGCACGATATATTATTGAAGAAATTATATGTGTGCGGTTTCCGCGGTTTTATTTACAATTGGTTTAAATCATATTTAACACATAGAAAAGTGATCACAAAAATAAAAAAAAAAACTTACAGCGATAGTCTAGTACAAAAATTTGGCATGCCACAAGGGAATAGATTAGGAGACCCATCTTATCTTTGGTGAATATTAATGATTTATGTAATTTAAAAATATCTGGTGAAATTTACACGTGTACCAATGATACCTTTTTAATTGTAAGTTCACGTTTTATAAATATACTCCAAAACCTAATTCAGAGTGATGTAAATGAAATACGGAACTGAATGTCTAGAAATTCCCTGAAGCTAAACGTGAAGAAAACTAAATACCTAATATATAGCCATCTTCCGCAACATAGGTGGGATCAAATACAAATACAATGGGAAGATAATAGTTTCATAGACAGAGCATATAATGTGAAATATCTTGGATTGTATTTAGATTGCAAACTTCTATGGGATTACCATATTTCTTACTTATCTACAAAATTAAGAAAGTTAAATTATTTATTTTACTATTTAGAACGATTTTTCAGTTGCAAACAACTTCGTAATCTACATCCGGCGTTATGTCAACCGACTCTAACCTATGGAATCATGTATCTTCCCGCGATACATTTCAAATGTTTCTCTCCTGTTATGTATTTGTGGTAAAACTTTGTTTTTAATTATGTTTAAACAGGGTGAAAAATATGCTGAGCTGAATCTTAGCAATGAAAGGTTAATCAGTATACTGTATTCTGCATATAAGGAAAAAGCGGAACAAATAAAAGTTTTAAATTTATCGAATAATAAAATAGCCTTAGTTTCCGAACATATTGCACAGTTTAAAAATTTAACTAAGTTAAATCTCAGTAGGAACCGGTTAAAAGAAATACCAATTACCATTAGCAGTTTAAAGTTAATCGAAAATCTCGATTTAAGTTCAAATAAATTAACTTCACCGCCTAATTGACTAACGAATTTAAAATCATTAAAAAAACCTATAGAATCATACACTGGGGAGATACAGTAAATTACCATCTCGCTCCAATAATTTATTTACAAAAATCGTAATGGAAAAAACTTCACCAGGGTTTCTATCCTGCTGTAAGAGGAATTTTATTAGATGTTAAAAATATTTTTACCGTGCATATACCACTTTATGTGTTAAAAAATAAAGAAGCATTTAACGTAAAAAGTTGTACGGGAATAACAAGAGCATCTTTGCAAGAGAAGGCAGACTTACCGCGCTTTAATAAATTCCACAGTAGAGTACAAGCGAGATACACGGGTGCTAAATTATTTAATTCGTTGCCAGAATCTTTAAAACACAAACTCAAAAATTGTAAATTTAAACGTAAGTTGTTAATAAATTGTTTTGCTACGTCCACGATCAACACCAACTGAATCTAAAAATTCACATTATTACAAAATTCCATTAAATCTTAACAAAAAGTAACTAATAAACTTGAGAATATTCGATTTTTAATAGTATAAACACATAATTAAATTTGCATTTTGAAAACAGCTACATTTGGTTACACATAACTCTGCACTACGCTTGTATCATTTTTATCTTAATTAAACTTCAATAACACATTAACTTCATTAAAGACAGTACATCGAATTTAAATTTTAAATTTTATTTTAATGTTAAGAATAAAATTACGTAATTATAATGTATCTAAAGCAGTACATTATTATATTATTAATGTAATGTAACACTTCAGCTTATTTCACTTACAGTCTCAACAATACTCTAAAGATCATTTTTATACAATTTTCATCATTTGATAATAATTTGTAATTAAATATAATTCAAAAAAAAAAACCTAAAAATTTTGTGATTAGTCAGAACCTATTAAATTAATGTACTTATTTACATCGCTAGTTGTATATTAAAAATTTTAGTGAATTTATAACGGAAATTTCAGATTTATACAAATCGATATCATATTACGATAAATAGCTAAACTTTTTATTTCTTTACCATTAGCAATCTTAATAAATTACTTACATTAATTAATTTAGTGGTAGTTAACATAACATTTATCAGAATTTTGAAAAATAATTACTTGTAACTAGAAACGTTTGATTGTAATTATTTTTATATTTTATATACAAATTTAATTTATTTGGAATATTAGCATTATATCATATTACGCTATCTTATGTTAGTCTTATAGATATTTATTCATATTCTTACTGTTTGCTCTTATGCAATCATATTACTTATTATTACAATTATTGTTATTTTTATCTTACTATTATTAGTGTTATTATTATTATTATCCGGTTCACGTGTGTTTTGTTATTGTTTTGATTGATTGATTTTTATAAGTGTTGTTGTAATTAAACAAGAGAATTTTTATTCAAACTCTGATCAGAAAGGTAAGAAGTTCGTGTTTTTCTACCAGCACATTAAATTTGTTACAAATAATATATTCCAAATTCAATTCGCTATCTTGAGATTGCAATTTCCCAAATACTTTTAATTTATCTCTTTTTTTTTGACTTCAAAGTATGGAAAATAATTGCGCTAAATGTTGCCAACTATTGCCCACTGACGGTGAATTTTTAACCCGCTCAGTGTGAAAAAATCTGAGTGGCATTTAGATTGTTGCGGCGTTGCGGCTCGTATTTTTGCAAGAATGGCGAAAGCAACAAGAGAAAATTGGAGCTGTGCGTCTTGCAAAAGCGCAACAAAAGATACTATTAAATCGATAAGAGAATAAATTAAACCCCTACACGATCAAATTGATACATTAGTTGAAAAACTTGAAAGTATGGAAGAAATGTACAAAGCGTCGCAAGAAAAATTATTACAAACTATGGAGTTATTACAGGCGACAAGAAAAGAAAATATTGAGCTCTGTGAAAGAAACGCAGACCTGCAAATTCGATTGGATAAACTAGAGCAACACTCCAGAAAAAATAATGTTATTATTTCTAACATCCCCCATTCGCCAAAGGAAGACTTATACAAGATAATCACTAAAATTGGTGAGGTCACGGGTGCCAAATTAACTGAATCCGACATAGACACTTGCCATCGCCTTGGGATGTCTCAGCGACAACAGTTCGCAAATATTGTGGTTAGGTTTTGTCGTAGAGATAAAAAATTCGAACTTTGCGTAATTGCAGATTATGCAGACCGTCGCTGAGTGACATTGATTTCACTGGTGAAGGATCGAAAAAACAGTTTTTCATTTCAGAACACTTAAACTGGAAAAATTCCAAATTGTTTCAATCTGCGCGAACGTTGAAGGACAATGATGGCTTTAAATTTATATGAGTCAGAGATGGAAAAATATTTGCGCGGAGAGAAGAAAAATCTCCAGTGATCAAGATTATCTCAGACGAACAGATTGCCAAATTGAAAAGGCAAGTAGCCTGACTATGGCAATTAAATTTTATATTTTACATTCTTTTTATAATCAGTTTTATTGGGGATAAAAACTTGGCAACTCCAACAATAATATTTAAGTTTCTCAGTAATATTAATTATAATTTCATTATTTACATCCATAGCAACACGAGAAACTTCTACTCTGACACGGTACGAAGAATTAATTGCCAGCAAGGATAACCAAATAGCTCAACTGCAAAAGCAGGTAAATGAGCTTATCGAAAGGTTAAACTGCATTGATCAGTCACATTGTGTGGAATTGCAAACTCCGACACGTGACGGTACTCCCTCTAAATCAGTAGATATTTCAACTATGCCTGACATAACAAATGAGAATCAGCTGGTAAATAAATTTACTCCACTTCCGCCACCTGTATTTGTGAGTAACGTTAAAAACTTCAACTTACTTAAAAATAAAGTAATCACACAAACAAAAAAAGAACCTACCTTTAAGGGACTTCCTAGTGGAGATATTAAAATATCTGTCCGTGATAGTGACGATTACCGCTCGGTTACAGCCTTTTTAAAAGATCTGAATAGTAATTCAGCAAGTACGTCAAATGAGTTACTACGTGGAATTACATATCACACGTTTCAACCGAAATCTGAACGTCCTTTTGCGTTTGTGATCCGTGGATTACCGCCATCAATCGACCATGAGGACATAAAGAATGACTTAAGAAAAACTGGTCATGAAATTATTCGGATAAGCCCTATAGTGAAAGTATATAGGGATACAGAAGGAAGACGGCAAATCAAGAATTTTCCACTGTTCAAAATCGAAATCTCCCCAAAAGCGAACAATAAAAACGTATACGAAATAACTAATCTTGCACATTGTAAAGTCTCTATCGAACCCCCTCATAAAAACAATAAAATCAAACAGTGTCATCACTGTCAACGAATAGGGCATACCAAAAATTACTGCACTCATCCTCCTCGATGTGTAAAATGTGCCGGTAACCATCTCACCAAAGAGTGCAAGAAACTTAAAAAAGACCAACCAAAATGTGTCTTATGCGGTATGATAGGACATACAGCTAACTACGCTGGTTGCGAAGTCCATCAAAAGTCGAAAACGCAGTCCCAGCCTATAAAAAAAGTGGTAGATCGTGTTAGAGAGGAACGAATCAGACCTGCAGAAAAAGTGCAAGCAGGAAAAACATTTGCGCATGCAACCAAATTGAATTTAAAATCACAGGAACAAATACAAATTCCTCCACAACAAAAAGATCCAACCATTAACGACGTTATGGCTATACTTCACAGTATCCAAACTAGTATTAACCAGCTAAATATACGTGTTACTCAATTAGAAACTAAACCATTGAGCCAACACACAAAAAGCCAAGGAAAAATAGTGAAATGACTGACTCCTCGTTTCGAATACTAACCTGGAATGCCAATGGCTTGAGTCAGAGAGCTCAAGAACTCGAGGCTTTTCTTAACACACATGTTGTTGACGTCGCATAAATCTCAGAAACACATTTTACAACAAAAAGTTTTATCAGAATTCACGGCTACACTACATATTGGACTAACCACCCAAGTGGCAGAGGACGAGAAGGAACAGCAGTGATAATTAAACAGAATATCAAACACTATTTACAGGAAGAAATACAATTGAATTTCCTACAAGCCACAGTAGTAGCAATAAACTATAATGGCGCAGACCTCAATCTGGCTGCAGCATACCGTCCGCCCAATAGTAATTTTGAAAAAAGTCAATTTATTGATATCTTCAATCAACTCGATCCTCGTTTTATACTTGCAGGTGACTTTAATGTAAAACACACCATATGGGGGTCACGTTTGACGACACCAAAAAAAGGTGCTGAACTTCTCAACGCTATCAACATATGTTCGTGTAAGTTCTTTTCATCGCGGAAACCTACTTACTGGCCAACAGATTGCGCGAAGAATCCTGATCTCCTTGACTTTTTCATTACTAAAGGAATCGCTGCCAATTATGTGCAAGTAGAAGGAATTACGGACTTATCGTCAGATCATACTCCGGTACTTATGACACTAAGTTCTGTAGTGATTAAAAAAAGAATTCCGCAAAATCTCACCAATAAATATACTAATTGGAATCGATTTAGAGAAAGCCTTGACTCTTCAATTGAACTTAAAATCAGGCTTAAAACTATTAGTGATTTAGAACAGCAAGCCCAGCACTTTATCAACTTGTTGCGAAAAGCTGCTAGCCAGGCTACTCCAGCTCTTAAAGAAAACGTTCCAAATGAAGTACTGTATCCTATCGAAGTTAGGAAACTAATAAAAGAGAGAAGACGTGCACGGAAAATATGGCAACGCTCCCGTCATCCATCGGATAAAACAAAATTTAATCGAATTAGCAATAAAGTTAATAGGCTAATCAAGGATTTCAAACAGAAAAGCGTCACAAACTACTTAGAAAATTTAAGCCCTGCAGCGGACACAAATTATTCATTGTGGCGTGCAACGCGACGCTTCAAACGTCCACTACTTCATATTCCTCCTCTCAAGGATGAACAAGGGCAGTGGATTCGCGACGACAACAGTAAAGCTGAACTATTCGCTTCGCATTTAGCTTCAGTCTTTACAACACATAATATAAACTCCCAGATCGATACAACGAAAAATTACCAACCTTTCCAGCAAATAAAACCAGTAACTCCTCTTGAAGTTGCACAAGAGTTAGATAATAATATGAATCCCAAAAAGGCTCCTGGAATCGATGAAATTTCACCTGGAGCGCTTAGAGAATTACCACGTAAAGGAATTATCATGCTGACATATCTCTTTAATGCCTGTTTCAGAATGAGATACGTACCAAAATGTTTCAAAATCGCTCAAATCATCATGTTACCGAAACCTGGGAAACCAACAGAAGTAGTAACTTCGTATCGACCAATCTCTTTGTTACCTTCCATATCAAAATTATTTGAAAAACTACTCCTTAAGCGACTCAAGCCCTTATTAAAGATACCAGATCATCAGTTTGGCTTCCGCAATCAGCACTCTACGATTGACCAAGTGCATCGTATAACTAAGCTAATTGAAACAGCCTTTGAAGAAAAAAAATACTGTCCGGCGGTTTTTCTAGACATATCGCAAGCTTTTGATCGAGTCTGGCACGAAGGGCTGATCTATAAAATGAGCAACCTGCTATCGGAAAATATGTGCCAACTTCTTGAATCATATATCTCTGATAGATCCTTCAGAGTTTCTTATGAAGAAGCAAAGTCCAAATTTCATCCAATACAGGCTGGTGTTCCACAGGGTAGTGTCTTAGGACCTTCTCTGTATTTATTGTATACAGCTGACATTCCAACAACAGCCAAGACGACTACTGCTACCTTTGCAGATGACACAGCCATCTTGTCAGTTGGCAATTCCCCGGAATTGGCTACGACTAACTTGCAACATGCAGTAGAAAAAATTAGCAAATGGACATGTGATTGGAAGATCAAGATTAATCAAGAAAAATCAGTGCATGTTATGTTTACGCTTCGTAAATCTAAGACCTGTCCTATATATCTTGATCGTCTTCCTATTCCGAGATCGGACTCTGCTAAATACCTGGGTATGCATTTAGATTCCAGGCTGAATTGGAAGACGCATGTCAAAATGAAAAAGGAACAAACCATGCATAAATTAAGACAGATTTGTTGGCTGATTGGGCGTTATTCTAAACTCAATCTGTCTAATAAGCGTTTGATTTATTGTCAAATCATCAGACCGATATGGATGTATGGTATTCAACTCTGGGGCTGTGCAAAGACATCCAATCGGTTGATTATTCAGCGCGCTCAAAATAAGTGTCTCCGAAACATCACTGGAGCTTTTTGGTATCAACGAAACGAAGAAATACATTCCGATTTAAATATTCCACGGATCGATGAAGTCATACGTTATATTGCAGAAGCGCACGAATACCGACTTCACAGTCACCTGAATATCGAGAGGCTTTAGAACTGCTACTTTCCGATGATGACTTAAGGCGCCTTAAGCGCACAAAGCCTTATGAACTAGTCACCTAATTTATTCTGTAATATATTCGTATGTATGTATTTGGTGGATATCGGCATATACTTGGTGTGCGTGCGTGTGAGTATTTATATGCGCGTATGATTATGTATATATCTGTATATTAGGAGTTATGTAATTGTACATAGTTTCTACTCTGCTCATGTTACAAATTAGTTAGATTAAGTTGTAACACTGTTTTAAAAGTAGTGCTAATTTATTTACTATAATAAGATTGTACTGAAATATACGTGTAAAAAAAAAAAAAAAAAAAAAAAAAAAAAAATTACATCCTTACTTCAACTATTTCTTTATTTACTGTAAATCCCAATCTAGAATCACTCACCTACATTTTCCTGTCTTATACTTTTCTATACTCTCCATTTACTGCAGTAGCCCTAAATTTTATTTCACATCTTTCTAATATAGCATATTTTTACATCATATCATTTAAAACCACTTCACTTATACTTTTATTAATATATTTCCGCCGTTATCCGAACAATAATACTATAATAATAATTATGATTATCTTTATATTAGTTGTCATCGCAGTGAAAATTCTAAATCTAAACATTCGAAACAATATCGTCAGACATGTAATATCTCTTCGCTGTTTTTATATAATATCGTCCATGATGAAACTACGGTCTTCAATTTACACATTATTCTTTGTCATACACTCACTAATAATATAATCGAATACAATAACGCAATACAATACGCTCGGTTAAATTATAGAAACATAATCTAAAATTAAACAACACAAAACACGCCAATGGACCTTAATAGTTTAAATATTCAAACTTTAAATGTAAGTAGTTTAAAAGCTCATTATAATGATTTAGTACTGTTGTTAACTGAGTGTGAAAGGGAATACGATCTAATAATACTAACTGAAACATGGTTGACTGACGAGGAAGTAACTCAGTATGAGATCCCTGGATACACTATTAGTGCAGACTGTAGAATTCATAAAAGATCCGGAGGTGTTTTAGTATATATTAAAAAGAGTTTATTGTTTACTAATATCGATATAAGAATTTCATCCGGAAACATCGTGTATGTTTCAATATAAAATTACACGATAACAGTAATTTATCCGTGGTAGGAATTTATCGTTTCTGTGAAGGACAATATTCAGAATTTTTAGTACACTTAAACGAAGTTATTAACAAATTAGATAGAACTGCTTTAATCACTGGAGACATAAATATAAATTTATTAGACAACATTAAAAGTCTGAACTACCTAAATTTATTGAGTACTCATGGATTCAATAGTTGTCATAATCAACCCGCATATCACAAGGAAAAAGAGAAGTATTCATCTTGTCTGGATCACGTTTTTGTTCGAGGAATTATAAATTCTAAGACACGCCTGAGTACTACGGTTAATGTTGTGCCGTGTTCTTTTTCGGATCATTCGCTTTTATACACCAACCTTAAAATGGGTCTTAACTTACGACTAAAAACTAATGAAAATAAATATACTATCGACAAATTACTTCTAAAACAAAACCTCTAGCAGTGCAATTTGAATGAAATATATAGTGAATCACTAACAATAAATGCTAAATTTGAAACATTCATATTACTCGCTAAAAATGCTTTAGATCAATCTGAAATTTTAAGTAACTATAAAAATCATCAACGCAAGAGATCGGAATGGGTCACTAACGAGCTAGTGGAGTTATCAAGAGAAAAGAATTCATTACACAAACTAGTTAAAAAATCCCCTTAAAATGAAAACTTGCGACTTCAGTTTAAAAATGTTTCTAAAAAACTACAGAAGTTAGCACGAGTAACTAAAAAAGAATATTATTCGCATAAATTACACTGCTATAGAGATAATCCTAAACAATACTGGCCGTTAATTAAAAAGGTAATAGGAAGCAAGATTCCAATTTTAAAAGAAAATTTTAAAAACAACGAGATTGTAACGGTTAGCGACAATGAGTTCATTATAGCCAATCATTTTAACAGCTATTTTGTAAATATAATTAAATCCATCAAATTCGTCGATTAGCACAAATAATTACAACATTACTAATCACAATACAAGCTCTTTCGGTTTCATCGATTTTACTTTGAATGACATAAGAACTGCAATCGCATCACTCCCGAATAAGCATTCTTTCGGACACGACGGAATCTCTATTATATTAATAAAAGAAAACATCGAATTTTTTATCAAACCATTAACATATTTATTTAATGAATCAGTGAAATTGGGAATCTTTCCAGGCAATCTAAAATTTGGAATAATAACACCCGTATTTAAAAGCGGCAAAGCCTCTGATATTTCAAACTATCGACCTATATGTTTACTATCATCTTTTTCAAAAATTTTTTCGAAAAATGTATAAAAATAAAGATCCTAGACTACTTAAATAAACAAAATTACTTCAGCGAAAACCAATATGGTCTTTTGCAACATAAATGCACAGACGACGCATTGTTCAATCACATAACTAACATAAGTGAAAAATTAGAATATGGTTGCTCGGTAGCTGCCGTATATTTTGACTTTTGTAAAGCGTTTGATACTGTGGAACACAATATTCTATTAAAGAAAATGTACGCTTGCGGTTTCCACGGCTTTATGTACGATTGGTTTTATTCTTACTTAACAAATCAGAAAGTTGTAACAAAAATTAACAAAACCTTTAGCGATAGTCTAATACAGGGATACGGTGTACCGCAAGGCAGTATTCTGGGACCAATTTTATTCTTGATATACATCAACGATCTATGTAATTTAAAGATTTCCGGCAAAATATACACACATGCGGATGATACTGTATTATTAGTAAGCTCACGATTTGTAAACATTCTACAGAACCAAGTACAAAACGATGTAAATAGAGTGCATAATTGGATGAACAACAATAAATTACAACTAAATGTGAATAAAACGAAATATTTAATATATAGTCATCTACCTCAACATGGATGGAATCAAATAAAGATAGAATGGGAAGATAATATCATTATATAGATAGAGCGTATGAGGTTAAATATCTAGGAGTGTATTTAGACTGTAAATTTTCTATGGGTAAAACATCTATGATATTTATCAGCAAAATTAAGAAAATTGAACTATCTATTCTATTATTTGGATCAATATTTCAGTAAGAAACAACTTCAATTGTTATATCTAGCACTATTTCAACCAACACTAGCATACGGAATCATACACTGGGGAGGTGCGGCAAATTACCATCTTGCACCTATAAAGTATTTACAAAATTCTCTAAGTAAGAAAATAAACTCGGGAAATTTTGCCAATAGTGACGACAGTTTATTAAATTTTAAAAACCCGTACTTCACGAATTTATTATTGTATGTTTTAAAAAACAAAGATAAATTTAGTATTCAATTCTGTACGGGAATAACTAGAACATCTCATCAAGAGAAAGCATATATACCATGTTATTATAAATTCCACAGTACAACACAGGCAAGATATATAGGTTCGAAATTATTTAATTCTATACCTGAAGTATTGAAAAATAAACTCCGAAACTACAAATATAAGCGGAAAATTGTAATAAACTTCTTCACAACTACAAATCCATCTTATTCCTTTTGATGTATTTAATGTTAAGTTCAGAAGCAAATATTAATAGGAATTTACACTTTACAATTTAAAAAATTTAACTGAATTTGAACAGCTTAATTCCAATAAATCGTAATCAAAAATTAACACTTAGAGCTTAAACATAATTAAATTCATGCGATGTATAAATTTTAAGATGGTTAAAAATAATGCATTTCGCCATAATATTTAAAAATTACGAAACACAGCACTTTTAATAAATTTGGCAACCCAAATGTAGTTTTAATAGTTAAAAAAGTACAATAGGAATTTCATAAATAAAAGATTTCAATTGATTTATTTAACGTAATATGACACATTGTTAAATAAAGGGGGAAGAGGGGGGAAAAAAACCAAAATAAAAATCTTTAGCTCACTTGTTTACATTATTGCCGGTATAATATATAAACTTTATTGAATTACGACATAGGTCTGAATCAAAAATTATGCGAATATGAATGAAATAGTTTTAATTAAGCTGCTAGAACGAATCCCAGAAGATATAATGCAAAAAGAGGTGGGAACTTGGAAAATATTAATTAAGCAATGGTTGGTTGATAACATTAATGAGTGGCATTAAGTTAGATATTGGGAACTGGCTGTGGTGAAGAATCGACCATTCTCGTATTTATCGAACATGTAGTATGAAATTATTTGTATAATGATAAGTAGTTCCTTTTTTGTTTTCTTTCTAATTTCTTGTTTTATTATTATTATTTTGCTTTTATTTATTTTTTCTCACTATTTATAATTATGAAAATTAATTCTATAATTGTAATGAAATACTGTAACATATTTTTTGAATAAACGATGATAAGCGTGTTGGGCACCCGCAGACGGGCAGTGTGCCTTGTGGGACCCACAACTTATTTTTAATAGGAAAAAAAAAAAAAAAAGTTAGGATTTTTTAAGAGCTAAAAGTAGTACAAAAATTGTTTATATATAAATTGATGTTTGTAATAATAAATGAATTTAATAAACTTGAACAAAGAATAAAAAGATAAGAGGATAGTCTAGGCATTCAGCTTACTCAAAGTAGAGCTATTATTGATGACGATTTTTCTGAAGTTTGCAAGTTTTGCACCTTTCACATAAACACATACAACATGACACACTAATAAAGGGTGACATAAAATTAAATGACTAAAACCTAATAACAATAATCAAACAGAATCACACACAACATATAGGTAAAATGACTTAACGAATACAAAATATATACAAACCCTCGCACGCAGATATAAACATAAACAACCGGGCATCCTAAATTTAATAACGATTCGAACAAATGCGCTACAAGCTTCTCTGTGTGTTCTATCGCTGATACGGCCAGCCAGTATTATCTCTTATCTATTTATCACATTTACAATGATTAAAGAGGCATCTAATATTATTCTCTATAAGTACCTTCATCTACAACTTACGATCACTAACTGTATATTATAAAAAAGTTTACTATTACCTTTGTTTTTTTTTGTCTTTTTTTTTTATACCAATATCATTCGAGCAGATCTCATGGGAAGTAGACAACTTAGGAGGAAGGAAATTTGGACTGTGCTCGTTAAAAGCTCATAGTGCCTATCCAAGAATCATTTCCAGAAAAATCTAATTAAACGTACGTTCGCGGTTTCATTACATGAAATTATTCAGAGACTTACCTGCGAACAACATGGCCACATCTACACTTAAGTAGCGCCCACGCTGTCTCAGCGGTCATCTGTAACATACATGTTAATCAGCGAAATGTACTACTAACGATACCGAAACAACATGGCCACAACCGCAATCAAGCGAAGCCCACACGATTCCGGCACAGTGCTACAATTAAAGCACTACATGCTTAGTTATTTTAGGACAACATGACCACCCTACAATCAAGTAGAGCCCACACTGCCCTAAAGTGTTATTTATAACTGCAGAATTACATAATCGTGATATGTGTACATAAGAACCTAGACACTATGGCTCGAGCATCACATTCAACGTATAAAAATGTCAACAATAGGACTGATGAATAAGGAAGGTAACGGAAATTCAGCAGAGACCGAATAAATAAATACCTTGGAAGGAATAATATGAAAGAATAATCTATCGGCTCTTATGAGATTGCTGCACCCAAACTTACATATATAGCTTGCTGATTGTTTTCTTTTTTTTTTCTTTTTTTAACGAAACACGAAAACATTTATCAATTCGCAAGTGGTATATAACCAAATCGTGCCCCCTCGGGAAACCGGAAGTCCGGCACAAACAAACATGGGTCGATTTGCTCACATAAATATAACCCCTGATGAACGACATAATATAGACACATGCACTAAATGGAAACCGGAGAACAGTCCAAATTTATAACCAGTTGAAATCAACCTTTAGAGATAAATGACATTAATAAATAAACAGAAAAAATATTTTAAATTGTACAACACAATTATGGTCTATGTATCATGATTTCCTGGCATGATAATAGTATAAAACAAAATAAGAACAACAGCGCACAGGCTCACCAGAAATCATAACGCCCAAAAAAAAAAAAAAAAAAAAAAAAAAAAGTCATGTCTCATACCTGAGATTATAACAATACAAGACAACCAAAAATTACAACAAAATAGAATCATCAGGACTGTAGCCGTATGGACACCTCAGTGAAAATTTATCTCTATTTATTTGGCAACAAAAAAATTAAGCAATATAAATGTAGAATCTGAGCTGAAACTCCGATCTCGCACATAAAATTCACGCACTCTCGCTCAAAACGATCATATATAAGAAACCAATACACATTACGTAAGGCCTTTAGCATCGAGATAAACAGAAATTAAAGACTCGAAAAACAATTGAAATCATTGCAAACTATACGAGGGACTTATTTGTGTTATTAAGGAGGTTTTCTCCTCACTGGCGTGACACAAATTATCTTTACATATTTGTTTAAGCCGATTGTACATGAGAATTTTTAAAATTTTTAATTCGAAAATTAGAGATACTTGTTAAAATGATACAACGTGCCTCTCTCAACTAGTATAGTTAAGTCAAATCATATCGACTAATAGAGAATTGTAAAAATAAAATCAGAACCAGGTGCAAGTCTCAATTTATTTATTTAAACAATGGTAGGAGCGGAAATTAATATTTACCTTGAGTATTTAATTATATCCACCAGATCTTCATAATTCCTTTTGTATACAGTGTAATGTGTCCATTACATGGAACATATAAAAATTTAGAAAAACAAAAGAAATAAATAATAATAAGAATAATTTGGAATGTGTGGTGCGGGTGCGAGTGTGCGCGTGCATGGAACTGTTGTCGGTGGGACCAGCCAATCAGCATCCTGCAGGAAACAAAAAGGATCTACCTGATTCGGCCAAGTCCAGCGGTCACGATCGAGTAGGCGGTCGAAATTTTGGAAAATCGAGAAGAAGATTTTAGCGAGAAAGGCAGTGGCAGCCTTATAGAGTTAGTCTCGTTTTTACCTTCGGTCAAGCCAGTCAGTGGCTGTTTACCGGTTTTTAATTTTGTAGAAATACTTCCGTTTTGATTTCTCGTGGAAAAGTCGCCGTCTTGTTACTACGTTCGACATTCGTTAAATTTATTGTAAATATCGAAGTGACGCGAGTAGTGATTCTTGCTGTTCGGCAAAGTTTGGATTCGGATTTGCAACCGGTCCTCAACGAAAGAGTTCGATAAATCTTCCTCGACCGATTCCGATTTCTGCAACGCAACCGACCGCCGAATCGCCACCAATAGATCCCCGATCACCGACAACAGTGATACGTATAATTTATATTCTCTTTCTATATGTATATATATGTATTGTTGTGTATTTCTAATTGCGCTATTTTCGGACTAATATTGTTTTTCAGCGGTCGACCGGCAAAGAAAGCTAGGTGTACTTTTTAATAATATATTGTTCGTTATAAAAAGCTCTGAAAGTAATCTGTCCAAAAGCTCTTATTTTAAATATTCGATAAAACTAAAAAATAAAGAAAATCCACGAGCCTAAAACCTCGTGGTTGGCATCCCTGACTACCAAGTTAACGTCTAGAACCGTTACAACAGGAAGTCAGTATTATTTTATACGAATTAATTTTCTGAAATACAAATGACTTTTACATTGCCTTTTGGATGTAATTAAATTTTAAAAAAGAAATATGTTTTTCTCTTTTTAAGTCAAACATAGGTTAATCAATTCAAATAAAGGAAACCAACATATTTTCTCGAATATGTATAAATATTATTATTACAACAGGAGAATAGATAAAGTACATTTAAATGCAACAGGATATCGGAAAATATCGAACAGAATTGAGGAACTCATAGGGCGGAGATATAAAGAAAATGCCTATCAAAATTATAATGTTAACATCAAAAATAATGAACCGAAAGAATTGTTCTAGAACGTTCGTATGTCTTCAGAAATCAATATAGAAGTTGATAACACAATTTCTACCGCTTTGATAGATATCGACGCTACAGTCAACCGTATATCAGAACAATTCTGGAATAGGATTCGAACCGAAAACTCCAAGATGGAATTTCATATGATACCGGTTTCGAATGTACAGATTTTGTTGGGATATAATAAAAGAACAAAACAGGTGGAAAGACAGGTTTTCCTTCACGTTAATTTGAGTAATAATATTTACTAGATACTATTTTTAATCGTAAAAGATTTATCGGTAGATATTATTTTAGGAACTGATTTTATGTATAAGAATAGAATAAATATAGATTTTAAGAACAACATGATAATGCCTGATGCACAGAATCCAACAAACAGCCAAATTAGTATACCCTTTAATATAAAACAATACAGTGTAAACCTGCAGTTTTGACTAGTCGTCTTTTTTTTTTTTTTTTTGTAAAACGTAGAGGGTTCAGGAAGTGATAGTTCTGATATTCAACAAAATATTAACCATCATTGCCATGGGAGTGATTTTACTGGACAACAACAAAGAAAACTAAAAGAAACGTTGTATAAGTTTTTAAAGATATTTTCTCAAACCAGCAGGTATATGTATGTAGGTGGTTTTTATATCCCATTGTAAAAGAGAAAACATTTACAAAAAAGAACTACCCCATTCTGATGAACAAAAAAAACATGGTTAGGGAGAAATCAAAAAATTGTTAGATCAAAGGATAATAAAAAGAATGTGTAGTGAGTACTTATGTCAGTTTTAGCAGTAGTGAGCGGGAATGATGGAGGAGTAAAAATTTGTCTAGATGCGAGAGAATTGAACAAAATTCTTAAACCAGATTATGAAGGACCCCCACCAATTGATGAACTCTTATGTAAGTTCCAAAAACACGAAATTTATATCGAGCCTCGATTTTGCTTCTTCTTTTCATCGTATAGAGTGCTGCACCCAAAATCGCGAAATTTCTTAAATAAGTAATTTGTGATAAGTTTCGGGTTTTAATTTTACTGGGTTATGAACACAAATGTAAACATGGACTTCCAGAATACGTTTCAATTATATTGCGCTTTAATGCCAACATATTATTGGTAGCCCATGTCAATTTAGTTTTACTTCCGCTCGCGCTATATATTACTGATGGCCATAATCGACTAACGACTAACTGCTAATTTCGATAGCCGCTTTTAGAATTGTAGATTTTTACTTTTTTTTTAAAACTTTAATTACTGAATACTTTGAAGTTTATTTAAATTTAAATGTTATGTGTAAGTTTTTGATACACATTTCGACATAAAAATAATTTTTTACTCTCCAGTATTATTTATGCTGTTATTATACTTATGATTTATATTACAATTTAATTAAAGGCAATTAAGTAAATTTTTAATATAAGAGTAATCGGTTTATGAATTTATATTTAGCAATGTTTATTAATAGTTATTTATAATTAGGTTTTTCGCTTCTGAACTGTTTAAATATATATTTTTCAGTTACAGTTGTGTGTAATTCTAATTGTAAGGTCTTATAGGATAATAAAACCAAAGTGATAATCGTAATGAATAAATAAAATAAAGATATAGAGTTATATTTACACGGAAGTGTAGAACAATTTTAAGATTAAATAATAAAAAAAAAAAAAAAAAAAAAAAGGTAGTACATAAATCAAAAATATTATGAAACAATCACTGTTTAAAAATAAAAAAGTTGTGTTTTAAATGAAAAGAGAAAGTATAAAACGAATAAAATTATTTTACTTCATTATGTAAAAGAATAAGCTACCTGTATTATATAATTTAATGTTTAAATACTATTCAGATCTATCAAGGATAAATTGTTTTATTACTTATTCTAAGCTCTGTTTTACATATCTTAATAATTAATTGGCAAATTATTTCTTTATGATAGGTAGATTTAAAGTGCAATGGAACAGAAGAATAAATATGTAGTTTGGATGCATTTTATAAAACTATCACGTGATAGTGCAAAATGCACTTTATGCTCAAACACTTTAAAGTGCACTAGTAGTACCATAAATGTAAAAGAACATCTAAAACGAAAGAATCCTTTACACGTCAACTGATAATCCTTTCTAATTCTTCTACTATTAACACTACATCTAAAACAGTTCCTGTAACTTTTAATAATGATAATATTCAGTCAAGTTTCAACTCGAGTATTCAGTTGAACAGATCGCGACAATTAACTTTAATGCCGACTCATACTATGTTACCTGAATCAAAAAAGAAAAAGTTAGATTTATCATTGTGATGCGAAGTTTCGTTAACTTGTGTTTTTGTGCGTTCATTTTATCAGTGAAATTATAGACACACATTTTGTACGTCTGTACGAGACTTCGTTGGTAAGAGTACTTTATCTTTTGTAATTTCTTATCAATTTCGCTCAGCGGGTTAGCACTGCGCACGCCACGCGCGTGCTCGTTCGTTACCGCGTGCGGTAAACTTATCGGCCTCGTCTGTTATTAAGAGAGATCAACGTTCTTCTACTGGCAACGATTTCTCACATAGCACACCGAAAATAATATCCGTAAATGCCGGAGCCTCTGCTGCTGCTGCTGCTGCTGCTTCCACTGCTAACTCTACGTCAAGCGATAATACAGGTAGCAAACAAATCACTGATGAATCTTTTGCTTCATCTTCTATTCAAAATGATATACATGATTCACCTTCGCACAGTAAAATACTGCAAAACGACACAGAAATGCTAGTTGTTAACTCCATCGAGCCGCTAAAAATTATAAAAGATTCAATCAACTCCTGGCAAGTAGTACCCACAAGAAAAAGGAAACGATTTCATACAGCCGTACAGTCACCAGAAATTAAAGCTAACAATATGAACAGGTTCAGGCCTTTCACCTCCACTTCTGATTGTGACGCTCCAAACGACAAAAGTAATCGTGACGTCACTCCTAAACCTCCTCCTATTTATATCGAGGGAGTAGTGGACTATAATAATATGATTGCAGAGATAACTACCGTAATCTCCAAAGAGGAGTTTGTAACAAAATCAATAGCTAAAGTTAAAATAATGACCAAAACTATAGATGCATATAAAATACTATGTAAACATCTTAGAGACAAACATATTTTTCAATACACTCACCAACCAAAAAATGAAAGAGCATTTAAAATTGTCATTAGAGGTCTTCATCATTCGATAGATGTCGCAGATATAATACAAGAATTGGCTGAAGTAGGCCATCATGTTAGACACGCAGTAAACATTCGACACAGGATCACGAAAAATCCCTTGTCGTTATTTTATATTGATTTCAACAACATGGATATTTATCAATTGCAAACTCTGTGTAATATAAGGATTCAAGTTAAACCGCCCAGAAAAACAAATACGAAACCTCAGTGCACACATCGCCAGCAATATGATCATATCAAGAATTACTGCTACAGACCATTTGCATGTGTCAAGTGTGGTGAAGGACATGATTCCAAATATTGCTCTAGAAAATGGAAAATTCCAGCTACGTGTGCGCTATGCGATGGCAAACACCCAGCAAAGGTGCACAAGAATCTTATTAAAAAAATATATACAGGAGTAGATAGGAAGGAGCAATCTAAAAAACAAATAGAAGAATATAAAAACTTGAACGGTGGCACTGTTCTACATGAGGTACCAGCTTGTATGCAGCAAACTTCTCCCACATTCAAAAAGGCATACGCGCAAGTGACATCCGAACTCAAATCTATAAGCGATGACACGAACATAGGGAACCTATTAAATTCTTTCCTATCTCGTTTCGAAGGGCTGTTCAACCAGTTAATAACTCAAAACAATACTATTGTCAACATGCTGACGCAGATCATTACTAAATTAGTAAAATGAAGTCAACCTTTCTACGAATAGCACAATGGAACGCCAATCGGTTAATGAACCACGTTCAAGAAATTATTTATTTTCTCAAAGAGGAAAAGATCAACCATACTACTTGTATCAGAATCGCACTTCACCAACAGAAGTTTTGCTAATATTCCTGGTTATAAATGTTATCGCACATTACATCCCTCTGGTAAACCCCAAGGTGGGTCCTCTGTGATTATCAAAGAGAGCATAAAACACTACAAATATATTAGTCTCCAAACCTCGGAAATACAAGATACATCAGTGGTTATTGAGCACACAATAAATCTTCTGACTGTAGCAGCAGCGTATTGTTCTCCGCGATCAATCATAGGTTCGAACCAATTTAAAAATCTGTTTACACAACTGGGAACGAAATATATTGTAGGCGGAGACTTTAATGCAAAATATGCTTACTATGGATCTAGATTAACAACAACCAGAGGCAGAAATTTATATGGAGCAGTTCATGACACGAGGAGCACCTTTCTGTCCACGGGTGAACCTACATACTGGCTTACTGATGCCAACCGTATTCCTGATCTGCTAGACTTGTTTATTGTTAAAGACATATGAGTCATATGAGGGTTGAATCAGATTTTGGTAATATATTTAGTGATCATACACCAATAATAGCTACCATATGTACCGAAATATCAATGAAACAGGACAAGTTATTACACAACAGAAACACTGACTGGAACTGGTATAGATCACTCCTTCACGAAAGTATTAATCTATCAATACCACTAAAGACGCATGAACAAATCGAGCATAGTGTACGCAACTTCTCTGAGCAAATGCAAATAGCGGTATGGAACTCAACTCCATGAGAAAAACGTGTATATGATAATAACTGTCCTAGATACATACAAGAATCTATAGCTGAGAAAATACGACAACGTAGGCTGTGGCAAACTTGTAGAACACCTATAATTAAACGTCAGTTAAACGCGGCAATCAAAAAAGTGCATAGATTACTAAATAACCTAAAAAACAAAAACTTCAGCATGTATGTGGAAAACTTATCCCCTACTCAACACACAGGCGACAATCTATGGAAATCCGCTAAAAAAATAGAAAGGCCAGTGATATGCAATTCGCCAATAAGACAAGATGATGGATGTTCGGCAAGAAGCGGCAAATAAAAAGCTGACGCATTTGCCAGGTACTTATACGACACATTTCAACCTAACGTAACAATGATAGTCAACAACTTAAAGGACGATAGTAACTGCTCTAGACCAACTTCAAATGGAATAAAAATGATCTCTCCGACAGAAGTTAAAAAACACATAAAACTTTTAAATGTCAAGAAATCTCCTGGATTTGGTATGATCACAGCAAGAATAAGGCAATAATGTTGGTAACGTACATATTCAACGAAGAACTTCATATTTTCCAAACCAATGGAAATTCTCTCAGATATTGTTGATATTAAGGGAAAAGATGGTACCAAATTAACTTCCTACAGACCAATCTCCCTATTATCTACACTCGCCAAACTACTTGAAAAATTAATCTTTGTACGGATTAAAAGATTAATTCAAGAACAGTCGATCATTCCTCAACACAAATTCGGATTTAGAACCAGGCACTCTACTGAGCAGCAATTACACCGAGTAGTAAACCTTATTGAAGATGACATCGAGCACAAAAAATATAACGAAGCAGTATTTATTGACATCACTAAAGCCTTCGATAAAATCTGGCACGACGGCTTGTTGTACAAACTAAAATCTTTTTGCCAGAAAAGTACTACTTACTAATGCGGTCGTACTTAAGCAACATACAGTTCCAGGTTAGATACGATGACGATCGTCCAGATGTATATTCCATACTAGCTGGAGTTCCACAGGATAGCGTCCTGGAACCGCTGCTCTATAATCTGTATACAGCCCGACAAATGAAACTATTCAAGTAGCAACGTTTGCCGATGACACCGCGATAATCGCATCAGATATAAATCCTGATGCTGAAATTGCTAAATTGCAAAACAGTGTAGACCAGTTTTGCCAGTGGGCGCAGATGTGAAAACTAGCCATAAACCCAGAGAAGTCTACACATATTTCATTCTCCAACAGGAGACCACATAACAAACGTGTTGTACTTGATAATAAAGAGCTTCCAAAAAAAAACGAAATGAGATAACTAGGAGTCTATTTAGATCAAAGGCTAACATGAAGGAGTCACATTCAAAAGAAAAGAAGAGAACTTGATATCAGAACGAAACAACTTTACTGAGTAATAGGATACACTCTAAATTGTCGTTAAATAATCGCTTGCTAATCTACAAAACTGTACTGCGACCAGTATGGACTTATGCAGCTCAAATGTGGGAATGTGCAAAGAAGTCTAATAAATTAGTTATCCAGCAATATCAGAACAAGGTGTTGCGCTTAATTTATCGAATGCCGTGGTATGTGTCCAATGAAGTCATCCATCGGGACTTAAAAATAAACGCGATGGAAGAAATTTTCAAGAGGATCGCACAAAAGCACCTGACACGATTACAAAACCACCCAAATCAGCTGGCGCACGCCCTTTTACACTCAGATGAGACATCTACATCGCGACTTAAACGAGTTAAAATAAGAAATTTAGTTTTATAATCTTTTGAGCAGGAAGCATCAATGGATGCATCCTTTGCATGCGATTTTTCTATATAAGAACATTTATTAGATAGCCTCACTATTTGGCTAGTTATAAATTAGCAGTTATTATAAGAAGAAAAAAAAAATTAATTACAAAGATGATCTGCAAAGATATACAAACTTTATCAATAGTAAAAAATGAAGGATTTAAAGAACAAATTTCTGAATTCGCTACATATTACCAAGTCGTTGGACAATTACTGGAAATTTTCTTCCGGATCTTTATGAAACAACTAAAGAAATAGTTTACAATACTTTAAATGAAGTAAAATATGTATCGTTAACTACAGACATCTGGAGCTCCATAAATGTTCAATCTTTTATAACAGTTACTGCTCATTTTATTCATAATGATAAATTGTGTTCATATGTTTTAGAAACATGTAAATTAAATGCAAACCACACTACACATAATATAGCATGTGTCTTAAATAATATCCTTGAACAGTGGCGTATGCGAAATAAAATATGTGCAATAGTAACTGATAGAGAAACTAATATAGCGTCAGCATGTAAGGATCGTTTACAAATAAATCATTTGCCATGTAATGCTCGTGTCATTAATTTAGTTGCGAAAAACTCTGTCAAAAAAATTACAGATGTAAAAAAAATTGTACAAAAAAATTGTAGAACACTTTAAATCAAGTACAACAGCAATGGAAAGATTGATGTCCTATTTTAAAATTAAAACAAGATATTCTTACAAGATGAAATTCCACACCGCTCATGATAGAAAGGTTGATTACAATTCAAGACCATTATCGGCTACATTGGATGTATTAAATCAACCACCAGAATCACTGAATGAAGATGAATGAAATAATTTACATGATTTTGTTTTATTGTTAAAACCATTAGAACAAATAACAATTGAATTATCATGCAAAAAAATACGTTAGTTTATCTAAAATTATTCCATTTTCCATTGGTCAGAGGTTTGCTATGCGCGGCACAGGTTGTTGTAACCGGAGTTAGCTCCTGACCGTTGCATAGTGCTAGCCCCCCCGCCCCATACTCAACGGAGAAACAAAACAACAACCGCGTGAGTGCCGTGCAGAACGGAAAATTTCTATTCAACAGACTCAGCGTTGATTAGAAAAGCTAAATCTGAACTCACAACAAAAGGCTGGTAGGAAAACGGCGGAGGGTTCACCTGCAGAAGGTGAACCTTCCAGTAAATACCGTTAAACATTTTACTGCAATCGAAACTGATAGACAATCAGCAACTCACTCACCACAAAATGCCCCAGTCGGATTGATATGGATCGATCTAGAGTGAGTAGGCGAGTACCGGACGCTTTAAAACCGGCTTCTTTCGGCTAAGGGAGTAAACCCTAGTAGAAAATCCTGCAGAAGGCAACAGAAACCTACTGCAGAATCTTCCTCAGGATATTATCATGACGGAAAAAACACAATGACCTTCGGACCTGGGCAGACCTTTAATGATCAAAAGGTGCGAAGAATGCCCCAGTTCCGTGATGGTATCAACCGAATAGGAACTTGGAACGTTAGAAGCAAATCTAACACAAGAAATGAACAGACTGAATGTGGATATAATAGGTGTAAGAGATGTAGAGTAGACATCAATGGGTACATATGACGCATACAATTATTCGATGTATTATTCGTGTGATGAAGATGTAACATATCATAAAAGATATGGAGTCGGTATAGTCGTGAACGCAAAAGTAAAAAAATCAGTTACCGGATTTTATCTTTTATTCGAGAGTTATAATGCTATGCCTAAATATCAGACCGGTTAGACTAAACGTAATCCAGATATATACCCCCACGCCGAAAAAGAAAAATTAGTCCAATAAGATTCTAGGCAAAACAGAAACTTATAATGCTCCAACTGGCAGATATTGCATTAAAATATTTATATATCCCAGCCACATCTGTTCCATCAGAAAGATTATTTTCAAAAGCAGGGCAGTTAGTATCGGGACAAAGAAATTGATTAGATCCAAAAAATATAGACTTAATTTTATTTTTAAAAAGTAATTTATAGTATTTATTAATTTTTTTTTAATATAATTTAAGCTGTCAGAACTAACTGTTGATATTTTATTGTAACTGTTATATTATGAACCCTACATTTTATATTTTACACTTCATATTTCACATTTTATACTCATATGTCTTTCTATTTGAGTATGGAAGCGATTTAGTTTAGAAAAAGGGGCATTCTTTTTATTTTATGTTATCTACACTTATATCATTTATGAACTATAATTATAAATTATCATTGATGATATAGTGAGAATGGTTACATTATTTTCAAATACTTTATTTTTTTATAAGATTATAGAATTTACTTACAATCTAAAATACATATTATACATTTATAAATTGATTGTTTCACAATTTGAAAGATTCACAATAGTAATATTTTAATACAAAATACTTTTTATATCTTATTGTAAAACAAAGTAATGTTAGTTGGAAATAATGTTCTCATAGTTTATTTGTTCTTAATCTATATTTTAAAATATTTTGCATAATCAAGTAAAGTAGATACCGAAATTTCACTTTAAATACCTAAATAATAAGTCAAGAATAAAAATGATTGACAATATCGAAAAGAAACTAGGTCTTGATTAATTTGGTTATTATTGATTCATTTAAAATTATATTTTTTATGATGTGTAATATTTAAAAGTTCCGGCTATTTACAAGTTTGTAATTTATAATTCTTTTCAATTAAGAGAATTATAAAACTGCTGTCTATGTGCCTCTAATTCGCTGAGTAAACTAATTTGATCTATGCTTCAGCAATAAGATTAATTTAATAATGTCCAACAGAACTTTCATCTAAATGTGTGAAAAAAGATATATAGAAATTTAGTGCAGAGACATAATTATTTTCTTATGAATTAGTTAAATATGTTGCTTTATTGCTTAAATATTAAGTAATATACCCAATTGAACTTCTTTATGATTGATCCTAAGTTACCTTAGAAGTCCATAAACTTTATGTTTTTTTCATGGTTCAAACTTGTGAAAATATAACAAAAATTGCAATATTTCAAATGATCATTATTTAAAAATAGCGTTAAGCACTTAATTAGTTATTTTAATTTAATAGCTACAACAGGAATCCAATGTTTTCAACATCTGTGCATTTTACAACTAATACCAAACTTAGTAGAAATTCATAATTATTTCTATTTCTGATGTTTCGATTTCAACGAACTTTTAATAACTGAACTTTATCAGAAATTAATACAGTTTCTGATAAAGTTCAGTTATTATAGATTTTCACTGGAAAATATTTTTGGATAACATTTAATAATTAAACTGGTCATTAAATAGATCTTTTCTTAATAATTTTCCAGTAAATTTGGAAAAGTAATCTTTAACCCTTATGTTAATGACCAACTTTACCTACGTTGTTTAGCATCCGGGTACCCGGGTATCCATGACTTATAACTTTTTTTTTTTATTAATATAGATATATATTGAGTATTTAAGTAAAAAAAAAAAACTCTGTAAATGTAAATGACATTTGAAACTAGTGTGGGTAATTCCAAGTCGTAGACCCTATTGTCATTGTTTGGACCTGAGCAGAGCCGAGCAGCTGCCGGCCGAGCGGAAAAAAATTTCAAGGTTATTCTTTTATTTCCTATAGGGTATTAGAAACGAGTATTTTTTAATATGCTTGAAATTTCTGTTGGAATCGGACGCGTTTGTGATGTTCTCAGTGCAGTAAAAACACAAAATTATGGAGGAAGTGTCGAGAGCTGAATTTGCCAGGTAAATAAACTATACATATGTATATTTTAACTATAATTTTGGTTGAACTGTAAATAATTTATAATAATTAGATATTTAACAAATAAAATAATACAATAATTTATTCTTCAGAATGAGTGCAGCAGAAAAAGAAGCTTATGTGAAAGCAATGTTTGATGACGAAGATTCTGATTCAAACGGAGTGTCTGACAGTGATGACGAAAATTGGATTCCGAAGTCTATTTCAAAACTTCCAGTCTCGGATGATGATTCTGAATCTGAAGCATCAAAACATTTTGAGCGTGAAGCAAAAGTACATTCTGAAGATACAGAAGAAAATGGCAACGAGAACACAGAAAAACAGCAAGACGATGAGTCTGAAAATAGTGAAAGTGAGGAAGATGATGAAGCAGAACCGGAAACTGCAGAGCCGGAAGATAGTAGAAATTGTTTTTCCTAATAATAATTTAAATTATAATTCCCATATTCAAATATTAAATTTACATTGTAATTATTAAATATTCTAGGACCAGTAACCGGTAGTTTTATTGCGAAAGATAAAACTGTGTGAAATAAAACGCCACCACATCAACATCAGATTGGAGTTCATAATGTTTTACGTCAGCGAAATGGGCCTCATCGTAGTACGCAAACTCTATCAATAAGTGAACTTATAAAAAAGTCTTCTCCGAGAACATGGTAGATATTATTATCCAACACACAAATAAGAAAGCTTTATCTACTTATGCGAATTAAAATGCAGATCATCCAAATTCGCAACGCCAATGGTAGCCTGTTACAATGCCCGAAATTTATTCATTTATTGCTATTTACGCTACAAAAGATTGCAAGAAAAATAAAAATGAAAAAGCGAAATGTGCAAATTGTAACGGAGACCACACTGTAAATTGGAAAGGTTGTTCTGTTTATAAAGACAAAAGCGCTGCAGCAACCAAGCCAAAAATGACAGCGACCCAACGAGTGCAACAGAAGTCAATCACAACGGCGCAAGTAACTGCAAGTCAACCTGTTACACCCGCTAAACGAAATGTTCAACAACAACTTGAACCTATTGAAAAGAAGAAACTAACCCTCGGTGATATTTTTAAATATTTACAGAAGCTGGAGGAACGAATTTCTAGGCTAGAAAATACATCAAACCATCGTCAGAAAACTAAGTCAAAGAACAATAAAAATGACTGAGTCATCACTTCATATAATTACTTGGAATGCTGATAGTCTCGTGAGGAGAAAACGCGAGTTCGAACACCTACTAAATTACAAAAACATAAACGTAGCCTTGATTTCGGAAGCACATCTCAAGTTAGGCACCAATCTGAAAATTAACAATTACACAGGATACCACACGCCTCCCCCTGATGGCGGAGGATGGCGTGGCACAGCAGTAATTGTTAAAAATGATATTAAACATTTTCAAAAGATAGAAATACAAAAGAACAATATGCAGATAACCGTCATTACTGTTCAATATAATAACAGTGAAATTAATTTAGCCGTAGCGTACAGTAAAAGAGGACTTAAAATAATCAAAGAAGACTGCCTAACGGTGTTTACACAGTTAGTCAACAAATTCATTATAGGTAGCGATTTCAATGCCAAACATGTGGTATGGGGATCCCGCATAAATAATACAAGAGGAAAAACTCTACTTGAAGCATGCAATATCTCAGGTTGCAAATATCTGTCCGCAGGAGAACCAACCTATTGGCCAACTTCTCGGAACAACACACCAGACTTATTAGATTTCTTTATATTAAAAGGAATCTCATGCAACTATGTGGAAGTAAAGAGCTACAATGATTTGACTTCGGACCATATTCCTATATTTCTTACCCTTAGTAATACGTTTATACGAAAACAAAAAATAAATATACAGAGACTGGGACAGATTCAGAGATGAACTTGATCACAGAATCGATTTAAGAATGAAACTAAAAACAAAACACAAGAGTTGAACCTACAAAGTCAGTACTTCATAGAAACAATTCGAGAAGCTGCAAGGAACGCAACACCAGTTCCTATAAACAGCAAAATAACTCGTGAAAACCGTTATTCTCTCGAAGTCAGGCAACTGGTTAAAGAGAGAAGAAAAACAAGACGTATTTGGCAAAATACCCGAAAACCAGAAGACAAAAATACGTTCAATCGAATAAGCAATAAATTGAATAGATTGATTTCTGAAATAAAACAAAAGAGTATTGCCAAATACTTGGAAGAATTAAGTCCAATCGAGGACAAAAACTACTCCCTGTTTGGAAAGCGACTCGACGCTTCAAACGACCAGCAGTAAGAATACCGCCCATAAAAGACGAAACTGGAAATTGGTTACGACGTGATGAGAAAAAAGCTGATTTATTTGCTAGACATTTGTCACGAATATTCCAGCCACACAACATTCAATCAAAAATTGAGCTAAATACCATAGAAATAGATAAACAAATAATTAAACCTATTACTCCGCTTAATGTAGCAACAGAAATAGATAACGTTAATCCAAAAAAATCGCCAGTAGTAGATGAAATAGCACCTCTAGTGTGTATTAAAAGAATTATCGAAAAAAAAAGGAATAGTACTACTAAAATACATATTTAACGCCTGTTTACGCTTGGAACATGTACCTGAAAGTTTTAAAATAGCTCAAATTGTTATGCTCCAAAAACAAGGAAAACCAGCATAAGTTGTCTCCTGCTACCGGCCGATATCGTTATTACCAGCAATATCTAAACTATTTGAAAAGTTGTTACTTAGGCGACTCAAGCCACTAATACACGTCTACCAAACTATCAATTTGGTTTTCGCAGTCAACATTCTACTGTTGACCAGATACATCGAGTAACCTCAATAATAGAAAGAGCGTTCGAAGAAAAAAAATTTTGCTCGGCGGTCTTTCTGGATATTGAACAAGCATTTGACCGAGTGTGGCATCAAGGACTTCTACACAAGTTAAACACCAGACTGCCTGTTAATTGGTGTCGTCTACTGAAATCATACCTCTCAGACAGACAATTCCGTGTAGCTTATGGAGATGCGAGATCATCCTTCCATCCAATACAGGCAGGCATACCAAAGGGTAGCGTCCTCGGGCCTATTCTGTATACAATAGATATACCAACAACACCAAATACTGCGATTGCAACGTTCGCTGACGACACAGCAATACTGTCAGTAAGCGACTCACAAACTGAAGCAACTATAAACCTTCAGTATGCTTTAGACCGTGTATCAAATTGGACGGAAAATTGGAAAATTAAGCTCAATGAGCAAAAATCTATCCACACCACCTTCGCCCTTCGTAAACGAGATCCGCGTCATGTAGTGTTCATAAATAGACAACAAATGCCAATCTCCGATTCAGAAAAATACTTGGGCGTGCATCTAGATGCGAAACTGACTTGGAAAACTCACGTTGTGTCAAAAGCTCAGCAGATTCGAGAAAAAACACGTGAAATGTATTGGCTTATCGGGCGACACTCCAAAATGAAACTTGAAAACAAACGTCTCATTTATGAAACCATCGTAAGACCGATTTGGACTTATGGAGTACGATATACCAAAATATCAAATAGAAATATTATTCAAGCAGCTCAAAATAAATTCCTCCGTATGATAACCAATGCTCGATGGTTCCAACGGAACGAATCTCTTTATATACTGATTTAAGGATCAAATGGGTGGACGAAGTCATTAAAAACTTTGCCCATTGCCACGAAGAAAGACTCCATATTCATCCGATCCCGGAAGTATTGGACCTTTTGCTTACTACAAAAGATGCAAGACGGCTTAAACGTTTTAAACCGAGCGACCTAGTGGTGTTGTAAATTTTTATCGTTTTATTGTATGTACGTGTATATAAATAGCAAAGAATAGATATAGTGATTTATTCCTTTGCAACATGTTAATTTACTTTTAGTTATAAATGTTACTTATTTAGAAATAGTTCTAAGATTGTAATAACCATACAGTTCCCTTAAGGGGCTGTTTTACACACAAAAAAAAAAAAAAATTATTGCTATTTCGATTTGTGCTAGTGCAAATAACTTAAATACAGATCATACTTTTGATATGTAGCATTCTAACTCGTATCCACTGTACCGAGCGACAATGGGACTAAATAGATTCCATAATATTATGCGTTTTTTGAGATTTGATGACAGTAATACTCGAAGTCAACGCAAGAAAGAAGATAAGGTAGCTCCAATCCGTGTTTTGCGGACAATGTTCAATTCAAATTTGTCGCAAATGTACAAGCCGACAGGAAATTTAACTATTGATGAACAGCTGTACCCATACCGTGGTCGTACTGGATTCACTCGGTACATACCTTAGAAGCCGGCTAAATATGGTATTAAGATCTAGTGGATTTGTAATGCTGAGAATGCATACCCTTTGCTTTGTCTAAGAAGACTAAAATTACCACCAAACAGCAGAAAGATTTAATTTTTTGAGAGCACAGAAAAAATTGATATTTTAGTTACTGAATTGGTTGTGCGACTTGAGGAGAAAGAAAAAATTCTCTATACTAAAACAACAGAGATAGAAAATGTTGTTAAGAATGCTATACACAGTAATAAAAATAACTCAGAAACACTATTACTAAAGTTAGTTATAGGGACAAACTTTTGAACAAAACGCGATCTAAACTAATTAACAAATTGATTGTAACAGCAGATAATATTGAAAACTTTGATAAACAGTTGAAGTCAAAAATTTGCCCAAATAAACTTAATGTCAACATAATTACGTACAAAAAAATTAGTAACAATAAAGCCATTATAATAACGGATAACAAAAATGATCAGGAAAAAGTCTGCAGTGAGATTCAGAGTAATATCAAAGATGTTAAAGTTACAGTTCCAACAAAACTGAATCCGACTGTTGTTATTTTTAATACTAACAATATAAATGATGATGATATTAAAGAGTACTTCAACATTAAAAGCGGTCAAGACCCAGTGAAAGTAAATAAAGTAATAAATAACAAATATAGTAGGACATATGTGCGACTACATCCATCTCAATATATTACCAAAATTTGGAAAATTACAAATTAAATGGGAAAGTTTACCCTTCAAGGATTGCATTTCTGTTAGGAAATGTGATAAATGCTGCAAATTTGGTCACATTGCGAAATTTTGCAAGTCAGAACCTGCATACATTGAATTTGTAAAGAAAGTCAATGAAGGGGGAAGCTGCAGTAACTGTGCATTTCACCAGATTTTAAGCACTAATAAAAGCAAAAAAAAATTAGATTTAAATAATTTATTAACATCTACAGAGTTAAGTAAAAATTGTGAGCACTCGGTTCAGGATCACTCCTGTCCTCTGTATCAAAAGAATTACAATCTGATAATTGAACGCACGGACTATGGTGAAGAGAATACAGTTTTTGAATGTTGATAACTGTTCCGCGGCACAACAATTATTTATTAGAGAAATGTATAGTAACCATTGCAATATCGGGGTTCGTAGGTGAACCCTATTTAAAAAATAATCTAATTCCAAATCAATCCAACGTCTTCTCATTCTATGTTAACAATCGAATTGCTCTTATTATACGGAAAACTATATCGCATAAGTTAATTGACATTTTAGAAAATATAATAGCCATTAAAGTTAAAGATTATCTAATACTAGGTTGCTATCTATCCCCAAATAAAAATAGGGAGCCTCCCTTGCAAAAAATCGACCGAATACTTAAAAATTACCCGAATCTCCTTTATATAATTGTTGATGATTTCAACATAAGACTACCTTCCCTGGAACCTAAGAAAAATTCTGAAATGTTCGAGGACCTAATTTTCAGTAATAATCTCATTGTGATGAATACAGCCACTCCTACTTTTGAAAATAACAATGGTAATAGCATAATTGATTACTTTCTCATTAAACAAAATCTATATTTAATGATATAAAAATGGATATATTTCCCGCAGATCTTACTGCTCATAAAGTTGTTGATGTTAAATTTATAAATCATTCACAAGTTACTAATGATACAATCATCAAAAAAATAAATATTGAAAGGCTTATGAAAAATATAAATCCACAAATTATATATGAGTATATTAATAACATTGAGAACAATAGTAACCCTTCAAAGGTCGAAAAATACGTAAGTGAATTTAATTCCTATCTATCCAATACAATCAATCTGTGTAAATATCTTTACAAGATCCCAAGTAATGACTGGTGGACGACAGATCTTCAGAATATGAAAAGTAAGTTAAACACAGTTAGAAGAAGAAGAAAAATAAAACAAGAGACCCCATCAAGCTTATTATAATTAACATTACACTTAAAATTCTAAATCATAAGTATAAAAACATGATTTTGAAAGCTAAACTTAACTCATGGAAAAAGTTTATTAGTGAAATCAGTGCATGGGGGAAACCTTACAAATTCATTTTACAAACGCATCAAAAGTTCTCAATACCCGACTTAGAACATAACAATAATCTATATACTGAAGATAGTGAAAAATGCAAAATTCTCCTCGATCACTTTTTCCCTCATAAACCCTTTGCAGGGTATAATTTACACTGGTAAGACAAATAACATCCGCGAAAAAAATCAGGGAGAACGGGTGGTAAAAGAACTAACTGCTTCATACTGAGGAAGTGGAAGAAATATCAGTATGGATAACTTTTTTACAACCCCTCTCGTAGCAAAAGACTTGTTATCGTAGAATCTTACCATTGTTGACACAATAAAACGAAACAAATCCTATATTCCCAGTGTCATGGCAGCTAATAAATCACGTGCGCAGTATTCAACTGTTTTTGGGTTTCACGATAAGGTGACAATTTGTTCCTACGTACTTAAATAAAATAAAGCTGTCATTTTGCTATCGACAATGCATTCAGATATGGCAGTGGGTGACAATGCAAAATAGAAACCGGATATTATTAAGTAATATAATAAATACAAAACTGGTGTTGATACTATGGACCAAATGTTCAGCAGATATACAAGTCAACGGCGATGTTCAAGATGGTCAATGGCAGTGTTCTTCAATATGATAGACATTACTACACTCGCATCATATTTAATTTATTACGAAAACAATAAAATGATTGCGACAACAAACAACAGAACGATGTCAATTTTTGCGTGAATTAAGTGAAGAACTTGCAAGGCCAATGATTGAATTACGGACATCGAATTTTCAAGTGATGCGTCATTTTACAACGAAAATTGCAATCGAGTGTCATTGGTCATGAATTAACAACGGCCACACCAGATCCTGGCCCAGTGGTTCAACGAGATAAAGCTAGAAGAAAAAAAGTCACACGAGCCTGCCATATGTACCAAAAATTAACGATAAAAAGGCGACGAAAAAAGTGCAAGAGCTGTCGTCATTGTGAACGTCCAGTTGATGATCATTCGATATACATCATGTCTTGAATGTGATAAATAATATTTTTTATTAAAAGCTGTAAAATTTACCTATTTTATAAATACAACTTACTTTCATGCAATTATAAAAATAATTTTTTATTTATTTCACATGAATACTGCTGTGGGTACCTGGGTACCCGGTTGTGAATAAGGCGATGGCTAAAGTTTAAGGCAATTTTTAAAAAAAATAAAAAAATTCTCCCACAATTAGCTTTTTTTTGAACTATATAATGACGATCCAAGCGCTTAAAATAAAATTTTCATTTTTTTATGCTAATGTAACGCGTTGGGTACCTGGGTACCCGGTTATTAACACAAGAGTTAAATTGGCAACACTATAAAAACATGCTACTCCTTTATTATTTGAAAATCTACTAATTAGCAGATTTATTAAAAACTGCTAATGCTATATACGAGTATATATAAGCCGATATTTCACAAAATAAGTAGGATAACAGGATTTCGGTAAAAGAAATAATTCACAGTTGTGGATGAACATAAACGCATATATTAGTAAGGATCCATAAAGATAATAACAATTAGGAAAACTAAAATAGTAATTTAAATTCTTATCTGGTTTGGTTCTAGAGATGTTAAGTGTCGCTGGTCCTTCCGATTCCAGACGTTTTCTCCGTTTGACCGTTGACTTGTTCAACCTTTGAAGGGAATAGAGATGCTAATGGCTTTGTGTTGAAATACTTCCAGGGCATGTATCTGTTCGAGGGTGCCGCTTGTTATGATTTCTCGTTTCGAAATTTCAGGCGCCACTCCTTTTAATCGAAGACTGATTGTTGTCATTGCCTTGGACTAATCAGGTCCCTGTTCCAGGGCGACCGTTGTTATACTCTTTCTATTTCGTATAAGCTGATGTAATGTTACTATTCCCTATATGCTGCGTTGGCCGCACACGTAATTACAAAAGTTTAAAAGAACGAATTCTATCGCAAAACGTGAGCAGGCAGAAGATGCTGCGTCTACAGTTGTAAGGTTAAACAACAGGGACCAAAAACATGACCCGATCAAAGCTTCAAAAAGGAAGAAGCTGAGCGTAAGGGTATTAGGATTCGAAGATCAACCGATTTACTGCGGCGAGCACCTGACAGTTGAAACTTCAGTCATACTACAAAGAGCTAAACATTTTAAAAAGGAGGGAGTGGTCACATTCGTGTGGACGAAAAATTGCGGTTTTTATTAAAGAAAGGCCTGATAACCAACACTCAATCAAAATAAGTAGCATCAAACAACTAGAATGACAATCGCAGACGAATCCAGTAGATGATATGGATACCGTAGGCGATCAGTCAATAAAGTTAGACATAACGGCAAGCCAAAAGGGCATCAACCCAAGGAACAAAAGAAAGGCCGATGACAGGAGTCCAAACGCCAACAGCCAAAATAAAAACACACGGAAGAGGTCGTTGTTTAACAAAAAGAAGTCAACTGATATAGCCAACGCTAGATAAATTCAAATTCGCACCTGCGCAGCTCCAATCCCCCGTGGGAAACAGAAATGTTCATCTCGCACAAAAGAAATGAAATGTGAATCAAAGTGGGGCCCACCGATCGCCCTGTCCGGGAGGACTGATAATCCAGGATAAATATACCACATTTTTTGGAAAATAATTGAAAATAGACTAAAAAAGATACCAAACGAACAGAAAACAGCGAAATGGCAGACTTCAGAAGTACATCTCAACAGTCGATCATATTCATACAATGAATCAAATAATCGAAAAAAGTAAGGAGTTATACATAGGTCTGGTCGATTACAATAAAGCCTTTGATTCCGTAAAACACGGTTTTCTTTAAAAGTCGCTAATGAATCAAGGAATTCCCAAAAAATCTATAGAAATAATAAGCGAAATACACAGTAATATGAAGGCCAGAATAAAACCAAACACAAGGAAAGATTATTTTGACATCAGAAAAAGAGTGAGACAGGGCAACCCGTTATCGTCAATTTTGTTTAATAGCGCATTGGAAGAAATATTCCGCAACTTAAATTGGTAGGGGAAGGGGATCAACATAAATAGCAGCTGTCTAACAAACCTTAAGTTTGCGAACGACATTGTTCTTTTTGCAAAAAAGCTAGAGGATCTAAAAACAATGTTAACTGACCTAAGTGTACACAGTAAAAAAGCAGGTTTAGCAATAAACATCCAAAAAACAAAAATTATGTCGGAAAATGTTGGGCAAAAGAAAATAAAAATAGACGGGAATAAAATAGATGTGATCACGGAAAGTACATACTTAGGTTAAAAGCTGGCTTTTGTAAACCAAATGGAGAAAGAAATAGAAATTCGGATAACTGAAACCTGGTCGAAATACTGGTCCTTAAAAACCGCCTTCAAAGGGGATTTCAGTAATAGGCATAAAAGCCAAATTTTCAACCCATGTATAGCTCCAGTCTTAACATATGGATGTCAAACATGGCCCTTTAAGAAAAATATACTTAAAGTTAGAATTACCCAAAACGCCATACAGCGCTCAATATTAAACATCAAAAGAAGTGACCAAATAAAAACTAAAACAATAAAAGCAAAATTAAAGGATAACGGGGATATAGTGCACCAAATCGGGCGTAGCAAATGGAAGTGGGCTGGAAACATCTCTCGTCTAAAGGAAATAACACGGTGGAAAGATGATTTGAATAAGTTCTTAAAACAAACAAACTTAATAGATTGAATAGGAACGCTTGCGAGAAACCTTTGCTCAATATGGGCCAGGGGACTAGTGAGCCCTACTTTGAGCCGTTAAATAAATGTAATATTTTTCTAGTAAAAATTGTCCTAATAAGGACGAGATGAATTAAATTGAAAATTAAACGTTACACATGGTTCGCATAAAAATCTACACTTACGCCACAATTATTACAAAAAATGTATACATCTAAAACAAAATATCAGATCAAAAGGTTCCAAATACATATACTAGATTAAATAACAGAAATTTAACATTGAATAATGAATTTTAATACTTTAAATGACTGAAAATTTTTTGAATAAAAATTAGAAATAAACTTAATATTATTACTTTCTCGCGGCAGTTCAGTATTATATTTTTTAAAAAAAGTATTACAAATATATATATTTACAAACACACACAACCATATATATATATATGTATGTATGTATGTACATATATAAATATTTACTTATATACTGTTCACAAACTATTAAATGCCTATATATAATTTATTACATGACTAAATTATATTTAGTAGAAAGTTAAAGCAAAATAAATGAAATTCTCTCTTGGCCTTCTTTGCAGTATAAAACATTAATTACTAGAGTAATATTTGCCAACGTAGTAATTTTATGTTTTAACTGTACTTAAAAAAAAAGTTGCCTGAAATTTTCTAAATGAAAAAAAACAAATAAACTTTTTACATGCATAAAATACACATATTTACCATTTTTTCATGCACATAATGTTAATAAAAATATTTACTGTTTTCTCAAACACGGTTAAAATTTAAGACTACTACTGTAATAGAAAAAATTATTACTCCCAAGAAAGAAATAAAAAAGAAAAAAAAAAAAAAAACAGAAAAGAAGCATGGCAGTACTTTATTCTAAACCAGTGAAAAACTCAGAACGGTTTAATTTATTAGTAGTAGGAAACAAATAATCCTCGCTATATTTTGGATTTTTAAAATTAACATACTTCATACATGATATATTATAAAATAATATCTTCATGTCCATAGTTGATACACCAAAAATATTACCAGAATAATTAATATCCATAGCATGTATGCCAGATTGACGACCGTTAATCATTTCCACTGAGCCGACAATTCCAAGACGTTTCATAGGATATAAATTAGTAGCGCTAAAACATAGAGATTATTCAAATACATTAACAAATTTTAAAAATAATTTCTTGCAATTATAAAAGAAAAATAAATATTTGAAAAATAAAAAGTAAAAAGCATAAAAAGTACATCTATGTTTGATAGTGATCTTGAAAAAACGATTATAGCTTTGTAAAAAATATACAAGCCAATTAATGAATTTGTAAAATACATAAAACTGAATTATAAAATTGTAAACAAGAACTTGAGATGGCAATTTTTTTGAAAATATTACGCATCTTTAGAATATGAAACTCAGCTATACATAACTTTCTGTATAATTATAAATTTTTTGCTAGCTGAATTTTTAAACCAAAAAATTAAGTAAAGGTACAGAAAAATCCTTAAGAGCTTCGTTCTCAAAACCTTTCCCTGGTTAAGTTACTGACTGTTATTAATCAGTTTATTTATTAAAAAATTAATACATATATATATATATATATATATATATATATATATACGTGTGTAATGAACTATCGTCAATTTACGTTTGACCTTAATTTAGATTTATAGTGGAATTCATTTTAATTAATTTTAAGTAGCGATTAAAGTAACATATCACATTTCCACAAGAACCGCATTCAAAAGAACAATGAAAGTTAAGTGTATGCTCATCTAACAGTTATATTTTAAGTTATAAATTTTATTAACTCCAATACAACATATAAATAAATTTTCCTCATCGGTAGTGTTAAAAGTAGAAAATGAAAAAAAAAAAAAGTTTAAAATTAAGACTAAAAAATACTATAAAATTTATAGGTTGAAATATGGTATGAAAAAAATCTTGATAAATACCGAATAATTCCAGTATCAGTTCCAGTCAAAGCAATATGTTCTGTAATTGGAAGAAGACAATTTATAGCGCTTTTGTCTTTAACACTAGGCTTATATTGATCTTCCCAATTATCGTATCGATTCCAACTAAACATAATTAAATTCCCATCCGATGTACCGCACACTAGTTTTCTATCGCTTTTAAATAGGCCGCTACAATTAATTTCAGCACTAAATTGCTCAGACTACAAATTCAATCAAAATAATCAATTTTAAGTATTGTGCACAATGTTTATGTGAAACAATTTTATATAAGTATAAAAAAATTAAAAATTAACGTCAAGCTTAAAATGCAAACAGAAAATAAAAAAAAGGGTAATTAATTTTATATATACATATTTACACCCCCCCCCCCCCAAAAAAAACAAACACATACATTCATATTCCATCAAAACTGAAAGTAAACATTTCAATACAAAATTGAACTATAAAAAGGATAAAAAAATAAATAAATAAATAAAAACATAAAAAAGGAAAACATGAGATTCTGCATATGCTCTATGAATAACGTTAATAGTTGCTTTTATGTGTATAAAACCCTTTTAAATGAAGTGTATGTATATAAATCGATCTTCATTCATACTTCATGTTTATAGATTATTTCAAATCAAAACACTAAACATTATAACGTAGTAAATCTACTTACGATGCGGAATTCTTATTAATGTGATAGTTTGAATTCAGTTTAATCTTAATCTAAATTTTTGTAATTCTTATAAAGCATTTCTAGAATATAGTAGGAGTTTTCAAAGCCAGGTTTGTCAAATTGCAGCAATCGGCACAAGATATTGCCTATGCTGTTTATATGACAAACCTGTTCAGTGTCACTATACATCAAAAAATAAAACTATCCGTTCATACGCACATGTGTGTAATATGTTCAAACAATATTAAGATAGTTCTCCTTCCCTTCTTTTCTAGAATTTAACTTTCTTTTACATAACTTTTTTATTAGGCATGTGACCTCCTGTTGGTAATATTAGTAAAATTATTGTCGATCTTTTGCTAGGACCATCGTCTTCCTATAGTTAATGCTATTTTTCAGCTTCAATCATTGTTAACAAATATTAAAAATTTTCCAAATCTCTCTGTAAAAATTTTTAAACTACTCGCTGGTATGGACATATTAACCAGACTGAAACAAAAGATTTTTGAAATGTTCAAAAGAAAGAGACTTCAACCGATACCATGCTCAATAAAATCAGAAAAAAATTCTCACGTTTATATAAATATTTGGAAATATCATATTTTTGTCTTGAGAATAAGCGAGTTTTGTATTTTTTTATCAAAAAATTTATGTCATTAGCTTTAATCACACAACAATTATCCACTACATGCAAACAGAATGGAACAGAAATTCTCTTCAATAAAAGTTTAATATTTATTGCAAAGTTTAAAGTTTTATGTATGGCAACTTTCTCACCGTTCGGATCGCAATAGTGTGGATATTTTTCCAATTTATAGACCTAAATCAGTGCTTTCAAAATAGAATATCATTAAGTAGGACTTTATTTTGATATCAATTATATTTTAATAAAATTTAATAACTTTCATTTTCAAATATTACACAATACTTGTTACGTCTTATCGGAGTGATTAATATAAATTTAAGTAATCAGATTTCTGACTTTTTCAATATTTACTTCTAATCATTATTTAAAAAACGGAATTAAGAAATTGTTATAAATACACATGTAAATTTGATTTTATGTTTCATACAATATTTATAGTAAATCTATAAAAAAAAAGAATTCCTTACATGAAAATAACCATCTTTTCAATAAATAATTTATATTTTTTACTTTTACAACATAATTTTCACTGGTAAAATAAAAACTAAATCATTATAAAAAAGTTTTTAATTATTACGTATTGAATTATTTACCGTAGTATACAAATGGCAATATAAGGCTTAGTAATTATACTATAAATTTACGTTACCTTTTGAATGTTCTTTTTGTTGCGCATATCAAATCCAAATACATGTCCGTCAACAGTTGTTGCTGAAATAAACGAATCAACTACTACAACAGATGTAACAGTAGATTCCGCATCACCACGAAATGATGACTTCGATTGCGTGCGCAAGTCCCAAACTGGAAAAACATCAATAAACTATCTTTATTATAGAACAATCTAATTAAAAACACGAAGTCATAATTTTTAAAAACCATCATAATATATTAACAATTTATATATATAGCTTATGAAATATAAAAATTAAACTAAAAATACATTATCAGCAAATACATAATAATAACAATTTCAGATCTATGTTTTAATGAATATTAATACCTCGAACAACCCCATTATCATCTCCAGTAATTAGCTTATTATCTTCAACTGCTTTTATGCAATATACGGGACACCTAAAAATATAGAACACGAATTAATTCCATGGACTATTTTTAAAAAATAAAATGGAACTTTAATAAAATATTATAATTATATGACACATTCTTGTCTATCAGTCAATGTTACGTGAATTAAGAGAAAAATTAGTAGAATATTTGTGGTAAAAATAATATCTTACAATTTATTAGTTACCGATAAATAAATGAAAATTGATTACAGGAAATATAAAACATTATAAATTACTTCTTTACTAAAATAATGAAAAATAATTTTCTTTAACAGATATCTTCCACTAATTAAGGAGCGGTATAGTTAACTTTTTAATTCATTTCAAGATTAAATAAATTTACATATCTATATGTTCTGTCTCCTATTTTATTTAACATTTATGCTGAGCAGATTTTCAAGGAAGCCTTGGAAAACGCTGAAGAGGGCATCAAAATAGGAGGAGTTAAAATTAACAATATACGATACGCCGACGATACAGTGCTCATTACAGAAAGTTTACAAGATCTTAAAGCACTTCTTCAAAGAGTTGAAAATGTCAGCTGCACATATGGGATCTCATTGAACGCAAGAAAGACTAAAATAATGGTTGTTTCTCAGACACAAGAAGCAGTTCCAAATGTTGCTATTCGCGGCGGAGTAACAGAAAGCGTACAAAAATTTAGGTACCTCGGTACTCAAGTGAATAATAAAGGCAACACTGATGACGAACTTAGGTGTAGAATTGAACAAGGAAGAAAGGTCTTCAGCAAGATGAGACACACGATTTAAATTTAGAACTGCGTTTTAAAATTACTTAAGTGCTACGTGTGGAGTACGTTTTTATATGGATGCGAATGTTGGACCTTAAAGAAGAGCAATATAAATCGCTTGGCGGCTTTCGAAATGTGGTGCTATCGAAGGATATCCCATGGACAGCAAAGAAGACGAATCAGGAAGTGCTGCAGATGATGGGAAATAAGGATATGGAATTAACAGGCATCATAAAAGACAGGAAGAGGAAATACTTTGGCCATTTTATACGTGGATCCAAATACTCATTGTTGCAAATAATATTATTAGGAAAAATATCGAGCAAGAGGAAGGTCGGACGAAGGAGGCGCTCATGGATGTGCGACATCAAGGTATGGTCGGGGATGAATATCGAACAATTAGTCCACCTTGCATACGAAAGATTTCTTTAATAAGGTCACCTACGATCGAGAACGGTCGGGACTCGAAGAAGAAGAAGACATATCTGACTAAGATGAAAAACTGGCAAAAAGCTCCAGAATTTAATTTAATAAAACTTTATACAAATATTAATTTAATAATTACATACCATTAAGTACCTTTACGTTAGAAACCTGATTAGAAACATATATTTCTTTATCCGAGCGAATTGGAAATGGGTGCAATAAAACAAGAGAATATTATTTTTCGTGTAATATACCGTATACTTTTCAACAGATATAAAAAACATTAAAACAATGAAATATTATTATTTTAGCCATTAGATAAACTGTTCCAGATACGTTATAATGAAGAGTTCATTCATTTTTCAGTAGAAAATATTAATAAAATATTATTATTATTATTAAATTAGATTTACGTGCCATGTGCAGCAACTATGGTCAGAGATACGGGAGGAGAAGGAGGTTTAGATTAATGAGTATAGAGTCCGGACTTATGAAGGAAAAGAATTAAGTTGGACAGTGAAGAAGAGTTGTCATTAAGGATAAAATTAAAGGGAGAAGGCAAGTTGAAGAATTTCTTTTCCAAGGAGTATGAAGGGCATTCGGTGAGGATATGGTGGATGGTGAGAAAAACACTGCACACGGCATATTGAGGAGATTCCGTTCCATTTAGTAAATATTCGTGGGTAAGCCGTATGTGACCCAATCGGAATCTGCTGATGACTACATCATATCCCTTCGATTTGGAAAGGATATAAAAATTCCACCACAAATACACTAAAAATAATAAAATAATAATTTTATAAAATATTAAATACTTACTAGTAACAAACAGAATATTATTCTTAAATAACATTAGATTTTTGAAGTCAGCACCAAATTAAAATTTAAAGCAGCGTTTTTTTTAACATTAACATTCATTATGTAAAACAAATAATTGCAATAACTAATTTTCTATAATCTGAGTACAAAAAATGTGAAAAATATGTAACTACAACATATTCACTAAATGGTTTAAATTAATTGTTATTTAAATTTAAATTTTACGCCGACTTCCTGAATTTAACGTTGTTTAAGAATAATATTATTCTATATATCGCAGTAATAAAATTTTAAGAATTTGCGTAGCAGGTAATAAAAACAAAATTCACAAACTCTACAAATTAGCAAATAATAAATTGCATAGAATAAAATTACTCACACAAAATCTGAGTACACCAAGTCACAAATATAAATTTTTATGTACCACAATTAATTAAAAAACTATAAATCTAAATGTTATATTTATTTTATAATCAATTTCAGTACTTATCCAAATAAATGTGTATGTGTGTGTATTTGCATCTGTTTTATATGCACATATTCAATTGTAAAATATTAACCTTATAACATAAAGTTACAAATTGTGGATTATTTTCATAATGTAAATAGTCATTTGTAAAATGTTTTAAGTTAATATAAAATAATATAAATTTGCATGTAATCAAAATTGTTACTCATGAGGAAATGTGCGTATACATATGTATGTTTATGATTATTATACATCTATGTGCATGTAAATATAAAGATGGTGTGTGTACATTTATGTATATGTTATATTTTTGGCCTACATTACTTTTAAATAACAACTTTTTTTCCATTTTTTCTACATTCTTTTAAAACTGTTGAAAATTTATGATACGAAATCTATTTAAAAAATGTTACTTTATATTATTAATCATATAAACACTGCTATTCGTCAGGCTTAAAAATAAGAGAAAATAGGTAAGTTAATGCATAATCTCTACACATAAATATAAATGTAGGTGTTAGACATAATTCTAAATAAACAGACAAATTAAGCCTAACGGCGATGCAGGGCTCAAAGATATTCAAAACAATATTGTGATAAAACATTTCAATCCTTTAAATAAAAACATAATAAATATATATATATATTTATAAATACATATTACTGTTAAATATTTAATATTTATGAAATAATTACTTTATAATTTTTATGCATTATTTGTGATTTTTATTTAAAATTTTTAAAAAAAATTTATTTCATAATTTATAGCATACTTTTTTTGATTATACGGATTTTGAAATTTTTATTTTTGAAGTTCATATTTTCCCTACATTCTAATGAAAATTTTTAAGTTAATTTTTGTTTAACGTTATTTAGCTTGTAAATGGCGTTATGGAGGTTTCAAAATCGTTTGCTTTATCCGAATATACATTTCTGTAGTAAACTGATAATATTTCAAATAAACCACTTTGTTGTATTATTAAAAACTTCTCTAAAAAGACCTTCTTTTGTCGCTTTATTTGATGACTACTGAGTACCTCTGTTCACCGATGTTTATCGTTTCTCACATCGCACAACTACGAGTACTAACTGAAACACTCTCCAATGAACAAAGGAATCATTAAAATTGGACCACATTGGCACAAGTTATATACCAACAAACATTGAAAAAAAAAAAATAAAGAGAGAAAATAAAACATATGCAACAAACATACAACTTCCTCTTTTTAAAGTTAATAAAGAGGCCATTCTACATAACAAAAATAAATTCCTTTCTGAAATTTGCAAAAATGTTAATATAATTTACCACAATAAAATTTGAAACTAAATCCAATCTTTTTTTTTTTTTTGTTAAAAAAAAGGAATGTTGTATAAATACGATTATATAATGAAAAAATATACTTTAAATACATACTCTTCGGGATTTGTGAAAGTATGGGTACGAACATTTTTATCCACGTGCACAATGTGACATTTATTATTACTGTCGGTAACGTACATCGTCTCACCAGTGTTACACCACTCTAAAGCTCTAATTATATGTTTAGTTTTCAGTATCTGTTGAGTTAATGTATTTTGATTATAGTCATACCTAGAAATGTAAGAATATAAGAGTAAAACTGAAGCATAAGTAAAATCACTTGTAAATTAAACATGGTACATAGTAACACATAAAATCCCAGTTATCAGTCAAAAACTTTATAAAGATTGAATATTAATTTTAAAAAGAATTTAAAAAAAAGATGAGACCTGCTTTTTAACTTTTTTAGCTTAATCATAAAAATCAAAAAAGATTTTAGATCATACTGTATGTAAACCACTTAGTACTCTGCTCATATCTATTCTACAATATTATTGTGGTTTATTTAAAAATTTCTAATTTCAGAAGCATTTAAACAAAAAAATATTTTCTGATTTACATGATTTTGGAACCTTTAATGATTTTTGTTAAAATTGAAACTAATTACTTTTTTTTTTTTTTTACAATTTTCCAGTACAACAGGTTACGCCAATTACTGCACAGCACAATATTATAAAAAAGAAAATAAAAGAAAGAAATCGTACGATTAAGCATAGCTAAACGTCATAAATATACTCGCATAAACGTACACAAAAAAATTAATATAAAGTAGTAGTTATACGCACACATGTTGTATATATATGTGACATGAAAAATACAAATCAGTACCAAAATATATTCACACACTGTCACATGCCCATGCACAAACACACACGCACACAGATGAAATCCAATCACACATAAAAATACAGATGTTCTCAACAAAAGCAGATAGGACAACTCAGCCTTACGTTGTCAAACTCTTGACGATTTTTAAAAACTCTCCCGTACGACTATCAAAAATGTCTAATTCATGATGTTCCTTTTCTAGTTTGTTGTATAGTATAAATAGGGAGCGTAGAGGGGAACATGCACACTGCTGAGTCCTTGCAAACTGTATTGCCAGTATATGAGTTGGTCGGACACCTGAAATGGATACTTTAATCAATATTTTCTGAGGAGATTGGGACAATTTATTTTACCATACAACAGATTATGCAAAAAGCGAAGCGCTATCTCCTTCCTCCTTCTCTTCAGGCTGTTCAAATTTAATTGTCTAAGTGTTTTCCCGTATTCGAAATGCTCATCACTGAAAATACCAAATTTTTATATAGTAAATATTTTATAAACTTTATCTGCACTCTTTCGATTCTATTTATTAAATCAGCAGATGTAGGATTCCAAATCAACGAGCCAAATTCTAAGTGCAAACGAACCAAAACGGAGTATAAGAATAAATATGTTTCGATGTTTCTGAAATTCACGCTCATGAGGTTAGTTATAACCGATCTACCTTCAACAAACCCATGCTGATCAATTGAAATACAATGTTTTAGAGGTGTATATAACCTTTTATAAAGAATAAGTTCAAAAATTTTAGCGGCTTGCGGGAGAAGAGATATGGGTCTAAAATTTGTAATATCGTTGCAAAGTTTATTTTTCGGAATGGGCGTGATCTTAGACACCTTCCAAACCTGCGGAAAAATACTAGTATTAGTTATACAGTTAAAAATATGTGAAAGAGGTTTGCCGAATAAATCTCGACAAGCCTTAAAAATATATGGCGATACGTTGTCGAGGCCTAAACTACATTTAGGCTTAAGCTTCCGCAACACCTCACTTACATCTAGTTCCGTAATATTCCCCACAGAAATGTGGTTGGTACTAATGGAAGGATTGGGAAGGTTGAAATTGAACTCCTGTGGAATAGAATAAACTGATGACAAGTGAGTAGCAAAAGCGGAAGCAATGTGCTGAGAACTACGTAGAATTTTCCCTTCGTATACAAAAGATTCTTTACGTGTGTATCCGGGTAATTCCCTGCCTGCTCATTCGAGTGTAGCCAAAACTGTTTTGGGTCTGTTCGCATTTTGCTCTCTTTAGCACATTCATAATTTACTCTTGCAAATGTTATTCTCGATTTTAGTTCCTTACGTCAATTGTTGAAGATAATTTTGAAAGGTTGATGTTTTGTTTTTTTAAACCTTAACCGGTACTTATCATTTTCTTTTATTAAATTTATTATCTCTTTAGTGAACGAACAGGGGGATATTTACTTTTACTTATTTTTATCCACGGTACGGTTTTATTTAAAACAGCCTGAAGTGTCTTATCAAAGTAAGATGTAACATAATTGCTGTTAATGGATTCATACAACGGTTACCAATCAATTGCTCTTAATATATTATACATCAATAAGAAGTCCGCTTTCTTGTAATTTCTCACGAATAAATCTTTTTGCTACACATTTTCACGGGTACCCGTAGATCGTCCCGTATTGGCCAAATCAACATTTACACGTAAGGGAGGATGATACCGATCATTTTGTTGAAACATAAGCCCTTCCCTCTCAACCTCAATATTTCCTTTTGTTCCTATTATTAAATCTAGAGTTCTACCAGAGATATTACAAACTTTATTGTAAGACATTAAGTTACAACACTCCATCATTTCCATTAAATCATTAACGGTACTATTGAAAGTCTTTGACACGAAATGGTCATCTAATGGGAAAGCAGGAATATTAAAATCACCAAAAATCAATAACCTACAATTCGTTCGTAATACGTAATCGCAAATTTTATCGTAAATATTTGAATGCACTGTTCTATTATAGAGTTAGGTGGAAAATAAAGTATTCCAATTAACAAAAGAGGTACGTGCACTTCGGTATGCACTTTAACATATGATCACACGATGTATTTATCGCTACAACATCATTTTCACACGTTCCGATCTTAAAGATTTTTTAACAGCAATTAGTACAGACGGAAAACGAAAACGTGGTAGACCGAGAATGTCCTGACTACACAACATAAAGAGCTGAATAGGTATCAACAATACTATAAGGGGAAACTAATGGATGTGGCGCGTAATAGGGAATCATTGAACACATTGGTCGTCAACGTTCGCTAAGCGGATAAGACAAAAGAAGAAGAAGATCCACCACCTATGGCCTTTCGGTATTTCCAAATTTCATTTAATGCTTTTGTGGAATCATTAGTGAATATTTAATAAAAAGCGTTTTACAAAATAAAATAATCGTACAATTAAACTACTATGAAAATTTCTTCTTATAATCTGAAAAATTACCCATAATAACAATACGTAACGAGTTTTCGCGGTTTATACTTCCATGAAGCTTCCAACACCCCTGTATTTTGTATGGTACTATTTTCGTCTTTATCAATTATGCTTCTTTTTAGTAGACTAATAATAGGTGGTCTCTAGGACGAATTCAGCTACAAATTCTCCTCTCTATTGAAATTATTCTTAATAATGATTTCAATTGCTTCCCTAACTTGTCTGTATTTAAATCTATCAATTTTAACTGAAACTTCTATTTTGTCAAATTTTAATGCATGACCAGGGACTATTTCGTGTTCCGCTAAAGCTGACTTTTCTACACGTTTATGTGCGCAATCCGCTTTATGTTCTTTGATACGTGTACTAATTGTTCCATTCATTTGCTCAATATAACAGTTACCACATACACACGAATATAAGATTTCGCGTGTTTATGGTAACTGTTATAGTGGACAACTGATAGAACATATCAAAGAATAAAAAGCGGATTGACTCACTTACTATGGAAAATTTATGAGTAACCGACGTTGAAACCAATGAATCATACTCTTTTAAATTCTAGTTCGGAAGAAAAATTAAAAATAATTACGAAGTTGAAATCGAAATAGCCGAGTTAATTTTAGTTCGACTTTTAATAAAGAACCGTGTATACGGGTTCGAAAAATTTAATAGTATTTTTAATAGTGATGTAGTTTCTACTTTAGAAATTTTTTGATTTTAATTTACTCGTAAAATAAGGAAACGCCGGAAACTATCGCAGTTTATTTCTCTTGAACATTTTCACACAAAAATAAAAGATGGTTAGATCATGTGATCAAAATTGTAGGATCTCTAAAAAAAAGTTATATGCACGGAAAACGATCATATAAACGTCCAAAAGTAAAATGCAAAGATTCGTTTTTAAATAATCTTAAACGCTGATATGACCCAAACTAATAATAATGATGAAATTTGAAAAAATATTCTTAAACAGAAGAAACAAGAATGCTGTTTCCAACACCGAAGTGTTCGGCCATCAGCAAAACCATCTCTTCACTTTTTCTCAATGGCAGCATTATTCGAGTCCTTTTGTAAACATCGGCACTTTTCTTTTTATCCTTCCGGCCGGATTTCTTCTCGGTAGGAAGGAGCTTCTACATATTTTATTAACTATAATAAATATTACAAATACTGAAATCTTTCAGTGAAGAGAAGTAAAAAAGAAAAATGCCTCTAGATTCACCATCTAAGACAAAATATTTCAAAATTATTTGAAAAGGCGTTATTAAATCTATCATTTTGTATCACGTTATTTTTCATCAGTAAAATTCAGAATTAAACTCGACGGATGGTTCTGTTCGAACGTTGCAGGTGACCGCGCAATACATGTATGAACTTACATGGAAATACGGTCTTTCGGATTTGCTTACAACGTGTACTTATAACTAGTTCAAAGACAAATAAAACATCGATAAAATTTTTTCCGCTACAAATATTTTTTAGTCAGTATGAAATATTACGTAATTTTCATTTTAAAAATACCAATGATCATTTTTAATTTGAAACAGAATTGCTTTTTGTACAGCAGAATAGTAGGGAACCAATATAAATCGTTCAACATTTGATTTAAGACAATATCCGTTTTCTAATGATTAAATAACATTAATTTTTAACACGTAATTTCGAATGTTTCATGGTCTCTGCTACATATTGTATAGCAGCTCTACCATTTTCCGTCATTAACCATAAAAATAAATAGAAAAAATAATGAAATGTCATTAAAAAAACAAAACAATAAAACTTACAATTTTACAGTACCAACCATGGATCCGACAGCTACAGTATCATTTATCGGGGAAAAAGATATGCAAGAAATAATATTCTGAACAACTAATGGACTAGGATTAATTTCTTTTTTCTTCTTTTTATTAGTCTTAATTGACGATACTACTCCATCATCTTCAGAATCTGATGAAATATCGGAACAGGTTTCATAAACATTTTCATTATCATCATTCCACTGATTATCATCGGAATCAGAATCGGAATCTGAATCAAAATCACTTGACGACTCCGCTTGAGAGTCATATTCACTTGACGATTCATTATTAGTTTCACCTTCTCCACCGTCATTTTGAGAGTTTATTAGATTTTCTTTGTTTATTACAACACTATCATCATCTTCATCGCATTCTGGATCACTTCCATCATCAAACACAAGTTTCTTACGTTTATTCGGAGGCCCTTCGTTATTATTACCAGTCGCATCATGACCGTCAGTTTGCGTATGCTCAACCATAATTTCGTTATTTCCGATTTATTCTAAAAATTCGATACCGAATATAAACTATAAAACAGAATAAATTGGAAAAATACGTTATAATTCATTTTAAATATATTTTAAATTTCAATATACATCTATTAAAGCAGGCAATATACGTTTTAATGTGTATATTAACAATTTACAAAAAATAAATGAATAACGCGCTTGTTACAAATGTCTTGTTACAAGTAATGTTTCTTACAATCATCATCGCGTAGCGTCTTTGTCTCCAAATATTGCATACACCAACATTTGTTCGAATAAATATTTGGCTCTATATTCTTCTATTCCTTGTAGCATTAATTATGTCTTTAATGTTTTTTTGCTCCAGCCCTGTTGACATAATTTCCAATCTTCTTCTTCCTCGCGGCGGTTGTCCTTCTATCTTGTCTTGTATCGCGAGTGTGAACAGTCCTTCCTCTCTAATTTTGTGCGTCAGGTATTTTCTTTTCCTCTTCCTGTCTTACAATATACTTCTAGTTTTGTTGATTATTTTTTGTGGCAATATATACTTGCCTGATTATTTTCATTTATAATAAAAATTAAATATAAATGGAGTATTATACAAATGATGAATTTAATTCTATCAGAATAATATCGAAATGAATATAAACTATAACATTTTCAAACGAATAATTTTTAAAATGAGTGCAAACGAAAACAAACAAAATATTAAAGAAAAAAAAAAAAAAAGAATTGATTGTTTACGGAAGAAGATAAGTCACTCCGAATCATTATTATTAAAAATACGTTTAATTTTACAAAATAATTTAAATAATTCTGAAGTATTCCCCAACGTTTCCGCAAAAATGTGAATTATACTACCTTAGCGGTTTGCCTTTTGAAATAAATTAAGATATGGCAAGTCAATCAAATAAGATATCTTACATTTTCTATCTACAAAAACGAAAAGTTTTTTATTAAATTAACAGAAAAAATGGGTTTAAATGAACTTTTAAAATGCGGGAATGACAAAGAAGAGATCTTTAAATAAATGATAAATTATTTTAACCCGCTACAAGGAACCTAAAAATTATTAATCATAGTAAGAAATAAAAATAAATAATTCCCTACATAATCATGCAATTTGAGGTACTGAATTTAGTTAATACATTAATTTGTAAATTTATATATAATAAAATTTTAAAAATTCATTATCAGATTGAAAATTCTATTTACAAAATGCCCGAAAATGACGAAAAATAATTAGAAGTAAACTATAAACATCACTGAAAACCTAAAAAGAAAATCAAACGCGAAAAACATGAATAATAATGAAAACTCAGTACTAAAAAAAATTAAGTTAAATAATATATAAATTTCAATATAATTAAGTAAAAAAAAACAGCATATTAATTGGCATAGATCAATTGGTGTTACCCAATATATAATTGATACACATTAATGAAATGAAAATAGATCAATGTATAAACGTTATTTACAAAATATTAAAAATTAACATTCGTTACCCCAACTGAAAGAAAAATACAATGTATGTTGTTCGAATTAATGTTTTTGTATTTGTCATTTTTAAATGGGACATAATAAATTCCTCCCAAAATATTTTATAAATTTTCAACATTGAATATTTATAGCTCTTATTTACTATATAATTTACCGCTATTATTAACATGACAAAAAATACTATCAATTGTATTTCGCCCACAAAACGGCCTTTGATACAGTTTTGGGTTAAAATTATATTTGGAATTAATGACAATTTTGTCATAATACTCGCTTTTGGCTTTAGTGTTTAATTATACGCTCAAAGAACTGATATAGGCAGAATTTCATTAACCAATGTTCCACAGCTACATTGTAATTTAAAAATATTAAAATAAAACCAACAGAACAAAATAAAACATGTTTATACTCGAAATATTTAAACAAAATGATATAAAAAACTATTTATATGAAACTTTTCAATAATATAAATTAGAAACGATAAATAAATGAAAAATTTATACAACCAGTTTTATGTAAATAAAGACGTACGATCTCTTTAACAAGAGAATATAATTTCGCTATTTTTCTTACATTTAAAATATAGTATATTACAAATATTACATGTAATACATTTAGTGCGGAGAAATGAAACTCAAAGCATATATTTGTATAAAATAATCCAATGATTTTGTTAAGAAAGTTTTATTTTACATAAAGTAATAGATTAAAATATCATGTTATTTTGCTTACAAAAAAGCAAAAGGTGATTGCACCGAATGTAAATTGTATTTTATGTTAACAAGCCGCGATGAAACCCTTCTATTTGCTCGTTAAATTTTGATACATTTTGAAACATCATTCTTCCGTTTCTTTTTGTTTTTTTTTAATACCATAAGAACAAACTAATACATAAACCATACAATACCAATAAACAAAAATATTTTATTGCCGGTCACATTATCAACGAAATTTGTAATGTGTACCACTAAAATAATTACAACACAGTGATATTACCTTAGAATCCATTATTAAATATGGTAAGTTTAATCAGAATATAGCGAAATATTAACAATTTACAGTACAGAAAAAAAAAATCATTGGAAACTCGGTATTTATCATAAAACACTTAAGCGTGAACGGTACGTCTAATTTTCAAATCTGCAGTATTGAACAAATTCGCGGTAAATCTGAAAATGACAGAACATATACCGTAAACTGCGATGTTGCAATTTGAAAGAATAATTGTTTATTAAAAATAATATAATCTAAATAGCTAAAACAATTTTTCTTAAATTCGTTTGCTTTCGTTTGACTGCTGGGTATATAATTTCAAATTTTTAGCTTCATAAATTATAGTTGTAAATAAAATTTTAAAAAAAAAAACAGAACCTTTAACGGGACATGATATAATGCTATTTATTTTAATAGCGACTGCTTTTGCTATTGCTATTTTAAAATAGTAGTACAAAAGAGCAACAACTGCAAACAAAATAGCAACGGTTTGCACTGCTATTTTTTAACCACTTTATGGACGATGAGTTCAACAGCGTAATGTTCATTTCTAAAAAATGTCAAATACGATCCAAATTTCTCGTAAAAACATAAAAAAACATGTTTAAAAGTTTCGTTGAATATTTATTTTAATACAATACATTTTACATACAATGAAAACTATAGAAAATACATTTTTAACTTTTTTTTCACTTTGGACATTGCTTAAAAAAACATTAGAATCAAATAAAATTGGAAAAGTTAAAATGAGAATGCCACAACAAGTTGAGTGTACTAGATGATAGCTTGAGGAGACGCTAATAAGACACTTGTACTCAGTTGTAAATCAATCAGAGGTACTTTATTAAATATATCTCAAAATAATAATTACAGCGCAGAAAATCGATGCAAAGCTTCAAGATCAAGACTTAATAAGAAAATATGTTGTTTGGAAACGGGGATCACGACATCATTTTTGAATTATATCCTAGGAAATTTAAAGAAAACTAATAGTACACTTCTAAATCCAAAAATACTCTTAAACACCGCAATCGCATATATTAAATTATTAAAACAATATGTTGCAGAAAAACGAAATAACTTTTCATAGTATTCAAATTTAGGAAAAAAGCTTACTGATACGACCGAATTTGGAAGTAACAGGCCCTGATCTAGGGGAGGGGGCAAACCAGGGCACCTGCCTTGAGCGGGAGTTTCAGAGGGCGCCAAAATCATAATTTAATATATGTTTGGAAAACATTACGAATGCGTGTATTAGTGTTTACACGCGTAGGAAGTGAAACTTCTATAGGTTATATACACTTTTTTATGTATTTTATTCGATGCTTGAAATAAATAGGTTAAGGAAAGACATCGACAAAAGAAACTTGTTATTCGTTTTTAATGGAATCTATTTTATTATTTAGATATTTATAAATAGTATTTTTAGTTTATATATCGCTCTCATAGCGCGCTTAAAGAAGTTTCACTTTAAACAAAACTTGTTTCTTCAAGCGCTTAGCATCTAGCGCGACGTTGTTCTAAAGCGCCCAATTGATTTTTGAACACATCCTAAGTTAATTTATGAACGTATCCTGATTTTTGTTTATTCCTAAGTCGATTTTTAATGCGTGCATAGTGTACGTGATGTCTCTGCCAAGGGAATCTCCGTCGCATTAAAAATAACAGAAACTGGATGTGCAATAAAGGAAAACTTTATTGATTTTATTGAAGTTGACGGAAAGCCTAGAGAATATATCACACAGCGCATTTTAAAAAAAACTAGAAGCTGATGGTTTGGATATGCAAAAATGTCATGGACGGATCTAATATAGTTGGCATATATAAAAGAGTCCAATTCAGAGTTATGCAAATGAACGAGCTGGCAGAGTTTGTACTATGTCTAGCACACTCTTTAAATCTTGTGGGCATGCGTTCAGCGTCATCATGTCAGAAGCAGTTAACCTATTTGGGCTTGTACAAAAACTTTATTGTTTCTTTGCTGGATCCAGCACGCGGTAGAAAATAATGCAAAAGTGTACAAAAACAAACTTAAAAGGAAGTAGTGAAACCAGATGGTCAGCTAAACAGCAAACTGTTACTGTTCTTTTAAATAACTTAATGGAAGTTGTTAAAGCTCTAGAAGAAATTGAAGAATCCTCTCTAGCCACAGAATCTAAGTATGAAGCTGGTCATTTACTATATGCGGTGATGGATTTTATATTTATCCTCAGCTTATAAATTTAGGATAATATTCTTCGAGAGATGAACAGAGTGAACGTTGACATACAAAAAAAAGATATTATCATTTCGTCAGGGCCAAATTTAGGGTCTGTAGGCCTCTAGGCTAAACCTATGGTGCGGTCTCTATCGGTGGGTATGAAATACCCTTAGTAAAATGGGAGACCTGGGGGTCTTCCCCCGGAAATATTTTGAAAATTTACCTGCAAAAATCGTATTTTAGAGCAATTTTCTAACTAAAAACCTAAAAAAAAACTATTTAAAGTTGATTGTAGAAAATTTTACTGCACAGTATTTAGAATTTAATGAATTGATGAGATAAAAATGAAAAGAATTGAAAATCATTGAGTTATTCAACATGATTTATTAACATTGCTATGACCAGGTATATTAGAAAAAGAACATAAAGTTAAGATTAATGTCGATGTCTTTCTGTCCATCTTGCCAAATGTGCAAAAAAACGATTTCAATTTTAAAAATAACATATCGTAATCTGAAGTAAACATATTAGGCAAATGCGAAATATATAAAAATGGAATGCAGCAAACAGCAAATTTTACTTATATTTAATTCAAATATAGTACTTTTCTAAATAATCAGACTTAAAAGGAAAGTGAAATGTTAAATTATTTGAAATAAAATGTATAGAAATGTACTGATAAAAAATTTAGTACGGTAGACTTATACGTTATTTCAAACCTCATTTACCAAAAAATTTTTAAAACAGCTGTGTGTACATTTACTACTAAATACTTATAACTTGGAAATGACTCAGTGACTAATCGGTTTGCGCCTACACTTCAAACTAACGAAACTACTTATAAGATCTTCATAACTTAGTTGTCTTAAAATATCTCTTTCAATGCTGAGCAAAGCCAAAACGTTGAGTCTGTCTTCTAACACGAAGGTTTCGAAGCCTGTTTTTGATCAACTTCAATTTTGAAAATGTTCTTTCTCCACTGCTGTTTGTAACCATAAGTAACAAGTACATTCTTAGAGCGCCCTCGATAGTAGGAAAACAATCTTTGATGTCATTTTCTAGGAGGAGTTTATACATGCACCTCTCCTGATTAATTTCTTTTTCATTTTTCCCATCATCTTCTTGAAACTTCTGATAAAAAGCCTTGAACTGAATCAGTTCATTTCCCAATTGATCGTCTAAGTCATTGTTATATGTTTCTACTAAGTTTTGAGCTGCTGAAATTACCTCTTCATCGGTAAGCGTATCCAACTTGTTTAGAAACCCAAAACGGTTATCAACTAGTTCGTATGCGCCTCAAACCTCTGCCACAATGAAGATTCAAATTGATCTGTTACAGGAAGAACATTATGGGTTCGAAATTATTCTGATGGAGGGAGCTCAACTCCTGGGGCTTGGACACAGTTAAGAGGTGCCAAACGCACGTTTCTTTTGTGCTTACAATGCGTTTCACTGTCATACACAGTGCAATCAGCTAATTCAGAAGCTTTGACCTCATATTCTTTAAAGCTATCCCGTTTTGCTTCTATAAAGATTGTTAGTGATGTCAGTACTGAGGCGGCTATGTTCACATCCAATTTAGAATTCTGCAGAGGTTCACTAGTTTCGATTACTTGTCCCAAGATATCATCCCAAAATACTATGTAGAGTCTCGTCTCTTTCATTGACATTTTGTTATGCAAACTTAGAGCAGTAACACATGATTTTCCTGAATCTTCTTTGTCCTCTGAAATTTCAAAAAGTGCATTTTTTATTTCCTGATAGCCTCGCAAGAGGGCTTTAGTAGCATCTGCTCGGCATGACCAACGCGTTGTTGTTGTCCTTTTTGGTACGAGAATGCGTTTGTCAGTTTCTGCTTTTTTCAAACAATCGGTTAGACATGGGCATCTCCAGCGGGGAGCAAGGGGGGCAGCTGCCCACCCTGGAACCTTGAAACTTTTTAATCAACTGGCCATAATGAGTATTCATAGGCGCGTAATCATGAATAATTTGACAGAAACCCACGAAAATTATGCTTTAATTAAGATTTTATTCTTGTTTAATAAAATATTAAGCCTTTACAACTTATACATTTTATTTTTTCTATAACTCATATCCTTTTTCTATCATCTTGCCCCCCCCCGGCCCATCGACTGGCGACGCCTTTGCGATTAGAACTTTATATCTATTAGCTGAGGCTGTAAAATATACATAAAATTCTTCTAAAAAGTCAAAAAATCTTACAGCACTGAGACAACACTCGGCAGCAGCCTGCACTACAAGATTGAATGAGTGCCCAGCGCAAGGTACCCATACTGCTAAATTATTTTCTTCCAGTACCAGCACTTGAAGGTCATTGTACTTCCCGCTCATTGCATAAGACTGACCATGGCAGTTTTTAATGTCTATGTCATCCTCTTTCAAAAACTTGTTCAAACCGTGAAACATATCTTTAGTTTTGTGCCCCTGGTTTGGCATGAATGTTACAAATCTTTCAACATGGATGTGTTCCTCTATATATCTGAATATAACAGTAAGCTGATCAACGTGACCTTTATATGGTGTTGAGTCTACTGATATTGAATCGTCTTCCGTGGCGATAATGCAAACTGGTCTTGTTAAGACCTTGCAAGGAATGAGAGAAAACCCAATAGAACATTCGATCAAAGAAGCTGCACCTGTATCAGAAAAGTTGCAAATCGAGCCGGTCCTTAAAAACAGACGAATTTGCAAAAAGGAAAGGCAACACGGCGAAATCTACGAAGACGAATCAAAAATGCTAGATCCGATTGGGCTAGTTTCCAAAGATATAAAGGTAGTTGTTTGACAAATTTTAACAGTAATAGAAATAAGGGTAGAGAGCGCAAAGAGTCTACATAAAAATTTCGCCTTCCTCACAGTGGCCACGCGTTCTTAAATATGTCGACCGAGGGTCTGCAGAAAAATGGAATCGATCTAGCACAAAAATATTCAAAAGATTTGAATACAGTTGATCTTTGCCAGGAACTTGCCATATTCAAAGAGCTAGTAACCGAAATTAATGAAAAATCAAGTGCATTTGACCTGTTACAACATCTGTGTAAGCATGACTTGCAAGAAGTGTTTCCAAATGTTAGTATAGCTTTAAGGATATACTGCACATTACCGACGATATCTGCAAGCTGTGAGCGAAGCTTCAGCAAACCGAAAATAATTAAAACTTATCTGCGTTCAACAATGAGTCAGGAACGTCTGTCTGGTCTCGCGATCTAGCCATTGAAAATAAAACTGCCTTTCAGACGGACTTTGATGAGCTAATAGATTTTTTCGCAGAAAAGAAGGCACGTCATGTAATGTTGTAGCAAGATTAGAGAGAAAAAATGCTGAGACCTAGAGATATCTTGATTGTCTGGGGTTTTTCCTCGTTATATGTTTTCTATATTTAATTTTATGTCACACAAATGAAAAAGTTATTAGCTAATACACAATAAAAAGTGCAAATTTATTAAAGGGTATTTATTCTCCCGATCACAAAAAATGCCACCCATTATATATTTGTGAGTATTTATTAACAATTTATCTAAAACACTAGAGAGAGAGGGCGTCACTATCAAGTTCTTGCCCCGGTTCGGAAAAATCTTAGATCTGTGGCTTGGAAGTAATCATACACAAAGGAGAAATGTTCGTTTATAAACTCTTTAGATCACCATATAACAACACCAGAAGTTAAACTTTCAGTATCTGAATCGTTTCGCATCTTTCAATATATTCCAATAATAGATACATTTAAAAACACATTAGATCAAAGCATGGCCATAGGCAGGGGTGGTGTTTAGAAAGTTCACCCCCCCCCCGCTCATAAATATTTTGGATTTCACTTTTTTCCTTTCTTTTTTATTGAAAATAACAGAAAATACAGAGGAGAACATTTTACCGCTGTTTCTTTAATGTGCTTGAAGCCCTGCTTTGAATAGATCATTCGTATAGCTTATTAATTTTATGTTGGTTTTGACTCCTGCTGCTTTACGTATCTGTGCCATAGCTATGTTGAAAATTATTGGTGAGAGGGCTGATCCTTCGGGCACAACAGCTGTGAGTTTCCGTTCGTATATAACCTGTTCATTGCTATAAAATTTTGTTATTATGTTGTTTAAAAAGCTTTTAATTAAGCTGATTAGGCACGACTGGATTTTGTTTTCTTTTAGACAGTTTAAAATTGACGACCATTCTATCCTGTCAAACGCCCCACTAATGTCAAAGCTTATTAAATTTATGATTTTCATTAACATTATTTCTGTAAGTTTCAATTATGTCCATACAGATACTAATGGCCTATTCAGTAGTTTTTTTCCGTATGTATCCAAATTGGTAATTGTATAGACATTCTTTTTTTTGAATTTCTTTCTCAATTTTGTATCTTATTATTATATTTATAAAAAAAATTAAATAAAAAATGTAATATCATGTTATTTAATGTTACGTATTGTGTATTGTTCGGAATGCCCTCCCCGCTAAAACGAATTCCTGACTGAAGCCATGGTCCAGATGCACCCCCCCCCCCCTCTCTCCGAAATAAATTCCTGGCTACGATCCTGGATCAAAGAATAGCAGCAAAGAAAGAAACTGAATTGAAATTTAGATTTTTATCTAGAGTCGGTGAATTAAGTCATACTGAAATTTGGAAAAGTTCTTAATGATTACTGGAAATTTATCCAAATGATTTAGACTCTAACCTTGAAGTGGAATTGTTGCAATTTCAAAAATTGTAGTTTGTGATTAAATTATCCATTCATTTTTTTTTTTATAATTATAATTTAACGTGTTAATTTATTGTTAGATTTATTATATATACATAGGTATAATAAATGCAATTTCCCTTTGTCGAGCACTCACACAATGGGCATACTTGCCAAGGGCGTCGCCAGCCGATGGGCCAGGGGGGGGGGCAAGATGAGTTGCCAGCCGCCAGGGGGGAGGGCAAGATGATAGAAAAAGGATATGAGTTATAGAAAAAATGAAATTTATAAGTTGTAAAGGCTTAATATTTTATTAAACAAGAATAAAATCTTAATTAAAACATAATTTTCGTGGGTTTCTGACAAATTATTCATGATTACGCGCCTATGAACACTCATTATGGCCAGTTGATTAAAAAGTTTCAAGGCTCCAGGGGGGGGGGCAGCTGCCCCCCCCCCCCCGCCCCTGCTGGCGACGCCCATGATACTTGCCCTCAAGGGGCCAGCCAATGATCCGAGGGGGGGGGCAAAATGATAGAAAGAGGATACGAATTATAGGAAAAATAAAATTTATATTTTGTAAAGGCCTAATGTTTTATTAAACAAGTATAAAATCTTAATTAAAAGATAATTTTCGTGGGTTTCTGGCAAATTGTTCTACTACTTTATTATAAAACTCTTCCAAATTGTCCGTGATTACGCGCCTATGAATATTCATCATGGCCAAGGGAGTAACGGCCCCCTCTCTTGGTAACGCCCATACTTGCCCTGTGAGACTCACAACTTATTTAAAAAAAAAAGAATTAAAGATTAATTAAATTTTCATGTTTTGTCTATAATATTTTTTTTCGCCGTACTGACACAAAATACAAAAATTTAATGTTCTTTTTTATAAAAATTCATAATTTCTAACTACTTTAATTAATTTTTATACTTTTAAATAATAATAAATTCAACTAAACAAATAATAGCGTTGAAATCGCAATAGCATTTAAATAGCAATCGTAGTAGTTGTTATTGCAATCGCTGAGCGTAATAACACTTTCAATTACACCAGAAATTGGCTAAATGGAATAGCAATAGCAATCGTATTAGAAAATGCAAAACGGTATAGCAACGCTTATTTTCTGACGCATGCGCAGTATGAATTAGCAATAGTAGCTATTTGCATAAACGAATAGCAACTACTAGTGCTAGCAGTTATTGCTAATTTTTCTCCTTTTTATTTCTAACCAACCTTGGGATTGAACCTGTTTTAATAAATAATTTTTTTTTTCAAATTGTAACATTCCAATTTGCGGTATATGTCCCATTATTTTCGAATTTTTTAAATTCGCGTCTATTTTTTGTTAACGTCGTATACTAATCGCTTAACCGAATGTAGCCCGATTTTGATTATAAGTTTACAGGGTTAGTAATCGAATGCAGTTTGACTACAACGCATGTAAATAAATTTTCCATTTTTCAAACCTTTTATTTAAACATGTCGTCGCGATAGCCTAGTTGCTAGAGCGCTTGACTTCCGTTATGGAGATCACGGGTTCGATCCCGAGCGAAGACGAACTTATTACAAGAATTAAATAAATAAATAAAATAATCGCTAATAGTTACGTGGAAGACAATGGCAAACCACCATGTTCGCAATAACAAGCGGCTACTATCAGTTCCAAATGTAGTCTTGCGTGTGTACACCTGCGTTACATATAATAATTGCCTAGTACACTACCTATGTCTCTACTGCTGAGATGTACAAATAGGTAGTCGCCGACGCTCAGAAGCTGAATATGGCACTATAAAGAAGAATTTATTTAAGCAAAACCACAACATACAATCAAAATTTTCAACGCCAATTTATAACCATTGTTGGCATATTAAGTTTCATTCAATTTTTTTACCATTTTCATATGCCAGGAACTGTATTTTTGGGCTTAAAATAATCTGAGGAATTAAATCGAAAAACATATTATTTTTGAATATAATATAATAAACAAATAAAAAAAAAATAAAAATTTTTATCTCTGTCAAACAATAGGTTTAACAGAAAGTTTTCCATTGTAAATTGCTTTATAGTTCAATAATGTGTAGACATATAAATATAGGATTTTCATGTGTAATATTTTCAGAATATTTCTTCTCATAATATAATTTGTTATCACCATAATAAAGAAATCATGAAATGGCCAACTAATGATGCTGCAATTGCGCAATCGAAATTTTTCCATTCGATTATCAACACTGTAAACTTATACTCAAAATTGGGCTACATTTAATTAGCGCACTAACCATAGTTCGGAAAATATACTGCGAATTAAATTAATCAATTTATGTATCACAGTTTTGTAAAATGAATAGTAACTTTTGTTATTTATACCATTACTTTTTAATTTTATGAAAAATTTTTTTGTGTTTTTCGATATTTTACCGTTTATTTTTCATTCATCATCCGATTTTCCTCCTTCTTGACTACTTAATTTTCCTCATATTATTCACTTATTCCATAAACCGTCGTCCACCTTCCTGTTTTCTTCCTTGAGCTTTAAATGTGAATATGCTTTATTTTTATTTTTTTTATTTCTTGGTTTCTAATTAATATACATACTAATGTTAAGATTTTTTCTCTATTTAAAAAACATATTTATTACCCTCCAACAAAAAACAATTTTCATGTTCAGCTGAAGATTTTTAATCTTTCTATAATCTGTGGCTATCGCGGTCGAAAATTTCGCTCAATCGGAGTGCACACATGGCCATTATTATTTAAAAAATACATAAAATAAACAGCTGACTCATAGTTCTCTTTTGTTAACCTTATATGCATAACTTCGTTATAATATATCGATTACGAGCTGTTCATACAATAATTTCCTATACTGCATTTATCCCGTGAACATGAAGTGTTTGCTTCGAAACGCGTCGGGGATATAAAAATTATATATATATATATATATGTACAATTGTTAATTTAAGTGTTAAAATTTATTTTTGTCATAAATTTCACATAATTACATATTTAAAAAAACATCTGTTTCAACCACCTGCCCGTTCTGACACCTTCGTCGAAATTTTAATTAAAATGAATGTATTATCACAATAACAAATTGCAATAGTTGAGCAACGGATTTTAAATTAGAATGTAAATAATATAAAATAATATAAGCAATTCACGGACTAGATTAGAAAACAATTAATACACCGACGTGATTCGGAGTCACTGCTCCGTAATCATGGTGAATAAACAACTATACACAAAATTTAAAAATTGTACGGTAAAATTTTACACGGGAATCAATTTATCCAATGGTGAAAACCCGAATAAAATCGCTTCGGTAGTTCGTGAGATTAGCGCGCGCACGGGTAAACAGACGGTCAAATTTTTTGAGTTTCATTTATACAATATGCAGATATAGATGTAGATAGTCAATGACAAAATATTTAATTACTTATTAACTACGAATTATTCTAATTTATTTTCATACTGATGGTTATTTTAAAGCAGCCATTAGAAAATTTACATATCTGTATGTTATTTTAATAATTTCTGTAAACGTATGTAATGTCGCTGGGAATACAAACGATTTAACGATTAACGGACCTTTTGTTTGACCAGAAAACACGTAAAGCAATTTTTGCAAATCGATAGATAATTTATACCATTCCACGTTGTAAATAGTTTCATTTACGGCGTTATTCTAAAAACAAAAAAAAAAAAACAAGCAGATTTTCAAAACGTAGCAAAATATTTTTTAAATTAATGATAATTACATACATACATACATACATACATATATATATATTAATTACAACGTAATTCTTAGGCTACCCCCCATTCGAAAAAATGTCCCAAAAAAATGTCCCAGAAAAATGTCCCAATTTTATGTAACGCAAAATGTCCCAATTTTATGTAACGTTTGTTATATTTTATAGGATTTTGGGTTATTGTTATTTAAAAAATGTCACAATTTTATGTAACGAAATATGTAACAAAAAAATGTAATGAAACAATATCTTAATTTTATATAACGGAAGTTAAATGTTAGGATAGGATTTTTGTGATTATGTTTTGTTTTTTCTTTTTGTGTTGATGCCAGTAAGAATTACGTTGTAAATTTTGATCATTTTATACAAAGTATAGAAGAGAAAGAGACATAAATAAAAGCAAGAGGGGTCAAGGGGCACAGCCCCTTGCGAGGCCAAAATGGCCGAGTTTATATATATATATATGTATATATAGATATATATAGATATAGATATCGATATGTATAAGGTTAAGTAAAAAGTTCTGAGCGTTTTTTCGCTTTATGTCGACAATGAAATTAACATAGTTAGGATTACCCGATTTAGATCAAATATATGCCGTTTTGTTCGATAACTTTTGCCCATTTTGAAGGCAATTTCATAATTCCGCGATTGAAGAAGTCCTCGTCCCTATTGGTAAAAAACTTGATCAGCTCATTTTTACAAGCCTCTCTTGAGGCCAGTTTTGTAGCATCAAGAAAAATTTTCAAATGTTAAAAGGTGTGATAATCGCTTGGTGTCGGGTCTGGACTATACGGCGGGTGCGATAGAACTTCCCATCCAAGCTCTCGAAGCATCTGGCGCGTAAGTAAAGATGTGTGCGGCCTGGAGTTGTCTTGATGGAACACAACACCCTTCCTACTGTTCAATTCTGGCCGCTTCTGGTCTATCGCCTGCTTCAATCTGGTCAGCCGTTGACAGTAGAGGCCCGAATTGAGTGTTTGGCCCAATGGGAGCAGCTCATAGTGGATGATTCCTTTCCGATCCCACCAAACACACAGCAAAACCTTCTTGGCCGTTAATCCGGGCTTGGCCATTGTTTGGCCGACTCGCCGCGATTGGACCACGATTTTTTTCAGCCGCTCTTCTCGCGTGTGATCTATTTTTTCATCGCCAGTCACCATCCGTTTCAAAAATGAGTCGATTTCGCTACGTTTCAGCAAAGAATCGCAGTAATCAATTCGGTCCAAAAGGTTTTTTTTTTTTTGTGTTAATTCGTGTGGCATCCAAACATCGAGCTTCTTCTTGAGACCAGCCTTAATGGTTCCAAACGCCTTTCTGGTTAATCTTCAGTTCCTGGGCAATTGCTCACATACCGGTCCGACTCGACGATTTCCATGATTTTATCGACATTTTTTGACGATCAGCCTAGCAAAGCGTGCCTAATCTTCGACGTCCATGTTACCAGAACGGAATCGTTGGAACCACCGCTTTGATGTTGCATTCGATACTGCATTGGGTCCATAAATAGCACAAATTTTTTTTGGTACTGTAGAATGTATTGAATTTCCTATTTTTTTACCTCCATTTTGGAACGCTGTAACACACAACTAGCTTCACCAAACACAAAACCGACAAAGCACTTTTTTCGAAGCGTAATGTCGCCTTGAAATTGCCGTATAGTATGACCCAATGCGATACATCGTGAGATATGGCTCACTAATGACATCTGGCGAAAAACGCTCAGAACTTTTTACTTAACCGGATATATAAAAAGAAAAAATATTTATTAATGATTATTTTAACCCTTAACTTCTATCATTTTCCGGATATTTATCGTGATAAACACTGTAACGGTGCGTTTTTATGTGAAATATTTTTCTTCTTTTGTTCTACAGCAATCATTCTGCTAGTTTAGTTTCGTCATTTTGCAGACATCTTTTTTCTCAAAAAGAAATTATTTTCATATTCATTAGGCCGTAATTTCATAAATTTAGTTTATTATTTTTCTAAAATATTTCATTAAGAAACTATTTTTATGCTTTCTCATTTGTTTATTGATTATATGTTTTTCCACCTTTTACTTTCCAAATCTTTTCCTCAATCGATGATTAAACAGGAATTCTGCAGCACTATCAATTACAAATTTCCCTTTCGGGTAACAATTTTCATTGATGCTCCACAGGACCTGATGGCGTCGGAACTTCTTTCATTTTTCTGGATTCTACCATTCTGGAGTCACTTCGCCTTCCTTCTTCCTGTTCTACAGCCGAGTTGATGGCTATCCTGTGTTCCATTTTTTAATTTCCAATTATTCAATCCGTTCCGATTCCATGAGTGTGCTCTTCAAGCAGTTTGCTTCCTCTATGTGATCACTCATTAGATTTTATCATTCTTCATATACACTGTCTTATCTATTCTCTTTCTTCTCGCTATTTCATCATCTGTGTTGATTTGCTGTAGATTCCCAACCGCATGAGCATTGAGAGAAATGAGATTTCGAATTCTTCGGCTCGGGTTGCTGTTTCCTCTCGCTTAAAAAAAAAAAATCATCCTCTAATCTTGTGTCTTTGTGTAAAAAATTTCATCTCAAATTAGGATTAGATATTTACTCTTCCTCTTTTCGTAACAAACGTTCCTTTAATCTATATGTTTAACCTAATCTTCCTTCTGTTTCCTGGTTCCATGAATTTTTTTCGCTTCCTCGTGTTATTTCTATTATTCACTAGTATCTCCAAATTATCCTCTTCACCGGAATGAACAATGGTCTGTTCCTTGGTCAAAAGACTTAATCTCCTCAAATCTTTATCTCCGGTCAAATGGGGTGGCGACCCGTGCATTCTATTAATTCTATATAAATCAATTATTCGGTTCAAACTCGACTATTGTTCCTTCATTTATGGCAATGCCTCCAAATCTCTCCTTTCGAAACTTGACGTAATTCAGAATTCCTGCCTTCGCCTATGCATTGGCTCTTTAAAATCTTCTCCTATTCCTGCGATTCTATCCGAATCTTCCACTCAACCTTTATCCATTCGTCGTTCACTCCTCGGTTATCGTTTTTTAATAAACCCCTCCCCATTTTGTCATCCAATATTATTCCTTCCTATCTTCATATCAAAAATCACTGGCGCTTGGCGCCTCATAGAATTCCGATTTTATCGCATATAGCTGCTCGTGTTTCCAATTTTTCTCCCTACGTTTCCTCTTATAACATTCTTCTTTACTTTTTTTTCGATTTTAATAGCATATGGCACCCCATCAATTTCTCCTCCCTCCCGATCTCCGAGCTAATTCTTCCTCTCACAATGTAGTCAACTTCAAATTCCTTCAGCTGTTGAACTCTTCTTTTCCTTCCCATGCCTTAATCTTCTCGGATGGCTCCAAGAGTGATGGGGGCGTGGGTGGTGCGTATACGTCTCCTACGTTCCTGCACTCAGAGTCTTTCAGACTTCCTTCTTTCTGCTCTATCTTCTCGGCCGAGTGGATCTCAATTTTTCGTGCAATTCATTTCATATCCTCTGCAAGTGAGGTTCACAAATTCCTGATCGTTTCTGATTCCAAAGGCGTTCTTCAAGCCATCTCCTCTCCTCCTTTTCATAATTCTGACGGTATCATCCTCTCTATTTGACCTCTTGTCTCCTCTTTGTTCTCGTCCCGTTCCATTCTCATGGACTTTCTACGGGTCCCTAGTCATTCCAATATTGAGGGCAATGACTCAACTGACTCTTTAGCTCGCTCAGCCGCCTGCATTGATCCTTTCCTCGACTCTTTCCCTTCCTCAGACATTCTTTCCCGCTCTAGTCATTCCAGACTTTAGCCTGACGTGTATCCATCTTTATTCTCTAATCATTATTCATACTACCGTCTTATTCAACCGGTTTTCCCGCCTTGATTTCAATCTATACCTATCTGTCGTCGTTCCACTGTTGTTTCCTTAATTAGGCTTAGAATCAATCATTCTCTACTCCCCTCTCCTCGCTTTCGTTTTTCTGCTCTCTTCACGCTTCTGAGCCTCCTTGTATTTGTGATTCAAATCATATCCTATTCGAATGTTCTGCCCTCTCTAACGAAAGCTCCTTTCTTTACGCCCAACTTTTAGTTTTGGGTCTTTCTAGTCCCTTTAACGCTACCTATATTCTTTCCTTCCCATTGCCTTCAGTTATTCCGTTGCTGCTGTCCTTTGTCTTTTCAATTTCTGACCGCCTGACTATTTAGTTCTATCTCTTAATTTTTCATGTTGTTGGGTCAAGGACGCTGGCGCGCCCAAAGTAGAAAAAAAAACAAAAAAAAACAATAGTCTGTAACATCGATCAAATCTTCTTTGAATGTTAATTTCTTTCTGTTGAGCGCTGTATTCTATATTCTCCTCCCTTTATCTTTTTACGCATCTTATACTCTCTCTTTCCTCTCACTATCTATCATTACAACTATTGATTCTTTTAAATTGTCAATATTCGACCGAACCAATATTTATCTGACGTTTCTTTCTTTTTTTTTTTTTTGTTTCTGGATTTAGGTTCCCATCTTTAGCTACTAAAGAAAACCTGGTTATCTTTGGAGAATATTTAATTTAATATTTATACTCAAGATATTTGACATCGTGTTTATAATTTTAGTTTTTTATTAACTAATTAACAAAAAGTTTTCTTCAAATATAATACTTTTAAGATTGTTTCACAAAAAACCAAAATTAAAAAAAACAGCGATAATAGTGGAAATTTATTATTTTCACATTTTGTTTATTACCCGTTAGTAGACTTATTTTATTTTTTTTTTTTTTAAATATAGAATAATAATAATATTATTTTATATATTATCTTTTAGGCGCGCCAACGGCTTTGACCCAACAACTACAGAAATTATGGAAAGGGTTAAATAGCGAGATGATTAGAAACAGAGTTTAGGAAAGATTGAAGTACGGGAATTATTATATGTGGAGATGGAAAGGAAAGAACAAAGGAAGAACTATAAGGAGCAGGAAGACCGAATGTTAAGATTTTGGAGCACAAAACAGTGCGTTCAGAATCAAGGGCGGAGCATTTAAAGAAGATGTGATCTGAATCACATATGGGAGTAGAGATGGAACAATGAAAGGGACAATCGGGATAAGAGGAAAGGGAAAAACGAAAACGTGAAGAGAGCAGAAGGGAGTGATTAAAATGCAGTCTGATTAAGGAAACGATCGTGGAGCGTTGATAAGAAGAGGATTAAAACCACGGCTGGGAACAGAGAACCGGCTGAACTTGAAGATAATGAGAGGCGGGATTACAAAATAAAGGAGGATAGATGTCTGACCATAGTCGGGAATGATTCGCCGAGAAAAAAAGCAGGATGTCTGAGACAGGAAAATTACAGAGCAAAGGACCATCGCGGGCGACCAAACGGGCTAAAAAAATCCGCCAACTCGTTGCCCTCGATGCCAAAATGGCCAGGAACCCATTCCCTTAAACAATTTTCAAAGCTAGTTTTAAAAATCAAAAGAATAAAAAAACTGGTTTTCGTAATTGGAGAACTGATAGAGTCTCGTTGCATTTTTTCGTTTAATAAGTTATTACGTTAAAAAATAATCAAGCAAGAAATAATTAATTAGGAACAATATTGACTCACTGTCGGATATTTTTTTAAAATTCAGCATGTTCTCTATTTTATATCATAAAATACAGCTTCAATCGTACTTACTAAATTATAGAAAATTTCTCCGACTAAGCAGTAAACCAATAAAAATGTAATCATGTTCGCGGTTAACATGGCTGTTTCAATTTGCGCGCCTAAACTGTTCTTTCCCTATAATTAAATATGTACAAGTTCTATATATATATATATATATATATATATATATATATATATATATATAATTTTTTTCAGCATAAATGAAATACGTATTATTAGTTAGGAGCAGTAATAGGAATTAGAATCGGACAATATTTGTAGTACTGAAATACTCCCGCTGACAACAATGGCAGCTTAGAAGGAAGAAATCTTCAATTATTATTATGAATAACATTAACTATGAGCGGATAACTCTAATTGAAATACTTTTACAAAAACTTATTTGCGAACAGATTCCTTCTTAAGTGTAATGGAGCAATTTTAGTCTCAGCTGGAAGAGCTCTATTTCCTCAGTGACAGGATTTCAAAATTTCAGCTTTCTGATAAGGAAAAGATCGCATATATATTTCGTAAAGACTGCTGAGATTCCGACAGCTGCTAATTGTTGATATAATGAAGAAATGAGTACATTATCAAATATCTCTTTAATGTGCGAAACGGTAGCCGAGAGGAAATCCTTATTTAAAAATAAAGAATAAATTTCATTCGCTAACGGAGCAATACAATCTAACGTACCGAGACCCGATCTGAAACCACCCATCCTGTCTGGAAGAACTTTTTGATTCTCGATCCACCACCACACAAACCTATCATTAACGACCATTTCAAACATTTTTCTGATGCAAGAAGCTAATGTAAACCTGTAGAATGTGGCCTTTGAAGCAGGTTTACCGGGTTTTAATATGGATATTATTATGAATTGAAACCATTCAAGTGGGCATTTCATTAAATATGCGTACCAGAATGCTTTTAGCGTTGCTTCCTAAATTGTTTAGCATCGAATACATAATACCGCGTCTATACCCGGCCGAGAATATTTTTCCTTATTCTTTAATAGGAAAAATAGTTAGTTCATCGATTGAAATAGATTTGACCAAAACTTAAGCTTGTTGACTACTGCCTTCTAAATCTATTCCATTTGCTTCAACACAGAGCTAAACGAATTGATCAAACCAACTATCATTTTTTAGGATTTCTTCGGAAATGTGTGGTATAATCAATTAAAATTAGTTGCTAATGAATGATAGATAAGCAGTATTACAACGTGTATAAAAAATCAGCGATGTATTAAGACTAATTATGCAACTATGTTATGAGTCGAATAAACGATATAATTTGGGTTAGACGCTCACAAATGAATATAAGACACATACGTTGTGGAACGCAAAAATTTTTAAAAACAAATAAAAATACGTATATTATAAAGGTTGCCGAACAAAATATAGCGGCTACTAATAATTACCGATTGCTACGAATACCTTAAAAAGGTATATTTGCCAGTTGTGCTATGTAAACTATGTGAAGTTCATGTATTTCGTCGTAAAATAAGATGGCGGACACGCACAAATAAATAAATTACTATTTTTTTTCGGTATTAATTAATTATGAAATGTAAAATTTAGTAGTTCGCTGTTCCTCAGACTGACTTTTGGGATCTTGGAAACTTTATTTTTTAACGCCATTTTATATGAAATATGTATAAAACGAAAGTTATATTGCTGTAGACTGGTTTTATACCGAACAAAAGGTAACCCGATAATTATTCTTAAAATTAAAAATTTTCGCTAGAAACCACAAAACATCGCTATTAAAAATATTATTTAAACGTTTCGAACCCGTTTACCTAGTCCATCATCAGGAATTAAATCAAAACTGAGTGGGTTGTTTTGGTTGATACTTGGTAAATTTTTTTTTTTTTTTTTTTCCCACTGTACCAGTCGAGGGACCACAAACAGCGCCAATATTAATTTTAATATATGTATTATGATGATAGAAATGTGACCAATCCAAAGCCCTCCAGTGAGGGGTTTGGCTTATAATAGTTCACTACAACTTATAAAAAGGGATACAAAGTCTAGAGAAGGACGAAAAGCGACATAAGCAGTACAGCACAATTTTGACCATATGGCCCTTAGGATATAAAAAGCGAATGGGATGGATTTTAAGAGAAAACAACATGAGATTAGTACAGCAGCGTGTACAATGTAATATTTAGAGCACAATCTTCATGATAACAGTGCTATTTAGTGTATTTCATAAAAGCTCGGCACGCATTTAGTGTGCAAGAGTGCGAGCACCACAACAATCGCCTTATGGAACGTTATCCATACGTAGCAAGTCTACTTCTTATGATATCTGACAAAAACTCGAACACCATGGCAATCACTATGTTAAGAGTGACCCATACATGTCAAGTTTATTGTAGAACGTTATCCATACGTAGCAAGTCTACTTCTTATGATATCTGATAAGAACTCGAACACCATGGCAATCACTAAGTTAAGAGTGACCCATACATGTCACGTTTATTTGGGTCAGATGACCTGAATCCCATAGTAACCGTTGCTGTTTGGTCGGACAACAGAGTCCGGTGAAGTAAATACTTGATAAAAGTTTCGAGTCATAATAACTGATGCTAACGTATTTAAAACTAAATGCACTTAAGTTATGGGAAGAGCGTCACGATACCACTTCCTTCTCTTTAACCTTCTTCTCGGATTACCCGGAAGAGTATTTATAAACATGCTACTAACTTTAGGATTGGGATGTAGATTTAGATTTTCAAAAAATTTGCTGTACTGTTGAGTATGAACTGATTTAATAAGAGGAACATGCAGATCTCGATAGAGAGTTAGGTTTGAAATATATTTTGGCGCTGCTGCAATCCCTCGGAGGATAATGGACTGCTGACTCTGAATACGAGCAAGGTTGCTTCTACTTGTATTTCCATATAGTTCTAGGCCATACCTCCACACCGGAGCTATAATCATCAAGTAGATAGATCTTTTTAACCTTATACTTAATTTAGATTTATTGCCTATCAGCGAGGATAGCTTTTTAGTGTGTGCGATTAGCTTTCTCTGTATTTGTGCAACGTGGAAGCGCCACGTAAGGCGACGGTCAAGGTACATGCCTAGATACTTGAGTGTGTCTACCTGTTTGAGCTCTACATTGTTTATTTGTAATTTAGGGCATGTAACGTATCTGTTCGTGAAGGTTATATGCTGACATTTTTCCTCACTAAATTTAATTCCCCATTTTTTGGCCCAGATCATTATCCTGTTTAAATGGTCCTGAACTGCATTATTCGCATATGTACAATTAGTATCTGAGGACAGTATTGCTATATCATCAGCAAATGTGGCCAGAATTGTCTGATTTGATACAGGAAGGTCAGCCGTATAGATGGAGTATAGAATCGGGCCAAGGAGGCTACCCTGCGGAACAGAGGCCGATACCATACCTTCCGTAGACATTGAACCATTGACATTTACTATAAATGACCAGATAGGACTGAAAAAATAAATATAAGTCCGGTGATAGTATTTGTTTGAGTTTATATAAAAGCCCAGTATGCCAAACCCGGTCAAACGTCTGGGCGACGTCCAGAAAGACCGCAGAGCATACCTCTCCCTTTTCAAGCACTGATGATATGGCATCCACTAGTCTATGGCACTGTTGTATGGTAGAATGCTGTGTTCGAAAACCAAATTGATGTACTGGTATCAATTTTTTATTTTCAATTACTGGAATTATTCTTTGTAGGATTAATTTATCGAAAACTTTTGAGAGAGTATTTAGCAGACTGATTGGTCTATAGGATGATAGGAGAGAACGGTTTCAAGGGTTTTGGTATCATAATTATTTTAGATTTTTTCCATGATGTCGGATAGTGACCTATTCGTAGGATGGCATTAAATATAAAACAGAGAAGAGTGGCAGATTTTTTGGGCAGGTGAATTAGAATTTCTCCCGTTACTCCATCGAGTCCAGGAGATTTCCTTAGAGGAGCTTTTTTGAGACATTTGTATACCTCATTTGGAGAGAATGGCCTGGTGGGAAGGCTAAGCTGTAGTGGTTGCTCTAGATAACGTTGTATAACGTTAATATGTTCTGAATCAATGTTTCCGTGAGGCATGAACGTAGCCTCTAAATACGAAGCGAATGCGTCTGCTTTCTGTTTATCTGTTCTAGCCCAACTACCGTCTTGCATCCGAATGTTGTGAGTCTCTGAAGATTGCCGCAGTATTCTTTTGGTTGCCTTCCATAAAGATCCATCCTTTGTATCTAGAGTTTCCAAGTAACTACTGTATGTTTTTTCTTTATATCTCTTAATTTCTTCTCTTAGCTTGTAACGGAGATTGTTGTATGTAGCTTTTAATGCCGGATAGCGGTTCTGTTGCCATCTTCTCCTTGCTGCCCGAGTAGCTTTTATTAACTTCCTGATTTCCGCTGGAACATATTTATTTTGGTTACTATGTACTGTTTTATATGTGGTAGAACTTCTACATGTTGTCTGTATTAAGTCCGTTATATCATCTACCGCTGCTTCGATGTCGACCTTGGTTTTTAAACTGATCTTCAGGTCAGTGCCATTTTTCATTGCAGTTGCAAAATATTCCCAATCCGTCGAGTAATTATGCAGTTTATGCTGCGTGGGCTTGACTATGGGGTTAATATCCAGGATTGAAATAACCGGAACATGGTCAGAAGAGAGATCGACTACTGTCTCGCATTTTTTATGATACCTTCGTAGGCCTCGTATAATAAAGAAATCTAGAATATCAGGTGTTCGATTTGCATGTTCCGGCCAATAAGTGGGGGACGTGGGAGAGAGAACGGACTGCGAATTATTACGCAGTGTTTTATCTAGTATCCGCCCTGCTTTATTTGTGATCCTTGATCCCTAAGTTCGACTTTTAGCGTTATAGTCTCCCCCACAGATAAAACTTTTTCCAAGATTTCTAAATATAGCACTAAATTCACTATCTGGAATATGGAGACCAGGATGACGATAGATGGCAGCTATTGTTATAAAATCTTTGTCAGTTCGAATGTTAACCGCAACTAGCTGATACGCATATGAACCATGAGTTAGACGCATATGCTGTATATATGACTTTTTTACCAAGATCATTGAGCCGCCATGCGCGGTTCCATCTGGATGAGTTGCTGTATATGTTACATATCCCGGCATTTTAAAGCTGCTTGAATGAATTAAACGAGTTTCGCATATTAGTGCGACATCGATCACATTTTGGTTCAAAAATATTTCAAGTTCGTTTTTTCTTTGTGTAATTCCATTGGCATTCCACAACATTATTACGAATGATCGTTGAGTTATAAAACTGGGATTATTTGCCATTTAAGGGAGAAGTCGATCTATAACTTTGGTTAACAAAGAGATTAACGGATTTATTAGGGATTTAAATTCGGTTAAGAATGATGTTAATAATTCAGAGATATTATTATTATCCTTACTATCTATGCATTCTTTATTGTTATTATTATTATTATTACTATTATTATTATTATTATTATCACTGATATTATACGATTTATCATACGTACTTCTATTATTAGGGTTGTTTATATTATGCGAAAAAGATTTAACTTTGTTAGCATAAGTTTCAGTGTTATTCCGTGTCGATGAAAAATCTGTTCTAGGTTGCGGCGATATATTATAACCAGTTAATTCTGGTTGATATTTTTTACTAGTTTTGTTGTAATATTGTATTTGTTGTTTATAGATCAGGCATCCCCTATAACTCGCGGGGTGATTGCCTTCACACAAAGCACATTTTGCAGGGTCTTCAGAATTTTTAGTGCATTTATTTGTCTCATGCCTACCTGCGCACTTGACACATCGATTCGGTAAGTTACAATAGTTCGCTATATGGCCGAATAATTGACAGCGCTTACACTGCTTTAAACCAAAGTCTTTTCGTGGTTCTTCAAAGCTAACCACAGTATTTAAGAGTCTGTTTATTTTAAAGATTTCTTCATTCTTATGTGAAGATTTTAGGTCAACGAAGAACATTGGGAGAGGTTGTTTTGTTTTATGTTTTAGTATATTAATGATTCTAATAACATCAAAACTTTTTTCCTCTATAGCGTTTTTTATGTCATTAAGGTCAGTGGTCCAGTGAAGATTCTTTAGCACAACCCTAAAAGGTTTATCTTTTGCTAACGAATAAGTGTAAAAAAAATATTTATTGTTAGTTAATGATTTAATAATTCCGATAGCTAGATGAATTAGCCGGGTTAATAGTAACACCGGTTAAAGTCGACTTTAAAGAAAAGTCAATGTCGGGTATGCCTAATAAAAACCTCCTAAATGCATTGAAGTTATTTATATTTTTGACCATGATTGGTGGAGGTTTCGTAAACGGTTTATTTGGTTTATCATTATTTAAATGTTCCATATTTTTAATGATGATTCTGGTACTTGGTAAATTATGTTTCTAATATTGGACTTGACATTGAGGTCACTAAATCAACTTCTTCCATTTATTCTACTAGACTCTTTACCTCCCAGGTTTCATATATTCAGATAGGAAATGAACATATTCCTCTAAAATCATACGTTAAATACTTAGGACTTTACTTACTCTAGACTGGCTTGGACGAAACATATACAGATTCTACAAGTAAAAATATTAAAAATACTCAATTCCTTTAAATCGATAAGTAGCAATTCGTGGGGTGGAGACCCGTTTGTTCTAGAGTTACTTTTTAAGTCCTTAATTCGTTCTAGATTAGATTATGGCGCATTTTTTTATGGTTCTGCCTCCAAGAGCAACTTATCAAAACTAGAAGTCTTACAAAACATTTGTCTAAGATATATTACTGGAAATGTCATTTCTTCCCCTGTTTCTTGTCTCCAAATGGAGACTAACATTTACCCTTTATTTATTAGAAGAAATATTTTGGCTGATAGATTCTTATTGAAATTTTGTAATTATCGCTTTCCCGCATTAGTCGCTGATCTAAATAGAATTACTACGCAGTGGAGGGTTGTTTCTTCTAAACTGCCTGTTCTGGCTAGGCGATTATCCTTATATTACAGATATATAGCCCAGCACTTAATAGTTCCGGCTTGTTATTTCAATTTACCCTATGAAATTAATTATTTTAAATTGTGGACTTTGATGATTCTCTTTTCAAACAACTGAGAGACACACAGTTTGCTTCGGGTTTCATAAATATGCATGGTTTGGCAATTTAGTATCTAGACAGTATAGTGACTTTATTCAGATATTTACAGATGGTTCTAAAGCTCAGCTGTACAACGGACCGGTTGGTGCTGCATTACTATTTGCTGGGAGTTTATTAAAAAAATTTAGGCTTCCGCCTATGTCGTCGGTTTCCACGGCCGATCTGCTGGCTATCGATAAACCATTAGGAACTCTATATTCAACACATGTAGTATTACAGGCTAAAAGTATTTAGTATGTACGGACAGTTTAAGTTCGCTTAAGATGTTGGATAACAGTGACTTTAATTATAAATGTCATCCTTTCATTTACGAAATCAAATATAAATGTGCAAATCTACTAACCAAGGGTGTATACAAGTAAGTTTCTGCTGGGTGCCTGGTCATTGTGGTGTTGGAATGAAAGAGGCTGTCGATACCGCAGCGAAGGTTGTTGCATTGGAGGGTGAGTTATCACCATTTATTCCTTCATCAGATCTTATAACTAAGGTTAAAATTGATAGTAGGGCGGAATGGATTGAGTTTATTAATAGTCAGAACCAAGGAAAATTCGGGCCACTGTGGCATCAACGATCTTGCCGATTCTTTGGCATGTCTAGCTGCGGTAAATGGTCGTTTCATAGACTGATTCCCCTCCCAAAGTCTTTACCCTCTCTCTTATCGTTTTCACCATAACTACTGATCTTTATCCGTCTCTTTTCTCCAACCCTAACATTCCTTTTATCTTGCTATACAACCCTCTCCATCCTCTTCTTCCTGGTTTAATAATCCCCCCAACCCAATCAGCCGTTCTGTTATTTCTTCCATAATTCGCCTTCGCTTTAATCACAGTCTACTTTCTGCTTCCCTGTTTTGTTTTATAATTGTTCAGTCTCCCTTGTGACGTCCCTTTCATCTTTCTATCTTAAATTTGACCTGCGATGCAAATCACGTTCTATATTCGAATGCTCTTCTATCTCCTCGGAACGCGCACTTCTTTATTCTAATTTGCTTGGCCTTGGCCTGCCGACCGCTTACTGTGCCCACTACATTCTTGCTCTTCCATCTCCTTCTGTTCTTCCGGTGTTGGGGCTACCTTCATTTCTTCTATTTCTAATCGTTTCCTGATATAACCTACAAATTCCTACGTTTCATCATTCTGCTAGTCCTTTGAGTTGGGTAAATTTCTTGTATTGACGCTCGCCTAAGGAAAAAAATACAAAAAACTAAGGACTATAGCCCGCCCCACACATTGAACTCAGCTTATCCACAGCCCACTCCTAGGTTTTTGTATATAAATCGTGCGAAACTTAACGAATAAATCAAAATTTTATATAACTAAAAAGTTAAAACCAGTCCACGCAACCCACGCACCTACGAGAATTGTGTTCTTCGCACAGCGACCCACGCATGGGCTAAATTCAATATGTGGCGGACTTATTTCGTATTCTGCCAGCACCAACTTTTCTATACGTTTATGCGCGCGCGGTCTCCTTAAAATACGTTTGTACTAAGTGTTCCTCTCGCTTTGATTGCTTTGATTTCATTATAACCACATGCACAGGATATCTTGTAAATACATGAGGTGGAATCAATCATTCTCTACTCCCCTCTTCTCGCTTTCGATTCGCTTTGTCCCCTTCTCCTTTCTGCACTCTTCACGCTTCTGAGCCTTCTTGTGTTTGTGACTCAAATCACATCCTATTCGAATGTTCTACACTCTCTAACGAACGCTCCTTTCTTTACGCCCAACTTCTAGTTTTGGGTCTTCCTACTCCCTTTAACGATACCTATATTCTTTCCTTCCCATTGCCTTCAGTTATTCCATTGCTGCTGTCCTTTGTCTTTTCTATTTCTGACCGCTTGGCTATTTAGTTATAACTCTTAATTTTTCATGTTGTTGGGTCAAGGCCGCTGGCGCGCCCAGGGTAGGAAAAAAAAAAAAAAAAAGTAAGTCATCTCTTCAGACCACCGAGAACATTTTTAATTTCGGCACACTTGTTGAATACAAGTCGAATATGATTTTTCCCGACAATTCTGCTAATTTTGTCTGTCATTACTCTTTTTATGTAGGACAAGCAAATTGAACCACCCACCAAAGCTGTTCCGCGTTATTTTTTCTTCTTCGATTCCGTTGTTTTTGCTAATTATTTTGAAGCAGTATAAAGCCTCTTTTTCACTATAATCGTCGAATATTATTTTCTCAGTAAATTTTCCCAATTCCTTTGTTAAATTCCTTTCACGGCGAGCATTATTAAAGTTTTACCCAATAGGATTTTCAGTAGCGCCTATGTATGACATTATTTAATGGTAATTCCAAAAACTCAAATGCCGACAAAAAAAAAAAATGAAGTTTAACTCGGCAAGAAAGGAATAAAATCGATCAAATCAAGAAAATGAAAAAAATTCAGACAGATTTAGCGAAGAATTTTTTGTTCTCTAGAGTCGACTGGAAAAATAATTTGGAAATTCTGTTGAAATTATTCAAATCAAATCAAATCAAATATGATTTTTACGGAGTATATAATACGAGAATAAATCACTACTCTGTATTATTTTTCTCCTTTTTTTCGAAAAGTAAACTTTCTTCCTTTCACACTTATGCACGGAATAAGTTAAGAACCACGTGTCAGATTTTGATAAAGCACCTAATTTTTAATAAACTTTCTTATAAATAATTCATCAAGGAAAAATTCGCTAACTATGTATTTTAAAAGTAGCAGTTGGTATTATTATTATTATTATTATCAGAGAACGAAATATTAAAAGCAGAAAGTTACACAAGCCAGTGTACACACATAAAAGTTATGGAACTTTGTCATTCCTATACTACTTTAATAAATAAATACTTACGCAGGACACTGAGTACGATAATAGAATTAATTCTAGAAGGCCCCACGTCAAGCCATTCATAAATATATTTCGAAACCAGTTTTTGAATTGTCCAAATGACCTGTAATAACATAAAATATAATTATAACTCGCTTACTCTTTTCATCTCCTTTTCTCGAAATAAATTTATTAGTGTATTGACTTAAAAGAAGAAAATGTTTATGCTATTATTTATTTTTTTCTTTCATTAAAATCCTATCGTAAAATAAGATAATCGAATGTTACAAATAAAAGCTAAAAACCGAGGTTTAAAAACCAAAAATGAAAGTTAGAGCGTTCGGTGGAAACAGCCGGGGGAATATTTGAAGGAATTGGCGCAGCATAATAACACAGATCTCAATCATCCAGATGCACGATAGTGGGGAAGTTTAAAATGAAAAAAAAAAATAGATCACGATTAAAATGAAGATGAGGCAGGTAGAAAAAGTAGATGCGGGTGAACTTTGAAGAAATTAAAGGTAAACATATTATTTCGCGAGAAAATAAACGGAAAGACAAAATTGCCCTCTGTAAAAAATAATAGTTAATATTGCTGAAAACTGAAGAGTACCAAAACGGAGTTAAAGAAGACAGAAATTCCCCGAATAATATCTCATGGTTTAAAGAGAAATTTAGAAATACACGCTGCTATAAACATAAGAATTAAATTTAGGAAAAGCATTATGAACTTGTTTAAATTTTTTTTTTATCAAAATTTTATCAGAGCTTGGTCTTATAACAAATTTAACAAAAAAAAAAATCAGACACATAACATTTTAAGTGCCAAACGATGTGTAAAATATGCTTAGACAGCCTTAGCAGCATTTTTAGTCGTCGTAATTTCAATTATCGCTGTCACTCACCGGCTTACGATATTAAGTTTAAGTACACAGAAATTATAGATAAAGGAAGTTCTCTAAAGTTTTATTGGATTCCCCTGGTTATTGCGGAATTATTTTCAATGATATAGTTGATCATGAAGCGGCCTTAGACGGGATGGTATAAGCCCCTTCATGCCATCTAGCGATTTTTTAAAAATAGTTAAAAGAAACAACTGTATTAAGTGGAAAAACTTTATTAAGTGTGCGCGCCGAGTTTAGATAAGCCATACGAACAATCTTCTCTTCCAATTACGCTTTGGTATAATAATATTCCTTTTATTCCGATTAGTTTAATTCGACGATTTTTTTAACTACTATCTGTAGACTCTGTACAGGACATACATGAGTGTGACCAAATTTTTTTTGATGGAATCCATATCTACGTTCAAATTGCAGTGATTGTATGGTTTTTCGTGAGGATTTCAAATATTCGTTATTTAACTATGGGGCTATGTATAGAGTCTTTTTGGTTTTTTTTTTTTTTTGCAGAACTGATATCGCCTATTTTGTATTTTTCAATTACTCGTTTCTGATAATCGTACGTTGGTTACCTTATTACATTTACTAGTAGAAATGGTATTATTACTTAAATAACTTGATTAATGTCCAGGTGAATGTAAGATTTGTTTGCTCAGACTAATAGTAATGATGGTAAAAGTAATAACAGTATAAAATGTTCTGATTTTCTAATTTCAGTTACTCTATTTTATTTCCTTTGACACTGTAATCTTTGTCCCCCTGTATCAACGGCGAATGATTATTCATTTTTCTCCATCGGGCATTGTGGGCACTGTTCTACAAAGATGGTAACTTATGTTAATTTTTATTTTCGGTTTTGTTAAATTCCATCGGGCATTGTAGGCACTGCCCTGTAGTTGCGGTCATATTGCAGGGTGGAGATTTTTTTTTCGTGCTAATCATTTAGTACAATAGGTAGAGGGCGCAAAATAGCTAAAAGAACGTGAAAGTATTTCATTTTCTGACATTCCATTCGTAATAGTGCATCTTTTTTCTATCGTTCCGGCGGTTATTATTTTCACCAAAAAAACCCGCTTATTACTTTAGCCTGCTGCCTGAATGAACTATAATTGTTCAAGCTAAAAAAGAAAATCAGAAACTAGCCATTGCTATTCGTCGGTATTGAAATAATAGACAGTAAACATCCATGTACAAACACATTTACACACTTCATTCGTCATACATCATTATGCAATTTAATTATCCCCGCAGTTGGACACTATAAAGCGGCTTAAACACGCTAATATATGTAATTTTATCGGTTAAACCAAGCGGAGATTTAGCTCCTAGTAGTCAATACAAATTGTTAAATGGTGTGTCAATTCTCGTGTTTTTTTTTCATTTTGATGTGCGACTTCCGCGCCAGCCTGGAGTCCAGATGCGTTCTCTCAGTTACTTGTACGGATAGATTTGGGATCTTCTGCCGGTTAAAATGTACTAGGATATTTAACTCTTCTGCGTAATAAACTTAAACACGCATTGGTCTAACTTGATGATGGAGCTTAATTTTCCATCATGCAGTAAGTTTGTCCATCGCAATCTGCAGATGATTTGTAGCTTCTTCTTGCAGACTAAAAGAAAGTACAGCAGTATCATCGTCAAACAATGCTATTGTATTATTCATTATATCAGGTGTGAACAATAAAAATAATATTGAGCCGAGAACACTGACATGTAGAACTCCAGCTTGTATGATGCATTCTCGTGACTGCGCTTCGCCAAAGTTGACTGTAAAAGTTCTATTTTGTAGGTAGGACTTTAGTAGTTCGAAAAATTTCGCGAATGAACTGTAACTTAATTTATGAAACAATTTGCCGTGTTAAACGTTATTAAAGGCTTGTACAGCATTGAAATTAGAAAGTCGTTCAAAGGATGCGGGAATTTAAAAACTACAGCATTTTCCAAAAATGTGCAAGAGGAGTAGTCTAGAGAGAAGGAAAAGTAGAAATTATTCTTCTAAGAGGACTTCTTCTTTGGCGCTTTTAAACTTAACTCTAGCATTAGATTGTTTAAGAACAATTTCGATCGTAGAAGTAAAACAAAAGATTCTAAAGATACCGTATGACTATGCTGAAAAACGGCGTTACATTCATTTCACCAAAAAAAAACGAAGCTTTATTAGAGGATGGAGGGCGACGAGAAGGGGAAGACAGAGAAAGAACAGACATTATAGAACGTAAACAGGAATCGTAGAGAATTTTGGGATTACCGTCAGGTTGAGTATAAGGGAGTAACGAATGAACAAAGGAGTGGAACAGAGTCTAGTTTGCTTCGGATAGATTCTATCGAAGAGGTCCGCCATTAAGGACACAATGAAGTAGTAATCGTCAAGGTTACTACATTTTAATTTTCTGCCATTTATATGTGATTTTTTTAGTTGCAGATTTATCACTTATGATATTCGCTTGAAGACCTCCTTGTTAAAATTATTCAACAGCATTGGTATAGCAAAAAAAGGTTTCGCTTTTCACAACTGTATACTACTAAATGAGATCAAAATCGGTCATTTGATATATAAATTAGAGTCAACCGGTTCGGTTAATAATCTACGAAAAAGGAGTAGCAGTCCAAAAACCGAAAAATATAGTACCGTTATATGAAACAGAATCCTTTATATAACTCACTGATCGCGAAAATTAGGCATTTCATCCATTAATTTACGTCGTATTATGCGCAAAGTTGAGTTTGCACGCCTATAAGATTGAACGACTCAGAAACTGAGCCGGCAGATTACTTTGAGCAACATGTATAATTCGCTCATTGAACATCATCGTACAAGATTGATGCCACTTTTTCATCGAAAATCATCTTTTCGAACTATCGAAAATCGGAGAAAGTATCGAGAAAAACTGATTTATGCTCAAAAAGTAACCGTGTGAGGTGCATTACGGTCAAAAAAAATCACTAGTCCTTCAAAAATGATGATGGAAATGAGATCATCGTGAATTCTGTGCGATAACATGATAAGCGACTTTTTTTTTTTCTCAAACCTATACAAAATATATTTGCTTGCAACAGGACAACGAAGCAGCGAGCATACACCACGTGCGAACATCGAGTTGTTTTAGTCGAAATTCGGTGAACGCTCAATTTTAAGATTTTCTTGTGGGATTTCTGAAGAGCACAATTTACTTCAATAAACCAGATTCCAAGATCTGAAACACAATATTATTGCCGAAATAAATGCAATTAAAGCCTTCTTCATGTCGTTCTATTGATCCGAACGATGAATACTATAACGTACTTCTCTCTCAACTGAACGTTCAATTTTTTATTTTCTAATGTTAACTATTGGACCTCACTGTGCCTCTTCTTATTTTGTTGTTTTCTCTGTCCATCATTCCTTCCCTCAATTTCTTAATTTTGTTCATCTCTGATGGAATTTATATTTAATTGATTCTTTCCTTCCTGTGCTGTTTCTGAACAAAGGTTCAGTAAAAAAAAAAAAAAAAAAACAAAAAAAAACCCATTAGAAAATGTCATTGAAAATGAAACTCCTTAAATTCAGTCGTAGTGAACATTTGATAAATAGTATAGATCAAAGTTCAAAATAAACCAATAAATTTGGTTTTATCATTAATCCACCCTGCGGAGCACAGGTTGTTGTAATAGAAAGTAGTCGCTCGACTGCCGTAGAGAGTGCTAATCCCATTGACAGAAACAGAACAACAACCACGTGAGTTTTGTACGTCCACGTCGTGCAGGCTGGTATTATTATTATTATCGTGTGGTCCGATGCGGAAAGTTGTGTTTACAGTAGCACGTCCAGGTTACATATCCACGTCAACGCTAATGGTAACACACACTTCGTGAATATCATTAAAAGTTCCGTCGAAGGCTTGAGCATCCATGAACAATGTGCTCAATGGTTTGTCGAGGACGTATCCGCAATCACAGACAGCGTCGTTTTTAATTTTCCATGGCGTTAGCAACTAGTTACAACGTCCATTTTCAGTCCGAATGCGATTTAGTTGCACCCATTCTCTTCGGGTTAAGTCAAACCCGTTCACCTTATGATCACGGTATGTGACCAGTTTCCGTTTATCTGGATTTGCAGGGTGATAATTTTCAATTTTTCCGGGTTTAGTGCTAGTGAGAAAAGTTAAATCGAAACTTACAACATACTGCTAATAGAAAAAAACGGAGGAAGGTGTTCACTTGCCCAAAATGATCCTACTAAGCTTCTCACTGCACTAACAACGGCAGAATATCAGCAACACTTGTCGAGACAATGTGCCCCATTCGGTTTGATGTGAATACAAGTTAGCTGAGTGTCCTTCAAACTGGGTTCTTTCGGTTAAGTAAACCGAGAATCATGCCAGAAGGTAACGGGATACCACCGCCATTATCTTCCCTAAAACACCAACATGAAATTAAGTAAATACAAAGATCCTATGCTATGCGATCCGGTTAGCGTCCGGCGTTATTCCCAGGCTTGATAATGAGAAATATATAACCGGCCACGTAATAATGGATCCCGGATCAGATGTGAAAAACGAAAAACTAGATAATAAACTAAGCGAGATTATAACACTATAGAATGGAAGAACGGTTTACACTACTACGTCAATAAACTAGCGCAAATATGTACATTGAAGCTAAACGCTGAAACCTAGAGATATAGCGAGAATAAATAGGAAAATTAAAGCAGATGATAAACGTGAGAATTGATATACACTGGTAAAGAGATAAGCATGAGCATGGAGTAGCGATAACGTGGAAGAAAATATTATCAGTTACAATTATAAAAATTAAGGTCAGAAAGAGTAATTTTTGTCATATTTTAAATAAAACCAGAATCTGTTTCAGTAATACAAAGATACATGGCAACTGTTGAGAGCAACTTTGAAGAATCAGAAAAATTTGGCGAAGAAACAGATAATACTTACAACACGTAAAGCGTAGTGAATCATTTTCATTGTGGGTGATTTCAATGCCAAACTAGACGTAAATAACATAAGCGAAGCAGCAAGGAAATACTATCTAAGAAAGGAGAACGAATGAACACGTTTTGCTAGAGATTGCAGAAGCGCACGATTTTTTTTTACCCCCCCCCCCCTTGGGTTTGCTAGCAAAGAGCATTAGCCCAGCAAAAAGGAATAGACACATGGAATAGAATAGAAATTATATTTTTATTCTGCCGGCAATGGAATCAAGGAACACCCCTAGGACAGGAACAACAGAGATAGTAGGTAGAGAAAGAACATAAGAGGCGTTGATAATAGAAGCAGGAAGACCAAGCTTTAAGAGATGATAATAAAGTAACTCACGCTCGCGAGATAAACCGGAGCACTCGAAGAGCACGTGATTTGCATCGCAAACATACTGGGAACCTTCAGGATCCAATGGATAATTATGAGAAGCAGCTAAAGAGAAGCGATTTAGTGAAGAAGGAAGGAGACTATGCGAGAAACGGAAGCGAGATAATTTAATAATTATGGACCGACGCAAACTGGGAAACTCATAGAACCAAGGACGAGAAGAAGGAATACAGAGTTAATCAAGAGATAAAAGGAATTAGGATTAGCGAAAAGAGATACATAAACAGAATGCCTAAGATGGCAGGATTCAGTTGGAAGAACACGATTTGAAAATATGCAACACGTGGTTCACACAACGCGAGAGAAGATTATACACATGGATCAGTCATGCAGACCAGTACAGAAATTAAATAGATTTCATACTCATCGATACAAAAATGCAGTAAAAAATTGTCATACATTTCTAGAAAGCGACTATCAGGCCACAAATTATTGGAACGTAAATGACGGGGATCTTACTAAGCATTTGTCGAAAAGAGAAGATAAAGAAAACGTGGACTTTTAAAATCTAAAAAATAAAATTGCCGACTTAATTTGAAAAAGAAATAAAGAACGACGAATGAAGCTATAAACGAGCGAAAGGGGGAAAAAACATTTAAGAACAATGGAGGAAATGGAAATAAATATCGTTAATGCAATGAAGGAAATGGAAGGAAATATCATTAATGCAATGAGGAAAACCTATCATAAACGAAAAAAGTAGGAAAAGTAAACCACGGATAACCCACGAAATAACTGACTTGAGAAATAAAAGAATAGTAGTAAAAAAGCAATTGGGAATGAGTATAAGTGATTGAATAGACTAATACTGAAAAAATTCAAAAGCTAAAACAGAATGCGTTAAAGAGAAATGCGCACGGATTAATGAGATGCAGAAAAAGCATAAGAGAAATGCACAAACAAATATTGAACAAGAAGAAGTATAGCTCGAATAGCTATATAACGATGAAACAAGACTATAATACTACAAGTAGATAAAAGCACAGAAGAAGCACCAAAATAATAGACATTTGGAAATGGAAAATGCTATTAACCCTTATGTGCACACCCGGGTGAACACCAGCGAACACTTTGTGAAATTTTTTTTGTGACCCCCTCAATATTTTTCCAAATCCTCCCGGATCCTTGTGGTTTGACCACCGTCAAACAATTTTGTTTTAATTTTCAACAATGAAAATTTTAATTTTGAAAAAAACAACACGATAGACACAGCCGGGTAACCGGACGGAAACACATGGTTTTAGTGGAATTTCATTGTTATTACATAGATATCATGCTATTAAATTTTATTCAATGTACAAATAATAAATATAAATAATTATTAAATAAATTGTTATGCTGTATAATTTAATTTATACGTATATATTGAAAAAATAGATCGTTACTTATTCCAGGCATTCTTTACATTTTGTTACTGTTACCGCATGCTCATCTGCATACTGCCTTCTCACAATTAGTACAACTTTTTCTAGTTTTTCTGCGTTTTTTATTATATGTTTTTAGAATACAGATGACACAATCCAGTGTCACTTTTATCCGGCCTTCTCGCGCAAGTTGAGACCCAGAGCCGGAAACTCAGTCGGAGGTAAAATTTTCTTGCTTAGATTCCGTACAACTTGTGTCTATTTTAAGATCTATCTTCAACTAAAGGCATAGCGAACTCTTCACTCAGCTATGTCTTATAAACAGCCCCCTTTCATAAGTTCTGTTTTGTATCATTTTATTATTAAATTACGTACGAAACTAGACAGGCTAGATAAATAATACTGAACAAAAAAAAAGCCAGTGGTCAACGGTTAGTACATCGGTGACACGTGTACCAACCAACCATCTGGTCCCCATCGTTTCGAGACCAGCCTTATACTTGTAACATAAAGTCTTATCAGGTTCTTTTTTTTCACGTCGTTGGCCACCGCCTTATCTGTGTGCATCGTAGACAACAATATTAACAATTTTACCTTTTTTTTTTTTTTTTTTTTTTTTTTTTGTCACCTACGAACATAAAGTTACTTTTTCATAGAATCCAGACAGCGACAAAAATTCCTTTCTTGATTTTGAAGGCGCGAAAGCTTGTGGAATATATGATTTATTTATTTTTTTCAACGTGCCAACCCCATAGTAAAATTCCACCAGATTAGATGTTTAGCATCAGCGGCAGCGAAGTAAAAAAGTTATCCATCGAGATATTTCTCTCGGCACCCTTGGACATTATCGCAAGATCGAATCTTTCACTCTGATTTACTACTTCGCGAACATTCCCCCTGTTTCCCCGTGTACAAAATACCTTGTAAAGAGTAGCCGTTCTCTGCGTCGCACATCCACCATACTTTTATCCCATATTTCGCCGGAATATACTGCGTGAATTTGGTCCTACCACAAAAAGGGGGAAAAGTTGCTCGTCGATCGTCAGGTTTTCGGTGGGTTTGTACATTGACGAGAGATTTTTCGGTTAATCCTACCTTGTATACCTGGCCTAATTTTTTACCTGTACTCATTTTTATACCTGAAAATATGCTAATTGCATTTATAAATATCCAATACCAAATACAGATGTGAATAAAACCTCTTATTGTTGTTTAAAAATAAAAAAAAAACCAATAAAATCCATGGATGTGTAATAGCGCAGGTAAATTCGGGGGTACACATAAGGATTAAAGAAATCGAGGAACAACAAGGCCGCTGGTGAAGATCAGATACCAGCAGAGATCTTGAAGAATATTATAATCAGATGCAAGCAAAACCCGATGATATTATTTAATAGAATACACGACAAAGGAGAAATGCCAAAAGACTTCAAAATCTTAACCTTTGTTCCAATCGCCAGAAAGACTAATCTCAATGCGTAATATTTTCAACATTTTTCAAGCCTATAAAAATGATCATTATTGTTCGAAATAAGTTGGTGGAGTATTCTGCCGATCAAAACTCGATTACTGTATCACTGACGCTTATGGTGAATCCATTGTTATTATTCTAGTTCCTATTCCTAGTGTCCGGTCTGAAGTTGCACTAAGGAAATAGTATTACCGGCCAGAGTATAATAATATGATGTATACAAGTCTGTGGTCGACTTTGTTTGTTTGTTGTTTTTTTTTTATATTGCACGAACAAAGTGATTTTGTACTTCATCATATTCTCGCGTTCAATCGTATCGGTACATTTTGGTTTTCACGAGACACGATGTCTACCGACTTGTTTCTAACACTCTCATTCGATACTATCTCTATTTAACAGCTGCTTTCAACCGTTTATTCCTAAAAATAATATTCGAAGAGCCTTCCCAGTACACCAAAATCAGATGACCAATATTGGGAATAGCTCTTCTAGTCAATCGCGGAAGAGTACCATTTTAATAATCTAACATATATATATATATATATATATATATATATATATATATATATATATATGTATATATAATTAAATTGCAGGTACACCAAGTCTATTAATGATATGTAGTAATATATTAATACTGCAAGTGTATAAAATTTGTTGATGTGTAATCAAATATGCAGATCATAAATAATCTGGAATTAAACAACGCGTATAAATGCAAAAACTCGTTAATTTTAATGGTAACATCGCAACGAATAAAACGCGTGTTTCTTTATTAGGATCTCAATAAAAACAGCTCCGAGTTGCGAAGTTTTATAGAAAAGAGATAATGTGTTTTTATTTTTAAAAATAAATAAATAAATAAATAAAATAATTTACAAATGGCCCTCGGTCAGTCACTATTCCTTTAGTTTTCTAGTTGAAGATGGGCTCGAATACGTTGCTAATTCAAGATAAGTATACTATTATTTATTTTAATTGTACTGTTATATAGATTTTTATTTTTCTAGGTTTTAAGAAACGGAAATGCTATCAGAACATAAAATTCGAATAATTCATTACTTTCACTGCCTTTTCGTGTAATAATCATCGCTGACCGTAGTTAAAACTAGTGTGACATCAAAATTTACATATTAATCGCACGTTAGAGAGCGTATGCGTTTGTGTACGTATATATATATATATATATATATATATATATATATATGCGCTACATTCCCTAGCGCTTGGAATGTAAGTCTATCTTTTTTATTTATTTTAAAATTCTCATTCCTTAAATACGTCGAAATATACTTTAATGACGTTGTGTTATCTGTTTTCCGCTGCTCGGATATAATCAATATATCAACAATATAAAGCATATAGGAATAATACATATCTATCGCAGACTACTGATTTAATTTGATGAATAGTTAGTGGCCAAATGGTAATTACAACCAGGCGAGGTTTTTCAAAAAAAAATATCTACCAAGCTATTATGTAACAAAACATTTCGATAAGTAAATTTTGAAATCATCACATACTTCGTTAGGTCACGGTGACGTTTTATGCAGAGTACAATCGCTGACCGCGTTGTTCTGCTGTTCGTTAACAATCGACTATTGGTCGATGACCGAGCGACAGTACACTCGATGGCGAATTTTAGATCGTGAAATTCGTTGTAAAAATGGCCAGCAACCGTTAGCAGAAAGGACATATTTGAGAACATTACCAGTATCAAAAGTAAACCGCATACGAACTGAATAGCATAGACAACGGCATAGCGTAGCGGGGTATCGATCGCTACCGGGTACCAGAACGGATACTGTAACGAAGCAACATCGCCAAGCGGTACCTGACCGACAACGGTATGCATCAAAGGAGCTAGCTCAACCACAGCGAAAGCCACGCAGTTAAAGTAGAAAAATAATCGCTCAGCTCGGATTATTCGCTCCGTCGGCAGTGCGCGTTCCGTGATATCTAACTGTCGCGTAAATACTCGCCAACCGCTGATCGTAGACGGTGACCTTTGGCCATCGTTTGCGACCAGATGACTTAATCGGCTTTTGAACAGGTGCGACAGCAGTTGAACGGCCGCTACAAACGACACTCCAATTATGACAAATATCGAATTGATCAGTTTGATTACGTCCAGTTCGCCGTTCGTCGAGAATATTTCGAAATTCAGATAGGCCATATTGCCGCCGATCATAAGCAGGAAAGAGAGTTGGCAAAAGGCCAATACAGCATAATTCCGAATGCGAGCCAGAAATGTTCGCTGACCTACGACTTCTTCGCGGTGCTGCTGTAGAACATTGATTCCGTACAAACTTAGATAGAAGGAATTTCTAGACCGGTCATCGATGTAGCGCCATCTATACTGACCGGTGAGCAGAAGTTTCAGATTTTCAAACCAAGGCGTCATCGGACTTCTTTTTTTTAGCTACACTCAAGGAGCACAACCACATACAGTAGTTGCTCGACTTGGTAAAAAGTATACTGTATTGGAAAATCGTTTCGGGCAACGTGAATAAAATAATCAATCCGTCAATTTTTCCTGCTCTAAGAGGGTACGCGCTCGCATTTTCATTGGAAAAATCTTTCTTTCGAGAAAATTACAGGATACATCTACAAAGTTTCCAACTGTAATTGCTTCGCACGCCCTGTATAATTTCAAAACCTGTAATGTAAATTTTGCATTATTCCTCCGCCTACTTTTGCGTAACATTTTCTAAAAATTCTATAAATATGTAATAATAATAATAATAATAATAATAATAATAACAATCGGAGGCGCCAAGCAATTTGTTTTTATTTTAAAGGAAGAAAACGCTCGTATACTAATTTTCATGAAACTTTACAAACTTAGAAATCTGTCTTCATGAAGATCGTGTCTGGCACGTAGCGAAAGAAAAATGATTCATTAGAAATAGTATATTAGAAATTAGAAATTTCAAATAATTCCCGTAGTTCCCCCATATTCATCTTGCTTTACACGCAAATTTAATTTTTAAACTCTTTTTGTTTTTACTGCAATTTTTTAAATTTAAATTTAATATAACATTATATAAGGGCTATTCTTCACAACTACTGCATTATGGAATGGATCACAATGCACAACTCTGGTTTCTTTTGTTTTTTTGTTTTTTGGATGCAAACAGAGTCGTTGTAAAATTTAAAATTCGGTGTTTCATATATAAACTTATATATACATACATTTGTATGTATTTACCTTAGTTTAGCAGCATAATTTAGAATGCCTCCAGCCCTTGGAAAAAAATTCTCTGAGAGTAAATATAACGTTTCTCTTTTGATTTTATATTTTCCCAATTAATTTTTAAACGTGCTTTTTACAAATAATTACTTATTAAACGAAAAAATTTAAAAACTAGTATCAAAAAAATTATTTTTTAAATATATTTAAACTCCCCCTCTCGGAAAGTAACGTCTAGCTTCGCTACTGCTTCAGTCCATTTCATCACACATTTACATGTTTCAGTTTTTGTTTTTTTTTTTAGTTTCATTTTAATTTGAATAATTCTATTTTTCAAAAAAAAAAAAAAAAAAAAAAAAGTTATACATAATTTATATCGCATGTGTGCTTTTGGCGACACAGTCGCTGATATATTGCAATAAAGAGAAAAAAAAAGGAACGAACAGAATAACATCCGAACATACTAATAAGCAATTGTGCATTTTGAAACAAATCTTTAATTTGCGATAGATTATCTAGAGTATTGTAAGCATATTTTACCAACACGATTTACAAAAGCTAATGGTATATTTTTTAAACTTTTATACGCTGGTAGATACCAGTTTAAGAATCAAAAAAAACTCGCCTTTTTCCTCCAGAAATTTTCCAAAAGAAAAAATAACTTCTTCTTTTTTCTTACGCAATATGTAATCAGGATTATTTCAGTTTTCTATGTTTTTCTACATTTTTTACAGTATGCAGTATATAATAAAAAGTAGTCAACTTAGTTTAATTTATAAAATTATTAATTTAAAACAAAAATCAAAAATTGATGACATTAAAAAGTTTTAACTAACCTACGCGATAAATAAGTGCGCGCGGTGCTGCTAGGTTAAATATGTGATACTCCATTGAATTGCCTACTGTACAGACGCATAAATTATGCGTGGCTTGGGGTTTCAATACTTGGCGGACTTTAGAATTTTCGGAACGGTTCTTTTACGCGGCTTGGCGGTAGGAGTAAACTGGCAGAAATCGTCAGGGAACGAAAAAGCGTTATGCGTCCTCCAGGCAACGTTCACAATCTTTCTCTTTTTCATTCTGTCTCTTTCTATTATATACGGGTATGTGTGCTTGCGTGCGAGTTTCGAGATTCGAGCAGCGAGCATTAAGCGCGGTTAGCTGTATAAGCTCAATTCTAAACACGTGTAAATTTTATTGAATTTGAAAATTAGCGCAGTTTTTTTTGTTTTTTTTTTTGTTTTAATTAATTCATACGGGATTTTTATTGTGTTATTTTTTATCGTATACTGAATGACTTTATATTTGTATATCTACCAAAAAGTGAAAGAATTTATATATTGCTTGTATTTCGCATGCAGGCGTCTGGTTAACGCTGAAAGAAAAAAAAATATAATTTGCTTAAGTTTTGATGCAATAGCATGAATATGGTGCTTCTACATTAGTTCTTTATCCGCTGTTACTCCCAAGATTTAAATTATCAGACACGAGCGTTATAAGTAATACTACTGCACAGGGCAGTATGCAGACCAAAAAAAGGGGGGATATGAAAATGTTTTTATAATAATAATTATACACACATATATATATAAATATATATATATATATATGTGCGCGCGCGTGTGTGTATTATCATGAAATATATTTATTTATAAATGGTGCACTTAAGCCTTGTAGTCAATTATTGTATATGTAATATTTGAACACTACGATAAAAACAAATAAAAAAAATAGTCGTTTCCACAGAATTCATAAAAATTTAAATTTTCTTTTCTTTTGTCAAAAGTTGAAAAGAAATAAATTTATTCTGAATTTCAGTCCGTTTAATTCAAGCAATTATTATTTCGTAGTCATTTCGGGGGGGTCAACCTGGAAACCCCCCTCAGATACGGCCCTACTACTGCAGTTGATTTTTCTTTCTTCAACCGAAGCGCATTATTACATCTCCAAACAACTTTTTAGACGTTTACTTACATGATCAGTCCATAATTTTTATCATTATTAGCAGGGCTAATATTTTTGAATGGATGACTAAATTATTCATTCTTATTCCGTTAAAACCTGCGGCTTTATTCGGTTAAGTTTTTTTTTTGATTTTAATTTCCGTTAATTCCTTCGTGGATTTTGATGTATACATTTCTTTGTCCGAATTATTATTTAATCGATTATATTGTTGCAGTGACGGAGTTCAACTTATCGATATGGGACAAATAATAGTTTAAAAATTTGTCCCACTTTATTATAGTTAATAAATTTTTGAATTATCTCTGTAGTTGCAAGAAACTATTACTATCTGCCAGCACAATAAAATTTTTAAAAATCTTCAAATTTTAGGAGACTATTATCAGGTTAGCCCCTCAGCTAAATTTTTTCTAATGCTCCGGATTAGAGTGCAGCACAGAAATTTTTATTATCAACACAATTCGACATGAAACGAGCAAAATTTGTTTAGTTTTATCTGATTTTAAAATTTCGTCATGTTGGAGAGGCTAACACTTGACGCCACTAATATAAAACTCTTTAATTTTAAAAAAAAAAAATATATATATATATATATTTAAAAAAAAAGAAACGTAGTGCACTTTTCATTTTTTTTCTTTCAATAAATGGCTCTGGGGTTACAATAAATACAAATGTCGATAATTTACAAAACTAATTAAGAATACAAACGTACGTAATATTTTTTTTTTACTTTTTTTATTTTTTTTATTTAAACAGCCTTAAGATATAACAGATAAATTTAATGATTTATAAAATTCGACTTTTTTCCTTTCAATTAATGCGAAAAATAAAAAATAAAATCCAAGATTTTAATTTAAAATTATTGACAGTAATTCAGAATATCTTGACCCGAGCGCGATAGAAATGAAATAATTAACCGATCTCTACAACTTAAAAATATTTCAAAAATAAAATTTACGTTAAATACTTCTTTCCACCATAAAAAAAAAAAAAAAAAACGAACTGAAGGGAATATTATAACACAGAAACTACTCAAAATAAAACGATAGTTCGTATGTTTCAATTTAGTTAATTTTAAAAATTTCATAGTATACTTATATTAAAATTTTTACGAAACAAACGAAATACAAGCATGCAGTTGCATATAACTATTGGTCATTTTCTTACATCGGAAGTAATAAAAAAAAATCCTATAGCGAAATCTGCAACGTTATTATATCGCGTTTAAAGACGTGTATTTCATTTTTCGTAAAATGAAAGTAAAACTAACTGTTCTAAAAGAATTTATAACACCAGCATCTGAGGGACCGGCCCAGTGGGACTCTTTATAACGAAAAGTAAGTGAAATGAACAACCACAAATCAAAAATAGAAACAGAAAAAATATACACGTAGACACTGATAAGATAAAGAAAAAGATAAATTAATAATCACTTTGTACAGAAACTTAAAATACAATATCGAAAGTATTTATAGATGCTAACAAAAATTCATTGTTGTAAAGCGAGAATATTCCAATATTCGCTGCAAATATAATTTCATCAATTATATCATCCAAGTCTACATAATTAACTTTATGATGAACATGTAAGACAGTTTTAGACGCTGTCAAGTACTCAATAAGTTTTTAATGCCTTTTTAAGTTCAAAAGCGACCACTCGGCAGTAGTTACTCACCTGGAATTGTCAAAGAACCAAAAATTTTATAAATTCTGGAAGTATATCTACTGTCTTTGAACTAGTTTTTAAAAAAACTTTATCACTACATCACACGTACACCTTCTTTTCACTAGTACAACATTCATTAATTTACTTTAAAGAAATGATTGTTTACTTACTTTTATCCTAAATATCCTTTATTAATTATATGATTTCTAATGAACCCTTTCCTTTCTTACCAATTGCAGTTACAAACACTCTAAAAATCTGCTTTTTTTCAATGAGATCAATTTTTGCCCATTGCATCTCATTATAAAAACGTGAACTAGGTAGATCCCTTAAGTCTGATTTTTTTGTGCATTTGTACACGCAGTCTTCCGCCTTTTACATTTTATAATACGAATACTTGTTGTCCTGTCTGTTTTTGTTACCGTCCGACAACGTCACAACCAAATTTTCTGTACGCCAGCTGTATGTGCGGCGTACGGAGATAAATTATTATCCTCTTCATTTCCTCACAAATGTCAAACATCAAAACTTATTTTCTTAAGAATTAAATGAAATAACGACGAAAAGCCATTATAACGAATTATAACATTATAAAAATTAAAATAATTATTTCTTTCTTGTAACTCTCCTTTTATGTTTTCAAATAGTGTTAATTTTTACCAGTTATCCATTTATTAAAACGGAAACCATTTTTGTAATACGAAATTGGCGAAAATCCTACACAGATAATTAACGGTATAACAAGTTTGAAAGGGATGATCCTTGTACGTCTAAAAAACTGTATCATTATATTTAAAAGAAGTTTACCAAGCAACCGAGTTACAGTTATTTTTAATTTTTAATAATGGAGCGTAAAACTATGCTGTTCTCGAAATGTCAAACACCATTTTGAACAGTGTGACAACGTAGTTTTCACCGAAGAACTTTAATTGCGCGTAGATTCATTAACTTTGAGAGCAAAGTTTGTATTCGTGCGAATAGTCGCATCTGTTGTTAGAACTGCGAGAGACGCTCACACTAATTTTACTGATTATTTTCATATACATGTACATATGTACAAGGCCGTATCTGGGGTTCAACCCCCCCTCCCTCAAATGTCTGCGAAATAATAACTGCTTGAATTAAATGGACCGAAATTCAGAATTAATTTATTTCCTTTCAATTTTTGACAAAAGAAAAGAAAAATGAAATTTTTGTGAATTCTATGGAAACGACTATTTTTTATGTTTTTTATTGTAGTGTTCAAATATTGCATATACAATAATTGACTACAAGTCTTTAGTGCACTATTTATAAATAAATATATTTCATGATAACACACACGCGCGCGCACATATATATATATATATATATATTATGTATAAGCATAAAAATATTTTCGTACCCCCCCCCCAAATTTTGGTCTAGATGCGGCCCTACATAATACATACATATTTTTAACGCAGACCAAACTAGTCTATTTAATTTATAAAATTCATACATACCACCAATATGAACATAATCTATTGATTATTCTTTTATTTTCAAAAAACATTTTAAAAAATGGTATATACTGATGATGTAACCAACAATCCATTTTTTGATATAGAAAAATTCTTCTCGTTCTCGATAATTGTAAGAATCTTCAATGTTTCTAATAGGTTTTTGACATGCAGTTAATAAATCAGTGGATTTACATAAATACATTTTTTAATTAAACAGATTACTTTTAAATCTCTGGTTATTCGATATTTTTTCCCGAATTCCGACAAAAAAAATTAAGAAAAATTCAAAGGTGGTTGGGTGTAGATGAGGTGCGAAGGAGGGGTTGTAGAAACTAATCGTAGCGCTGTTTTCCTAAAATGGTGTAAATCGATTTTTTTTTTTTTTTCTATTACCAGAACTTTCGAAATGACTGAAATCGTTTAAAAAATTATTATCGAGTCATCTTTACTATAGCATCGAATGGAATAAGGATTTTTTTGTAACCATCAAATTTTTGATTCAAGGGGTAATAAGCGAATGACAAGCAAAGGGAAGAAAATGACCAATAAATAAAGTACAAAAAATAATTATAATTGGCTAAATGTTGAAGACAAAGAAAGGACAGAAAATCGGAAAAATTATTTCATGATTAAGCTTTTTAGAAGTAACAACGGTCGAAAAATAAGCTAGGTTAACGTTTTTCGTAACCCAGAAACGTTACCACTAATAAAAGACAAAGAGATCCTCCTTTTAGTGTTAACGGATAAACACAAACCGTTCTTGCTGTACCAAAGTCAAAAACTAACCTATTTGGAGCACAAGATGGGGTAAACGGTACAAAATAAGACTATACCCACATAAATCAGTATGTTAGAATGACTGTGGTAATGGAAAAAAATAATTAAAAAAAAAACATATAAAAGTAAAGCTAATGCAAAACTTGCGCAAGTAGCGGAGAGTACAAAACATTAAAAAAAAAGAATACGCAAATAAAATGTTTACATGTATACATATTATAAAAATTATAATAATAGAAAAATTAAATATTCGTCCATACCCTCAATTATTAGGCTGCCTGAATTATTGAACTTCTTAATCAATCGAAGCAATTAAGACGACTAACTTTTTTTATGAATCAGAGACCACATAAATGATACTAGAGTCAGTTGAAAAGTAACGTTCCCAATTCCTCTAAATCAGTTCTAATTGAGGTAAATGAATGAAAAAAATTCTAAATTAAAGAAAAAATTGTACTAAATAAAATCATAAACCATTTTTTAATGTAGTCCCCCCCTTTAGCTCCGATATATTTCTGTAAACGTGAAATGCATTTTTTGAAGGCGATAACAAAAACCTGCTATACTTCTTAACCATTCATTTACATATCAGTTGTTTAATAAAGTTTAATTGTGCTGTATTTTTTTTTTGGGGGGGGGGACTATAAAAACAAATTTTACCCATTTGCTATAACTATATTTCTTATAAAATCGTAGATTGCGTGATATGTGATCGGTAGTGAAAGGATTATTATATGGACACGGGATATTAAGTAATAATAACGCTTGACGGAGATCAGAAGTATATGAGGTAAAATAAAAGCATTCTAAGAACACGTGATCCGCATCAGCCACTTTGTCTACGTTCCTTGGATGAAAATGGGGGGAATTAATCCACCGGATTTTATGGAGGAAAGCAGGCAGCATATTAGTCCCAGTGCGTAACCTACAGATTGCCACATAGAAATTTCTTGAGTAGGTGTTCATGACAACCGGGAATACCATGGTTTGGCAGGGATATCCCTTTGGTGCTTTTTTTTTCATTTATTGTTCCCGAATTATCGGCGAGATTGTTCCTTTTATTCGTTCGTATTTACCGTCGCCTATTTATATTATTCGTATCGCTACCTTCATTTCTATTGTTGTTTTGAATACCGTTATTGTCTCTTGTTCGATTGATATTTCAATTTGTTAATTTAGCTACTTTTCAATTTTTGATTTTAGTCGCTAATTTAAAATTTAAACGTAATTTATAATTAATGCCAGACTCATCAGATGGGGTAGGTAAACATCGCCCTAATTCTCTCCGCGCGGTTGGCAAAGGAGATTAAAACTAATAAAAATACTAAAACTGTCTCATCTAATGTGTGTCTCCTTCTAAAGATAGCATATTGTCTCAACAAAAGAATAAGACCATCGACATGGATATTTTCAATAATACCTCCCCAGCTAATACCCCGTATCATTATTTCCTAATAATTTCGAGGAACAACAAATTGTGATTTTAGTCGAGAATTTGGAGAATAAAAACATAGCTCATTCTCATCCGATGTCTTTAGCTAAAATGTGTTTTATCGGAAAGTTAGCGGTTTATCCACTATTACTCGTTCCGGAAGAACCTGGTTAAAATTTTTCTCTACTCTTGCAGCTAATCAGTTCCTGCTTTTCGAAAACGTCCATAAAGAACTTAACAATCTTTATTATTCCGTTTCGGCATAGTTCACGATATTCCTACTGACTTGTCCATCGATGAACTTCTCTTGAACTACTTTTCGAGGTGCCAATATTTCGAATATCCGAACATTACAGAAACGAACTTCTGAAAATTCATTTGTGCCGATTCCCGTCATCGAAATTAAGTATTCAAGCTTGACTCTTCTATCTTTTGTTAATTTCTATGATACCTATCGCGTCAAGGTTGAGCCAGTTATTTGCAGACCTAAACTTTGTAGGAATTGTCTCCAATTCGGCCATTATAGTTCTTCATATGTCGAAGTAAACCTATTTGTTCTTTTTGTTCCGACAGTCATTCTTTTTCTGAATGCCCTGTTACGCAACAAAATAACCCGACTAGTTTTTATTGCGTTCATTGCGATGAAAATCATTCTGCCCTTGACCCTTCCTGTCCGGTATTTAAGGAGTAAATAAAAATCCATAAGATATCATGAGTCTTCAAAATGTTTCGTACTCCGAAATTAGGAATATCAGTCAAGAGAAACTGGCCTCCCCGGCTTTCACCTTTGCTGATATTTCTAACCCAAACAATGCCTTACGGGACACTCTTCTAATACCACAAAGAGGAAACGGCATAACTATTCTAGTAGTTCCCCTCCTCTTCCTATATTAGATTACCTTCCCAAAAACATCATTCCCAACCGAAATCACTACATCCTTTTAATAAATTAGTATTCCAATTTAGCTATTAATGCCGGCTGTAAAAGTCTGCGGTCAATAATCTCTCCCTACTCAAAAAGTTCGACTGAAATTCCTTCTCGAATATATTGACATATCTCGACCGTCAATAATTCTGTTTCTGCTGACCCCATATCTCTTTCTTCTAAAAATTATTTAATTTCTTCTTTATTATCTATTCTTAGTAAGTTCAGTATCCCTAATTTGGATGATAAGATATCAGATTTATGTCAAGTGTTGCAGTTTTAGAGATTTTGTTAGTCAACGTTTTCATTAATTTCGCTTTCTTTCTCCTTATATTAACATGTATTGTTCCTATTATTTCTTATGTGTTTTCTCTCCTTCGCCTAAATATCCCTTTTCTGCTTATATGTTACGGATTCTCGCCACTCTCAATATTTCTGTTCGTTTTTTCTACTCCTTTCCCTGGTTTCCATTTTTATGTGTAACGTTTCTCAAAAACTAGTTAAATGAATTATCTATACACAACTATCAACAGAATTCATTTTGTCACTACCAGCGTTAATTACACAAGAATTTTTACCTTTTCTCTCAGCACTTTCTCTTGGTGTTGCTTGCCTCCTTTAATTTGGCTGGTTGATAGCACTCAGAGACCCAGATGCAATGAATTGTTTGAGCGATGGGTGTTGCTGCTACCGAATAAATCCTACACTCTATCGTTTTCCTTAATCCTTTATATTTACTTTTCTGTTATTTGGTTATATATTTTCTATAATGCTGTCCGTAGGTGTTGCTTGCTGCTTTGACTAGGTCGGTTGATAGCATACCACGGTCCATGCGCAATTATCCATCCAAGCGGTGAGAGCTTAGATTTAAAAATTCTCTGTCAATTATACTTTTCCTTCTTTCCTTAATCCTCGCGTACTTTAAATTCAAGTTAGACTGTACGGATGACTGCATCATAGTCTGCCAGATTCCCTATTTTTACTCCCGCCCATTTAACTTTTCCATTATTTTCCTATTACACTGCTAGCTCACGTTCACCTTCTTTTATTCATTCTCTCATTTTTTATATTTCTCGCTTTTCCCTTTATCATGCCTTGTTAACTTAGAAAATTACGGTGGAACTGCTTAGAATGAATAAAAATTCTCTTGAGAGCTTGCTGGTTCAACATAATAAAGTATCACGCTGCTCTCAGAAAGATTGTTACAAAATGACTTAATCCTTCTCAATAATGGTTCGTCTACTTGCGTTAAAAGTTCTTTGTGTCCTCCAGTTCTATAGACTTATCATTCACTTCTCCTAATCTTAGTCTTAAATGTTCATGGTTAACTCTAAACCAGGGGTGGCCAACCCGCAGCCCTCCTTGAACATTTTTGCGGCCCGCGAGATGGCCAAAATAGCACTAGTAAAATAAATATTTTTTAATGATTTCATTTATATTTATATATTTCTTATATTTCATTTTTAGTGTTATATATTTCTTTGCAATGTGCATTTAGCAATCATTATTATTATATTATCTATGTTTACATGTAAGAATAATAGTAAACACAATAATAATAACTCATTATGTTTCAGTTTTTCACTATAAAAAAAATGTCTATAGTGGGTCTAAATCTAATATGGGGATATATGATTTTATGGCCCGCGGAGTTACGATGCATTTTCAAAGTGGCCCGTAAGATCATTTGGGTTAGCCACTCCTGCTCTAAACGGTACCTTTGGAAGTGATCATATTCCTATCATCATCTCTTTTAACATCTTCCCTTCTTATGCTCCTTATAAGCCTCTTCACTCTCCCGAATGGATCCTATCTAAAGTAGACTGGGCCACCTTCCGCTCTCTCATTGATTCTTTACTCTCTTCAATTCCTCTTAATTTAAACTCATCTTCCCCATATGACCTCTTTATTAAATCAATCTCCTCTGCCTTAACTTATTCTTCCCCTATTCGACTAACTCCCAACAAAAAACCCAGAACGTCCTTCTCATTATGGTGGAATGAGGACTGTGTAAGGCGGTTTTTAATTTAAGTATGTCTACTTATAGAACCTTTCGCTCTTGTCTTTCTCTTTCCAACTTTTTGGCTCATAAGAATACCAATACTAAAACCGGATTTGTTTTTAAAACAGCCAAGTAAAATTCATGGAAATCCTTTTTTTCTCGATCCACTCTTATTTCTCATGTGCCGAAAATAGTTAAGGCCTTTAAATCTCTCTCTCCCAAAGTCCTTCCAATCATAATTTTACTTCTGAAAAACTAGAACCGTTTACTGATTCTATAGCTCCTAATTATTTTCCTAGCTTCCAGAGGAATCCTACCCTTTTCCGTCTAATCCTAGTTCATCACATTTTCTAACCTCTCCTTTTACTCTATCAAAACTACGTTTATCTTTAAGCAATTCATTTAACTCCTCTCCAGGCGTAGATGGGATCAATTTTTCTGTTCTTAAAAATCTCTCTGATTTTTCCCTTCAGATACTTTTAAATATTTTTAACTCATTTTTTTGTTCCGGTTCTACTCCTTCTTTCTGCAACACTTTTATTATTGTTCCTATTCCAAAACCTCTTTCTTCTTCATTTCGTCCTATTTATTTTTATCCAACGTTTACATGTCACTTATTAATAAAAAATTCTTAATTGCTGCTTTCCTTGACATATCAGCTGCTTTTGATAACGTTCACCCTCCCACGCTCCTCGACATAATGGTTTCATTTACCATTCCTGTCGTCCATTTTACTTCTCTTATTATCACTCTCTTTCCGTGTAATTTTTTCCTCTCCTCTCGACTCTTTCATCAGCTTAATCTTTCGAGAGTTACCTCAAGGCCCCTGTCTTACGCCCACGCTCTTTAATATTTATTTTATCAAAATCGCTTCTATGCCTCTTAACTCTACTTCGCTTTTCTTTGCTGACGATGTGCTTATCTACTCCTCCGGTCGCAATATCTCCTTAGTTAATTCCCGTCTTCAAAGTTCTTTAATGTTACTAGAAAATGCTCTTTCTAATATTCATCTCCTTACCTCTTCCCCTAAATCTTCGTCTATTGTCTTTAACCTTCGCCCTTTTGATCCCTCAAAAACTCCTTCCGCTATTTAGGAATCTTTCTTGATGGTCGTTTCTCCTTTGATGATTACATTAATTGTCTGTATTTATCCTCCCTTAAAAAGCTCAATCTGTTAAAGACTTTTTCTCATAGTAAATGGGAAGACGATCCCTGTATTTTACTCATGTTCGTCAAATCCTTTATCCGCTCGTGCCTAGATTACTGTTGCTTTATTTATGGCAACTTTCCAAATTAGATCGCATTCAAAATACCTGTCTTCGTCTTTGCCTTAATGCCCCCTAAGATCAACTCCAGTGACGGCTGTCCTTGCTGAATCCCATATTCCTCCTCTCTCAATTCGCAGATCTTCCTTGGGATATCGCTTCTTGATTAAACGTCTGCCTGTTTATTCTTCCTCATTTGTTTCTTCTTACTTTTCTATCCTTCACAAATGGCTATTTGCCTCTAATAAAACTCCAATTTTATCTCTTATTGTCTTTTTAAATTTTCGCAATGTATTCATAGTCATGGAAAACTTCCTTTTTTTCGTACATTTTTTCTAATTATCTTCGTTCTATTAAATATTTTTCTTCGCCGTTTTATTCTAAATCGGTCCCTCAACATGTCACCAGAATTGAATTTTTCAATGCTTTAGGTTTTTTTTCTCTTACACATGACACCATCTTTACCAACGGTTCTAAAGGGTCAAATGGAGTTGGATCTGTTTTTTTTTTTTTGTCCCGCCTTAAATTACTCTGAATCTTTTCAACTCCCTACCTTTTGTTCACTTTTCTACGCCGAGTCTATTGCTATTCTACGTGCTGCCCTTTTTCTTCATCGTTGGTTTTCCATAAAGTGCTCATGATGTCGGATTCGAAAAGTGCTTTACAGGCTATCACATCTCCAATTCCCGCTCCCTCTTTCGATTATGTAATACTTCTCAGTTTTAACCACAGTCTCTTTCCCGTATCATTTTTACGGTTTTCTTCTACTTCTACTCCATTTTGTCCTCTTTTCATCCCACTTCTACATACATTCCTTCTGATTTTGATCACGTTTTGTTTGAATGTGCGGTCTTCTCTACTGAACAATCGTCCTTCTACTCTTTTTTACTAAAACTAGGCGTTCCTACTCCTTATCACATGCTTCTTACATTCTCTCGTTTCCTTCTGCTTCTATTATTCCTGCCCTTGAATTATTTTTATCTTCTATCCTCAAACGTTTAAGAATACAACGTTATTTTCTCCTTCTTACCATTTCTTGGGCTAATGTCCTCGTTGACAAACCTATAATTTATTTTACGTAAAGTACATAAAAAAATGCATTCATTTGTTGCTTCAAATGATTTTTTCTTATTAAAAATGTCGTTTTTGGATATTTTTACTTTTTTTCTCGGTTTTATAACAAAATCCCCGCTTATTCCCGGTTTCTCAGTTGAATGGCCACACTGATACAATTTGAGATATTAAAATATAACAATAATTTTCATTTAAATCAGCATAATACCTGTAAAATCACTGTTGAAAACCTTTTAATTTTACATACGGTTCTATTTATTCTCCGCCAATTTTAATTTAAAACAAGTAGTTTACAAGGTGAATATAGAAAAAAAGGGGAAAAGTAATTCTTCGTGAGTTATTAACGAATTTACATAATTTTGAAAATCGCGAAAGAGCTTAATTGTAGAAATGAAAAACAAATTACTCAGGTGAATAAGAATAAAATAGTAGCCAAAAAATATAGATCTGATCAGAGAAATATCACGATAACATATAGTCGTCATACTTTAAATAAATAATATTGTAAATATCAAAAATTATTCATTCGAAACCTACATCATTAACTATTATCAAAATTGAATTTATTTTGATACACCCGAGAACAATATCATAATGAAAGATTTTAATTTCAATTTACGTTGATCTCCATAACCAGAGAATAGTCCTGTTTATTTTTTCATAAAAATTACTGGTGTCTCACAAGAAGTTTTATACGCATACGTGCGCTTTAAATGAAACCAAACATTATAAACAAAAATCGTTATCTTCATTAGTACTGATTTCTGGAGTTTTGAAAACTTCCAGTCATACAATTAACAGCAATTTTGTACTGACTGTTTTTTTTTTTTCTTTTTTTAATATATTAAAGCGATAATTTAACTTGAAATGTATGATTTGTAATTTTTTTTTTTTTTCTTTTGTGTATTATTGCCCAAAATAAAGAATTATTATGTTCTTGTTAAAAATAAATATATTTTGAAATGGTTATAGGTGACAAAATCAATCTGTAGTAAGCCATAATTATAATATAAAAAAACGTAGAAAGTGAACAATATATAGTAAGAAAAAAAATTATATAAGTTTTCAAAAAATTAAATTACGAAAGACAAAAATACGTATATTATAAATAAAATAATTTAACCAGGTTCATTAAAATTTCAAAATTTACCAAATATGAAAAAACTTCGAAATAACTTTAAAATTTTAAATTATTAGTATCGAAAAACAATCTAGATATACAAAAGCAAAACCATTTTTTTATTTATTTAGTGTTTTTTATGATATACCTTTTTTTTTGGTATTTCCTTCTCCCCATTCGACTATCTAAATCATCTATCGCTCTTACTTTTCAGAACTATTAAGTCTCACAGCAAAAAATTATGCCCAGAAAAAAAAAAGTATACTTTCATAAATTTTTATTTAAAATAATTAAAAAAAACATCTAAATACAACAGAATAAAAATAATGAAGGTAATATACGTATCAAATCTAAATCAAATGAATGCAATATTCTGTATATTACAAATAGGAAATTACAAAAGATAATAAAAAAACATCTTACAACACAATAAACTTATAAAAAATTAATGAATATATATATATACATATATATATTCATATATGCTTCAATAACTTAATATTTGGTAACTCTACCTTTTGTTATTTTTATCACTCTTAATACATCCCATAAATTTTTCGGATTATTTCTAATTCGGTAAAAAATAAAAGCTAACTTTTTTCTTCAATTCCGGTTTTAATTTCACAATTATATCCCATTTTTTTTTTTTCTATATATTTTTTTTTAAATAATCCGGTCTGAAAATTAATAAAACGATAAATGAATCATGGTTTAAAACTGAAAAATACCTACATACATTAAAAATATTGTTTAATTTTACCTGAAGTATAAAATTTTACGATATGCACAATATTGAAAAATATGTATACATATATACATATATATATATATACATTTACTGTTGACCTTTTTGATCTGTTGGTTTCTTCGATTTTTTTAAATGATGGAACTTCGGAAGTATTTTTAATAAAAATTCCCGTTGTAAATTGTGTTCCTATAAAAAAAAATTATTTTAAATATTACTTAAAAAAAAAATAAATGGTATATACCCTACAACTGTAAATATATATGTCTATGTTTATTTAATGCAAGGAACATGTAACTGGAAAGCTAGCCAATAAAAATAAAAAATTACTTATCGTTATAACGGATATAACATGTTTTTCAATAAAAACGGAAAACATTACAATTTTTACTAATACCCAAAAAAAAAAGGCAAATAACAATTCCATACCAAGGGTTTATTCAACAACGTTCTCCGACTACAATTGCTACCGAATATTAAAGTATTGTTTGGAATCACTTCCGGTACAGTTAATCGACATCCAGCTCCGATTATACAGTTTTCACCTAATTCTATTCCTGGCCCCACGTAACCTGAAATAAAATTTATAATACCTGTATCAGTTACAACGAAATAAAAATTTTATTACAAACTTGGAATTAAATTCGTCACACTAAGTTTTTTTTTACTTTTTATTTGTTTGAACTCGCCGACTACGGACATTTAACGCATGAAATTTTTCTACATTTTCAATATACGGCAGCTTAATTCAAACCAGGCCTTACTCGAACGAAACACCTCTAACCAACTACGCTACGGTAACTAGTTATCATACTAAGTCATTCCGCATTAAAGATGCAAGTTATTATTACGAATCCTAGCATATAATAATAGTAAATTAAATTAATTACAAACAACGCTAAAACATGTCTGATTTCTCTAAAATAATTAAATTATCTTTAATGTAGTACATCTGTGGCGGCTGTGAAGTATTTTAAATTTGTAATCAACATTATTATTTATTGTATAATTTAAATAGTGATGTGTGATTCTTTTCTACATCGAACAACATATTAAAATACGCATACTAAACATTCTCATATCGTGTTTTAAATTTCAATAAAAAGAACTTAATAAAAAAAAATCATGTAAAATATTGTTATACAATTTCATTCTATCATGTTTCACTACCGAGTAACCAGTAATAGTTTTCTTTAGTTTCTATACTCCTAAATGACGAAACTTTCAATTAGTTTCTCAAAAATTGTAAACAATTCTAGACTGTGAGAAACAGGCCACCGAGTCTTTCAAAAGGATCGTCCTTATTAACATTTCAATGTGGACTGACATTTATTAAAAAGCTGTGAAAATGAACTAGCGCGCATCATTCCGAATTATTAACTCCGACTACAAATTTAAATATACTAGTAAAACCGATATTATTTCATTATTATTTTCCATATTTATAAAGTATGAACAAAAAAACACAACAAAAAGACGCTAAAAACTTTTTGATTTGATCGGATAATTCAATATTCTACAAACTTGTAATAACATATTTGGATCGTGCAATTTAACACTATTTATTATTTATACTTTAAAATTACCGAATAAAAATTAATAAATATAATATACTTGTTCAAATAATGCTAATAAAATTAAATATTTAAAAAAAAAAAAATTAAAATCTGTAAATTTATTCCAGCTTCTAAATGCAGTTAATGTGTAACATACGGATGAGAATTCCAAACACTTCTTGCTTTAATCAAACAGCTCTTGAATTTCATCTTACAATCAAAAATGTGATATCATTTATCAGGTAACAAGTCTACACATCTTTCGATTTTATCTTATTCTACAACACTAGAAAATGTGTTGAGCGCTTTTAAGTTAACCATAAATATTCACTGCGTGAATAATACTACGTAATATTATCTGCATTGCATTATTTGATTTCAAAAAAATTACAGCTAAAAGTTATATCTTTAAAAAAATTTAAAAAATAATAAAACAGCTATTGTACCGCACCATTAGTCATTAACACGAAAATTTTAAAAGCGCTTTCATATGATAACCGAAAGACTTAAATATTTAAAGAACTATGCCCAGGATAAACCAATGAAAAAGGTTTTTTAGTCATAATGTTAAAACACTAAAATGCTCATGTGGTATTCATACAACGTGTATATAAAATAATAAGAACACACCATAATACAAATCTTACTAATGTCTAAAATTATATAAATCGTATTTTATCACTCTATATCTGTTTATTTCACTCATTGTTTCTTCTTTGTTGTACAGTAATTAATTTTGAACACCAATTTTTGAAAACAAGTATTTTATTTATCAAATACCCCGACGCGTTTCGAAGACAAAGCTTCATGATCGCGGGAGTTATTATAATACATAATTTTATATCGAAATTTTACTTTAAAACATTAAATAAACGTATTATATACATTTTAAAAAATCATAATGGGAGTTTTTAACCTACCCACGCGGAGTACACCGCGATACACGATAAAAAATAAACTTTTTACAAAAGTTAAAAAACACATGATATATCTTCTACTAAATTAGACAGTAAAAGACAATCTACAAACCGTGTAAGTCTTGTAACAATAATGGTGATAGAAATTTCATACAATGGAATGGAATAAACAATTTGATGATAATTAGCATAAGTTAGTAAATTTACCAAAAAAAAGTAATTAAAATTTAAGAATGTTTATTCAGCTTAATAACTGTGCTTTCATATTATGTTATTCTATAATTGATGAAGTTTTAAAATTTTATCTTTCTTTTTCTTAAAATTAAGCAAATACCAAATATGAAATACGAACCAGTTATAGAAATAAAATATCACTACGTACATTTCGACTCAAAAATATTGTTATCACCAATTCGAGAACACTCAATTATACAACCAACTTCAAAAACATTGTTATTTCCAATAGTTAAAACCTGCGATTCACTGTAAGTGTTGGATAATCTAATTTTACAAATGAAAACAAAACAAATTAATCATGAATAAACTTGGAATAATTCGTGTAAATTATAGCGAAATTTTAAATTTTACTTTTTCTTCGCAACGCATATTTCTATTCTATATTCGTGTGTTCAATTTTTTAAATTTTTTGTTCGCAACATGTTCGGTTCTATGTTTGCGTTTTAATTTTTATTTTCCCAACTGAAAATGAGCTATGCCTAAAAATGTTTCTGCGATAAGTATAGTTTTATTTATCATTTAGTGTTTGCTACTTAGGAAAAGTATTATTTTAAAAAAATATATACTTTTTATATTAAAAAAAATTATACTGACTGTTAATTTTGCAAATAATAAACACGCGAAGTAAAAATGAATGTTGATTTTCTTACAATTAATCGCAATGAATTGAAAATCGATAAAATCAAAATTAAAAAGCTGACGTTAGGCGAGTTTATATGCATCAAACTAACTCCTTGAGACTATATTATGGTAAAAAGAAAATGAAACAACTTCGTGTTAATCAAAATTGAAAATAATGTTTAACGAAAAGGGAGTAAGTACAAAAAGATAAATAACGACATATTACAAGAGTTAACCTTTTGTATTTTTATATGCGGCACGTTCAAAAAGTGAAATATACGGAATGTTATTACTCTTACTTCTAAATGGGTTTAAAGTGCACTTTAAGAAGGTCTTTCGGTTATGTAAATGCAATTAATACGACATTTGTCAAAACTTAAAATACATTAAATTTATAATCAATTATTTTAACATTTAAAAACGTTTATCTTAATATTAAAAGCAATCGAAGATATAAGATTTAACATTTTTCGATAAAAAAAAAAAAAAAAACAAATTTCCAATTAACTTACTTATTAATTATAACAACTTTTTCTTCTATTATGTTTCCATCTCCTATCACAATTGGTCCAGCTTCACCAATAAGTGTTGTAGCAGGATGAATGATAGAGAGCGATCCTATTGTAATATCACCTTTAAGTTTACTTTCTTTACAAACTGCAGCTCCATGATATATTTTTACACTATAAACAAAACTTAGGTCAATATATTTATCTACGCCATTGTTGACAAAAAAAATTAAAAAATCGTTAAATGTAACTCACAAATGTAATATATTTCGTAACATAAATTTCTTATTACTTCGAGTGTAAGTAAAAGGTGTACAAGTATGAAATGCGGATTTTTTCCCCGAATGATAAAAAGTGGTTTATTCAAAGTATGCTTCATCAGTAGTTACACATTTTTTCCATCTTTCAGGCAATTTGTGAAAATCACACCGGTAAAAATCTTCCGATTTTGCACGAACCATTCATCGAGCCATTTTTTTACATCTTCATACGAACCAAAGCGCTGTTCAGCAAGTGTATGACCCATCGATGCAAACATGTGCGAGTCAAAAGGAGCCACAAGTCTTGTAAGTAAGCCACATAGGCTAGCACTAACCAGTTGAGTGCTTTCAACGTGTCGCAAACCGATTTCGCTGTATGTGATGTTGCATTGTCATGAAGGAAAATGATCTTGGGTTGCCTTTTTTAATGTTCTGGTCGTTTTTTGAGCAGCGAACGGCTTAAATCGACTAATTGCTGTTAGTAGCATTTGGTATTAACCGTTTCACTAGGCTTTAAAACAACTCATAATAGACCGCACCCTTCTTTTTTTCCTTGTTTTGGTTTTCCCCTGGGCTTGCCAATAATAGTCGATTATCCATCAACAACACGTGTAAATAGTAGCAATTATGAGTCACAAGGAATGGAATCTGACTAAGAATCCTATACCAAGAGGATGGAGAAACAATGACAATCAACGTCGATAAATGCACAACGTATGCATCCTGCAAAAAGAGAGGGAATGACATTGCCAAAGGTAAGAGCAAAAGGAGTTAGCTGTACCATACCATGACCACATCTGCAATTACAGGGCCCGCAATACCGACGAACAAAGGAATCAACCTACAATTAAGGAAGCAGAAGAAACACAGGATGTTTGAAAAACAATTAAAACCATCAACCACCAAAGCTATACAGAACAGCATAGCATGCTGTAAAGAGTGATCCGAAAGTTCAACGACTTTCTCCACTACTATAAAGCAAAGTTTACAATTCTTAATTATGAAAAATAATTATGGAGACTACTGCGAAACCAGCGCATATTGTCAAAAGGAAACGAATAGAATTTACGACACCCTTCTGGTCGTACCAAACACCGAGAATCGTCTTTCTGCCAAAGCGATTCTGTCTCGTGGTCGATATGGATGCTGCGCTTAGGTCCCCCCATGATCTTTTCCACTCGGGATTCTCAAAATAAATTCACTTTTCATCTCCAGTAACGATACAATGCAACAACCTTCTTTTGTATTATTGGAGCAAAATTTCACATGTATTTTTGCGCCTCTACATCTGCGTCTCGGACAAATCATATGATACCCATCTGCCCACCTTATGAATCTTTCTTATCTCTCGTAGGTGACTGAAAACAGCTTGTTCACTAACGCGTAATTACTCTGCGAGTTGTTTTTGTGTTTATATATCGTCTTCATCCAGCCATACTTGCAATATTACAACTTCGTACCTTTTTGATGGTTTTCTGTGTTGTTCCTTGTCAGCAGCATAGAAATTACCACTTTTGAAATACCGAAACCATGGTTCACATATATTTTGCGATAAAGCATGTTCACCGTAAGCTTCTCGAAGTAATCGGTGTGATTCAGCACCACTTTTTTTTTCTTCAAATGAAACCAAAAATCTTTATTTGGCACAAATTTCGACATATTGAATATAGTAAAACAATACTACGCAAATACTTTTTCAATTTATCATTGATGCGCATTCCACACGTGTTGATGGCGCAACAAAATGTCATATGTATCAAAATCTTTATGCTGCATACTACGCCGGTGAACATCTGGTGTCTCAAATCCGCATTTATACTTCCTCATTTTGGGAATAATAAGAAAGTTCTGTACATCTAGCTGTTCAAAACTATACTCCCTACTTACTCTACGTATTATTTGACTGAAAATTTTTTTATAACCTCTCACATATATCGGTGACTAATTCAGTTGTCCTTATTTTGGGATGGTAATAAGGTCGCGCTACGGATTGATAAATCTTTTCTCTTTCCTTTTCTAAAGCGGATAAAAGTACACACAAATACTTAATATGCTACTTGAACTTCCTGATTTTTTTATCCTCAATATCTATGTTTTAACTGAAATGATATAAATTGAAGGACACTAACCGACAGTAGCTATGTTCCTTTTATATCCTTAATAGGATCTGGGGGAAACCAAGCAATGTTATTCGCAAAAGTTCTTACGCAATATATACATGTATATACACTAGAAATTATCCAAGGCTTCGCCCATGTAATTATTTTTTTTTAATATGTAATCGATGTATCTGCTATATATATTAAACAGAACATTCACGCACAAATTATATATCAAAAACTTGTGTTTGTAATAATTAAGGAAATTCTGTTTATATATTTACTTAACTAATAACTGAAATATCACTAATAAAGATGCCGTCGTATTTAGCTACCACACTGCATGAGTATATGATATGTTTATAGCGCGTTATGTTTACGTTTGGCTTGACGACAGTAACAACATATTTTCCGATTTTGTTTATGGTTTGGACAATAGCCGACTATTAAATCATCGCTGTTTCTTACTTTTTTAAACTTTAAATTATTGTAATTTCTGTACTATTCGTGATATCAATGTGAAACAAAGCTTAGAACGAATCTGATAATATAAGTTATAGGCTGTGTGAGTTTCATCACTATTGCTGTAATAGTTTTTGAGTTAAATCGAAACAGAGACACAAATTTAAAAAAAAGATTTTCTGTATGTGTGCGATAAAAATAGCCCGATGCAGTGATTATAAAGAAAATATCCACAAATCACAAACAAACACTAGTTTTATATATTAGTATATATGTATATATATATTATATATAAAAAATTAAGCGTTTAATAGAAATTTATTTATACAAAAAGATAAACGTCAATTTAAACATGTTATAGAAAACTTAATCATGAAACAAACTTTTGTTTAACACACTTTTATGTTAAAACTACAAAATTTACTTACTCAGATTTTGACATAATGTTTAGAATAGCGATAGAATTGAGTATTAAAATATTCTATCATACAAATAAGCTACCGTATGTACGCACTTGTACAAAACACATTGCTATGACAAAATAATTCGACAAGTCAAATATTTGCTTTATACATCCAACACTCAGAATTGAAAACAATTCATAAAATCGAACCACCATCCTACCAATTATACCCGTTCACCCGTTCAGATAAACACTATTCAATATTACAAAGATACAATACAGAACGTTAGATTTCCTAATTGTGGAAGGAAGTTAAGCTTCAGGAGGAAGGAGCAGATATGCGAAAAGAACGTATAATAGTAGTAACAGTGATTAATAGAACAGAGAGATTTACTTTTTTTTTTTTTTTTGCTGGATCCAATGGATATTAAGTGTATAAATTTATCGTGCCCAAAAAAAAAAAAAAAAAAAAAAAAAATTTGTACATATTTATATTGTTTGTTAAAAAAAATCAACATTTATAATTCCATTTATACTTACAAAATAATTCGATTGCTTCAGTTTCTTGTGAACTAAAGTAATATGTCGATTTAAATTCGTTTTATTACTAAAATTCTTTGAACACAGATGGCATACCTACATTATTCATAAAATTTATAAAAGTATAAACAAAAGCTAATATTACTAATAAATTTTAAATTTAACATATACTCACAATATTTTCGTTGAACGGACTTCTAGTATTATTTATTTCGAACTGAAATTCATATACTCTTATCTTGCTGTATTTCACTATGTTCCTCACCATACTACACATATTTTTAATGGTAATAAAGGAATTTTTAAAATAAATAACTCTACAGAATGTAAGTAATTAATTAGTTCATAAAATAAAATACAATTTAAAATCAAAAAAGTTATTATGGAAACCTTTTTCAAAATAACATATTTCAATGCTGAATGTTGTATTACTTTTTCACTAAACATTGAATATAAGAGTATAGAAACTCACACACATAAATCAAATTTCGACTTGATTCAATTTTATATTTAAACCCTTTTTGTCCCGGAATTTATCCATTTAGCCAATACTGTCAATTTCTTGGATTTACTTACATGTATCTAAACTTTATATTTATTTTCTATACTTTTTATTTGTCACTATTTTTTGCATTATTGAGCTTCTTAGAAAGGACATTAACCCAATGTGTGAAAATTAGGATTAGAATAAGTAAAACTTAAAGTGATTTTTATTTTTCTCTAAATCATTAGTTACTTCAATTTCATCAAATTTTTTCCTTTATATTGTTCCCCCTTTTCCAAGAAGACTTCGGCTACATTTGACATTTGATAAATATCTTGGCTTAACCTAAAGATTGGATACAAAATTGGTTTCTGAAAATGGTTAGTGATACTGTGTTATTTTTTCAACAGAATGGGTAATGGATTTTAAATAAATCTATATATATAAAAGAAAGTAGTGTTCGTTACACCACTTAAAACTCAAAAACGGCTGGACCAATTTTCATGATATTTGATTTGTTGTATTTATCTTTACCCCGAAATGCAGAATATGTAATTTAAAATAAAAATTTGGATAATTTTTTCTTTTTCTATATAAAAAAACCAAAGTCTGGTGTGTTACACCATTTATAACTCAAGAACGGCTGGACCGATTTTTTAAATTTTTGATTTGTTGGATTAGTCTTCATCCCGAATAGCAGAATACTGAATAAAAAAAAAAATCGATGATTTTTTTTTTTTTTTAATAAGTTGGGTGTGTTATACTACTTATAATTCAAGAACGGCTGGACCGATTTCTATGATCTTAGATTTGTTGAATTTTTCTCCACCCCGAATAGTAGAATAAGAAATTTAAAACTAACTTTATTAAGAAATTTCATTTTTTTTTTCTGCTTTTGGCTCCAAAGGGGTCCACACAATTATTTATCTATAATTTTTGGATTTTATGAAAGGGCTTCTATGTTTTGTTTTATATTTCGAATTTCGCTTTTAAAGGGTTATCTGATGGTGAGATGAATTGTTTGAAGATAATTTTTCAGGTCGTTCTAAATTGCAAAAAAATGTTTAAAAAATTCCATAGTCAGTACTGTATGAATTATGGTATTGATTTAATTTTTAACCGGCAGGCTCTAGAATACGGGGAAAATATAAAATTTGAAAAATTTTGATATTTAGGGACTGAAATTTAAAAAAATACACCCTTAAAGCAGAAAGACTGGAAATTAACAAAAAGGTCACAGCTCTTTCCATGGTAGCTAGAAGATCGCTCTTTTTTTAAATGACGTATTTCCATCGCTGAAATATAGGAAAAATACGAGACTCCCAAAGTTTTAAAATTAAAGGGCCCAAATTTGGAAAAATACTTTAAGCGTACACATTATGAAATATTTAGAGTGATGGTCCACAGTGACTTAATTAGATTCTGATAAAAAAAAAAAAAAAAAAATTCATCATGGTACTTAAAAAAATAAATATTGCTAATATCTTACTTTAAAACGAATTAAATTTAATATATTCCTGCCATATATATTACTCTTGCAGCTGTTTCAGGTTTTCAGATATTTTAATTTGAATTTCACTCTTTTTGATTGATGTGTTCGTGTACTTCTTTTTCTTTTTTTTTTAAATAAATATATGTGATCGCTGCAATTGTTATGAAAATTTAAAAAGCGACATAAGTTAAACTCCAAAAGAACGGGCCACGAATCACAATTAGGAATAAAGGGAAACTAAACAATTTCTCTTAGGATAAAATGAAATTAGATTTTATAACGAAATAATACAGAATTGTATTTGTTTTTTATCATAACAAGTTTTCTTGAATTTCCTTTCGTCTGAGATCGCAGAGTTTTATCAACAGTAAACATTACAGCATTAACTAAGCGATATCTCCATTATTTTTGTGCTTTCACATCATCTCTAACTAACGATGATCAGTTTATCATATTCAATTTAGGGCTGTAGCGCACCACCACAATTTGCAAAAAAAAAAACAAAAAAAATTACTATCCGCTATCTGTTACTATCATCTACCTGCCATTATATGGCACTCATTCAAATTCCAGCTGTGTAGGCCCTCATGTTACGATTTCATTCAATTTGTGGAAAACATTTTAAGTTTCATGAGAATTGAACGGCGCAAGATAACGAGAAATTGCATTTATTTTTTGGATTTTGCTTTGGGCAACAGTAGAAAATTAGAATATCGAAAAAACGTTTCGGCCAATCCGCTAATAGCAGACAAGCTAACGTTCAGGCGTGACAACGTCTGTCGGGTCTGCTAGTCTTTATATATAAAATTGTAGGATATGTGTGTTTGTAATGCAACTTCTTCTAAACGGCTTAACCGATTTCGATGAAATTTTCTGTGCCTGTTTAAGAGGACCCATGTATGGTTTAGATTAAATTTGGACCAGGTAGATCCCTCCCAACCCGCACAATTTCAATTATTATTTCGAAAAGAAGAGAGATGGAAAAGAAATGTTCTTCTCACTGAGCCGTGCAGTGATCGTTACGCTCTTCGTTCGTGTTCTAGCAACCCCCTGTACCCTGCCCAACCATCGGATACTGTATTCAACTCCATGTACCACCACAGACAGCCCACTAGCGCCTCGAACGCCAAATTTCTCCGCTTTGACCTTTGACCTCCCTATTCCAGCCATTTGATCACGTTCTGGCGTCCTCCCGATGGGTTCATCACAGTAATTATGGTCTCATAAAGATTTTTCGTGTGGCAATTCAATTTACGAAATTATTTTTCTTTTAACCAAAATTGTTTGGTTTTCTAAATTTTTCCTTCGATTCATCATATCAAGAAATTAAGAGTAAGTATCGTTTTGTTTTGTAGAGTATGTTTTAAACTATGTCCGAATTTTTATGTTTTTCTAATTTTCACGTAAAATAAAGCGATCGCAAAATTATTTAAAACGTTTTAAAACTGTATTCCCAAATATAAAACGCGATGGTTTTTTTAAAAAATGAATTGAGAATATGTTTTTCAAATTTGTATGTACAAGAAAAAAATCTCGAAAATTATTTCAAACGTTTTCAAACTATATTCCTAAATATAAAACGCGATGTATTTTAAAAAAAAATTACATATGTTTTTTAAATATGTTCTTAAAATAAAGCGATCACAAAATTATTTAAAACGTTTTAAAACTGTATTCCCAAATATACAACGCGATGTATTTTTTAAAAAAAGAGAATCCAGATATGTTTTTCAAATTTGTATCTATAAGAAAGGGATCTCAAAAATTATTTAAAACCATATTCGGAAATGTAAAACGCGATGTTTTTTTTTAAAAAATGAATTGAGAATATGATTTTCAAATTTGTATATACAAGAAAAGGATCTCAAAAATTATTTCAAACGTTTTCAAACTATATTCCTAAATGTAAAACCCGATGTATTTATTTAAAAAAAAAAAAATTACATGTGTTTTTTAAATATATTCTTAAAATAAAACGATCACAAATTAATTTAAAACGTTTTAAAACTGTATTCCCAAATATAAAAAGTGATATATATTTAAAAAAAAAAAGAATCTAGATATGGTTTTCAAATTTGTATCTACAAGAAAGGGATCTCAAAAATTATTTAAAACCATATTCCGAAATGTAAAACGCGATGTTTTTTTTAAAAAATGAATTGAGAATATGTTTTTCAAATTTGTATATACAAGAAAAGGATCTCAAAAATCATTTAAAACGTTTTAAACCTATATTCCTAAATGTAAAACCCGATGTATTTATTTAAAAAAAAAAAAAATTACATATGTTTTTTAAATATATTCTTAAAATAAAGTGATCACAAAATTATTTAAAACGTTTTAAAACTATTCCCAAATATAAAACGCGATGTATTTTTAAAAGGAATTTAGACACGTTTTCAAAAATTTAAGTACACACTAAAACTTATGTCAAATGAAACATCATAATATGACATGTCATTGAATACATTTATCATTGCAGAGGTAGTACACTTTATTTATTCACATATTTGTATTTACTTTAATATGCGACTACTTTAAAATGAACGAAAATGGTGTTGTTTACTTTATTCCCTATATGTGTATATTTTTTTACAACGTTGAATGAAAACAGCGTACGTATTTCGATATTAATTATTGATTTTTGCAATAATCAATTGTCCATTTGAAACTTTAAAAAGTTTTTATACTCGGACATATTTCACGATTTTTTCATTTATACAAAATTATTAGTTAGGTAAAACGTATTCTTCTGGAAAATTAACATATCAAAATTTACAGGAATATCGAAAATATTCATTACTAACTAATCAAAAATTGTATTCTTTGGAAAACTTTTAATACTTGAAATATAAATTTTCTTTCTAAAAAATAGACAGTTATAAAAAAAAGCATATTGTACATGCAAACATAGTATATTTCTTTTGTTACTTACAATTGTACAAATAAATTTACTGTACTGTTGAAAAGAAATCTTTTCATATATCAAATATATTCTCCCAATTATTTCATTAGTTTTAAAAATATAATTCATATTTAAAAAAAAAAAAATACATAATTCTAGGAGGACACGTGTGTATGTCATTGAACCTCTCCTAAACGGCTTAACCGATTGAGATGAAATTTTTTGTGGGTTTTTGAGAGGCCCGCATGTGGTTTAGATTTTTTAAAATATAAATAGGAAAATAGCAACTCTGCGCCTCTTTTCTTAAGTATATAGTCTTTGATATAAATGTGCAAAGTTGCTATACCCTGCACCTGTTTCCCTCTTTTCCTAGGCCTCTCTCAACCCACCGAATTTCACCAATCATTTCTGTTTACTCTATAAAATAGAGAAAAAAAGATAGGAAAATAGCAACTCTGCACATTTATGTCAAAGACTATATACACTTAAGAAAAGAGACGCAGAGTTGCTATTTTCCTATTTCTTACACATAGAGGTGATGAGTGAAAGAGAGTTTAGCTAAAAAGTTTGAAGTACAGTAAAATCGCGATTATCCTTGTGTGTTTTAACCGGTTGGCGGATTAACCGCGCATCTATTTAAACTCGCGTGCTTCCTACAAATTGTGATGGGAAGGAATTTGACAACATGTTGATGATGAAAATATGGAGTGATTGGTTACTGTATTTTTAATGATGAAGACATTTTAAATGAAATCAATGTAGATTCTGAATGGAAAAATGAAGAGAAAGTCGAAATGTTAGTAGTAGAACAGCGATTGCATTACAGACTGTGATCACGTATTTCGAGTAGCAGACAGATGTATATTCTGCAGTTAGAACATTTCCAGAGACGAAGATAAAACAGAAAGAGATTCCCGGCAGACAGAAGAAACTGACTGACTTTTTAAATTAAATTTAATATGACGTAGTTTAAGTTATTCTATTCCTTTTTGTAACATTTTTTTTCCTGTACGTTACGTTCATTTCATTTTTGTTTCTACTCTACTTTGCGTTCTTATTTCTTCGTCTTGTCATTAATACAGTATTTAACATGAATAAAAACTTTTAGAATTTTATAGATCTTCTGTATATTATACAGTATTTACTTAATTAAATTAGTCTAAATAATCCAGTTTCCTTCTCGCTAAAAGGGGTTTTATTTCATAGCTATCATTTCCTATACAGTACTCTATCACACGTATTTATTATAAAGCGAAATGAAACAATACAGAAAATTATACAATTGCAATCGTAGATGGTTAGCTAACATTTCATAATATGAAATGGAGTGAAGAGCCTCCCGATCCACATATTACGTGGGTCGCAAAGCTCGGGATACATAAAAATTCGCGGAACGGCCGGCGGTGGGTTAACCGTGTTTTCCCGTATCGGTACATGATGAATCCCCAATTAACACGGATAATCGGGGTTTTACTGTATATAGAGTCTATAAATTTTACAGAATTTGACAACCAACATGTAAGTTTGTTGAGCACATTATTTAACAAATTATTTAGTTACTCATATTTATGCGTTGTATATTTATACTAGAGCAATGCCACGTCGAAAATCAGATATTGGCCGACGTTCACGGAATACAAGGACAACCCGCTCCTATAGGTTAAGCAGAACGGCAGAAGAAGTATTAAGGCACAATGCAAATGCAAGAGAATATATTGCAAACATACGCCGAAATGAAAGTGAAGAGCAACGCAATGAACGCATTCGAGCTGATGCATTGAGACGAAGACAGCGACGTCAACAGGCTGCCAGGAATCTCAAAAAGTATTTAAAAAGTTTTAAAACTATATTCCCAAATATTGTGCATTTATTGAACTTAATTAATTTTGAATATTAATTTTATCTTAGTAAAAAACTGAATTTAATTTAGCCAATAAGTTAACACAACATTTATTGATTCTGAGGCGGTACAAAGTTCACTGGGTCAGCTAGTACATTATAAAACTATTTTATTTTTAAATTTAGCTTACTCCTCTATGGTTTCTATGATTCACATGAATAATTACATTACAAAAAACATAATTTTGTTATTCTAGCACTTTAAATAAGCGCGGGTCTCAGGTAGTCTGCTTGATGTACCAGATCTCATAATGATCTGGGCAGCAATATATATATATATACATATATATATATATATACATATATATAGTATATGTATAAGAGCAGCAGTGTGTAGGTTGCAGTCTTAAGGGCACGTTGGTATTATGTAGTAGTGGAATTTGTATAAAGAGAAAATGCCAAAAATTCGAAAAGTAGTCCGTCTGGCAGGGGCGGATCCAGTTAGGGGGGGGGGGGAGTTTTTTTTGATTAAGAACTGTATTTCAATATCGTTTTTTTTTACAATACGAGTTCTCATACAAAGGCACCAAGCCAAAACCTTCTTACAATAAAACTTAATAATAAACTTTAATTTTTTTTCTTTTTTCTTTTTATATCGGGGTTTGAGAAACTTAATGCTACATGATCTGGGGGATTTTTTTTTGTTTTTGGTTTGTTTTCTTGTCTTGGGATTTCCCTGGGCTTGTCAGCAACGGATGATTACCCTGTAACACGTGTAAATAGAAGCAATTAGGAGTTACAAAGAATGGAATCTGACAAAGAACGCTATACCAAGGGTGGAAAAACAATGACAATCAACGTCGATAAATGCCAAACATATGCACCCTGAAAAGAGAAGGAATGACATTGCCGAAAGTAAGAGCAAAAAAAGTTAGCTGTCCCATACCATGGCCACATCTGCAATTTAGGTTATGCACTGTATACTTATTTAATAGACAATAATATTTTTATTATTTTTATTTAATTTTTTTTTTCTGAAAGTCACGTGTGATTGATTTTGGTTTGATTTACCATTTAGGTTAGATTGTCTTGCCCGGGTATAAATATTGAAAATTATGTATGTGTTAGTGTGTAAATTTTAAGTGTAATGTTGTTTATTTAATTGAGTAATGTAAATCACTGTAGGTTGTTATTTTTGCCAGTAAATTTTGGTTTTAAATTTTTGTATTTAGTTTCCGAAGTTGAATTGCTCAAATTGAGGTATTCTATGTTGAAGTGTCTGATGTCGTCATACTTACTGCAGTGAAAGATTACATGATTGGCATTTTCAATTTCCCCACAGTCACATTTGTCGTCTTCAGTAATTTTGTATTTTTTTAAGTAGGCTTCGAAGTGTCCGTGGTCAGTGAAGAGCTGGGTAGTGTAATAGTGTCAGATGTTAACTGTAAGCCTGTTCTAATATTTGGGATTAACCTGTGGGTACGCCGACCTGTTATATCTCTTTTCCACGAGGTTTGCCATATGAACATGAAATAATTTTTAACGTGTCTTTTGAGTTGTTTTAGTGACATTTTTATATGTAAGTCATGGTGGATTAGCATATAGGAACTGTTCTGAAGAGGATTTATTGGAGGTAGAAAGTTCATTATTTGATAGACATGATCGTTAATATACTCAAAATTTTTATGGTTTTTTATGGTAAAAATGATTGATCTATAGTTAATTTCTAAGTCTAGTCGAAGGACTTCCGCAAGAGCAACAGCGGCACTGTGGGAAATTGTTCTAAAAGCTCTACAGGCGATTATTAAGTATTTACGTTGTGTAGAGTAGATTTTTTGCTTTAGGGTTTTCCTTTTTAGGTGTTGGAAAAACACAGAGTTACAGTAACACACTGTATTCTCAACAGGTGACTTGTACAGTATAAGTCTGTACTTGTAATGAAAGCCCCATGTATTTCTGCACACCTCTAGTAATTGATAGTATTTAGCGTCCAACTTAGATGTGTTGTAGTCTATATGTTGTTTAAAGGATAGTTTATTGTCTAATATAACTCCTAGGTATTTAAAATGTTCGACTACGTTTAAAGTGATCCCCTTGTAAAGTACTTTAATATTTTCCCTTTTTAGTTTCAGGGAATTTGTGAAAAAGGAGACAAAGCATTTTTCAACTGAAAGATTAAGCTTTACTTCATTTAGCCAGGCTCCGAGTAACTCAAGCGTTTTGTTAGCTGTTTTTTCGAAATTGACTTTTGTATCGTCTGTTATTATGAATAGTAAGTCATCTGCATATGCGCATAGGTCAACGTTCTTGTCGTATGGTAGAGCTTGGTTGAATAATATATTTCCGAAAGGTGGACCTAAAACATTACCCTGTGGGCAGCCTTTATTGGTTTCAGTGTTTGCACTTTGATTACCTATTTGTTGAGTTTCACGTTTTTAAAGTAGCAATATATATTGTACTTAGCAATGGTTTGTCTTTGACCAGAATAGATTTTAAAATATCAAATAAAGCAGGATGCCAGCAGTCATCAAAGGCTTCTTTGATATCCACTCCTATGACGAGAACGTTCGATTTCTTCTCAAGGCTCCTGCTAATCTTGCTGATCGCATAATTCACAGTATGTTCTGTGGACAGATCTTGTCTGAATCCAAACTGTCTTTTATTAAAAAAGTTTGTTGAGTTCAGATGGCAAGTTATCCTATTTTTTAATAGTTTTTCGTAAATTTTGCTTACAGTATTTAAAAGACATATTGGGCGATAGGAGCTGACGAGATTTGCATCTTTGTTTGATTTATGAAGTAGGATTACATTTGCTTTGCGTCAGGGTTTAGGGAAATAGTTTAAGGAGAAGATTTTTTTTTATAGGAATGGAAGGAGTTTTGGATAGACCTTGTAGATTAATTTTAGTGTTTTATTTCTAATATTGTCAGGTCCAGCAGCCTTGTTGTTTTTTAAATTTTTTATAATGCCATTTAGTGCGCAAGTATCACGAGGAGTCTGTTGCGAGTGAGTAACATTTTCTTGTATGGGAAGTTTAAAGTTTTCTCTTTGTATTTTCTGTATGTTGCTGTCTTTGTCAGTGCTGTTTAGCGGAAAAAGAGAAGATAGGGAGAAGTTTAGATTGTCTGTCACATTAATGATTTTATCGCCATTATTTTTTGCGAAAAGTAGGATATTGTTTGGTTTCTTTGATTTCAGAAACGTTAATTTGTAACTTAAGCCCCATGGTTTGACATTTTCGGAGCAAATTGGGGGGGGGGGGGTTATATAATTACATTATATCTTTTATGGTACGCAGTAGATTTGAGAAATACGTTGGTTCATAAAGAAAATCAAATAACGACCTCTTTAGAAATTTAAAAATGTTTTAAAAATACATAATTATTACATTTTAATTTAAATTTGATTTTATTTTTAGGTAAAAAATAAAAAAATTATAAAATTCTAGTTAAAATGGTAGTTTAGAATTTGAATAGTAAAAAAGATATTATTTTTATTAGACTTTACTTCTTTTTTATTTTTGTTAGTAATCCGATCCGGATTCTTTGTTTGTGAGCAAGTACACAGAATATATACATTTATCTTTGATCTATTTTCATTTACATTACAAAATAAAAATTAAAAATAAATAAGAAAGGCAAAAGATCGATGACAGTTGGGTTTAAAATAAAATAAAAACGCAACATTAATAGTTTTACTAGAGAACAGTATTAAATATTAGTTATAATTAAATCGATAGGTAACATTTATACAAATCTTTTAAGTATAAATTAAGTTTCTCTGTTATAACAAATTTTTTCATAGAAGTTTTGGTCCTTTGGGAAAGAAGGGGGTATTTCCCCCCCCCCCCCGCACCGTGGATCCGCCACTGCCGTCTGGTCAGATGTTACTGATAGAGCAACACTTCGTGTCAGCCAAATAAAAAGCAACATGTTCTGAAATTGCACGTGAATTGCTTGTTTGTTATGAAAATGAAGTTGAAATCTTCTTCGGTCGTATCATTGCAGTGGATGAAACTTGCTACATGACTTCAAGCCCAAAATGAAGTCTTAGAGCATTTCTAGCCAACAGTTGAAAATACAAGAATTGATGGTTCTCACTTATGATAAATGGGGCATAATCGCCACAGATCAAGTTCCAACAGGTACACTAGTGTCACTGAAGCATACTACAAGAACTTTCTTCAGAATTTCTTGCCCCCACAAATCTGTAAACTGCGTCCAGGAATGTTGTGTATTGATTTTGCATGATAATGTACGCCTGTACATCAGTGCACTAACCACCAAACTTCTTAAAAAACATGACTGGAAACTGTTCCGTCACCCGGCTTATAGTCCTGATCTGAGTTCACTTGACCTCAATTTCTTCCCCAAGCTGAACAAACTACTTTCAGAGGGTGCGTTTTCCAACAGTAGAATAGTTGCAAAGAGAAATGACCCAATAGATTCAGATGCTCAATAAAAGCGGAACGCTAAACAGAATCCAAGCACTTCCACATTGTTGTCAAGAGCGCATTGATGACAAAGGAGACCATATATTGAAGGTCTATAATCAATTGTATCTTCTTTAATAGATATTTTTTGAGTTAAAGTCAACTGTGCATTACTTTTGAGACAACCCATGTACATATCTACGTTATATATATAAAAGCGAAAATCGGGAAATATTTGAAAGACACAGAAATTATTAACATATCGTTGCAATTACTAGGTCTATGACGCTGAAAATTGACACCTAATACAACCATACTATGTAATGACACCACCTAAAAACATATTAAAAAAAGTTCGAATTTTTTAGGTGGGGTAAAAATTAGAAAATCGTCTTTTAAAAAACCAAAAATCACGCTACAGCCGAAACCATTTACATCAGATAATTGAAATTTTACATGAACATTACTTATATAAAGATGTCAAATAAGAACGCCTTTTTGAAAATTCGAACTTTAAGGGGTGAAAAGGGGTTAAAAACTGTTTTCCAAAAAACACACAATCTGTAATATTTTTGGTGCAAATGGATTGATCAAATTGCAATTGCGCATAAAGATACCTCATATAGTGTACTAAATGTGTGTAAAATTTTTTTCAAACCCCAAAATTTTAAGAGCGGAAAAAGTCAGAAACTTATTTTGAGAAAACCAAAAATCACGCTACAGTTCAAACAAATCGTGATTATCGCGTGTAATTTCGTGTGTGTATCATGTAAATACTGATTATGTCAAATAAAAACGTTTATTTAAAAATTCGAACTTGAAGGGGTGAAAAGGAGCTAAAAACTGTTTCCCGAAAAATACACAAACTGTTATAGTTTTGGTGAAAATGGGTCTTTATAATTGTAATTTCGTATTAAGATACCATATTTGGTGTACTAAAAGTGTGCGAAACTTTTTTTCCATCTTTAAAATTTGAAGGAAGAAAAAGAGCAGAAATTCATTTTTGAGGAAACCAAAAATCACGCTACAGTCCTTACGAATAGTGATTATCGCATTTAATTTCATGTGAATATAATGCATATATTGAAGATATCGAATAAGAACGCTGTTCTGAAAATTCGGATTTTAAGGGGTGGAAAGGGGGTTAAAAGCTGTTAAAAACATACACAAACCTTTATTTTTTTGGTGGAAATGGGTTTAATTGTAATTTTGCATGAAGACATATGTGTATGGTGTACTAAAAGTGTGCAAAATTGGTTTCCTTCTCCAAAATTTTAAAGAAAAAGAATGGCAGAATCCTATTTTTGAGAAAACCAAAAAGCTTGAAGATGTGAAAAGGGATAAAAAACCATTTTCCAAAAAATACATAAACCGTTATATTTCCTCTAGAAATGAGTTATCAAATTATACTTTTGTCTTAATATTCTTTATACAGCATACCAAAATTGTACACAATTTGTTTTAAGTACCTTAAAGTTAAATTGTATCAAAAGTTTCATCCTGTTTTTGGTATAAAATAATGATTATGCCTCACTGAAACCATTTGCATTAAGTGTCAGAAAACCCATTTGAATACGTCATATACTGAAAATATCAAATGAGAAAGATTTTTGAAAAATTTAACTTTAAGTAGTGAAAGGTGGTTGAAAACTGTTTTCAAAATATAACTAAAGTGTTATATCTTCGTAATAAATGGGTGCTTATCATATTATAATACTTACAAAGTTGTGTTTCATTTTTTTTATATCTTCGGATTTTTAAGAATGAAAAAAGGTTATAATCTATTATTAGAAAACTTAATATCACACAACATCCAGAAAAAAGTGTGCTTTATGTACTTAGCTTGGTTTCAGATTAAAGTGGCTTAGAAATTGGAATTTGTTGAAAATTCAAATAGTCCATTATTAGGAGGAGACAGAAATATTTCTGTCGAACATTTTTATCATATCCAAAAAAATTTAAAAAACATACTTCTGTCATTGTTATTTTTTTTTTTTTTTTTTGGGATCGCCAGTCGAGGGAATTACCCAGCATTAGGTTGTGTTAATGAAAGAGAGGGAGAAACGAATTCGAATTGAATATTACTTGAGATAGAAGCAGTGAAGGACGCTGTAATAGGAATGATTGCCAGGGATGGAAATGAAAAAATAAATGAAGCACTGTATGGAGTAGGCAAACCGAGTTTCAGGAGTTGATTATAGAAGTGAGAGCGTTTTATAGATACAGACGCGCATTCAAAAATGATGTGATTTGTGTCACAGATTAGATCAGGATCATCCAGATGGAAGGAACAAAAAGGGGAAGAGGACATAGAAAAGCGAAAAGAGGATACCGGAAGACGACTGTGATTTAGGCGAAGCCTTCAAATGGAAGAGATAAGAAAACGCAAGAGATGAGGGAAGTCATAGTACCAAGGGTACGGAGAAGGATGGGTTTGGATACTAAGATATAAGGATTCAGGATTCGAGAATAAAAGAGGACAAATATCATGCTATCGCCTACGATGTAAATTCCTGGAAAGAACGTTAAGATTACAAGAAGAAAATTTGGATAGAAATTGACCAGTCTGAATGGCAGATCAAACTAATGAATCAACCAATTCATTGCCTTCAATGCCAACATGACTGGGGGACCATAAGAAATCGATTTGAATGGAACGAACGCTATACAATCTAGTGACAAGAGAACGAATTAGGAAAATTATGAAATCTGAGGAATGACGAGGAAGAGGAGAGGCGATAAACAATAGAACACGTTTTGAATCCAAGACTATCAAAAATTTATTGGAGCCGTTGTTGGAAGAAATGTATTGGATAGCACGAAGGATTGCAGTGGGCTCCGCGGTAAATATTGGACAGAAGGAAGACAGTTTATAAGATTCAAAATGGTTAAGTGATGGGACCAAAAAGGCAGCTCCCGTACCGTCTGTTGTTTTGGAGCCATCAGTAAAGATAACTGTGTGGAAAGGAAATAAGGATTGCATGACATGGTTATATTCCTGCCGGACTACATGAGTCGGCAGGTTCTTGTGGAAGACGGAAAGAGAGTATATCTTAGGCGTAAAAAGGAAATTGGAGTAATTAAGCATGAAGTAAGGGAGTAAGGAGCGAATTGGTTAAGTCTTTTGGTTATATGACAAAGAATAGGGATTTTCCTAGGAGAGAAACGCCAGTTGAAGGAAGATGAGAAGGGAAGCAGTTTTGAAGGAAAACAACTAGCATGGAGAAAATTAAAGTAATCGGGATATAGAGGAAATAAGCCTTATGTTTATAGATGAATAAAGTGAAAGTGCACGGTTCACTAGTCATGAGTTTAGTCATGTAATGCCCATAACACTTTGAAAGCGTTATATACATTGCGCTCATGTATTTGATCATGCGTGATTGATGTTGTTTAGAGGAACACATAAGGATAGAACAAGAGTACGGGTCTCTGGACATGGGTTCAGACATGTGATGACCATAACACTTTGAAAGCGATATATAAACTGCACTCATGAATTTGATCATGAGAGATTGTTGACGCTTGGAGGAGCACGTAAGGATAGAAAAAGTGTACGGGTCTCTGGACATGGGTTCAGACATGTGATGACCATAAAGCTTTGAAAGCAAAGTATAACCAATATCCATAATCTTTGCTATGATATGTGGTTGTTGCTTAGAAAAGGACATACAAAAGCGAATAGTGCACAGGTCTCTGGACATGAGTGCAGACATGTGATGACCATAGCATTATATGAAAGGATGGGATAATAGAGACTGAAAAATAAACATTAGTGGCTTCAAGAAGATGAAAGGAATTGATTAGACAGAAGATTAGAGAGAGAGTTTACAAAGCTGGAGGTGGTAGAAATATTGTGGTTCGCGAGGAGTTCTATAATCGAGGATGATAAATTGCAACTATTGTTTGTTTAGTTGTCGGTAGAGTATTTCGGATTTTCTGACAAATAAGGGTTGGAATTTTTAATGGCCCAGCCATTAGAAGGAAGCGGAGAACGATTGGAAGGAAGAGGCGGAAATTGAGGAACAGGTTTTGTGACATGATGCTTTTGACTGGATTTGTGAAAGTATTTATTTTTGCTATTGGCAGATTGCACCGGAGGAAAAAATCGGGACGGCGAAAAGTTTTTAGGTTTATTCGTAGTGAGGGGGTTATAGGCTGCAGCACGATCGGCGTATGAAAAGGCAGCAGAAGCTAAGGATTTGGATTTGAAGGAATTGGCTTCCTTAAAAGAGATGTTCTCGTGCGCCATAATCTTTTTAATTTTTTTTTGGCGAATCCACTCTGGACACTGTCGATTATTTGGGGAGTGCTGACCTTTACAATTGCGACAGGTTGGGGGAAGGTTAATATTGGAGCACTCTGAAATGGAATGCTTATCAGAACAATGCGAACAAATAATGGATGCACTACGGCATTGTTTTGCTATATGACCAAACAGAAAACAGCGGGAACATTGAGTAGACGTTAAAAATTAGCCTAAAGATAGAAACTGAGTCCAGAAGCTGATTTCCTTCAAACTTAATTTCTGCTGATTGCGTGAGAATTTTAACTCCATCCTTTGTTCTATAAATATGCCTAGTAGACGCTACAGGAATAGAGGATTCTAAGCCTTCCATGATTTCTTCCTCAGAAATGGAAGAATAGACTCCAGAAATTATGCCAAAACAGTATAATAAGTTCGTGGGGATAAATGCTTTCAGTTTATTGTTTTCAAAAAATTTACTGTTAGCTAAAAAGAAGTTGACATCAAATATATTGGAAAAAGAAAGTGATATCCGATTTCTACCTTGAGGTTGTATTTTGGAGCACTTTGCGGATATTTTGAACAAACATTTCGCAATTGCTAAAGGATGCATATTACCAAAAATTTTTGTCATTAGACTCACTTTCAAGAGAAATTTGATATGGAATTGGATGAGATTCTACTTTATTTGATTTGTGCGGTATACTTGAATGTGGCGATAATTTTCTTTTAGGTGTTGCACGTTCGGTGGTGTTTGAAGAGGGGGTAGAGGGGATGTTATTTGTGATAGACATAATCTCTTGGTTGCAAGGGGTGGAACCTATTGATCGAATGATTGGCGTAGACAACGTTGGTGGCGCGGAGGTGTGAGAAGAAATATCGGTAGGAGGAAGCGGAGGGGGTTTATTCCATCCGACTGGCGGCGAGTGGGGAACCATCGTTACATGTTTTTTTTCTCTTGAGCGATTCAACATGTTCTCTTTCCGATTTAGTTTCTTTTTTTGGGGGTTGTTTAGTGTTTAATAACAGCGTAAACAATATGGTGTTTATTCTGAACAGGGACAGCTTATATTTCCAGGGAAAATTAAACTGTTTTTATTATACCAATCAATTCTTTTCTGTACTGTCCATGTTCGTTTGAAATTTGTTTCCATGTCCATATTCTTTTCGTATCGTTTACATCAAAATTATTTCGTTTTCGCAGGTTTTGTCTGTTAAATGTGCTGTTTTTAATCATTTAAAAATTTATTTTGTAAATTGCCTGGCCATGCAAAACAGCCGTATACATTTTTTAAATTTACTTTTTTACTTTTTTTTTACTACTTTTTATTTATTTCTGTCACTACTGTCTCGGAAATTACTGGAAAAGACAACGGTTTACTTTTCTTTTTTTGTTTTTGAAAATAATTCATGTCTAATGTAAATGTATTAATTATCAAATTTATGTATTATATTTTGATATGTTGTAAATGTTTATTCAATAATTTTTATTCCTTTAATTTTCACTTTCGTATGTTTAAGTTTAATTTTATGTATATATATATATATATATATATATACTGTAAGTATGAATGTAGAACTAATATGTGTTAACGATACAATAGTTCGTCATGTAAAATACATAGATAGGGATGGTGCATGTTTGTTTTCGTCTCTATCTTATTTATTGTACAGTAATGAATTATTAGGAGTAGAAATACGAAAATGTATTGAACAATATGTTTATAAAAAGTGAGAGAGGTTTAAGCTATATACTATTGGACTTATTTATTATTTATTTAAGGTCGCCTTGCAACTACAAGGTTATTGACGATCACAATTAACAATTACATAAATAATCAGTTTAACATTTACTGACACAATTTAACACAATATAATTTCAAATTTCATTGATTAACTTGGCTTCTTTGAGGAACACTAAGGTCTTGTAGCATCCGTTGGTTGAATTAAGACAGTCCTTGAGGTTGTTCGGTAGCTGGATTTTGTTTCTGATGGCGACGAGACTTGGGTATTCAATTAGTATGTGCTTAATAGTAAGAAGTCGCGGCTATTTTTGGTTCTCTGCTAATTAGGAATGAGTGGGTTAGCTTGGTATGCCCAATTTGCAGCCTTGAGAGCGTAACCTGGTCTCTTCTGCAGAACGAGTCCACTGGTATAGGTTCTAAGGGAGCTTCTCTAACTTCCGATATTTTTGGGGATTTATTTCTTGCCCACTCTTCCCAGACGTCATTCCAATGGTTTCTCATTGAGCTCTTTATGCACTTTTTAATTTCAGAAGCTGTGGTGGCCATTGAGTTGCTGATTTCTGTGTTGTTAATTGTCTATTGGACTTAATAGGGATCATATAGAAATAAAATAGAATATGTAACTGATATGCCAAATATTCAAACTTTTGGGCCAAAACCGCTGTATAATTTTTTTAATCAACTGTTGTTTTTTGTTTTTTTTTTTGTAGAAGTCATTCCTAACCTGAAACATTTTTTTAAATAATTTTCTACCAGGAACATTAAAATTACTGCAGTTTACTGTAGCGTTAATAAATCAATTTTAATAAAAGGCTTGAGACAGGGTGATTGAAAGATATAATTGAAAAAGATGTTCTCTTAAATATGTAACTATGGGAGATTACTGTGTGAATAACTCGGCCTTTTCAAAACGATGGCTGTGTGTGCTGTTTAGTTGAGCAAAACTTTTTGTTAGATCACGACGAACAGGTTATAGAAAGATCAATAATTTTTAGCTAAACTTGAAACGTGAAGACTATTTTCTGTTGGACGATGATAAACATGTTTCCCTGATAGAGAAAGAATCTTTACATAAATACAATTCTAAATAAAACAAACATTTTTTTATGGATTTCCAAATACAGATTTAAACAGGCATTAATACACGGGCGAAGCCGTGGGACACGGTTAGTAAATATATAAATGTATAAATATATATACGAGTACATTACATATATTTATATGTATACTTGCTATAATGTAATTCTACATCAAACGAAGCAGCATAAGATAGATTCAGTGATGATATTCTCAATTGATAGAGAACGTTTGCGATTTCTGAGCACAAATCTTCGGTCACTATTAACGTTTCATTGTATATTCTACTGTGAAATCCATGTTTGTATTTGAACTTTCTTCTCACATTCCATGGACAATATCTTCAGTAATACGCGACTTATAGGCGATGAAAAAGAGCAAGCAGTCAGTGTGATTGCAAACAATATATAAAATTGATTTGGATAGGACGTGTTGCACACGTCATTAATACATATAATCCAGTGTCGGCATAGAATAGTTAAGTGAAAGAAAATGAACAACAAATCAAAACAATTGATTACAATAAATTTGAGCAACTTGTTATAAAAGATAGTTGTAACGAACAAATTAACCAGATGGTTAAATCAACAGATGAACTATTGCTGAATGAACAGTTGAACGAAGTCATGAATAAAATCCAAAATATTAGAAATAAAGCGAGGAAGTGAAACTAGTAAAAACTCAACTATGGTGGAACACTACATTAGAACAACGCAAAAAAATAAGTGAAGCAACTGACCAAATTAAAGTACATATATAAAAACAAAAAGAAAAATAATGAACTAAATAAGATACTTACACTGACGTTCATATGGGTCCCTGGACACATCGGGGTACCTGGTAATGAGAGGGTCGATGTGGAAGCGCGCTAATGCCAGAGGACTCGGACCTACCATCCTCGATGATGCATATTTTTCTAAAGAAGAGCGAGAACCAATAGAAAACAGAATGGGCAGCTACGACAACGTTCTTAAAAAAAATTAAGTCCACAGTCGAACCATGGTAGCCACCGGAGGGAATATCTCGGCATCATTTTAAAAGTCTTAGCCGGCTGCGAATACGGCCACGTCACTATGTCGCACGATCATATAATTAGCAAATCTTCGCCCACCCACTATGTGCTTCTTCTGCGGCCAGGCTGGTATACCGACAGTTTCACACATTCTTCTCACGTGCCCAAAGTTTGACACGTTCAGGACGCAACATAGCCTACCCAACAACATATAGGACTGTCTGGCAAATACTAAAACTAACGTCACAAGGGTTATAGTCTTCGTCAGAACGAGTGGTTTGACCGAACACATATACGTTATCTCCATATATGTGCTGTAATGACCTTAGTAGTTACAAACGGCGCATATAAAAGAGGCGAGGAGGAGAATTAAAAAAAAAAAAAAAAAAAAAAAAACACTACTGAAAGAAACCACCGCAAGATATAGAAGAGACAAAAGTGAATCAGAAGTGTGAGGAAACAACTAGTTGCCAATTCGTCGGTGTGGAGCAAGCTGTATAAAATCGTTATGAACAAACATAGAAAATTTAATTTTCCAACATTAATTAATGGCCAAGGGGAAATTATAATAGATAAAAAAGAGAAATATGAATTTATAAGTAATGCTGTTTTTCCAAAAGTAGATAATGAACTCTAGACATGCGATACAATAAGAAATTATAAGTTAGACAAAGTAGATGAATTAAATATTACGAAAATAATTAAAATGTGTAATAACAAAAAGGCCAGTGCTGTTGATCAAATTTCCAATGAAATGATAAAAATTTTAAACAAACATCATATCACATTAATACCTACTACAGCCAATTTGTATTTAAATATCTGCACTTTTCCAGAAATATGGAAGAAAGGGGACATCCTGCTAAACAAACCAGATAAGGAACCCTCATCACTAAAAGCTTACAGACCGATAACTTTACTCTCTAACATTGGAAACATTTATGATAAAATAATAAAACACAAAATTGATCAGGTACTGAATAATAACTTAATACTGAATGGACAACAATATGGATATATAAGGAACAGATCAACGGAAAAAGCTATTTTGAAATGTCATGCATTTCATTAACTACTACTAAAATTATTATAAATTAATATTATTAATAAGTTTTGATATCAATGGTGTCTTTGATAATATTAATTAGTCAAAAATTATAGAGTGTCTGCAACTGAGTAAATTTGATTCAAACCTAATTGATATAATAAAAAATTTCTTAAAAAATAGAGAAATTATTTTTCAAAATAAGGATTCTTTTTAATATTGCAATGGCAAACATATATGTAATAACACTGGACATTATAAAAAGTTATACGGATAACATTTTATTGATTTCAGGAATAAATAATATAAAGGACATTCCTCAAATAAATTAGAAAATTAACAACATTAACAACAAACTCATTAATCTTGGGCTACATTTAAATCTGGAAAAAACTAATTCTATATTAATAACCAGAAAACATGAAATTAAAAGTAGAATAGAAAAATAATTAAAACTGAATAATAAGCCTCTTAAATTTAGCAAGGAAATTAAATATTTGGGTATATACATAGATGAAAATCTCAATTTCAGTAAACATGTTGGCTACATCATGGATAAAATTTTAAAAATATTACACACAACTAGTATAGGTCTGTATAACAGAAGCTTTGGTTTAAAATTTGTGGATAGGAAAATTCTTTACTCAGTGCTGTTCAGAGCTATAACAGAATATGGGTCCTTGATTTATTTTCCTAACATTTCAGTAAAAAACAAAAAATTAAAATGGAACAAAGGAAAATCATCTTAAATATAATATCTGCATATAGAACGGTTTCCTATACATCTTCGTATGTCATATCAGGAATTATGCCAGTGGATTTACAGTTGAAAATGATTAACGAAATAAAGATAACCAAAAACAACCATAGTGATAGGACAATGGTAATACAGAAAATAAAAGAAGTAAAGTTGAAATACCTGGAGGAATGGCAAAGCACTTATGAGCAAGAATTAACACAAAGACGATCGTGTGGATTATTAAACAGAATCAAGGATAGATTGAAGAACAAATCACTCAATCCAGATTTCTTTCTAACACATCTTCTGTCGGGACATGGTAATTTCAGGGAGTATCTAAAAAAAATGGGCATAACAAATAATCATACTTTTCCATACTGTTCCAAATTCGAGCACATAAGAACTGAATACAACATCGGTGGAAACTACAATTGGTTCAAGAATAAAAATTATACTATTAAGACCATAACATATATAACCACCATATTAAAGAAAAAGAAAAGGATATGATGTTATAATCTAATTTGATTACTTTTTCTCTTTAGATATTTTGTAATTTAGAGGTGATACAGATAAACCATTGTTCAAACGGTCTCCATCTACAAGAATTTATACTTTGTAATCACTTTTTGTACTTATTAAGGTGTTGTAATTTTAAGAATTATTTGAAATTTAAAAAGGAGTTAAATTAAATATTAAAAAAAAAAAAATGAAAAAAAAAACCTGTTAGTCCTAGGTGTGGAAGCACCATTATTGTAGCATATGTTGCTTTTACTTCCAACAGATGGCACTGTAGTAGGCCAAACAGAAGAATAACTTTTTAATTGTGTTACCAGTAGGCAAAAATGATAAAAAAACATATGCGTATTCAAAGGCAATGTTGTGTCAAAATTTCAAAATAATTGGTGAACAATTTTCAGAGATTTAAGATTTTGGACAAATGGAAATTTTTACTTTTTTATGCATGAAAATAATAGTTTTTAAAAACAATTTCCTATGCAAAATCTAGAAATTTTAATTTTATAGAACATTTATATCAAAAATATCTTGATTCTTTAATAAAATTTTTAATACAGAAATAATATTTTCATTAAGTTACATTTATTGCACCCGTTAGTGGCATTCCTTAAATTTTATTTCAAATTACGGTACATTAATGCATTTAACTCATAAAAACTACTTCCATCATATTTATATATTTAAATAATATGTAATATTAATAATTGTAACAGATCATATGATTTAAAACATGTTAAATGATTTTTGTTTTTTTACATAAATATTGCTAAGAGTAAAATTATCTTTTTAGAATTTATTACATTGCAAGCTATTAAATGTAGAAACTAGAAAGTAGAAACCAGGGCTTGAAAGCCAAAAGCTAAAAGCTGAAAGCCAATCATTTTTAGATGTCATAAGCATAAGCTAAAAGCCATATTTAAATTTCCATAAGTTAAAAGCCTAAAGCTTAAGCTACATTCAAAATTTAAACAGTCGAAAGATGAAAGCTTAAGCTGTATTTCTAAAAAAGCTAAATTAAGCTTTATATTCGGCTTAAGCTTTTTTTTTTAAATTTCTTGATTTTGCATTTTTGACATAAATATTCTCGTAAGAAATTGTTTTTAAAAACTTTTATTTTTGTGTAGAAAGAAAAAAGTTGAAGTTTCAATAGTGATGCTTAATAGTTTGATGCATAGTAATTAGTAAATGATTTTAGTTAACATCTATTGAAATTCATTTTGTAAGCCGAAAGCTGAAAGCTTAAGCCATATTTTAAATTTAAACAGCCAAAAGCCGAAAGATTAAGCTGTATTTTTCAAGGACATAAGTCGTATTATTATTCAGCTTTCAAGCCCTAGTAGAAACACAATACTGTCACGTCACGTGCACTCATGAATTCTTCCAAGAACCAAATTCATACATGAGGTCATGCTGATCACACTGTTGTTACACTTTATCAATATTATGATATCATTACATTGAGTTATCAGTAGTTTATATATGTTTCACTACCGCCGATTTTTTATCAATATAATTCACTTTGAGTGCATGGCGTATCACGTTTCAAGAAACTTGCTTCATATTAATACAAAATACTTTTGTATCAACTGATTAATTTACATAAATACAAGTGTGACTATATACAATTTTTGAGTTTGTCAAAATAAGCATCTATTATTATAACCATAAAGTTATTTAGGGTCTAAAGGAACCTAGATTTAGGAAAATTTCAGTTTCAATTATCTTTCCCATCAGTCAGTGTTTAATCTTAAAATGATTTTCAATAACACAATTACATATAATAGAAAATTTTGGAAAGTTTGGATTTAAATCAGCTGCGGACATTAATGGTTAAAAAGTATGAGCTAGTACAGTTTTTATATCAGTTACTACAAATTGAAAAACACAAATTACATGAAATTCTACTGTTCCTAAACAATGTTTTTGTTTTTCATCGGCTTTTATTACATTTTAAATGTAATTATGACGGATGATGTTAAAGAAATTTTTAAATTTTGTAAGCTATTATACATAACACAATAACCTAATCGGCACGGCCGTGTTCACAGGAGGGGGGAGTTAACCCCCCATGAGAACTAAAATAGTTATTATAAATACACAAAAATGTGAAAAAAATCAAAAATTTAAAGTAAATATTGATGGTTTTTTAGGGTGTTCTTACCTACCATTAAAAGAAAACAGAAAAAATATGATCCATATTTTTAGGTACTTCATTAATATTTTATGCAAAATTTTTTATTATGAGTATAATGAATAACATATGTGGTTTTTATTAATGTTTATATGGGAAATTCATTTATGTAAATTATTAATATATAAATCAGAATTATGGGCATTATTAATAGTACGAATATTAGTGAAAAATGTATTGTTATTTATAAAATAAATATGTGAAGAAAATCTCCCCCTCCCCTCATGTAAAATTCTGGGACGGGCCTGCTGATCGGGTATGTAGCCGCGGTCAAAACAGTTAAGTACAGATGTCACACAATAACAAGGAAAAAAGCAAAAAAAAGGGGTGGCATCGTGCTCCGTTGCAAATTTTGCAAAACTGTAAGTGAAATTCAGTCTTGCGAGCTTAACCGAATGTAACTCGATTTTGAGTATAAGTTTACATCATTGATAATCGAACGGAAAGATTTTAACTGTGCGATTACAGCGCCATCAATTGTCATTTTAATCATTTTTTCATTATGGCAATAGAATTAATTTCATTACAAAAAGAGAAATATTCTGCAAATATTACACATGAATCCCATTATTTATAGTACAGCTTAAAATAAAAATGTTTACACATTATTGAAATATAAAAACAATTTACAACAGAAAATTTTCTGTTAAAACTATTGTTTAACAGAGATATAATAATTGATTTTTTTTTTTTTTTATTTGTTCGTTATATTGAAAAATAAATTGTTCAAAAATACAGTTCCTCGCTAGATCCATGGCTGGAATTTTGAGGGGGCATTTTCTTTACATATTTTATAAATAATACATTTTTCATTAATATTCATACTGTTAAAAATTTCCATCATTTTGATTTATATATTAATAATTTACATGAATAAATTACCATATAAACATTAATAAAAATTATGTATGTTATTGATTATACTCGTAATAAAAAATTTTGCATAAAATATTAATGAAGTACCTAAAAATATGGAGCATGTTTTTTCTTTTCATTTTTTTGTTTTTTTAATGTAAGAGCACCCTGAAAAATCATCAATATTTATTTTAACTTTTTGTTTTTTTTTCAGATTTTTGTGTATTTATAATTATTTCAGTTCTAATAGAGCGGTTAACCCCCCTAAAACCGCCACCATGGGCACGGCCTTGTTCCTTGCACATAAAAATACTAAAAAATTCAAGTGAAATTTGATATGCCAACAGTGGTTATAAATTGGCGCTGAAAAATTTGATTGCATTTGTTGTTTTGTTTTAAAAGTTGTGAAAAATTGAAAATTTCTTTACATTTGCTCTAGTCAAATTGCGTTCGATTACCAATGCTGTAAACTTATACTCAAAATCGGACTACATTCGTTCAAGCGTCTAGCGATCACTTATTCATTTTCTATTTTTATTTGCTTTTTGTGAATACCAACATTATTTACGATATACTGGTATCGTTATCGAATTATCTGTATCATGATACAGTTTATTATCGTTATCTCTGTAAACTGGGACTCAGAAGTGTGCTGGAATCGTCGACCCGTATTTTATTTATAACAGGTGAATTGCTCGTGTAATTAGTTGCAATGGGGTATAACAACGAATATGTTTTTTCTTACTTGATATGTTTAATCGAAGCTGTTGATCTGGTTTATCCACAAGAAGATTTATGGTGATGTTAGCGATAGAAAATTCTGAACCGGTTTGTACAGTACCAAATGTTAACATTTTATTTTTAAATGATAGGATTTAGTTGAGTCATAATACTTAAATGTAATATTTACGACACGGTGGTCAAAAGTACTGTTACGTTTCTGAGTATTTTTATTTTTTCATATCGTTCATTTGTTTTTATTTTTATTTAAAATTATATTTTCGAATTGTAGAAATCTAGTCACTTTTTGCGGCTTTAATTTAATTTCATACAATTCATAATTCAAATTAACTTACCGCGAATAATAAACAATCAGGAAATTAAAATAGAAAAATTTTATTATTCGAGTAATAAAGTTAAAGATTAATTTTGGTAATTGTATAGATTTATATAAATGAAAAACATTACGAAACAATACGATAAAAGTTAAATTTAGAATGTTAGATATCATAAAAATCGAAAAATGTTGTCGCTTTTGTAACTATTAGTTTATGGTTACGTTATTGTTATATTTAATTTTCGAAATGAATCAAAATGAAGAATATCGATCTAAGATTTTTTTAACGTTAACGCTGGTATTACTTTCTTATTTTCCTCTTACTCCCTATTTCGTTATTAATTCTTTCGATATAAATAAAATTTTCAACGGATACCAGGTCAGACATGAAAGTAAATGACGTTTCGATTGATAAATATTAATGCTTTCAGAATGCGAAACGCGATTATGTTCGACATACTGTCAGTCGAAAATTTTATTTCTAATGCGATAACCGTGTAAGTTATAAATGTTGAAAACCGCTTTAATAACGATGATTACAATTAAATCAAAGTTAGCGTACTTGCAAGGAAGTTTTAGGAGAATATTTATTTTCGTTTAAATGTATTTAGAGTGTTTTCAACTTATTGAAAAATTGCAAATAAACTTAATTTTTAAAATGGAATTTAAAATAACCGAAATATTAAAGTATTTTTAAATGATTCAATCGCGTGCACTTCTTCATTAATTCGGTTTTTATGCACGTCAAAATACAACAGCATTATCATAATCTCGTAGCGTATAAAGTAGTTTCGTCAGTACACTTTTTGTACTTATCGTAGAAAGGCTTTCGATGTTTTTATTTTTATTTTTTCGAAAAGACATGATTTTATACGAGTCCTATTTATGTCTTTAATTAACCAGTACCGGCACCATATCTATTAGACTATCATAAATAACTCACAAGTATTTCGAAATTTTTTAACAGTCCTAATATTTTTTTATTCTAAGAAATTGCTTAAAACTTCACATTGAAATTGATACGTATAAAGTTTTTAGATTGATCTAAAGTTCTTAAAACTTCACATCGAGTATTTAATATCGTTATATTAATACTATGAAAGTACATCTTTCTTTCTAATTAAACACTTTCTACATGATCGCTTTATGTGGAATTTTATTGGATAATAAAAAAAAAGGAATATTTATTGCGATCTAGTTGATAATTTTTTAAGGTTTAATAGTTTTATTCACGTTCGATTAAATTTTTTAGAAAATTTTCATATTCTTCGAATAATCAGAAAGAATTTTTATTAATAATTATTTACCAAACTTACGCAAAATAGTAAAAAAAAAAAAAACAAAAAAACAAAACAACATGACGTACTTTGTGATACAAAATTGTTTATTTTTTACAAATTTAACGATTCAGCAGTTTTATGATCCTATAATAAGTACACTATTTTAGTTTTTCAGTTATTATAAAAATACTGGTTATTTTCAATTTAGCTTTTACATAAATAATTTTCAAAGCATCTAAAAATCTAGAAAATTAATGTATCAGTCCATTCGCTTTTTTAATGTTCTTGAAAACAGACAATATATATGTATATATATATATACACGTGCATGTGTGTATGAAGAACGATATGGTCATTGATATATTTCTCTGTATATAAGAAAAGTCAAAAAATTTCCACTTGCTGCATTTTTATTAAATTTTTAGAGCAAATCTCTTGAAGTCGGTACTTTTCTTAAAAACAAAAATATTTGATTTCACCATTTTTTCTATAAATTTTTTTTTGGACTGTAATGCAGATAGATCAACTTAAAATTACGTTACTTGGAGTATTGTATAAAGATGGAGGTATTGGTTTAAGAATATAATGTTCGAATTTTGTGGGTGATGAGCTGTTTTTGGCTAACTTTTTTGTCTGATTATACTAAGCAAAGAAGGTATATCTCTAAAAAGACCTCCTTTTTTAACTTTATTTGGTGCTGGGACTTTTTTTTTTACTTTTCTTACATATAGAGAAATATATCAATGACCATATCGTTCTTCACACATACATACATATGCGTGTATACATACATATACAAATACACAAATATTTTTATATATATATATATAAATATATATTAATTACAACGTAATTCTTAGGCTACCCCCCCCCCCCCATTAGAAAAAATGTCCCAATTTTATGTAACGAAAAATGTCCCAGTTGTATGTAACATTTGTTATAGTTTATAGGATTTCTGTGATTATATTATTATATTCATATGAACCGATTTAGAATTACGTTGTAAATTTTGATAATTTTATACAAAGTATAGAAGAGACGGAGACAGAAATGTAAGCAAGAGGGATCAAGGGGCACAGCCCCTTGCGAGGCCAAAATGGCCGAGTTGTATATTAATTACAACGTAATTCTTAGACTAACCCCCATTAGGAAAAATGTCCCAATTTTATGTAACGTTTGTTATATTTTATAGGATTTTTGTGATTGTTATTTTAAAAATGTCAGAAAAAATATCTTAATTTTATATAATGAACGTTAAACGTTAGGATAGGGACTTTGTGATTATGTTTTTTTTTTTTTTTTGTATTTATGCCAGTAAGAATTACGTTGTAAATTTTGATCATTTTATACAAAGTATAGAAGAGAAAGTGACAGAAATGAAAGCAAGGGGGGTCAAGGAGCACAGCCCCTTGTGAGGCCAAAATGGCCGAGTTTATATATATATATATATAAATAAATATATATGTATATAAATATATTGTCCGATATACTTATATGGGAGCACTACTGACCGACAAATATTTTTAATACAAGAATTATTCGAATCACTCCACATGGTCAAACGTTATACACAATTATGTAAAAACATGATATTTCCGTTAGTGATGAGCTTTTTAATTTGCGCCATGGCGCTTTCAATTTTCTTTATTCGAATCTATATTTATCCGTGGTAATTAACATTAATAGCATTTTAATTTTTTGCTTTGTTCAAAATTTTTTTTTTTTCTAACTCATGTTTCCACAATAAAATGATAATATTTTAAGTTAATCGCGTTTGTTATATTACTATGAACTTATCTGAAGAGACCGCATTTTTTCGCTGTTTTTACTAACCACTCGGTCCGTGTTCACCAATTTTTAGCGGTACTTAAATGTACCGCCGCTGACCGGTACACTTTCAGAGGAACTAAAAATTATTAAAATCGGTTGACGTGGGTATGGAGAAAAAAAAAAAGCACAGAAAGTACGCGATGAACGTATAACCTCCTCCTTTTTGGAAGTCGGTAAAAATAGTCTTTTTCGCGATACCACTTTTTCGTTGCTAAGCAACCGCGCTACGACCGGTCAACGAACGTAGACAACGAAACTCTCATCATCATCATCAATGCGCGCCACTGCGAGCTAACTCGATAGTTCGTTTATAGAAAACTAACGAGATCCGGTCATTTTCGCGCAGCGGCGTGTTATTTATTCGTTTTATTTTTGTGGTTATGCCGCGTCTGCGTTTAAGTGACGCTGAAAAGCGAACTAATCGATTGAATACTTATAAAAATTATAATAATAATAAACGTAAAAAAAGGTAACGTCCGTAAATATTTATTTTTCTTACATATTAATTTGTTTACACATTTATCGATTTTGAAACATTTTTTTAATTGACTATACAGCGACGAAGAAATTTTTTTTTTTTTCCCCCGCCAAGTCTAATGTAATATTTTCTGCACTCCAAAATTCTGACGGCAGCCGACAAAAAAGACAATATTGTTCACATTTCATGTCGTATAACTACCGATTCGAAAAGTAACTCCGAACTAACTGACTTTTCCTTTGAGAAAAAGATCGCCATTTTTCGTACCGGTTAGTACCTTCGCGGTAACCATCAATGATGCCCAACGAAGGACGAACGTTCCGGAAAATCAGCGAAGGAAGAATAGAATAGACGATTTTTTATTACGTTTAAAATAATAATAACCACTATTGAAAGCTTTCGCTTGGAATATACAGTGATTGCAAACGTTGAATGATCAAAGCCAATTTCAATTTTTTTTTTTTTTAATTTTAGCGAGAATGTCGATTAATTTTGAAGTTTTTTTTTTTTGTTATTATTCAATTCTACTATTTGAAATTTATTATTATTTTTATTGTTCAACGTTTCGCAATTCAATTTTTTGTTTGTTTTCGATATTATTTATTATATATTATAAAATTTTGTGGTTAAAAAGACCCAAGAGAAGCGAGGGTCTCAGGAGTAATGCCTATAATGTATATATATATATATATATATATATATATATATATATATATATATATATATATGTACGTCATCATCTTTAGTCGTAATCGTAAGAAAAGGGAGTATTGTAATGAGCGTCCATTTTTTATTTTTTATACTTCAACTCTTTCAATTTTTTTGTCGCCATTACCTCCGATTTATAGTTTTTGTCATTTGCAGTCAATTCTATTGACTTCCAAAGTACACTTTCCTGATCGTATCCGTCCACCTGATATGTAATCTGCCACGAGGATTCTTGCCCATCAATTATTAACCGTTGCATAAAGAATGTGTTGGTCCCTGCATCATATTATGTCTGAAAAATCGTAATGTTATCGATAAAACATATACATATTTATATATACCATACAATAAATAAAATTTATAAACAAGAAAGAAATAAAAGTAAGCACATATGTGTAACGTAATTGAAAAAAACCGTAAGTGACAAATGTTAGTGTCGTCTTAACAACACACGTGAATATAACGCGATATATGTTATATGTTAATTATTGAATTGTGACTTACAGAAAAATGTCAAACAATAGTGTAACAGTCGGCGAACTTCAACAGCTAATAAACCAGTTTAAGGTAAGTGATCTGCAAGATCTTCTTTCTTCAGTTGGTAGACAGAGAAATGGTCGGAAGACTGAATTGCTTGCACGTATAAATGAACTTTTAACAAATCCGCCGAGAAGATTTAACCTGGTTGCATTTACTGATAAAGTAAAGTCTATTCATCAAACTATGTTATTAGAAAATCGGTCAGCCGTGGCGAATAATGCGAGCGCAAATCCTAGTATTAGTCCACGTTTCGTTTCGTCGCCATCGTCAATACCAGTGCAGCAAGTACCGCAACGAGCACAAGTACCGCAGCGACCGCAGGTACAACAGCGTGTACAAATGCAGCAACGGCCTCAAGTGCCGCAGCAGCCGCAACAGATTCAACAGCTGCTGCAACAGATGCAGCAACAGCAGTCGCAAGTGCAACAGATTCAGCAGCAAGCGCATGAAATGCAGCAACAGCAGTCGCAAGTGCAACAGATTCAGCAGCAAGCGCATCAAATGCAGCACTTCCGGCAGCAGCAGCAACAACAACAACAACAACAACAACAACAGCAGCAACAACAACAACGGCAGCAGATACAGCAACACGCGCCTCAGCGAATTAATTTCCGTTTAGGGCCTCAAGCTTATCAGCTGAACAACGTTTACGGAAACGTTATCGTGCCAAATGTTCAGATGGTAAGCCCGGTGCCGGCGCAATCACCGTCACGCTATCAGTACCAAGTAGCGACAACGCCGCAACCGGTTCCGTTTAACGTGTTAGAGTCGGCGATAGTAGGGTTCGAAGATCTACCGTTTTACCGTAGCGTTCACGTTGTGATATCGCCGTCATTTCTGATAAATACCGGGGCCAATTCGTTACCGCCGAATCATCCGAAAATGGCAATCACAGAGGAATGTTCCGTTTCGTTCATGCTCAGTCTAGAGGCGACGAACGTAATATGCGAAAATCGGAACATAACGCAAACGAGCAGAGACTACAAATTTCAGGGTCTGCTACGGTTCGGCGTCGTACAATCGAATAAACCGATGTTGGCCGATTTGATGCCGTTAAACCTGCTCGTCCGGATAAATAACAAACAGTGTACGCTGCCGCCAAATTGTCCGATAACGAAAGTCGGCATGGATGTCCGGAAACAGCCGAGGCCGGTCGATGTATCGGACTTGCTGAAATTATGCCCGATGGTGGATAACGTTTTGACGATAAATTTCTCGCCGGAGAAAGATAAACAGTTCTGCTTCGGGCTTTGCGTGATGGAAAAATTAACGCCGAAATACTTGCTAGACGAACTGCTGAAGATATCGCTAGTCGAATCCGATGTTACCCGACAATTAGTGGTCGATCGTATCAAGTCGTACGAAGGTAACGAAGATATTGTCGGAAATGACGGATTGCTGGTTTCTCTGAATTGTCCGCTGGGTACTCGCAGAATCGTTTACCCGATGAAAGGGAAATCGTGCGAACATTTCGCCTTTTTCGACGGTCTGAATTACATATCGTTAAACGAGAAAAAACCATCTTGGTTGTGTCCGATTTGTAAGCAGCCGGCCGCCTATCAAGATTTACAATGCTTCAGCTTTATGATGGATATTCTAAATTCCAGCGCCTTGCCGAAGGACTGCCAGTTCATTCAGCTGCTGTCTGACGGTTCGTGGAAGGTAGGCGACGATCTCGAAAGTAATCAAATCATTTTGGATAAAAGTGAAGATGAGGAAGAAGACGAAGTTAACGCTGCTCCACCCCGTAATAATAATCGCGATGTTCCTAATGTAATTATTTCTGATAAGGAAAGCAGCAGTTCGGACGACGACGAACAAATGAACCAACAACAACAGCAACAACAACAACAACAACAACGCGTTCCTAACGAAAATAACGTCAACGATAAAGATACCGTTTTCAATGATAAAGATTCCGCTTTCGGCGATAAATGCGTTACCATCGCCCCCGCCAATAATCGATCGATAGTAGTCAGCAACAAGCAAATTTCCAACAATGGATCTAACAAGCCTCCTCCGTCGCCGATTGACGGAAGCGTTCCTGTCCGTGAAAGTGCTCGCCTTGACCATGATCATTTTCCTATTAAAGAACCCGTTACTACCGAGCAGACGTCCAATAATCAAGACAAGCGCAAACAACTTGATAGCGACGCTAGTGATGAGGACGAGGACGAGGACGAAGATGAAGATGACCAGGACGACGAATGTAGTGCCGATAATCCGAGCATTCCCGACCATGATGAACTATTGGACACTAGTAATAATAACAGTTTATCAACCGGTGGTTCAGATGACTTCGCGGCTGATTCGGCACGACTGAATAATCCTGCTAACGCGGGAGACAGTGTTGTCAGTCCGCGCAGCGGCGATCAACAGTCCACTGTTTCCACTACTTCGCCTACCAGTTCACGCAGTACATCTCCCGAAGCAGAACAACCGATGGAAGTAGAAGAACAACCGAACACAAACAGCTCTGCAGACCAGCATCCCCCCACATCATCTACTGCAGTCAGCGGTAGTAGAAACGGGCTGCCGCCCGTACTAGCTAATGCTGACAATAATACGTTACTTCAGTAAGCAATTTTAGATGGTTTTCTTGTTATTTTTTTTTTACGTTTTTTTATAAAAAAGAAAAGAAAAAAAAAGGTAAAAAGCGCGATTTCTTTTTTTTTTATTATTATTATTAATATTATTATTTTTAAAACGTATTACGATTTCCGTTAGTAGATATTTTTTATACTTAAGACAAAAACAGATAGAGAAAGAGAGGGAGAATATAGCCCGAAAATAATAACCCTTTTGCAGTGTTAGAAAAACGGATAAAACGATTATTTTTGTTTTTCTACATCGTCATCGTAATGTTTATATAGGCGGGAGAAAGAAGTCCAGAGACGGATTAATGTGTGCAAAAATACTTTAGAGCTCTTGAATACTGCTTTATACAGGGTTGTTGCCTGTGTAAGGGACACATTGTGGAACGTTTTAAACGTCCTTCATGAGTTGTAATTTTAACTCAACCGGGATGATACACTGCGGAAGCGAGTTATTACGTCGGAATCTAAAAAAAAATTCGTGATTGTCGATCGAACGTTACCCACAGAGAGATTTAATTTTGAAGGTTCGACATTTGTTGGCTGTGCTAATATATTCTTATTATTTATTAGGTGATTTGTTGTACAGATTTGGTCTGTTTTCGCGGGCTCTGCATATATATGATCTCAGAGATTTTTTTATGTGTGTGTGTGTGTGTGTGTGTGTGTGTGTGTGTGTGTGCATGTATTGTAAGATTTATGAAAAGTCTGTGTTACGGCTGAATTTATTTTAATATTTGCTATATACATATGAAGTCGGTCTATGACCGTTATTTTCTTTTACAATAAATCCATCCCTGACACAACGCTTGCTTAAAAAGTATTACAGGGAAGGGGGGCTGGCAATAATTTTTAACAGTTTCATGTACGCCATTAGCCTTATAATAAAAGTACACTGGTAGTACATATTTAGGTTGCTCCTAAAAAATTGCTTTTTATTTTTTATTTTATTTTTTTTTTGAGTCAGTCAAATGATTTGTAAAATACTTCAAGAAACTGTTTAACCGACTACTGCGTTTTTAGATTGTGATTCTTTTTTAGTAGCTTTTTTTTTCTCACTCTCTCTCTCTCTCTCTTCAGAAGATGCACATACTATTTGTGCTAGATGCATAATCATATGCACGTTCGATCGTGGTCATGGCGTTGTCTGAAATTCCGTTCCATTTGACTTGGCGCCCCCTTTAAATGAGGGAAGAATTACACATTGTTGTTGTTTAAGTCATCTAAAATACTGTATTTACTATCGGGCATCACGCAATGTATCATTGTTCCGTTAGTTTGCGTAATACTCCTGGGGGGCCGTTCTTGGCCCGTATCATCGTGTCGGCTCGTTGTTCACAGAAGTGCTTCATCTTGGTAAGGATAGTGGCTGAACTGTTTTAAAAAAAAAAAAAAAAATTTCTGTTAGTAAGTTGACTCTACTTCAAACTTATGGTTTGTTTGTTGTTTTTTTTCTTCTTTTTTTCTTTTTTTTGTTCGTTTTTAATCAAAAATAATCATGATGTGTGTCTTCCTGTCGTCGTCGCGATGTCGGGAAATATATGTGCGGAAAAAACGTATTCTACCCCTTTGTCTGCGCGTATATTTTAAGCCGTTGTTTTGTTCTTATATTCGGTTAGACGTGATTTTGCGCGAAAAAAACGCCTTTCCGTTTTTACGGCAGGCTGGCTATTATTTTTAATAACGAGATTAATAAATATGGCTGAGAAAATGATGCCCCCCATTAAGTTTTCGTTATTTAATTATAATGTAAATTCAGCAAAATTACGTTTTATCTCTCCGTTGTTACATCATCTGCGTGTATGTGTGTAAACTGATAAAGTACTAATTAGAATTCGATAACGAAAGTCTGTTCGATCAATATGATGACGACAGGTGTGCATATAAATATGCGGCTATTTCGCAAGGCTCTGTAAGTAACGAAAATGGTGATTCGTAGTACAAACAACTGTCATTTTAAAAGAGTTCGGACATGCATATTTTTCTTTTCCCATGAACATCGTTTCTCTTTTTTTGGTACGTAGTTTGAAGATAAAAAGCCATTAAAAGTATAAATCGGAAATTGAAAATGACCGGTTTTTCGAGAAAAAAAATTGGTTTTTAAATTCTCGTTTTACATACCGAGCATCTGCCAGAGATTATCCGTTTACTTATGCGCTTATTAAAATTCGATGTAGTTCTCTAAATACCTCGAAGCTACATCCGATTTCTAAAATGTTAGATCAAAGTTCTTCCGTCTGTCAATTCAGTAAAAATATTTTCGACCGCATCCGTATTTTTTTCTATCTATCATCGCCAAAAATAGAAAGTTACTTCAGGACCGGAAGGCACTCTCGCAAGTCGCCACCGAAAGCAAAAAATAAATTATGAGGAGAAACAAGAACGACGATACACTGATTACCGAAATATCTTCATCTCGGTGTTATGAAGTAACTCTGGATGTTTTTTAACCATTTCGTTTCACGTATGTTGTCGCTCCATAATTTGTTCGTTTATTTGTTTGTTTTCCTCAATTTCTTAAGTTTTTGCGCTCGTTTAACATTCCTATTTTCGTACTTAATTTGACAGAGTTTTAGCTTGGCCTCACACGCCTGTCATATTTACGAGAGATGCTTCAGTGCGCGATCATATTGTGCTTCATTGTAAAACTTCAATACGGTTTAATAAACTACTATCGTTTGTTTCTTGCACACCCATCATAGTCGATATATAACCATGTTTCTATTATATTTATACATTTTCATTCACTCCTAGAATCGCAAACATTGCATTCTACTTTTTACTCGTTACCGTCTAACTGTGTAAGCGTGTGTGTGTGTGCGTGTGTGTTGCATAAACAAACACGACCGACTCCCCTACTTCTTGATGAAAATCATAGGTAAGAAAAGAAAAACACCACAAATAATGTTACGGACTTTCAGTTTCACATTTGACTTTTAAAAAATTTTAATAAAGAAATTAAGGTTTTTTTTTGTCTTTTTATATTTATTTTTCATTCTGAGTTATTTACTGATGAAGAACAATTGTTATGTAATCGAAGTTCCCATGCTTTTTTTGCGACTGTAATTGATTGGCTCACATTACCCGTTAAAGTTAACTGAGAAGTAATCAGTCAAATGTATTTAAAACGTGGCAGCGCGTGTACAGTACGAAATAAACAAACGTTCAGAAAGTGTGCAGTCTCATCTTGTAGATTATTTGATGTAAATTAATACTGAATAAAAAAAACAAATTAAATATACTAATAACAAACAATAAATAAATATATAAAAATTATATCAATTTGGTAACGTTTTCAGCCAAATTTTCATCTGAATAATAATAATAATAATAATAATAATAATAATAATAATAATAATAACAATAATAATAATAACAATAATAACAATAATAATAATAATAACAATAATAATAATAACAATAATAACAATAATAACAATAATAATAATAATAACAATAATAATAATAACAATAATAATAATAATAATAATAACAATGTGACAAAATCGAAATATAAAATCACACTAAAAATAAAACGGAACAGTACATAGCGTATTTATATCGGAAACGATAAAATACAATTTATAGAAAGAAAAACACGAAAGAAAAATAGGCGGTAAAATGATTATAACAGAGATAACAATGGGAAAATACAATAGACACAATAAGGTATGGAAAAGAGTCTATTCAAAATTTCTTCCATCGCACAATTCCTCTTTTAATTCAAAACCGGTTTTAAATGGAAGAAAAAAATATCTTCTTCTTCTTTTTACGCCATCTTCGATCGAAGTTGAGCGATCATCAGAGCTACTGTATGTCTTTAGTCGCCTCTGCCAATTCTACTGATGACTGTATCATTGACGCATGTCTGCTCTCCGTGACATTTTTCTTCTACTTGTCTTCCGATGTCCCTCAATGGTGCCATTCGAGACAAGTTAGAGTAAACATTTTCTAAATGTCTAATTATGGAGTTGTAATATTTTAATTTTCTGGAAGGTATATATATATATATATATATATATATATATATATATATATATATATATATATATATATATATATATATATATATGTAGAAGTTCGATTTGTTTCGATATTCTTCACGGCACTTCTGTATTGGTTACATGGGGCCTCTGTATGGAATATTTAATATACAGCGATATATATATATATATATATATGCACATATGCAGTTCTTCGATCTTTTTCTTAAGCGTAGATATGAAAATCCAACTTTCCATACCGCAAAGTATACATGACATTGTAACAGTCGCAGTCTTAGTTGTAGATTAATGTCTTTTCAGGTTATTAGATTTTTCATATTTAAAAAGGCCTTTCTTGCTTCTTCTATACGTGATCTAATCTCGATTGCGACCGATTTGTCTCCTCGTCGAATCAAGTTCTACGGTACTGGAACACTTGGGAACTCTATCGATGGCCTGACCATTTGCTGTTGACTTCATTTTTGAAATGGTCCTAGTCTCAGTCGTTCTGTGCATATCTAGGACATTTTGTTTTATTGACGTTCTGGGACACGTTTTTTGCTTTTTGTGGTTACTCGATCAAGCATCTCTCGTAGCTTATTAATGTTATCGCAGATTACGATTGTATCATCATCTTATATTTGAAATAGGACTGTTGCCAATGTTAATATCGTGTAATATCGTCGTCGTCTATGAACGCTTGCTTGAAAATATCTTCCGAATATATACATATATATTTATTGAAAAGTAGAAAAAAAGTATATTTAACAAATTGCAATAGTTACTTTTTAACACATACTGTTAACGTCTTTGTACATTTTTAAATTCGTCAGCGTAAAATTTGGGAGTTTGTTTTCAAATCCAGTCTCATATGAACAGTTTCATTTCGTCATCCGGACTCGACATGAGTTCCTTTCAAGTCTTGTTCTATTTTGGGAAATAGAAAAAAGTCGCGCGTGGAGCGGATCGGGGCTGTAGTATGAAGGATGTAAAATGCGTTCAAGCTTCAACTGTTCGATTTTGACCGTTGTAGTCGGCTGAAGATACGGCCGCGATTTGTATCATAAAAAGAACTACTAATATTAAGGTCTTACACGACTAATTGTCACTTTGAATTTGCTAAGGTGTCGCAGTATTTATCGGAATTTATCGTTTTTCGGCATATATTCGTGGTGTGCAATACCCTGCGGTTTCAAAAAAAAAACAAAAAAAAAAACGTTAACATGATTTTTCTGGTAGATTTTGCTGTTTTAAACTTTCCGTCCTAAGCAGAAAATACGAATGACGATGTTGCAGCGATTGCCTTTTACTTTTGCGATTGTAAAATCCATGTTTCATCACCAGTCACATAATATTGACTCGTCTTTTTCTCAACGCATGCGTTCTTACTTTACTTCTTTATTTTTTCAGTATCAACATGCGCGGTATCCGCGTTTAGTGCATACTTTTTTAAACTCAAGACTTTGAATAATGTTACTCACATTCGATTGTGAAACATCCTGCCGCGCAGCGATCCTGTTTTGTTTAACTCGTCGGTTCTCATAGATTAACGATTCGGCCCCCCTCGAAATTTTGTCATTTATTGTTTACCGGCCAAAGTTTACACTCTAGAATTGAAGTATTCAGCTATTTTTTGCCAACATGGCCCATCGTCGAACATCATTACTGATGTCGATTATGGTTTCGCCTGTCGATCAGAAATTTCTTTTGGCGTGCACCTTCCTTTCCCTTGTTAAAAAAAGCTCCATCGCCGTATCATCATCATCATCATCATCCGTTGCTTCAATCGATTGGACTAACTACCGTTCATTTCTTTAGGTATAACGCACACGAACGCGTCGCTCTGACACACAATAAAACTCGATATACCGGTACAAAATTATACTTCTTCTCCAGAATCGGAGGCATTACTTTTGAATAGACCTTCGTAATAAATGTATTCCATTATTACGCTGTTAGATATTAAAAATATATTACTATATAATAACAAAAGTTGAATAACCTTTTACACTTACAAATAATAATACACATAAACCAACAAATTTGTATTTAAAAAACAAGGACTAAAAATATCTTTCGAATTCGAAAATAATTTAAAAAATGAAATAGGCATTTTACACAACGAGAAGGGTGTGTGCTATTTATAAAAACAATACTGTACACGAAATAAATCAGTTAAACCGGTAGAAAATATAAATATATGGATCAGATCCATGAACATATTCGAAATCGTTTAATAATAACGAATTTGAAAAATTACCATACGCTAAACTATTTATTAGAATACAAACATAGACCCCCCCCCCCCTAATTCTCTTTCAGAAAACATGGCTGAATATTCTGCTAGAAAAATAGATATAAAAATAATCTTTTAAATTACCGAAGCCAACATTAAAGGTTCGGTCACGCAGAAAAGGCGGTCTTATCGGACCATCGAGGCGACAGCGGGTCTAGTTGTATATTGCGAGGTTGCATCATCCTTATCAGACAGAACGCGGTCTACCCATTCCAAAGGGGAGGAGGGTAGTTTCTGTCGCAACGACAAACGATCCGACAGTACAAAATTACAGATTTTCGTCATGACTGGCGTACCACCGCGTTCGATTAAAATGAGTAACGAAACTGAAATATTTTTAATAGAAAGTGCGCGTGAATACGCACATATGTATTTGTTTGACAGCTCGCACGACATAATAAACATTTATATTGCATTATATTGTTTGTTATCAATTTATTAATTGTAACTTAAAACAACTGGCTATATCTTGTTTCAATTGGTTTTCTCCAGTTCGTTGCGCATTTTCCAATTCTACATTTTATCAAATCGTCCAAATCCCCTGAAAAGATTCTCGCGACATACGAAAATTCTTGAAAAACCTATCTTCATGGAACTCCAATTCTCGATGCATAAGCAATGGTATTCACCTAATTGTTGTTCCCCTATTCCTAATTGATTTCATGCACCCAACATCGTTTTTTCTTCTTTATCTTTCGTGAAACTAATAGTTCTTCGTCCGAGCTCATGCTCGATAACAATATCGGAAAAATATATATATTAATACGGAAACGCACTACAATATTCTTTAGAAAAAAAGCGATAGACCGGACCGCTTACACAAAATGTGACGTCCCCCCCTATATCGCAGACCACCGCGACGACCGCTTTCTGTGTGACCGAACCCCTTAATAACTTTCTTAAAATTTAATAGAATAACGGGAGGTAGTAAATTTATTATTTCTTGTTTTCTCGCCGAATTCAACAATCTTTTCACATAAAAATTTGAAATTTAATCATAACTAAGGGAATAAATTTATTGTATTTTCCTATTGTTATAGATCTATTTCGATCAATTTAGCGTTTTTTTTTTGTGTTTTTATGTGTTGTTCTGTGAATACAAAGTCAACGGTCTCTAATAATTTACTATGGGAACGTGTTTTGTATAATTAAAAGTACTATAATAAATTATAATACTGCTCAAAATACTTCGCGGTTCTCGTGACAACACTCTAAAATAGGTTCGACGACGTGTGTATGTGTTTTAGTGGTCAGTCAAAGGTTTTTCTTTTCTTTTTTTTTCCTAATGAAAAAAGACAACGCTATAGACACGATTAGGCAAAAAAAATATTAAATTCTAGTTGCAATTGATTTAATAAGTTGCGTAGTAAAAAAAAAAAAAAAAAAAAAAGGATTACACGATGAGGTGGTGGTGCGCTAAATTCATAAAATATATATATTTTTTTATATATATATATATATTATCTATGAATCTATAAGAAGACACACATTCGTGGTAATTTTTTTCTAGCAAAGGCAGAAAACGCACAAGGTAATCGGGAGAGAGGGCAGTAAATAACAAAAGGGGAGGAGGGATCACGCTAAAGCAATCTGTAGAGAGCATCGGTGATGTAACTTTTCACTAGCCCGAGTTAGTTATTGCTTGACTCTTTATTCCTTATTTCACTTGTTCCTTACAGAGTCAAATTTCTATTTTTATTTAATTTAATACATTATATAACACGCTTATTATATTTTAACACCCGATATGACTTCTCAAAATACGACATTCTTAATGAAGGAAAAAAAAAAGAAGTCATTTAAAAGTCAGTTCTCTTTTGCACCTGTTAGTATTTCTAATTTATTTATTTATTTATTTATTTATTTATTACTTTAATTATTAAAATTAGTAGTACTACTTTTTAATATGTAGGAATATTTTTCTTTTTTCTTTTTTTTTTGTATTTCGTCGATATCTCGCGTCGGATATTTTTAATTTTCGTTGTTTATGTGAAGACTTTTGTGAATCAGAATCCAGCCTGGTTTTATGGCTGTCTAAACATATTTAAATGTCTAACCAGTAATATATTATGTATTTTACCGATTTTTTATGATTTATTTGTTCGAAAGTCGTTTAGTTTTTATGTTGTAATTTAAACGCGAATGAATAATTACGTTATCGTATAGAGTACACTTATAAATAATAGATATCATTCGAATTATATCGCGCAAAACAATTATTTTTATACGCAAACACGTTCGATGTCGTTGTCAAAAATTTTTCAGTGTACATGTAACATCGTGGCTAAAAATTTCGGATTTTCAAAGAACGCAGAACTGCTCTTGGGCACGCAGTTTTTTTCTCTTTAATAACTTGACATCGCTCAGCAGAAATAAACACAAATACGCAGTAACACATGCTAGTGATAATTTTTGGCGGGCTAACGAGATGCTAACACTTCAACATTCGAACTGAATGTTAATATAAATACTAGCTAGGTATTAATTCCGTAATTTTAAAATTTTCCGTCTTCCCAAATCACACAATTTTCGTTTTTACGTTTTGATTCTAAAATTAATATTTGTTCTTAATATATATTTTTGTGTACGCATATATATATATATATATATATATATATATATATATGTATAAGTATATACATACATATATATATATATATATATAAGTATATACATACATACATTATACATATATGTTTGTGTATTTATGTGTATATACGAACACACATCTAAATGAAATTTTATAGTTGCCCGACTGAATTACTACTACTCATGTTTTATCTGTTATTTTGTCGATGACAAGATTTAGTTATATTTTTCTTACACACAAATTCTCAATATCTTTTTAAAGTTAGCATCACCAACACTAGGTGTGTTTTAAATAATAACTCTATATCCTTTTGCTGGTGACTGGAACATTTCAAAAGAAAAACAATCATGATGCTTTCGAGTTTATTAGGTGTAGGTGTTAATTGACATTTCTAATGTAATTTATTAAATATTTTTAATTTCGAACATAATTACCACATGTGTGTGTACACGCTGCTGATAAATATAATATAGGGTTTTTTTTGTTTTTTTTTTTAACTGACTATTATATTTAAGTTGCATAAATTTTATACTCTTGTTTTTATCGATGTGTATCCTCTTCTTTTTTTTTTTTTTTTTTCGTTCATTTTTGTACGTTATTTTGCCATGCTAAATTATTATAAATGTTTCATATTCGTATTATTATGTTAATCGAGCATTTACTGGAAAATAAAAAAAGTAATGCTCGATGTCTAATATGCATCACATTATCGTTAAGTTGTTTTTAGGAAATTCTCTAGATATATTTTTTTTTTTTCTCTAATATATATATATATAATTTTAATTAAGGAAAATTTTTAAAATATGTAAATATTTTTGTGTGTTCCGTGTTTAATGTATTTTTGTTTTTTTTTTTTTTTTTTTTTGATAAATAAAACATACGATTTTATGGAACAATTTATTATAGAAAAAACAAAAAAAGAAAACAACAATTTTTATAAAATTTAAAAAGTGCTATGTTTTTATTATTTGAAACCAAAATTTTATACTTTAAATGTCAGCCGTAGTAGTAATGGTAAAAATTTACTAAAGGTAAAAATAACTAGTAAATCTTTGTGCATTTTATTTCTTAAAATAATTAAAAAGTTCTTCGAAAAATTATGTAAAAATACCAACCCATATATCAACAAAATGTATATTAGAACACTGCCGGGTGGTAACCCTAGACGGAGGTTAAAACGTCGGAAATGGTACCGTGACGCTCTTCCGATAACTTAAATTAGATATTCCCTGATAAAGCATAATGCATTTATTAAATGCGCAAATAATACCAGCAGGAGTCTATGGGCCATACTAAACCGTATGGCTGTCATGGTACTCGAGCCGGTACAAATTTTCACCCTTTATGGTAATTCACAAGGTTACACGGGCCATGTTCTGCTGGACATCGTGTTAACTAGATACACTTAATATTATATATTGTAATAATCATGCTTGGTCAATAATATGCTATGATGATCACTAATAGATTTTGCAGGGTTCTATGGGCCATACTTTACTGTATCGGTAGCCATGGTGATCTTGGCAGTCTGTAAAAAGAATTAATAACTCGAACCTAGTCCCTCACTGGAGGGTTGGGTTAATGCCTGGGAATTACGTTATATTCCTAGAGTGTAAGTAATCAGCATATGGTCGAGGTCACGAGCACTGTTTGTGGGTTTACCGGTACAGTGAAAAAAAAAAAAAAAATTAATTCTTAAGTAAAACTTAATAACCAACTAAAGGTACTCGAAATAAATTCGGCGCAAGACATTTTCCGAGGGTACCATCAAGTAAATATAAGAGTACAACGGGGGGGAGTCTGAGGAGACACAAACATTTTTCAACTTTACAGTTGCGCTACGGCCTATAATAATAGTTTTCTGAAACGTTTAAAAAATTTCTTTTGGTTTATTGCATTTACGCGGTATTTCGTTGATGATGAAACGCGATGTTTTAAAAACGTTGTTCTTAAATATATTCAAGAAACATTTAAGAAACAACAATTGCTTGCGATACTCATCGCCGGTATAATTTCCAGTAGAAAGATCGGAATTTTCATTTATTTTCCACCTCTTTTGTTATACCAATTTATTATTATTTTTTAATATGACGTTGATTCTTTTTTTTTTTTTTTTTTGTGTCATAATATTTTTCAATCTTGCTTACGGGGCGACCTTAACAATTCTTACTTTAATCTTCTTATATATTCTCTTTATAGTGCCGTACTTAATTTCTGAGCGTCGACGACTAGCTATTTGTACATCTCAGCTGTACAGACATAAGTGTATTAGTGTCCATAGCAATTGTTTATATGCAGTACGAATGTGTGTACACACACAAGAAGACTACATTCGGAACACTGAACCGATTATCCGAAATAATCAGGGATTGACAATTTCGGAAAAACGATTTTTTCGGATAATCGATAATCGTTATAGAAGCATTACATGTATTTATAGAAACATTATACGTATATTTAACATATAAAAGAAAAACATTGAAAATTACGAAATTTAATAAACTACAGTAATGTAATAATGAAAAATAAAAACTCGAATGTGGTATCATGTAGGCCTATGGTACGTATATGTAATTACGTACGTACATATTAAAAATCTTAAATACCTTAAATGTGTATTAAAAATAATTAAAATACGTTAAAACATCCATTTCGGATAATCGGTACTTCACTGTACTAAACTAGCGCGCATATGATGGTATGCATGTTTCCATTGCCTTCCACGTGATTGATTATTAGCGAGTATTTTTAATTGTAATTCGTTGTAATAAGAAGTTCTGTCGTCGCTCGGGATCGAACCCGTGACCTCCATAACGGAAATCAAACGCTCTAGCAACTAGGCTATCGCGACGACAATCTTCTTGTAGCTACGTTAATTCTTTTTTATTTTAGGGTTCCTTTGATCCACTTTATTATTTTTGAAATTCACATTAGCGCTGATTTTTTTTTTCGGACTACTCGGGCTTCTTGTGCTTCTTCATGCGCGCGCACATTACCACAGACACGCACACACTTATTACAGAGTGGCCACTGATTTATAGCCTTTTATTTAACTCGGTTTGTCCTTTGGTCTGTCTGTCATTCTGCCTGTCTGGGAGAATCTTGCGAACCTTTTTTTTTTCACCTACTTCCCGATGAATTAAAAAAAAGTGTTCATTTGCAGAAATGCTTGTTATAGATGACAATACAACAATATTATGCAACATCCGGGTTTTCAACTTCAAAATTAAGACCTTCGGGGCGCCGCACCGAGGGGAACCTTGCAAACCTTTTTTTTTTTTCACCTACTTCCCGATGAATTAAAAAAAGTGTCCTTTTGCAGAAATGCTTGTTACAGACGACAATACAATATTAAACTATATCCGGGTTTCCAGATATTAGACCTTCGGGGCGCAAAAAGCTGGAAATTTTGAAAAAAAAAATATTTTTTTTTTGGGGCATATGATATATTGTTGGAAAGATCGCGTTATTTGTCGAGAACAAAACCATGTTTTATTTCTTTAATGAAACTTTCGAAGTTTACGAAAAGTTTCATTAAAGCGCGAGATCTAATATGTAGCGCCCTCTTTGCAACTCGACTATTATAGGTAAAAATTTTGAACAAGGTTTGGTAATATCCACATGCACGTATATTTCTTTGGTTTGGAACATCTAGGTGTTCAACTTTAAAATTAGCCCCTCGGGGCTTCGATAGCTCGAACTTTTGGGAAAAAATATTACTTTGTTACACGGCAGATTGTAATTACATTTGTCGCAATTGGCTGAAGAACAGCACATTATAAATATCATTTGAGAAGTTGAAATATTTATCATTTATCCGTTTCTTTTGCTATCCTCTAGTTTATTAGCGCGCTAACTGTATTTTCGCCGCCCACAGCAGTCGGTCCGTCTTACCTGCTCTCCATGCAATTCATTGTCGGTAGTTGTTAGTAAAGAGCTTTCTGGTTTCAGATTCTACATACAACGTTCGCGTGAAGTTTGTTTCTTCTCGAAAGGAAACTAATTTTTCCGTTTTAGTTTCTGAGGCAAAATATATAGCGAGATGTCCGAGTGTCCGGAGAGCTAATGAAATCTTTCTGCTTTATTATGCCTTATTCAGCCGACGCACATTATAAACACAAAGTGGTCACTTTCTGGAAAACCAAGAATATTTCATATTACCTACGATAGCTAATGTGGACTTCAAGATCATATTCGTATGGATCCCAGGACACAAAGGTATCCCGTAGAACGAGTGAGCGGACCACGCCGCGAACGAAGCAGCGTCATGCTTTCCTGTAGCCAACAACAACCGAATACCTGCCACCGACGCTGTTCAAGAAATAACCAACAGCCTATCAATGGAATGGTTCAGCTCGTGGCTCAACATATCCCATCATCGAATAAACTTCGTTTCATCAAAGAGGACACTAACTTGTGGTGCAATCGTCGTTCCGGCCGAGCAGAAAGGAGGAAGTAGCATTGTGTCGACTGCGCATTGGCCATACACGGATTACTCACCAATTCCTCTTGAACAAATCCTTACCACCTCTATGTGAAACCTGTTCCTCAGTTCTCTCCGTCCAACGCATTCTATTAAACTGCAACAAATATAATCACACTCGCACCACGTTTTTCCTTCCGGTCTACCTTGAAAGAACTCTCCTAAGTAACAAGGAAATTAATGTCAAGAAGTTATTCGCTTATCTCAACTTCACTAACTTCCTATCCCAATTATAGAAACCTAACTCTTTCCGTGCCTCTGGCCTTTGTTGCAGTTTATGGCACGTAAATGAAGAAGAAGAAGGAGAAGACTATTTCATTAATCAGGCAAAAGTCCGGAAATTTCAGTCAAGTACAGAAATATCTGCTTGATGTAATGTATAAAACTTGAAAGTATTAAAAATGATTGCGAAATTTTGATATATAAAACATCCTTTCGGATATTTCTATTAATCAAATGATGAAATGTGAGATTAACGTGGTGACGATTTTTAAGAAGCAAAAATTAATTTTATAATTTGAGATTTTGTCCCCGCAATATTTGCTTGTAAAGTAATGATGCGAGAATTACGAAATATCGGTATATGTATACAATTATTGTGCGCAACTGTCTACAAATCAATAATGTAATTATATTTTTATTCTTTGACCGTGTTCGGCAATTACACGGGGTTTTTTCTTTATAGCCATTGTGTTTTCTTAGTTAAGGAAAAAGTTGAAAAAAGTCTGGAAAATCCGACAAAAGTCAGAGAAATTTACTTTGGAAAAAATAAATATTCATAAAAAGGAAAATCGTTATTTTTTCCTCATTTCCTTATACTTTTAATTTGAAATTTCAAGTTTCTATTAGTCAAATGGAAGTTTGAAAATAATCAAAAAAGATCAACATATAGTTCACAGGTGGCGCTAATAGAAGGTTTCATTTTTCTGCTAACTAATAATATTAAAAGTGTTTTGCTATTACCATCCAAAACTTAAGTGAGAAATTTCAAATTTTGGTCGGATATGTGTACCCTTCCTCTTTTACCAATGACAGTTCCTTCTACCTCTTAATTCAATCTAACCTCCCTACTAATCCTTGGTTCTCAGAATCCCCTTCTCTTCCACGTTTTCTGTTATCGTCCCTATTATTCGCCTACGCTTCAATTACACTTTATTGCCCTCTTCCCGCTATCGTCTCTTTGGTCTCCTCTCCCTGTTGTCCTCTACACTCCTAATGGAAGCAGTTGTGTCTGCGATGCTAATCACATTTTCTTTTAGTGTTCTGCTTTTTCTGCGCAACGCACTTTCCTTTATTTACTCCTCTTAAAGTTAAAAGGGGCTCCCTGCTCCCTACTGTGCTTTTCCTATATGCTGTACTTTCCTTCTCGGTTTGTTGTTCTTGCCATTGGTTCCCTTATTTCTGCCATTTCCGATCGAATTAAGTTTTAATTAGTTAACTCTTTTTCCTACTGTTTCTAGACAAGAGGTACCTAGTTGATGAACCCCCACCCTCGAAAAATATTCAAAACACGATCAGTCATTTGTTAAAAGTTCTGCCAGTAAAGTAATAATTACGATTACTAATATTTTTTGAATTGTGTTCTTTCGTTTGTATAACTCTACTTTTAATTTCAACACCTTTTGATAAGGACTAAAAGAGAGAGAAAAAAAATTAAATCAGAAGAATTCGGTTGGATTCATCAAGAAACAATACAGGATAAAATAAATATAAACAAGCCGTTGGCAGCGTGACTTGTGCAAATCTCGGCAATAACTTCTCAATATTACATATACATTGAGAAGGACTCGTCGTTTTCTTCCTCGCTGATGATATTTAAAATGGTGAAAATTATTTCGTAAATTACGGGCGCCAGCGACACTTGCCGTGTGTACCACAATCGGTATAGCTCTGCCTAGCAGAGCATCATCAGGCTTTTCCGAAAACAAACGGAAAAAATAAAATGATACAAAAAAAAAATCGCAAGAAGTGAAATTATTGCCTAATTATAATTAGATAAATAAAAAACAAAAAATTCGCGATCCCGCTGTAAAACGGCCGTAATATCTCCACTCAGGAGATGTTACAATGCCCCCCCCCCTCTACATGTCCAATAACGAGGCTTTTTGACCGTAAAAACGCGTACATTTCGGGGAAAACATTACAAAAAACAACCAAAAGCGGCGTAACGGATGCGTAAATTTGACAACGAAGATTCGGAAAAAAAAGCTACTACCCTATATAAAAGTTTAATAACGGACTGATGAAAGAAAAAACTTGCGGCATGGCGCATAAAGTGTAACGGACGGTAACGCAACTAGATTAAAAGCTGCCACGTTGCCACGCTTCAATCAAGAACAAAAATGTAATCAGACGAAGCGTCTATCACGACTATCTCTAATTGACCGACTGAAATTACCGAATAATCTTATAACAATTAACATCTGATAAAGGTAATAATTGTATCGATGTTTTGCGGAACATCTGAATAATAACACCGAGTTCTGATGTAGCTAATAACTAGCATCTTCAGAAGTCTTGCTACTACCCGGCTAATTACTCGGTTCTAAACCTATATCCTTAACTTACTACTATCCAGTCGCACCCCAGTGTCTGCTGCACTTGGGATGTGATATGGTCAGTGTTAATTTTATATTCTATCCTTCTTGGCGGCACTCGTGGGCTATGTCATATCACTGCGCGGCCATGTGTGTTCGTATTGTATTGTAAACGTTTAATTATAGTTTTGTTTCTCTACTGTGCCTACTGTACTTAGGACCTGTTACGATCAATGTTAATTCCATATCCTTATTTTCGACATACGTGGGCTATGTTACGTTACTGCGGCCATGTTTGCTCGAACTTTATTGTTAACGATACTCTTTGCTCTTATTCCATAACGTTTTAGCATTCAATCTACTTATTTATACACACTATTCTGTTAGTCTAGCTTATTTGTAGAAGTTGTTAGTGGCCAGATGGTTTATCGCCGGGCCATTAAAAAAAAAACCAAAAAAAAACCGCGTCAACTGCTTTGCCTGACGGATTTTATAAATCTCTCGGCTAAGCTCTTACGTGCGTAGTTGCTTACGCTAGCAGCCGCTACCAAAATACACATGCACACGGTCTCAACCCCGACACATATGTCCGTTGGACCGCGTATGGGAATTTTAGTTTTAGCCGATAAGCATCATCGATACCGACAAGCTGCGATTACGCCGAATAAAACCCGGTGTGTTCGGCAGAGATCGTGAAATAATGATTCTGCCAGAGAAAATAGTTATAATTTGAACACCGCTAAAGGTTGCGCTGCAGGTACCGACTCGGTCCCGATATATATATATATATTCATATATGTTATTTTTCGTTTTTATTTTTTTATTACTTACGCTTGTATATATAGTCCTTTTGGCTAGAGGCGCGAGATTGTGATAGTTAAATCCGACTACAGAGTTTGGTAGCTTTGAGGTATGAAAAAAGTTTGAGGTTTTGACTGTAGCTGTCGGATAGTACAGATTCAAAACTATCCTTTAAGTATGTAAATTTTTTTGAATTATAAAACTTTGGGCATTCGATAATTACATGATTGATTCATATCGGGACAATTCGTTTGTAACACATTTTTTATTTTTTTATTACTTACGCTTGTATATATAGTCCTTTTGGCTAGAGGCGCGAGATTGTGATAGTTAAATCCGATTACAGAGTTTGGTAGCTTTGAGGTATGAAAAAAGTTTGAGGTTTTGACTGTAGCTGTCGGATAGTACAGATTCAAAACTATCCTTTAAGTATGTAAATTTTTTTGAATTATAAAACTTTGGGCATTCGATAATTACATGATTGATTCATATCGGGACAATTCGTTTGTAACATATTTTTTATTTTTTTATTTTGTTTGTTATGGGTTCATCTGCATAGACATTGGCCCAAGAACAGGGGAAAGAAGGGGATACAGACTCAGATCTTTGCACAATCATAGATAGCCGATAAAACAATAGCTCGGATAACGCAACGAGGAGGAAGGGAGAGAATAAACGAAGCATTATATAGAGTGGGGGGAAATACCGTTTGATGAAAGAGAGAAGTAAAAAGAAGAAGTTTGTTTAGTTAAAAGTGGCCAACAATCAAACATTATTTGATCGGGGTCACAAAAAAAAAGTGCTTGTTGGAGGGGTACAATGGACACAATACGAGAAGACGGCGTAAAAGAGAAATGGAAAAGCGATGAAGGGAGCAAACTGTGCTCAAAACGCAAACGGAAAATCGCAGCCAGAGGTAGCGAAGAAGGGAAGGTTGAATAAACAAAAACATTTAACAGGTGTCTATTACGCAGATACATTAATACATGAATATATCTTACGGGTAGCTCCGGCTTTCCTTCATATTCTTTCACTCGACATACGAATTTTATCTTATGCTGTTTCTTTTGAACTGTCATTATAGCATAAAATCTTATGGGCAACAACGAGTTTCATAGCCGAAGTGTTGATGATTTTTACTGTACAGCAAGTGATTCTTTAGACACTGATACGAGTACGGTATATTTACATTTACATCGTTAAAGTGCGTCAACGTGTTATGAAAAGATGGCGCCAATGCACATGAAATTGCATGTTGTGGAAATGATTAGTTCATTCTTCAGTTCGTGTCCAAATTCTGCGCGCATAAATTCCATGGATGTGGGACCGTGTGACCTCGTAAATCTAGGTTAAGATCGCCGCCAAGAACTTTGACCATTTCAGCGCCTTGTATGGGATCTACGTTAAACTGATCGACGCCTGTGTTGCAGAAAAAGAGACGTATAGCTTGAGGAGACTCGCGGTCGACGAATTCGCGATCCATGAAACGGACCTCAATCATCGCTTTCTCCTCTGGAAGTAAGGACTGACCATCACCAATCTTGGTTAATGCAGATGAGAAGGCGACATCAGCTTGTCGCATCACTTGCACGAGTGGGTAGTAATGTAGCGGCTGCCAGATAATTTTGCAGCAGAACCTGTGTCTGGCAAACGGGCGGTAGTTGACGGAGGTCTCCGGTACACGCCATGTCCACACCCGTGAACGGACGTCTGTGATCATGCATAATGTGTTCAAGTCAAAAATTTCTGTCTGAGGAGAGCAGATCTGATCATATTGCACTTGTCGACGAAAACGATGCAAACGTTTGCGAAATGCGTTGAGTGCTTCCACTTGGAGGTGCCATCTTTTGCGAGTACCTGATTTACAGTGGATTCGATATATATATATATATATATATATATATATAGATAGATAGATAGATAGATATATAAATAATGATTTTTTTCGTTTCCATGGTAATAATTTATGGTAAAATTTCGTGGGACATTTAATGGATGCATAAATTTTTGGAATGACGACCCCCAGCCATAAGACATATTCATGTCAAAAAAGGAATTCAGGTTAGATAATAAGGAGGCGTAAGAGTTAAACTAAAGTTTTCAATGAGCCGTTGAAGATAGAAAGATAATGTTGAAGGGTGAAAAAACGGGAAAAAACCTACTGGAAAAGGAAAGATAACCGAGTGAATGAGTCAACTAACTTATTTCTCTTAATTCCGGCATGATCAAGAACCTCTAAAAGAGATCCGTCTGGATTAAGTGAAAAAGGAAGAGATCATGATTCAAGGAGCGAATAAGAAGGACAACGTAGTCGGTTGAGTGAGAGGGAAGAGGCGATAGCCTGCAGCGAGCTGTGAACATCCGACAGATTAAAAATTTTACGAGAAATAAGTGAAGATCCAACAAAAAGAAGGGCGCACAAAATAGCAGCGGAGGCGACACAAAAGATCGAGCAAAAGGAGGGAAGTCTAAAGAACTCGAAGTAATTTAAAGAAAAACAAAAAAACTGCTCCAACTCCACCGAATCCTGTGGTGCTATCAGAGAAGATCGTGAAGTGATTAGGGATGCAGACTAGGTCTAGAAGGACAGAAGAATAAAAGCAGTTAATTTGTATGGAAGTTTATCGTGAGTGTAGATATATGGAGAAAAATTAGCGAGATGGGCAGCGATCAGAAATGAAATTGGAGTTTTATTGGCACAGAAGCGTCAGTTACGAAAGATGAAGGAATAAGAAGCAGTAAAAGAGAGTAAGGAAATTAACAACCGTTTGATGATGAACGGTAACCTAAAAAAGAGTATGAGAAAGATATTTAATGAGGTTGAGCCTTTTACAGGAGGACAAGTGTAGATGGTTGATTTGGTTATGAAATGAAAGATAACTATCCAGAAAAACACCTAAATACCGAGAAAAGAAAGTAAGAGGGATTGAGCCACTATTTAAAACGAAATTAATTAGGGAAGGATAAAAGGGGCACAATGTAAAAACAACAGAAGAAGATTTAGTAGGGGAGATAAAAAGATGGTTGTCCGAAACTGGAATAGGTCTGTCGTCAAATCGAATGTTTAGATTTTTAGGCCGTTTTTAGTGTTTATAGAAATGAATTGCAGTTGATTTTGCCTGAAGGATTTATAGTCTGTTTCACGGAATCCTTTAGTGTGTTTGCTTACCGACTTGTTGGAAACAATTTTCTTCGAGTTTAGAATTTTTGCAGTTGCTAAATGTACAGAAGTGATCTGTGAAGAGAACTCTACGGGCGAGTGAAGGAACTGATATCATTAAATTGTAAATTATAAAGAGCGCAGCAGAGCTGAGAACTGCGAATTGATGCACTCTATTTAGAGCGTGTTTTAGAAGGAGTGCGATCCGGTTTACAAATTATCGAAGAAGAAGAAAGTTGGATATGAAATTTAGCATGTTCCCTTTAATATTGCATGCTTTAGAGTGGAAAGAATTTTACGTCTTAATATTGCCTCAAATGCTCTGCTAACGTTTAGCTGGTGTTGTGTTGATCTGTCTGGTCCAAAGCCGCATTGAGTAAAAGAGAGTTTTCTTTCGTGTTTTAGGAACTATATAAGTCGTTTGTTACTGTTCTTTCAAGAATTTTACAATTTTATAGAGGTTAAATGTTAGTGATATTGGTCTGTAGCTATCAATTTGAAACGGGTTTTTATCAGGCTTAAGGAAATAAATTACAGTTACTTTTCTCCATGTAGTAGAAAAAAAATTTGAGTTCCAGATATTATTAAAAATCTTTGGTAGCAGATGAATTATGTTGTCGGGAGCGTTTTAGAAGAACTGAACATGGCCGTAGTTTGGTCCCGCGGCCGGAATTTTAAGGAGTTGATAGCAGTTTCGAGTTCGCGCAATGTAATATCTTTACTGAAATCTTTGTTGGGTGGTTTGTTAAAAGGGCTATTGTCGTTGTTGCATTCTTGTAGAGTGAAATTATTTGAGATATTGCTAAAATGGGCTGCGAAAGCATTTACTATGTCTATAGGATCAGTGTTGATTTCATCACTGATGAATACACTATAGGAAGAAGAACTGTATTTTTGTGATTCTATTTTTCGAATTGCTGACCACATCTGAAAACTAGAAATGGTGGATTTAATATTAGATATGTATTTTTTCCACAAATCTTTTTTTGCTTGTTTTAATGGTGCGTTGAGCGCAGTTTTCAATAATGAAGTAGGTTGAAGTGAGTTCGAGAATTTTTTAGCTTTTTAGGCCCCTTCTAAGATTATGAATTGCGATGCTGCAGTTTTCAGACCATATGGAACGATTTTTTTGCGAGAAATTACATTTTGGTACAGATTGAGAGGCTTGAAGAAGAATATGATTGGTGAATACTGGAATTAAGTCGTCGATGTTTTAACTGAGGTTATGCAAAGCTCTTGGAAAAGATACGAGCTGGCGTGTTTGAAGTTCCTTTATTAGGTGGATCCTCGCTTGATGAGTTTGAGTTAAGATTAATTATTTGAGAGACGTGGTCGCTTCTTGACATATTGAAGTGATGGGGAGATAGTCCAGGCTTGATGATCCAAATAGGAGGTCGATAGTTGATCAAGAGTTGCGAGAAGAACTTTTGGGGTTGAAGTTAAAAAGGTTATTGCCATCCAGAATGTCCTGGATTATTTTGCCTTTGGCGTTTGAATATAAACCACGCCACGTAGGGCTGTGACTGTTTAGGTCTCTTATGACAATAAAAGGTGTAAAAAGTTCATCCATTATAGCCTGTATGTTTTATTTCGTCACAAAAAGGTTGGTCAGTAAATAGAAGCAAAAATAGTAAATTTTTTAACCAACGTCGAAGTTCCGAGAAGTGGTTAGAGCTTGCAAGTGGGTGTTTAAGTTAACTTCTGTGTGCAAAACGGTGTTTATAGCTGGTGCTACACCACTTTATACACGAATTGCGTCGTCTATTTCTTTACAATAAATTGTAAAATTCCTTATATTCATGGAATTTGTAGTATGAAAATTAATTTCTTGAAGTGATAGGATAACAGGTTTTTAGAAGTAATAACCGCTATCGACCAATTACGGTTATTTCGGTTCTGACGAAAATTTTGGAATAATTAGTTGCGTTCCAACTAAGAAACTATTTAAGGTGGAGCAATTTACTACATAGCAATCAGTTTGGGTTTCGAGAAGGGAAATGAACAGTCCCGTTTTTAAGAGCATTAACAAATAGTATTGATAAAAGGTTGACAATAGAAACAGTTTGTGTTATAGCTTTTATTGACATTAGTAAAACTTTTGATGTAGGAAATTATTACATTCTGTTGTAAGATATGCAAGGAATAGCATTTATAGGTAGGTAAAACTCCCTCCACTCCATTCAAATTGATTTACTGCGGGTTCCCAGCCATTCGGGCGTTTTTGGTAATTAAGCGGCGAACTCCTTGGCTCTGGTTGCTGCTTCTTCCTGCCTCATTTTTAAAAAAATCCCATCCTCTAATCTCCTTCCGCTGTGCAACTCAGACTTTGGTATCGGATGTGTACGTTTCCTCTTTTTCTAGTAATTGTTCTTCCGATCTATTTGTTCAACCTAGTCGAGGGACGGATTATGACGAGGTCAGGTATGTTCAAATTCTGTTCTTAGGCTGTTTCGACGGGTTTAGTAGGTTCTCTGGTGGCTTCTAGAAAGTGAGTTGGTTGTATTTTATTTCATCGTCTTTCTGGAGTTCGTTTTCCAATCCTTTTAATATTGTAATTTTTACTGCTTTTTAAATTGATTTTCGGATACTTTTGGTGTAGTTTTTTCTGTGATTTTGGTTGCTGGTTTTTTGCTATTCATACTCGAGATTGAAGATGCTGTGAACGGGCGTGCCTGTTTGTTGTAATTTCGGTTATTTTGTTTGAGGATTCTGGTTCGTTTTTGGTACATTGTCTTTGATTGTGGCTGTAGTTTCGTATTCCTTGGTACTGTTGTGTCATTGTTGACATAGGTCTTGATATCTTCGTTGCAGATGTCTTCTGAAACACCCTCAATGAGGTTGTGTTTGTTACAGAGATTTATATCATCGGTGTATACTTACATTGAGAAGAAATATGCCCTGGATTTTTGCAAATGAAATAGATAATTTCATCTAATGTCCAAAAGATCCGATAGAGTTCATCATCGATGTTTATTCGAATGGTAGACGGAATATATTTGTTAATAAAGACTATAAACATTACAGTCTTTGTTTTCTTCATCAACCGATAGCTTTAATATATTTCTGTATCGAACGTCGTTTTTATACCTAAAAAGGCTAGAGCCTTTTTCAGGTATTCATTTGATATATCAAGGAAGCTTGCGATAAAATATACCTCTTAGAGGTTTTGAGCAATTTTTACATGCCTTTAGAACATTTTCATTGATAACAATTTCACTGCGGTTGGTTATGAATGTATTGTTTGCGCTTTCGTCTAAGAAGACGATACAAGATCGTTCTTTAGATATTTTGTAACCGTGAGTTATCTTGCCGGGTCTGATTTTTTTGCTAACGGCTTTGTTGACTATTGATTTCTATGAATATCCTTGTGAGGGGAGTAGACAATTACGAGTTTCTTACTCTGTTCATTTATTTATTTTGCTTACGTAAGAAGTTTAGTTTTTAAATTATGAATAGCAAAGTTTTAATTTGGTTGATACCATATGTTGAGTAGTTGATGCTAAAGTTGATTCTCCGTTGGATATTAGCGGTGGAAATTGATCTTAAGAGAACGTTTTAAACGATTCGGTGGCTAAAGGCAACGCCTATGTAACAGTCACTTACAGTTTAGCGATGAAAGAATTATGGAGCACGGTAGAAACAAAGAAAAAATGACGATAAGCGCGATAAACGCAATGAAGGAATACATCACAAACATAAACATCTTTACTAGACTGGTTTGAACACGTGATTTCCATTTGCGCGACACAATTTAACAATTCTTCAACATTTTATATAATACTGAACGCGTTTTTGTTTATCATATTACTTACATTTTCATTAAAAAATGTTTAAACATATAAAAAGTTCGTTCTAAAAACCAAACAATTAAAAAAAATATATATGTTTGAAAGATAAAACAACATTTATTCCAGTGAAATACTAGTTCTGCAAATTAGATTACATTTAATATGTGATTTTTGCGCTTTTTGGTAGTAACATCCTACTTAATTGCAAACACAAAGATTTATAAAGTAAGTTATACTTGAAAAATCAAGAACTTTAGCCTTTGAGATTTTCATTAACATCGCTTATCGTAAAAAACAAAAAAAACAAAACAAACGGAAACTAATGTTCTTATGTTATTCCCGATTTATGCAAATGTCACTGATTTTAAATTTTTAATGACGCAACTATATTCTGCACTAAAATATCATTTAAACGGTGGTTAGCATAGCGCACAAAGATTAAAAATATTTCATTGCATTCGAGTAATTTTTTTCCAGTTCATTAAATATATATGTATTAATGAACAGGCGGAAAAACATGAAACTATTCAAACGTTCCAGGATCGAAAAAACAGAAAAACTGCGCATGCGTTATAAATGTTATCGCATCCTATTTCTGTTTAGTGCAGCATATATGTAAATTTATCTCTTTCTTCAATACATATGCGCGCATTCCTTTTTAACCTTTTCAGACAGTCTTTCCAATCTCGATAAACATAAATTCCGTGGTTCTCGCATAATTAAGATATTTCGTAATCGTATATTTTACATTATTAAATTTTTATAATAAATCTTGAAGTCGCCGTTTTTAGGATTCCGTACGCATGAAATAATGTACCTAATAAGATAGTTCAGAAACGACAAAAATATCAAATAAAAATGTGCAATAGTTCACGAACGGTTTGACTTATTAATTTTCCGAAATTGGATCATAAATTACAATTAAAATTCTCTATTTAAGAATAATTTCAAGTTAACTTTATTTTAAGCTGCATTTCTACGGTAAAAACATCAAAATATATAATCGCTTTCCTTATTCAAGCGTCTGTTATACTAATAAGAAATTATCTGAAGAGACCACATTTTTTCACCTTTTTTTGGCGAATACTCAGAGTTTATGTTCACCGATTTTCATCAGTGTACTCATATGGTACCACCATATTTGCTAATAGGCAAGGGGAATCATGGGACCAGGAAAAGAAAAAAATGTCTCGTCAGCAAAGAACGAAGAAGAGGAGTTCGTTCGATTTTTAAAGTCAAGGAAAATAATAATACCATCAAGACCGGCAATGGGGCTAGAAGATTTTTCAAGAATTGACTTCAATAAAGAAATCAGCGTTGAATTCTTCTGCAAACGGAAGAGGACAGAATTCATCATTGTTGGCAACATAAGCAGGAGCAAGAGAATCGACAAAAGATAGCAAATTATTGAAGAGAATGGTGTAAATAGATGAACGTTCGGAAGAAGGGAATTTGAATGCTTTGACTAATTTTCCAAATATGCTCAAGTGCAGTGATTCTTGGAAAGAAAGAGCAACAGTTTTTCCAAGAATATTTCTTAGATTACTGACTTTTTCCAATTTGCAGTAGTTTTATTTTGTCTCTGTATTGCTTACGATTATTAGGATTGGGTGCAAATTTTCACTCTTCTTTTTCTGATAGTGGCTCCCTTATCCCACTCCCCTCAGCTATTGATCTTACGGTGTATTCACTGTATATATATATATATAAGTTAAATAATATCCGAGATAAGACTACCTTTGTATCTCTAACAGTTAAAATTCTTTCGTTTCTAAATTCATGTCGGATTACATCGTTTTCTTATAGCGTCTTTATTAAAATTATCAAGTATTTGGAAACTTTAATTTTTGTTAAAGTGTACCATCATAATTTAATATATAACGCCGTCGAAAATTTTTCAATAATTTATAAAACAAAGGAGCATTATTGCTACAATTAAGCATTTGCCCGCGTAAGGCCTTTAATCAAGCCAGCTTTGTTTTTGTAAAATCCGACTACACACACACAAAGTTGTTTTTAGTCTATTATTTAATATTCCGAGCATTAAAGAATAATTCTGTAATTTTCATATTTTGTTGTTTCTTATTTTTTGAAAAAAGAGAATAAGTACCGATTTACAGCAATCCCGTACAGAGTTATTCTCTCGCTATTCCAATTTTATCGTATACTTGTAATCATTCTTACTTTTTCTCGACTTCTTTTAAAATTTTTGTATATTGCATTTTAGTCGTTTATAATTATCGAAAAAAAAAAAAAAAAAAACTTTTTTTTTTCGCAATAATTAGAAAAGTAATAATCGAGAAAATTACTTTAAAAGTTATATATAGTATAAAATTTGTAATAGTTTGATGAAGGCCATAAAGGAAAAATGGAATTCATTCTGACCCTTGACTTACAAAAAGGTGTGCCGCACACTTGTTATCTAAAGAACTATTTTACTTTTGCTTACAACCTAATAATCTCTGATTAAGTTAAAATAAAAATTGTTTTTTCTTTCATGGGTAATAGCACAAAAGATTAAAAACCAAACGGCGTAATTAGAGTACGACCAAATAATTTAATATTTTGCTTCGTTTATTCTTTTAGAAAATTTTCTTGTAAAAAATATATTTTATTGGTTTATTAATTTAAAATTAACAAAATTAATTTAAGTACCATTAAACATTTCTATAAAAGCATGCCAATAACCTTATTACAGACGGTACGAGAGCCAGATCAGGAACCTGCTTACATATTGTACCAATACATTAAAAACTCGGTAACATAATTATATAATAATAATAACTTAATAAAATTAAATTTAAAAAAAAAATGTTGAATGATCAGATGGCGATAGCTAGGCGCAGAGGAAAAAAAATTTATTTTATTAGTTCTTAGCTATCATTCATTATGAGCAATATACACGCGAGAAAAAAATATAAGCGATTAAAATTTTCAATTTTTAGACGGTTTTTTTCAGCATATAATAAAGTGATACAGTACCGACCAGAATCTTAGGATTGTGTTAATTCTAACTGTAATATAATAGACTGAAAGTGTAACAACTTTACTTGAACTTACGATAAACGTGAAAGAAAAAATGGCAACGAAAACTAGAGGACAAAATTAAAATTTATTTCATTAAAATCTAAATACACTGTGATAAGAAAGCACCAGAACTGATATTGTTTTACAAGTAAAGAAATAGATTGTCTCCAATTATTTCATGCAGACAAGAGTAATACTTATTTAATATTCATATGATGCAATTAGATTTCTACGAGCAACCTGCGATTGTTTGTGTATATATATATATATATATGTATACATACATATATGTATATATTAATTACAATGTAATTCTTAGGCCGGCCCCAATTAGAAAAAATGCCCCAATTTTAGGCAACGAAAGTTAAATGTTAAATGAACACGTCATTATTAATCATGCACCCATTAGATTTTTTAACAAAAAAATGTATCATGCCGGTAAGAATGACGTAAATTTCGATAATTTTACACAAACTATAAAAAAGAAAAAAAATGTAAGTAAGAAGGATCAAGAGGCAGAGCCCCTTGTTAGGCCAAAATGGCCGAGTTTTATACACACACATACATACCTATATATATATATATATGTATTCATTTTAAAATTTCTGTTAAAAATGGTCGAAATATTTACTTTAATAATAACGATGTTCGTAGATTTAAATAAAGTGGTTATCTATCCAAATTTTCGACGAAACTTTTGGCAACAGTCACTTATTGCGGAATTTGTTGGCGGCTATATCGAATAAACCTGAAACTCTTTTGTCAAGAAGGTTGGCTTTTTTATAGTGGACTCGCCTCGCATTTTTTCTAGAACCGTTCATCATAATCTAAATGTAGATATGTAAATTTAATTTTTCGAATCCCTCATAGGAGCACCCCCCGAACCCCCAGATGATAGGATTCTATTATTTTTATAGGAGAGTCTGTTTTAATTTTTTTAATTTACGGTTTGCATAACAATTTCTAGTTCTCGTTTGTTGATGACGAAAAGTGCCACAACTAAAGGATTTCATTAATAGCTTTCCCAAAACACTTCCGTTACATGAAAACATCACATCTAATGGATACAAAAGAGGTTACAGATTTTCCATATTACCCCCGTTGACGTACGAAAAAGCCTAATCACTAATACGTAAACAATTTATTTATTGCATAAATATATTTTTTTTTTTCCGCATAGTTCTCAGTCCAAATGGTACAGTTCTTAATAATTAATCGCAGCTGAGTTGTATAATTTGCATTTAGTGTATTATTGCATCTTTTTAATTTAATAATAACCGTATAAATGATTACTCGGTGAAGATATTTTAAATTTAAAACCTATGTATCTATACCGTCGCCCCACTAGTCGTCTAGGTATTCAGTGGCGGTTGTTTTTCGTTTATACGAGTATATATTTAGTTTAAATAATGCGGCAGTGAAAGCTGTCTAGAATCTAACACCATCAAAGGGAGAAATTAGTTCACGCCGAATTTCGGCTGGTCCAATGGTAAATCAATGAAGATTGTGTTCGTTATAATATTATGCATCAAATGTCTACGTTAATAACAGTGATCATCTTCTTTCTTTATGATCCCTTGTTGTGCTTTTGTCCGTGTAAAAGAGCTTTTAGGTAAACTTCAATCTCCGCTGAGCTGATTTTGCGTAAAAACTTTTACAGGTTACTTTTTTTAATAGTTTCTTCTATTATTTATTATTATTATTATTATTATTATTATTATTATTACTGTTAGGAATTGGACCCTTTCACGCTTTTAACACATCATCGTGAAATCGAGATAATGACTAATATAATACAATTAATCTCAATAATACAAACACATTATTAAGACTGAACATAAGCACTTGTTTAATCAAAATTTAAGTGAAATATTAAAAATCAAGAGAAATACACGCCTCGTGGTATGCACTCAAATATAATTTTTAAATTGCCGTTATCTTAGTTTTCTCGATGGGGTGACCCCACCCTGTGCTTATTTAATTATACAAACATGAAATAAATTTTAATTTATTTTAACGTATTTAAAATTTACCGATTACGTTTTTTCCGGATAAAAATTTATACAATATAAATTCAATTAATGGACGTAAAATGACTGAACCAATTTCTTTTTTTACCGAATACAGATTAAATTTTAATTTTGTTTTAAAAAAATTGTTAAAATACTTTAATGAAAATATATAAACTGTGTACATTTATTTTGTCGTTGTAGTCGTTTGCTTCTGTCGATTGCTTTCTTCCAAAAATCATCACGCACATAGCACTTTATATTTCTTTCAATATTCAAACAATCAAAATTATTGTCTTAACATAGGCTGAATATGGTTGTTCTTTTAGCTAATTGATTTTCAAAAAAAAAAATAATAAAATTCAAGAGCGGAATTTACTGTTTTATTTATTTTTTAAATTTGATTCAACAATTCTTTTTGTTACTTTAAAATAATATCAAAAAGTAGGTGTAAAAAAACTATCATTATTGTTCGCGAAAAAATTTAAAATAATATGTAAAATTAAAATAGCGGTAGAGAGTTGTTTATAAGTGAATTGTGATTAAAAGAGAATAAACCACAGTTTTCAGCAGCAATTTAAACATATTAAACGAATTACTCGTAATTCATTCAGTTTCATAACTACGCATGCTTACGACTAAGTAAAAGTTGTATAAAATATTACATTCCATCGCTGCACAGTCCCTATAAAGGTGTTTAAATTCTTCTACACTACATATTATATATTTTTGTAACGAGAAAAACGGCATTTAAAATTTATTGCCGTACGAGCGCATGAACGATTATATGGTGCTTCCTGATAATCTTTGCTGTAATTTAAGTTTAATATACATTTTTTTTTTTTTTGTTTCAGTTCAATACTCAACTTTTAATAATACAACACATTTTAAAAATATGTTCATAAAAATTCGAAACGAATTTAAGATTGCTTTCAAAAATTTTGATAAATGATCACTACTCAAAAAAAAAAAAAAAAAAAGTAAAGTAAATAATATCAAATCTACTTTAGGTATAATTAAGATTTTCGTATATATTTCATGTAAATATTCCGATCTATTACTACTGGTATTAATTTAAAAAATTTGACATACATACGCTGTCAATTAATGTGTGTATACATTCGAGCCTCACTCTTCCTCTTTGAAAGGTTCCTTTACTGAATAACAATATTTTATTAATCAACAGATCGGAAAAACGTATCGAAGAAACTTTCACCGAATCATTTATCAGTTTTGTCCTTTTTTAGCTTTTCATTAATTTGCTGAAGTTCGTCCAGATCTAACCAACGAATTGCTTCCAATACTTCCGATGCATCTGGTCTCATTTCATAATTATCATCTATCATTTTATATATTAAAGGAACCTAGAGGGAAACAAAATATATAATATTACGTATATTTTAAAGTAATCGTTATAGTAAAACTTTGATTTATCCCCGTTTATATGATAAACAAGAAAAAATATGATGCGATTATCACATAAGAAATTTCATCGAATGTACAGGATGAACTTCTTCGTCATGGTATTATTTATATAAAAAAAAGTAATACGCAATATATACACACACACACACACACACACGCACATACACACAATATAAATAGATCAATTTTGTTATTTCATTCTCTGCGCAAATTATTTATTTAAAAAAATTCATCTTTATTAGATAATTCGGAGAAACTTTCAACAGAAATTTTTATAAAGTAAATTTCAAGCAACTGTCCAGATCCTACAATCTCCTTCACATCTCAAAACTGATATTCGTTTTAATAGCCGCTTCCGATAAGTCTAACCTTTTTACACCACTATATTGCCTTATTATCGATAACATTCCGATATTAGGTGATTCAGTGAAGTCTCTAATGCAGTTTCCTCGCAGTTCATCTTTTATGAATTCTATACATGTTTTACTGATGTCCTTTTATGTTATACTTTCTTTTTTTTTTCTTTTTCTTTTGTAACTTTACCATGACTCTGAGTTATACTTTGTTTCACGGAGTAATCATGTGTGATCCGGCTTTATGCTTGGAAGTATTTATCCAATTTCTCTTCTGCATATCGTTTACCAGTAAATTCTAGTTTTTAAAAGTTAACGGATCTCCTGTTTCAAGAAATAAAATAAAATCATTCGGCTGAACAATGTTCGTGCGCACAGCATTTTTATGTCATCTAAATGAAAACATCACTAAACGTATTTAGTTTAAATTAAAACTAAATTTTGAACCACATATACATACATATGTTGCATCTCTGGTTAACAGCGGTTTATTTCAATTTTTTTTTTATGTTAAATTATTTAGCGTCTCCGTTTAGTCGAAGAAGTTAATAATTTACTGTTTTACTGTACTTTTATCTATTTTGCATTAAATAATTTATAAAATACACTCCCCATCTATATACGTCAAAACTGTTCGTTCCATATCAGAACAATACGATATTTAGGGAACTGAATCCCCGCCAGGTTTATAAGTATCTCTGCTGATTCATTCTTGTTGTTTTTTTCTCATTGTTGTATCTTTTCTAATCAAACTTGTATTTTTGCCATTTCTGTTGCATACATTTATATCATGTCTTCATCTAGTCCTGAAGATTCGTCTCGAGTTTAAAAAGTCTTATTTATTAATTTTGCTATGTTATTTCCGATTCCGGCATTCTCCGATCAACCCATTCACACTTTCACTTTTTCATATCAGCGCAAAATTAAATTTTTTAAGAATAACTTTATATTATTTCTTTCGTTACTTCCGGTTAATGCTGTAATGCAAACCATTAGATTATCACCGGATCAGTTAAATATTATCCGATGCAAAAATTTATTTTTTGAAATTCTACCAAAGTACTTCAGAGTGAATTTCACATATAGAGGGGTAAAGGAGGAAGAAGAAATTTAACGGGAAAAACATAATCCCCTTCTCTTTATGTTTTTTCCCTACCCTAAGTTTATTAATACACTTTCAAAAATTTGGATATCAAAAATTTTTCAATAGAACCTTTGAAATTTGATATATACATTTTTTTCGACGTATAAAAATGTATGTTTACACTGAAATTATGCGAAACTTTATAACAAAAAAAAAAAAAAAAAACGACACAAAGAAACTTTTAATTTATTGAACACTTCGATGTATCGCGACTACAGAACATTTTTTATTAAAAGTCGTATGGAAGCATCGACATTTTTCACAGATTTATATCCCGAATAATAGAGCCGAGTCTGCAAAAGTAATGCGATCTTTTCGATTTAATTTGCATTAGAAAATAATTCACATTTTTGCCCTAATTATATCATTATGCGCATTTTCAAAAAGTAATCGAACAATCTTCGGCATTCAATATTTAATGATTAATGTGTATTTATTTAAATTAATTTCTATTTTTTAAAAAAAAAGGTACTTACTATCGTAGAATAATTATACATAATATCCGGTAAAACTCCTTTCTTAATCAAGAACAGCGATTCTATACGTTCGGAATTTGTAAAATACGGGTTCACCAAATCCAATAATAACACGCCAAGACTATATATATCGCTCTAATATATACGCATAAACATTCGGATTTTTAGCTTTATAATAAAGAATAAATAAATATTAAATTAATTAAAAAACAACAAAATATTGTTCGACCAGGCAGGTTCACAAAGTAAGGGTTCCCTTACCTTACGGGAGTGGGCGAGGTTTTAATTTGGTAGCTACAACATTCAAATATTAGCCTAGTCCAAACCGCAACATACACAGTATATGTTTTTTCGTTTTCGAGTTACGTAAATTAATCACGAGTGAAATTCTGAAAAATTTTCCGCCGCCGACTACCCAGTTATCATTCAATTATTCGTTTTTCAAACCATAAAATAAAGAAGCATCAATTGAAATTCATCGATCAATAAATGGCGGAAGTTTATGGTCCTGTGATGACGATGCCGTGAATTCCGAGGAGGTAGAACGAATGTAAGAACAACGGAGCGGTAGACCATCCGTAATCTCAGACGAACTGATGCGAAAAATCGAAGAAACTCTGCGATCCGATCGCCGTCAAACCATTTCCGATCTTCTTGATCAGTTTTCGAGTGTATCACGAGTTGGTACCGTGCAAAAAAATTCGAGACCGACGAGGAGTTGAAAAATGTCGTTCTTACCCGGTTATAAAATTTTGACGTCTCAAGTTTCTACGAGGAAGGTAGAGTTATATAAGTTAAAATTTCTCGACTACTCGACAAATGCTTAAATTTAAAAGATGAATATTATGTGGAAAAGTAAATAAAAGTATGCTGCGAATTGAATGCTGGTATCCGTTTTTTTCTAGCTTTATTAGCTTCGAAAATAAAAAATAGGGAACCTTACACTTTACGAATGTCCCTCGTAGTACATCGGAATAGAGAGAGATTCTCTAGATTTTATTTTTAACCAACAAAAAGTTTAACATACTGCTAATAGATCATTATAGATCTTAACTATGTTAAACGAAATACTGCAGAGCGTGTAAGATAAGAAGAAACGATAAGTGCCATTCGTAACACACCTCTCTCAAGGGAATCCGAGTAAATATAAACTCTACAGATAGAACACATTGCTCATTAAAAGAGTAGTAGCCAGCTGACGAATTATTATTATTATTTCGTAATAAATAATTTTACAGAAGTTATTCCGCGAGAATCCGTTGAAAAAAGTATAGAGTGACCTTAACAATTTATATTTCAAAGTTAATTATATTTCACAAAGTGATTCTCCGCTCAAAACAATATGTAATAACAAAATTAAAAATTCCGGGAATAATACAGAGGAAAAAACCAAAGATACTACTTCGGACTTATAATAAGACAAACGCAATTTTAATAATCCTAAACAATGTTTAAAAATCAACTTTTAAATAAGACAATTTAAGTTGTTAAAAACAACTATTTTTTCTGTAACTAAATATTTATATATTATTATTATTATTATTACTTTTATCATTTAAAAAATAATAATTGCCGATAATCCGGAAGTTGTAACAAATGGAATCCATATTTAAATGGATTTCAGACTGAAAATAATAAAAATTGAATTAAATAAACAATTAAATATCAGTTCTTTCGCCTTTTAGAGCTGGATGTTTCGCGCAATGAACAACATAGCGTTGCTGTTTAAATGAACAGCTTAATATAGGGGGAGTCGCTTAATGAAATATCTTCAAATATATAACACATACCTATATAGCTTTCCTTGTTTAACTTCCTAAACGTGCGTTCGAACAAATTTCATATAACATACACGAACGGGTATTGCAAAGGAAATTCTTCGTTCAATACTTTTATTGGCGTCCTAAGCTACATTCTCAAAGAATTTCTCATCTTTCACGACCAATATCAAACATCAAACTTTCGTTTTTTACACAACATCTAGATTTCAGTAATATCACACTTTTCTAGAAGAACAGAGCTTTTAGAGACTCGACACGTATAATTTATTAGTAATAATTACAAATACAGTGTAATTTATTACAACTATCAAAATATAATAAACAAATTTAAGAATAAAAGATGATTGCTTATTTAGAAACGTTTTTGCGGATAGTATAACCCATCACATCAGCTAAGAACAAAACTCGCTATTTGTGGTGTCAGAAACAAATACTAAATCATACTCAATTTAGAATTTGTTTCCGATCACATAAATTAAGTTGTGTTCTTAGCTGATGTGATGGGTTATACTATCCGCAAAAACGTTTCCAAGTAAGCAATCATCTTTTATTCTTAAATTTGTTTATTATATTTTGATAGTTGTAATAAATTACACTATATTTTATAATTAACAAAAAACAGGGTGTTGAAAGATTCTTTATTAAATAATTACAAATTCCTATACAAAATATTAATTGTCGACATCGTTATATCAATTCCGTTTTCCAACAGAATAAGGTGTATGGCAACGCAATCTTTATGCGCACAATATAAATTCTTAATAAGCTAACTGAATGAGGGAATTATTCACCTTGACCGTGTGGACAATTAATGGCGACTGCTCCGGAGCTGCAAAATGAGTTGTACCAATTTTAATATTCATTTTGCAGTCCTTGAAGGAATTCAATACGAAGTCATTATTCATATTCGGCAAGCCTACTACGCTGGATAAACCGAAGTCACCAATTTGTACCAGTTCTTCGTTCTTACTTAGAAAAATATTTTGTGGCTGAAATACATTTTAAAGCAAAACATGTTTAGCCAGTACAAATACAATTTAAAAAACAAATTGAAAAAATTTCTTCGAATGAAGAAATTCGAAATGCGCCTACTACCGTCACACCACGTTATTTATTACAATAATAAATGCATTAATAATTAATTTATCAATAAAATAAACGGATATTTTTAAAAATAGAATACACATTCAAAAATGTAGGAAGCGATATTCTTTGACTACACTCGTTTTGTTATAAAATACATGTATATATATTACAACGTAATTCTTAGGCTACCCCCCATTTGAAAAAATGTCCCAATTTTATGTAACGTTTGTTATATTTTATAGGATGTTTGTTATTGTTATTTAAAAAATGTCACAATTTTATGTAATGAAAAATGTAATGAAAAATGTAATGAAAAAATGTCTTAATTTTATATAACGGAAGTTAAATGTTAGAATAGGACTTTTGTGGTTATGTTATTTTTTTTTTGTGTTGATGCCAGTAAGAATTACGTTGTAAATTTTGATCATTTTATACAAAGTATAGAAGAGAAAGAGACAAAAATGAAAGCAAGAGGGGTCAAGAGGTACAGCCCCTTGCGAGGCTAAAATGGCCGAGTTTATATATATATATATATATATATATAGCGTTTTCTTTACATCATTCTTTTCAATGCCGTCCCTAAAATATAGACGAAACTACTTACGCCTTCTCAATATATATATCCTAATCTCAACTTTTTTTTTTTTTTTTACAATACTACACAGGAAAATGGGAACCATTTCAAGAACACGGAACATTTCGCGAAAGAGAAAGAGATAAATAAACCGTATCGGTTGAATTTCGAACGTTCTCCCCAGCACATACTTCTGTAAATACACGTTAAATAACAGCAGACGGAACATAATTTATATACACCGATGCGTGCTATTACGACGTATGAAAAAAAATCGTTAACACATCTGACATATTAAAATATCGGTAGCTGTCGTATCATTTTCTTCAGCCCACTTGATGCAAACGTGAACGCACATAAAGCACTGCCACAATCTAAGGCGCAAACCAATTGTGAAGGTATCTCATTTTCGCTATCGCTGTCGTCTTTGTTCCAATCCAGCATATTATCAATTATCCCCCATTCATTTATTCATTTACGTTATATTCTTCAGCGTTGTTTTTAAGTCTTCTGATTTGCATAGTTAGGCTAACAATTCTCTAATATAATTTATTATCACTACTTTTGGATATCGTCAGATTTTTTTCTCTCTTTTCCGCTGGTTTTTGACGGTTTTCGTATAAATGTAGCAGAAAATGAGTGCACCACAAAAACTTTTCCAAGAGCACACTAATATTTTTATAGGAATATTTTCGCACGGCTAATGTATCTTTTCCTCATTTAAATAGTTCTGACTTCTTAAATTTATTTGACGTCAAATATTTACATTTGTAATTATTCATGACTTCACGGGGTTTACAGAAGCATCTTCTCCAAAAGTTTCCCAAAAACTGATAATGACAAATTTTTTACGCGCTTCGTTAAAATACTGACGGTACTTTCAAACGAACGAACCAAAAAGAACGATACATGATGCAAATCCTAAAATAATCTATTTGAAAAGTACACAAACTTTTTTTATTAAAAACATACATCCAAAACGAGACCGTCTTTACAGGCGACGCAATGCATGTACGCACAGCCGTTTCTAAGGGAATTTTCGCAGCTGCCTCTCGCATGCTCTTCTTCAACGACTCTAAATTTGGATAACGTTTCCACAACAAGCCATTTCCGCCGGAATATTTTATAGTCCAAAATCCAAGGGGTTTAAATCGCTAGCGGAGGGCCAATCTGAAGCTGCTGCGAAGCCGGGAATATCGTCTTGCAGCCCCACCTTTGAGCTAACTTCGCTTTATGTGTCGGGGCTGAATCCTGCTGAAACACCACCCAATTGACTCCAGCATGATTGAACTGGGGTGATGACCTCCCGGTTGAACTTGTGAAACTTTTTTTCTTTCATATCATACGACAAACGGACATACACCCATTAATTTAGCTTGTTAAACTTTTCCACTATCGTAAAAATCTTTTCATTTGTAAACAGTATACTCTTTTATACCTATCTCTACCGTACAAGCGTTTTAACTTTTTCGATCTTTTGAACCGTATTTTAATTTCTCTGTTAAAAGATGAGTCGTATATATTGTTTGTAGACTCGCATGTGTAAATCATAGCGGATGATGCGCGAGACCGTTCTCGGCGCAATATAGATCTCCCTAGCCATTATTTTTTGCTTTCCTAGCGAACAGCGGTTGATTCGCAAACGAATGTAGAACTTCGACGGCACTTTTTGTTCTCGCATCATGTGGCCGACCGGCTCTCGCGGTCTATCAATTATATCATCTGTCTCTCTCAAAAACGTCGCAGCGTACGATAAACAAACTAATTTTAAGTCGTTTTAGGAGCAAGTGAATCTGTGACGCACTATGTCCCACCTTCATCAAACCATCAATAGTAACGCGCATGTGATAATCCGATCACTCCGTTTCTATATCGTGTACTAGGACAATTATTTCTGTTGCTATCCTCTTGCCCGACGATGTGTATTATACACGCTGACAATGTTACCACGTTGTACTACGCGAAATTCCCTTTATGCAACGGCACTGACGGTATTTTTGGCTAGACTATGTATAATTTTACGAGTATTATTCTCCGCATATGTTAAATATGAATTCAAAAATTATTGTTCACGGCATTTACCGAAAATAGAATAAAGCATTTTTACATTTACGTGATAACCTTCGACAAAAAAATCACGTAGAAGTTCATCATTCGGCAGACCAGAGATGGCAACAAGAAACTAAAATTTGATGAAGAAACAATGAATAAAAAAATATGAAAGACTTCTAAAATTTCATATTACATAATATTAAAAGGCGAAAATATTTGTGACAGATAAAAAATTAACTGCCAAACAAATTGAAGAAAGCATTTCTATTCTATTATTGCAGCGTACCGAGCAAGATTTTATAAAGTAAAGAGAAGCAGGAAGTAAAATGAAATGTTACAGACAAACATATAAGTAAATACAAAAAGCGCAACTTTTATATTTCATAGATTGTATAAAAATTTTTAAAAGTGTACAAATTAAATAAAACATGATTACGTTCACCTTATAAATATATATTTCGAACATAATATTAAATACCCTCCCCCTTATATATATATATATATATATAAAAATATGTGTGTGTGTGTGTGTGTGTGTGTGACCTGGTCTAGGAAAACCGGGCTAATGTATAAAAAAATCAATTTTCACTTTTTTGGCTATTCTTATAGAAAATAGAACGCGCTTTTCAATGAAACAAGCCCCAGATTTCTATCTTTATTACATTCTTCACAAATCGTGTTTTAAAAGGAAACAAGAACTTCAAAAAAACATACAAGAAATGAAAAACTATAATAGAAAAGGAAAAAGATCAATTTTTTAAGAAAAAATTAGTACAAACTACTTCTTGCGAGTTGTTTTCTTCGGTGTTGAGGTTTCTGGATAGGATCTATGGTATTTTTCATCGGTTTTTTTCCTTTTCTTTGCCACGGCCACTTCAGTCTTTTTTTTTTTTTTTTTTGATTGTGCCAAATTTTTATCTTGTTTCGGTTGTTTTGGTTTTATTTTTTCATCTTCGATTCCGATTTTGGCAAATTTTCATCTACTTTCCGTTTCGGTTCTTTAATTAAGGGTTTTTCAGGTAATGACGCTACAATATCAGTTTTAGCGATATCATAAACTAAACTTCTTATGTTATTGTAAAGGTACCATTGCCGTTCTAAATCTAAACCTTTTGGAGTGTGATTTTCTCAGGCATCTTACCATTAATAGGTTGTAGCAGTAATTGAAATTTGTTTATATCGTCACTGTTCGCAAACATTTTTGTTGCTACGCCATCTGAGGAAATTTTGAAGTGCTGGAAACTTGTGATTCCTACTAAAGATTTATAAAACTGCTTCAGGTAGGTGATCCAATCATACCACGAGGTTTCGACCTCTTTTCTTTTTTTAATATTTTTTTCGTCCGCAGATCTCCTCATAAACCTTATCTAAAACATTACTTGTTCTACCTGATTCAATTTGGCTCGATATGACACTAAATCTCGCTGTTCTTTATCGAATTCTAAAAAATTATTTCTCGATTTTTCGATCATATCTCGTGGTATTGAAACATTACATTTTCGATTACAAGGTTCTTCAAAAAAAAATTTTGAAACTATTTTTTCTTCCTCTGCATCTTTTCTTTATAGTGCCCCATAGTTAATTACTGAGCGTCGGCGACTACCTATTTGTACATTTCAGCTGTACAGATACAGACATAGTGTACTAGTCAATTGTTTATATGCAGTACGAATGTGTACACACGCAAGACTACATTCGGAACTGATAGTAGCCGCTTGTTATGGCGCTACAAGTGCAGTCCCGTGTGGGTCTGCTGCGTACTGACCTAGCGCGCATATTATGATATTGTACGCGGTGGTTTGTCATTGCCTTCCACGTGACGATTAGCGATTATTTTATTTATTTATTTAATTCTTGTAATAAGTTCGTTGTCGCTCGGGATCGAACCCGTGATCTCCATAACGGAAGTCAAGCGCTCTAGCAACTAGGCTATCGCGACGACCCTCCGCATCTAGGAGAGATAATTCCAAATTATTCGAAGAGTTAAGAGTACGAATTTCATCTGGATTTTCTTCATCACTGTTATAAGCAAGTTGATGTTGATCATTTAAGTGTTATCAGAGTTTCTCTGCATTACTAAACTCTTCTTCAACTTCTTCCGAACACATTTTTCACTTTATTGAAATTAAAACAGCTTTATCAGGATAGTTAATTAATATTCCCGATATAAAACCAATTAAAAACATCGTGATTCTAAAGTGATTTCATAACGAAGTGTTAATATCATTATATCTCTTTCATGGATAAAGATACAGGTCAATTTGTTCGATTTAGCTATGGTAATATTTCTTATAAAAACGTCACTGCATACAGAAGGTCTCAAAACATCTGGCAGATATACCGAGAAACAAGAAGTGGAAGAATAGTGTTGTCGTAGCAACACGTAACACCGCGCTACCACCCTCAACTTTAAACGCGTTTATCTCGAAAACTCTTTTTCGCACACCAGCCCGCTTTTCGTAGACCAGGTCACACACACACACACACACACACACACACATATATATATATAGTAGAGTACTGCACGAGCACGTACAGCATTGTGTGATTACGAGTACGAATACTCGTCAGACGAGTAACACGATTACCCTGTGTGTACTTGTACGCATCACGCACTTCAGTACTGGCATCGTTCCGCATCGACGTCGGTAAAGATAAATTAAAAATAGAAAGTTCACTTTATTACATAAAAACAGAATATAACAAAAAGTGTCTATACAATAACAACGTCTTCTTCTTCTTCATCGTTGCGCCGTCTCCGTCCGAAGTTGAATGATCATCATGGCTATTGTTGATTTTGATTGTACGTCCATACCACCCCCTCATATCTGCTAGCCAGCACATTTTTCTTCTACCTGGTCTTCTCTTTAACAACGTCTACAGAATTAAAAAACTGAAATACTTTCTGGTGGTCTTGATATATCAAACATAAGTAAAGAAATAAATAACTTGTCTTCCACTATTTATTTGCTTTGTAGGTTAATTCTTCCTTGCGCAATGTAGAAACAATATTGATATTCTTTCCTTTCGGATTATTTCGCCTATCTTCCAGCACTCTGTCTGCGGAACTGAACGCTCGTTCACTCGAGACATTGGGAGCATAGGAATACACAAGATTTTTCATCCTAATTGGCGGAGTAAAGGGAAATCGTTTTCACGATTTCGCCACTATTGCAACATATTTCGGTCATTGTACAGCTCTATTTCAACATTAACATGCGAGACTGTCAATTATTATCGTTGTCAATGTAAATATCTTTATATTTATTACAGAACCGTCATCTTCAGCATCGCTGCAGTAGTCTGACGTATTGGCATGAAGCTCTATCTCTGGGCAGTTAGAAGACAGAAGAAAGTGTGTGTCAGAAGTGCTTTCACGATTTTCGAGAATACGATTTAGCTCCTTTTTTACAAGAGGATAAATTTCTTCACGACGCGTACTATCTTCCAAAAACCGTAGTTGTTTATATTCGGGGGCCGTACGAATGAAACTATTTTATGAATACGATGCGGTTGAAATTTAATATCAAAAACATTACATCCAAACAATGACGAATAAGCGCTTGGACTTCGGTAGTTGTTTCTTCATTCTGCAGTTTTATCAGCTTTTCTTTTAAAGTATGCATGTGTAATAGGCACTACATGAATGGTAGAGGCTTCTTCTCCACATCAAACAGTAATATTGCTGTTTTAAATGGATGTTTAAATGGATGATCATTTAATCTAAGAGACATTTTTCAATTCCATGAAGACAATATTCTGTTCTTTTGCAAATATATTTCTTCAATAGTGTTAAAATTCTTTCGAATCGAAAGCAACATATCAAATTTTGTGTTCCATTGTGAAGTGCACTCTTACCTAACTGTCGTATCCAATTTCTGACAGTTACCAGTTCTCGTTTAAAGTAGTCTACTAAAGACTTACAACGTGAACATAATTGTACAATAGAAGGGGGGCTGGCTACTTCTTCTACTACTGTTTTCTTAAAAAAGTATGTGTTAAAGTCAGGTTCAGATTGCGCGAATACCGTTCCAACGCTTTTTTGATGTTAAAGCCTTAATCAGTAGTAAAAGTCAGTTTTTCAAGTACAGCATCTTGTAAATGCAGGATTGACGTTTTCTCTTCTAACGTGCGAAGTATGTTGGTAGCTGTTTTTTCGACTGCGTTTTGCTCCTCGTCGAAGTTGTTCGCAAATTCAGTGGTACACAGTACTCGGCTATGAGTATAGTCGCCAAGTCAAATCTTTATAATGAACTGTTAAGGTCATGAAGTTTCTTCCTTGTTTTTTGCTGTCTGCCATATATCTGTTGTTACTACACACCATTCTTTCTCGAGCAGTGGCTGTAACCCGGAAACAAATCGTTCTAATTCGCTCTGTTGTGAATTTTGTATAGAGCGTAAGTCGGATACGGCAGAATCTTATTATGTTGAATTTTTTTGAACCTCGTTTCACTCCAATTTCTACTAATCAGCGTGCTAGGTCTTTAAACCCACTATCGTTTACTGCTGCAAACGAGCAGAGATCCTGCGTCACATACTGTATACTCTTAGCACACATTACAAATGGCTACACTTCCTCAATACCATTAGTAGTTCCTTTCACGATTTTTTTAAAACAGGCCCACACGTTACTATTACCACATGCTTCTTTTGTTGTATATTCATCGCTTTTAATTTGTTTTTTAAAACTGACATTGTTACACAGAGTTCTCAAATATACATGAACGACCGAAAACAATTAATTTCAAAATATCACTATGCACTGTATACTGTTGATTAAGGACGTACCGGTTTTGCGAGCCAAATTATTCATTTTGACACGATTAATGACTTTAAATGACGAAAATTATTTTACGAACAAAAAGTAATTTTTCTCCGGCTACAACGCATCTTATCACCTACCGAAGAACTATAGATGAAACAAGAAATTGGCGAGAAATTTTAGCAAATGATTATTCAGCGTATTGCAAACCGAAAACAGTTCGGGTTTTATTAAAGATATATAGTGTAGCGCAAATAAACATAATATTTTCATATATTGATATTTACTTATCCGACTGGGAACAAAATGATTATTGCTTCATAAACACGATACCTACTCGCTGCGATGCAGTTCTGACGAATATTACTCGTAATCATGACCGTTAAATGTCATCGGCGATGCATTGTCGAAACGATGCCGAGTATGTACTCGCATCGTTCAGTATACTAGATGATGATTGTTTACCCGATTACTTTGTACGTACTCGTGCAATTCTCTTATTATATATACACGACACGATAAGAACATAAAATTAAACTTATACATACAGGTACGTACGTACAATTTTCAAGTCATGCATTCAAACGCATTCGTACCTACACTATACGCAGGAACATAAACACACGTCACCGCATGCTTCGTATCCAATCGGTCAATATCAATAGTGAAAATAATAAGGATTTGCCGCAACGCAATATATTCAAAGTAGTATGGTCTAAAATGATAATAAATTTGTAAGTGAAATATAGAAGGTTACTTAAAATAAGTGCATTTATCGTATCACATGTGAGATATTTTCGTCATCACTTACAAGTTTCAATTGTAATTTCGATATAGCCGGTAATAAATTGAAAATAAAGGGCTGTTCTTCCATGTATTACAAAGCTTGCATTCCAATATGATGTTTATTAAAACGAGAAATATTAACTCCTTCTCTTCACCGAGAAAGTTGTCTAGTTTTAAAGCGATCGAAATATTTAATTTTTGTTTATTGAATTTTTTCGGGGCATATAAAACGGAAAAGTTTTAGGTAACTTTAACAAGCTGATCTAGATCGGATGCGAACAGTTTTTGTTAAATTATACAAACTTTCTTTGTAATTGAATTATTCCTATCTAAAGTGGTATTTTACAACATTAGCTCAGTGCATTAATTTAAAGATCAGTTTTAATTGACGTAATGTTAAATAAAGATAGAAGTGCCTTCTGTTAAAAAAATAATTTAACTAATAAAATATATAATTTAATCGACGTAATTTGGTAGGTATATAAAAAATTTTTATTTCAAATTAATTTTCCTATCAACCGGATAGGTTTCGTTGCGTTTAATATATTTTTGGCGCAGAAAATGAAGTACTCAATACACCACAGACAAAAAGTTAAATAAACGTATAATAATAAAAGCAGAAATAGTGTCTCAGGTAACAGAAGAAATAAGCAAACAATTATATAAATATATCAAGAAAAATGGAATAAATACAAGATTAAAAATATTAAAGACAGATAAATAGTTAGAAACAAATAAAAAACAAACGATGGCCAAATTTGAATTAAAGTTTGGGCTTTAAAAAAAAAAAAAAAAAAAAAAAAAATCGATTCAAAGTTTTTGTTATGTACTACAAAATAATGGCAGTATTACCTTAATATCGTGATGTATAATTCCTTTGCTATGCAAATAATGCACTCCTTTTACTACCTTTTTGAAAATGGTTATAGACTTTTTAATATCCAAAAATCTTGACAATTTTTTATTCTCATCTACCCAGTCGGCTAACGTTTGATCGCATAACTGCATCTGAATGTATAAAAATGCTGAATACTGAAAATGAAACAAACCCGACGACACATTATTATTATGTATCAGATAATACAGTCTGTTGCATTGAAATAAATGCGAGGAAAAAAATCTAAAATAATACCTTAACATTTCTCTTCTTAGATAAGCTATTAACGTCTGTGATGCAACTATCTGAACTTTGTCCTTCTTTCGAACTCACATCTGGTGGTCCGTTCAACTGCGCTATATCGGAATACAGTTCAACCGGTTCATTACCTTCACCTTTATCGTATTCGAATTCATTTCGGTCATCGCTTGAATATCTACTTACTTTACTAGATAATTCTTCAAAGTTTACAACAAAACTGCTATTATTTGTGACTGACCGAGGAGAGAAATCGCTAAATGAAATTTCAAAGTTCACACAAAAACAATTATTACTCCTGTACAACATTTTCACATACAAAAATATTTACCGTAAACATATTGATACATACTGCATGACATCTTTTCAAATTTCAAATTACTATTTTATCTTGATTTTACATATATGATTTAAGCACGATCTTTTGATTTATGTTTTAGAGTAGAGATATTATATAAAAATATATATAGCTTACTTACTGGTATGTTATGGAATTGCATATATTTATTTATATAAGCATGCATATTTATATACATTTTATATACCGATAAATCACTGAATATATATTGCATATATGCACTGCGGTTGAAAAAATAGCCTTACTATTTCAGTTGTTGGTAAAATAACTGAAATCCGATGTGAAAACGAAATTTATACATGCCTACATGTATAGCATCACTGTTACACTGATTTGTTTAAATCTTAAATAAGCTGTAGTACGTGTACTTGCAAACATCACACCTAATAACTGACAAAAATACTGTAATTTCTCACAAAACCGGTCATTTTAATATTCTGACAAGTTTGTATAATTAATTGCGTTCGATCGAGTTATTGCTTTGCAGTAATTTTTTATATAGTCCTAATCCAGTCAAATCGAATCACCGTTATGCCGCCTTTCCAGTTAGCGTCTTTAAATCTTTTTTATAATTAAGTATTTCTAGTACGGATTATTCGATTCTTTTGGAATAAATGATTTTACGTGGAATTTATTTTCTAGCGTTTCATTTCCTACGCTTTCACGGGATGTGGCAATTGATCGTCATGTGATGAAATTTTCCGTTTCGGACATTGGTTGCCTCCTACGATAGTTTGGCAGTTTTGCAATGTTTTTTTTATTTTTTTAAAATTTAAAACTTTAAGAAAAAAAAAATTCTGCAAATTTCTTTTGAAAATACATATTTTTTTATTAATTTTGTTGAAGTACCGGAAGAGGGTATATGCCCCAACATTTTTGTACCTTCAACACTGACCGCTCAAGCAAAAAGAAACTTTTTGAATCATTAGTTTTCCAGAACAGAAGCACGAAATTCCTTCATTACACATACTTAAAACAAATAAGAAGCGCAGAATAATACCAATATTATTTGTCAACAAAAGATAATATCGTTTGGTTCATTTTTCTCACATTTTTCACAATTATTAAAAATCCCGAAAAAAAATTAAACCAAACAAATAGTTAAATGTTTATTAATAAGTTACCAGTTTGCGTCATTGTAATTTATCATAAATATAATTTAGTTGCATAAAACGAACATCTTTAAAATCCGATCCACATATGGGAAATATTAAAATGTGAATAGCGATGTTATGTTAGAGAGACAACATAATGCAACTATTATAGTCGCAGTAATTCAAGATATCATTACTAATAAATAAAATTAAAAAATAAAAATAAATTGGCTAATAGTAACTTACAAGGAAAGTACGCGAGTTGTCAATCGCAGATTTTGATATGTTGTAAAGAATTAAAAAATATTAGACACCTTTTTTTCTTTTTTTTTTTTTTTTAATGGTCCGTTCCGTATGCAATTTAACGGGGTAAAAAGCGACCCTAAACTTTACCCTAAAAAGAGTTTTTTCTACATATCTCGGTTTCAACTCCATATTTTTCCATAAAACAAAATGGAGATTGTTTCTTGTAAAAGAAGCGAGTAATCCATAATTATTTAAGTAGCAAGGGTTGCATCTCCTATTTTTAGGAAGGGAAACACACGTATTTTCAGCTTAATTTTGAAAAAAAGATTTATAAAACAGCTAAAAAAATTTTAAAAAATTGTTCCAAAACGTAAAACAAAAAAAATAGAGTTGACCTACTTCGGCATTTTAATATATACTACTATACTACTCCCGACGGGGGTAAACCACCCCTAATACAAAGTAACTTTATACGTGTGTTTCAAGCGAACAAAATGCCGTTTTCGAGGTCGCTCATCACGAATCTGATATTAGATTTTGTTAATTCAAAATGGCGGATCCAATATTAAATATTTAACATATCAAATGAAAAATATTTGTAAAAAGCAAAGCATTATAAGATAAAAATTTACAATAAAAATCGATGTAACTACAATGAAACGAAAAATTTGACAGATGCCGTCTACTAAAAAATAACTTTATTTAATGAGTAAAATATGATTTTTGTAGGAAATAATGTACACTTTAAGAAAACATTGATTGCATTTTCAAACACTGTTGTAAAAATAAATTTTCAACAGCGTGAAGAAGATAAAAACTTTTTCTATTAAAATTTTAATAATTCTAAATAAATAAATAAGACTCCAATGGTTTACTGTCAAAAATTTCAAAATATTTTTAACATATTGCAATGCTTTGGTTATATATATATATATATATAGGGTGTTGGCAAATTATATTAACACTTAAAGGGATTTTAAAGGGTAGTTAAACTTAAATCAACGCGTTGTACGAATTAGATGTAGATGAACCGAAGATAGAATGATTCTTCCTCTTTCTAAAAATGTTAAGGTTGTTTGGTTTTCGTTTGTCCTACGAAGAGAAAATGATGTGAAATGACCCGAAAACGTACAAAAAAAAATTGATTAAAAAATGAAAAAATTCTGGAATACACTTTTATCGATACAAAATTACAAAATTAAGAAAAATTGAATTAATTCACGTTGATTATCGAAGAACACATCGCGTTTAGGATCATAAAACCGATTTTTTAAAAAATAAATACGAAATTTAATCAAAATTTACATACGATCGTACTTTTCTGTTTGATCACCGGTGACTTTTACACATAGTTCAGGATCGATCAATCGCTAAGTGAACAGCTTTTTCATACATTTCCGGCGGGTAATACTTTCGATTACTTCGGTGATTACAAAAAACAGTATTTTTCTTTTTTCACCTCACCTAACGTAGTTTTACTATCCGTTCCGCGCACCTTCGGCCAGCTGTATCTCAGCCGCATTACAACGTATCGAAATCGTTCTGTGCTCGTTTTGCAGAGCAGAAATCACTCTATCTTCAGTCCATTTACACCAAACCCGTACAATGCGTTGATTTTCCGTGAGAGCGCGTCAAAGTTTAACATCCCTTTAAGTGTTAACATCATTTGCTAACACCCTATATAATATCCCTTTTCAAGCAAAATTGTAAGCCGTGTGTCGCCATTTAAAAATATAATCTTATTATAAAAATTAACAAACTTACGAATCGTCAGAGGTCTAGAGGTTTACGGTTAAGCGCAAGGTTTTTGGCCTATCTAAAGTTATTCAAGTATGGATCATTGGTTCATTAGGATATAAAACTCATGCTTCGTATTTGTAATTAGCATCGTTGGACACTTTTGTGGACAAGTTTTAACGCCAAGTAAAAATGTTCGATATTTTTTTTGTCTTATCAGATCCGCTATTATAAATTTTTAATGTCTAATTGCAAATTCGTTACCAGCGACCTTAGAAAACCAAAATATAAACGATTTTACGTAAATTAAAATTTTTGTGACATTTTCGTCTGCCATATTAGGTACACCATTTAGAATTAACAAAATCTAATATCAGATTCGTGATGAGCGACCTCGAAAACGGCATTTTGTTCGCTTGAAACACACGTATAAAGTTACTTTGTATTAGGGGTGGTTTACCCCCGTCGAGAGTAGTATAGTAGTATATATTAAAATGCCGAAGTAGGTCAACTCTATTTTTTTGTTTTACGTTTTGGAACAATTTTTTAAATTTTTTTTAGCTGTTTTATAAATCTTTTTTTCAAAATTAAGCTGAAAATACGTGTGTTTCCCTTCCTAAAAATAGGAGATGCAACCCTTGCTACTTAAATAATTATGGATTACTCGCTTCTTTTACAAGAAACAATCTCCATTTTGTTTTATGGAAAAATATGGAGTTGAAACCGAGATATGTAGAAAAAACTCTTTTTAGGGTAAAGTTTAGGGTCGCTTTTTACCCCGTTAAACTGCATATGGACCATTAAAAAAAAAAAAAAGAAAAAAAGGTGTCTAATATTTTTTAATTCTTTACAACATATCAAAATTTCATCAAATTCTGCGACTGACAACTTGCGTACTTTCCTTATTAGTTCAAGTAAATCTTCACTCAATTAATTATTTTTTCTTTTTGCTTGGGCATACAACAGATCCTCGTTTAAAAACGATATCAACAGGAGAAATCAATTAGATATAAATTGGGTCAGATATTAATAGAGTAAAAGAACTAAGGATTGGAATAATGGAGATCGGGGGGAATGACAATAAGGATTGGAGAGCTTGACAACACGTTAGAATATGGAACGACACGTTCATTCAAGAAGGATGAATATTTGGAGATATGGTCAGGATCGCAGACAGCTTCGTCGTTAGAATGGAGAAGATAATTAGGGGAAAGTGCGAAGAGAAAAACAGCGAAATGAAAGAAAATCCTAAAACCAAGGCCGGGTAGGGAGATTAGGTTGAATGGATAGGTAGAAGGAAAGTTGGCTGGAAAAGAAAGAGACGTAAATATCTGATTGGAATCTAATATGAAACTTTTTACATAGTCGAAGCAAAGAATTCGTTAATTTATTATTATAACCAAAAGCCACAATTTTGGCTGCTTTTATAATCAATTGACATGATGTTCCGCGTAAAAAGCTTCCGAAGATGCTTCAACAATCAACGATTTTTTTTTTTTTGCTTGAAAGAAGTAAAATTTGGGAAAATAATGAATTCAAAAAACGAATGAGACGACAAAATTTACAACATAAAGTTCTACTTTTCTTATTCCGAACGAAGTTATCTTTTTAAAATTTCCATAATACACGTATGTTTGACAGAATTAAATATATTTTAATCAAATTTAGAAATGCCACCAAGAAATTATTACCTTCGGTTACACCTGTGTTCTTCCTAGAGATTGTATTGTTTTCATTAAAACCAAACTGTTCCTCATGCATTTCCGAATAATTTTTCAAACAATTACACATAATATGGTGTTCCAAATTTTTTTTACTACTGAAATTAAAGTCATTAGTCTCTCTAGTGTTCGAACTCTCTTTTTTATCGTAATCTCCCTTTTTACATGGTACTTACGTTTTTAGTTAATCAGCCGCCGAGTTCAACTATTCATAATTTTTAAATTAAATAGTTCAAAAATTATTAATGTTCTATCATGTATTACAAAATTGTATTATCAGATGTGAAAGATGAAATGAATAAAGTTCAAAAAAATAAAGTTTAAGCCAAAAAAAAAAAAATAATTTATAATATAACTGAAGGTCTCCATAAAACACTCTTGTAAGTTGCACTTTAAAAAACAAATTTTTGAAAGGAATAAAAAGCACGTTCATAATGCGTGAAAAAAACTATTGTGAAAATATTAAAATGAAAATACAACAACGTTAGTAATATATTATAATGTGATGAAAAGTATTAACGAAAAACATTATTAATAAAACCCTAAACAATTCCGTATCGTCTAAACTAAAAGAATTGTAACTTTATAAGTGACATTCATATTAACACCGAAAAATTACAAAAAAAAAAAAAAAATTGTACTTGTGGTAAACAGATGAATTTTCGAAAGTATCCATTATGAATTACTATCAATTACATAATTTAAAAACACAAAAATGATTTACGAATACATAGTGAATTCCATAAACAGTACACAAAATATATATTTCTCACAAATATCGTACAGGTAGTTCGTTAACTGTCGTTTTTCTGAGATAGTCTTCTCTCCAAATTTTATAAGACCAACATAAAGTATATACTTGCAAGTGATATAATCATAATTTAGATTTGAATTGGTTTAATTCTGGAGCCGAAAACAATGTTTTTTGAAAAGTTCGAAATAACGGAGATTACTTTGATTTTTTACAAATTTAATTTTAATTTAAACTTATTCTAATAATTTAAAATTGTTGATGGATTTCATTAACTGCTGTTATATTAAAATCTATAAATCGAAAATTATAGGCTACACGGGTGAATGAAAAATTAAATCAGACCATGCAGGTTACCGAAAACACTAATAATTAATAAATCAAGACCGACATAATGTGTAACATTTTTCGGTTAATACAACATGAAATTATTTTCTCGCTCATTACCGAGTTAAATTTTCAAACATTACCTTGTTACTATACGGAATTTCGGAATATAACGAATATTTTAAAACTACGTTAATGGCAATATGTACCTTAACTGCTGGCTGCCTTTTAGATCATTAACTGTATTATCGATTTCAAAATATGGTTCAATCCAAGCTGTTTTGTAATTCACAATATTGGGATGATTTAACTTAGCTAAAGCGTAAACCTCTTGTAAACTTCTCATAACAAAAACCGATTTAGTAAATCTAAAAATAAAAATGTTCCCTATTAGTGATCGCTTCGATTTTTAAAAAAATAAATAAAATACAGACTGTCAAATATAAAGAATTGGTTAAAATTATATAACACGATATAAAATACATTAACCCATAAAATGTTAAACAAAAAATGTGTAAATCTGAACATATCAATAACGCGAAAATCACTATCTATCCAACATTATCAAATAATTCTAATAAAAGTTTCGTTCGCTTACAGTAAAATAAATTCGTTTTTTTAATTGTACGTGTTACTAAAAAAAGAATATTATACGTTTTTAGATCGATAGTTCCGATAACTAAATATATACCAGTCTATCAACGTAAATTTAAGCTATCTGCGCAAGATGAGAAGCTCACTATTATATCCATGAATAAGTTTTGTTACATTATTGTTCCTACTGATTTGATCGCCTGAACATAAGATACGACAGAGAAGTATTACAGATATATATATGTTTTTAAAAAAGCATGTTTTCTTGTGGTTTGATTTATTTTTTTATTTAAAATAAAATAAACAAACATACTATATATAATTTCCGTTAATTCCTCAAAATAAATCTATCGAATTCATTTGCCGATTCTTGTTGGCATTGATTGTACTCTTTATGTATAGCATATGCTAAAGATTACGTTATTGTTGAAGTATTTTTCCTACAGCTTCATTATCGATGACTGACAATGAGAAATTCAAACATAAAATATAGATCATATAATTAGGCCTACAATTTTCGACAAAACATGGCTGTTCTCCAAATTTTACGGAGGACAAAGAGATATTCCACTCCTAAAGAAATCATATTAACCACGCAATGACCTCGTTACTTATCTTATTAAGAACCTACTACACAATTCATTTATGTTGTCTGCCAGCAAGTTATTGTAACAGTTAAACGAATTTTCGGAACAGTGAATGAAACCCGTGAACACCAGAATACTAATTATAATTCATTTACAAGTTGTAACGCGTATATTACACATTAAAATACATGTAATAAATAAAAAATAAAATATATTTAATAAAATTAGAACATGTTGAGAGAGTAACTCTGTATGAATATATAAAAACCGGTTGCGTGCTAGAAGTTGACGGACTGATTGATTTTAAGAGATGCACGCGGTAATCAGTCAGTAAATGAACCGATTGCGAAAAAACCAAATAAAAAATTGGCCAGGTTTGCAAGGTAGTATTCGTCAAGACACGGAAGAAAAGTCATCAGTTTCGAACGGTAACAGGTACCAGAATATTCGAAGGAAGTCACGATCGAGTAACGTTATAGTGACCAGATGGCATATAAAAAGTCAATTTTATTATTTGTGACGTTCGTTTAATTAAAAGTATATAAATTTTGAGTACCGCGTATTTCCTCGCATCCATCGAAAATCCAGTCCAAAATACTAACGCTTCCCTCACCTGCTAATAAAGAATTCTGATTGTCCCAGCAGCCGCAGTAGAGTGATACGTTTTCAATATATTTATCAAAATTTTTACGTCCGGTATATTTTGTGCATATGTGTTTGTTTATAGATATTGTTTTTTTTGAAGTCGATTTGTAGAGAAAGATTTCTATACCATCTTCCGTTAATATAAATTATAAAACTCAACGCGTTTAAATTACAATAATAGTAATAATAATAATAATAATAATAATAATAATAATTGAACTAAATAAATAAAAATTAAAATTAAACAATAAAAAAATGTTCACGATAAATTCAAGACCGTAGTGACATCCCTAAGGGCTTAATTGCAAACGTTATACTATTAAAAAGTGAATACGGAATATCCTTTAGGTTCCACTAAATTAAAAATAAAAAGAAATTTATTACAATAATATAATTCATATTTCGATTAGTGAAACATTAAGTACTACAAATTTAGTACGATGGTGACCGTATTAAACTATACAAATTAAAAACCTAAATTCAAAATTAAACTGTTATTTTCATTTATTTTTCCATCCTCTTTTTAAAGTTAAAACTAATATAACTTAACAGTTTATTAATTTTAATAATAAAATTCGAATTAAATTTTGAACAAGTAAACAGAAAAAATATGTTTACCAGTAAGGTCCCTGGTTGATGAGCCAACAAAAAAATCCGCTTTCCCCCTTTGTTAATAATATTCCGTTCAAATTGGTTCTTTTTTTATAGCGTTTTGAAACTTGAATTTTAATTATAATCACCCTGTATATATATATATATATATATATATATATTGAAGGTGTAATGTTGTCGAGTGTAGCTCTCATTCTTTTCTTAAAGTCGACGATGATTTTTTTGGTAGTGACAGTGGCAATTTCGGCTGCTTTGCGTTCAATATTGGTTCGGAGTTGTGCCAAGTCTTGTGATTTACTGAAATATACCCTTGACTTCAAATAATTCCATAAAAAGAAGTCGCAACAAGCCAGATCAGACGAGCACGACGGCCAACTGAGATCACACCCACGTGAGATTATTCGGTCACGAAAATGTTTTTGCAACAATTCGAGCGTTCCTATTGCAGTGTGACATGTGGCGCCATCTTGTTGAAACTATATAAACGACACTCTTTCTCTTCAGCTCAGACACGACGAACTCTTGCACCATTTGTTGGTAGCGTTCGTCGTTCTTTTCAAAAAAGTTAAGACCAATAATGCCGTACGACAAAATGCTCATCCAAACGGTTAATTTCGGGGAGTATGAGGTTTCTCCTGAATGAGTAGCGCATGAACCGTGTGTCGGGAAACAGAACTGACTGTAGTGGAAACTGGTTGTTTTCAACTTCATGGAGTAGGCGTTCACAAAACTCGAATCAGATAACGTGGTTGGTAACCAGTAGTTATTGCGTCATTAACATTTTGTACAGATGCAATTGTAAATCTTCATGGGGAATATGTCGTACCGATCTTTCGTTCAAATGCAGATTAGCGGCGTGCTTCCGAAGTGATCTCTGTGGACTGTTCTTCAAGGTCACGAGCATGCGCTCGGGGTTTTCTGGCGTCTGAACCGATTTCTCAGGCCCCAAAGACTTTGTTTTATTTACAGACTATTTTTCGCAAAAAAGTTGTTCACCCATAAACGCACAGCTGTTTTGGTTGGCACTGGACTATGCAACTGAATCGAGAAATGTTTCTTAAACGCGCGAATGGTATCATTCTTGATTCTTAAAAAACGCCTTGACTGCAAACGCGTGATGTTCCGTTGTCCACACTCACTCATCGTGACGAAACACTACTACTAAACAAAATGTGGTATATCAGGCTACTACCCCAGCTACAACCTCGCTTTCCCCAATGCTTATGGTGGTTGAAGGGGTCTAGAGGCTATAAAAATAAGTAAAAGTTTCAACAATAAAAAAAAAAGTATATATAAAATTACTGTACATAGAAAGATTTGTTTTTACTCGTCCCAATTATAATTCCTAAAAATGATAAAATTAAAATTAAAATAAATAGTTACTCTAAAGGGATTTTCTTTATAGCGTAAAATGTCCTGTCTAATTTATTTCGAGCTTTGTAAACTGATCCGTAGCCACCTGAACCGATTAATTCAATTTCGTCGTATTTTTCGCTATACCAGGAGCTTATAAATCTATAAACCGAATGAAATTAATTAATGCGCAAATAAATTACACAATGAGCAAAACTTATTATTCAAGATGCACTGCTATACACACTTTAATATATAAAAAGTAACCATTATATATTATCACATACTTTTCTATTCCATCTATATTATTTACGTCTGCGTTTGTAAGCTGTACGATCTTAATAAAATTATCAACTGATCTCATGTAATTTAAACGAATGGAATCAAACTCGCTGCACTTGTATGTATCATCAATTAAGTTCAGTTTCAATAGATTTTCACATAACTCTATAAAACCATTTTAATTATTGACAAATAATCACGATAAAGCAACGTTACCTTAAAAAAGTTAATATGCTAGTAAATACTTAACCCGTAAGAGGTCGCGCTCGGTCTAAAAGACCGGGTTTTTTTTTTTATTTTATTTTTTTTTTGTTATTTTAACTGTGCTGTTACCTCAGCGAAAAATAAGCATGAGAACTAATCAGTTTTAACTAGAATAAAAGCCATTGTACTTATCCAGGATAGAGTATCAGTTTAGACACACGGTCAATTCAACCGGTGCGATCGATATCGTTTCGATTTATTTCAGTTTGATTCTCTTTTGTCCTATATTCCTAACAAATATACATAGATTGTGGTTCTCTCTCGTTATCATTACTGCATGAAAATTGTTGTCGAAGAATCAGGTGCAGCTAATAAACTATAGATGCTAACATTTTGTAACTTAGAATACTGTAGATGAGTTGAAAAATACATATACTTAGTGTCTCAAGGAAAAGAGTTATCCAAGGAACTCGAAAGTTCGGATTCGTAGTATTTTACACGAAAGGCAGAATAAAGAACAGCTAAATATTAACGTTGAAGAAAACAATTTAAAAAAAAATCAACGAAATATTCCCGGGCGATGTCATTTTTGTGATTGGCGCAAAAATACAAAAAAAAACAAAAAAAAACTAAAACACAGTGTAATAGCTGCAAGTGTTTGTATGCAGAGTACACCAGTTTCAGCATGTTTTAAATGCGCAAATGAAAACAAAGAATAGTCTTAGTAGTGAGTAGTTAACACTTTGATATTACATATACCGTATTTTATTATTATCTATACTTCTTTCTAGAATTTTTTTGTATATGTTGAGAATTAAGCTATTTTTTTATAAAATGTTACAAACTTATACATTTTTTAAAATTAAAATCCATGTTTATTCATGCTAAAATAATAAAACAAAAACAAAACAACATAAAAAGGAGTAAAAATAGAATAAAAGAACTAATGAACACGAAGTATTTCTTTCAAAAACACAAAAAAAAAAAGTGTTTTTAAAAAAGTGTTTTTATAAAACCCGGTCAATAAGACCGGCGCGAGCTCTTACGGATTAAATACCTATGATCGAATACTAATCGAGCTTTAAAATAAACACTAATTTTAAACAAATCGAAAGTTAGCCTTTATAAAGAGATAGTAATACGAGCCGCTTAATAAATACTCTACGTAGTACGCAAGAGAACTTCACAGATGGACGTTTTTAGTGTGTGTTCGCGTCTTGTTTATTATTTATAAATTTTAGCAAGTCCAATTCATTTTTTCACTACACTTTACAACGTACATATATATAATAAAATATATTTCTACTATTTATAGTCATGAAAATTCTGAAAATTTATCGCAATTGTTATTTCCGTTACTTTGAATAACCCTGATGGATCCTCTACCTGGAAATAATTTTATTTCGACAAAACTGAGTACAAAAAAAAAAACATGTTTCATTTTTGCTTTCAATTTCGCTGTGGTAGTTGATCGAAATTATTTTTTCCATAACAACCATAATTTTTGTTTTTTATTAATTTTTCTATAAATAACGTTTACACTGCGCAACATGTCAATATCTTAAAAGAAGAAGAAGAAAAAAACAAACAAAAAAAACGATGTAATTTTAATCTACAAGACAATAACGTATCAAATTCAGAATCTTTATATGAATATACCTTTTATTTAAAGTGGGAGGGAATAATGAAGATTGATTTTACTTATTTTTATATTATATTTATACGAAGGAAAAATAAGCGTAATAAATAATTGTTAAAGATACCCTAATTGTTACTATTTCCTACTAAAGTCAGTAGTATTGCTACTTTAAGTATAGAAATTCTTACGGAATTTATGAACTTCTGATATTACGAACAAATATGAAACAACAAAGGTTCTTTAAAGTTTATTATTGCTTTTAATTTTTTCCTTGTTTATTATATTTAAACCTAAAATACGCAGATGACGATACATACTTTACAATTATACTCGGCTAAAGGGCCTTGGTTGATGAGCCCAATTTTCTTCTTTTTCTTTATTAAAAAAAACAAAAAAAAAAAAAAACTGTACTCGTTACCGAAAACCAGATAACGATTAAAATTAAATAATAAAGAATGAAACCTATACACAACAATAGTAAAAGAAAAATAGCGATAGTCGATCATCATCAAACATTAACTAGACAAGCTCAAGGATTCAGAATATGTTCCGACTTTTTATATATAACCTAATGAGAAATTGTAATGAAATTTAAAAAATGTTATACCTAATAAAATGTGTCCAAAAATTTAGAGAAAAAACCGATAAAAAATTCAGTATATCTAATTATTTATGCTGCGCAAACATGGATACTAAAAAAAAAAAAAGGATAAAACTGCACTGATAGCCTTAAATATTTTTAAAAACGTTTACAGGACTATACGAAAGAAGAACTTCTCAATTCTTTGGGCAAATAATGAAATACCATGAAAATAACTTGAACAGTAGTAATTTTTGTAATGACAGCAAAATAATGAATTAATTGCACATTTACATTGATCTTATTATTTTGATGGAAAATAATTTTTGATATTGCAAGGAAACCATTTAACCATAGAAAAATATTAAAAAGTTTCAAAATGAAAAGCTGAAAGCATTATGTAAATTTAATTTTTATAAAAATTACAAATGAGCTGATCTTTATCTGAACAAGCAATTTAATATTTACGAAATGTAACTGAAATGTGTAAAATAAAATATTAGCATACTTGAAAATATCCTATTCTGCCTTTTCGGACTGCTTTCATATTTAGAACAAATCAGCTGTAGTAAAGATTCAATAAACAAGCTTCTAATCCTAAGCAAGGAAGACGTTTCATTTACAGAAGTATGCGGCTTTTCGGGACACATTTTTTTAAAACACTAGTATTTGCCGAAAACATCTAATAAACAAAAATTCCACAACAACCGGATGATTAGAATAATGGCAATTGCCGCTAGACTGGAAAAGATATGATATTGAATCAATGAATTCGCGAATAAGCGTACAACGTTGTCAAATGGACAAAAAATGTTTTACAGTAATCGCTATTGCAACGCCATCAAGTGATTACTTCGAAAGTCTAGACCATTTCTCTTTTATAATCAAAATTTAATACATTATTAGTAAATATAAAAATTTAAAACTTTGCTTCTCATTGTGCATAATTTTACCATTCTATTACTTCTAATTTATCCATTAACAGTCAATTCAAAAACATAATCTTTTGTTCGGGTAATGTCTACATAAAATTGGTTTACTTTTAAATCACCCAAAACACGAACTTCTCCATGATAGTTAAGATTCTAGAATGTTGTTTTAATGATGTCTGATCACATTGCAATCACGTCACGTAAATCATGTCAATTTTTTCTTTTCGGCATGATGTCACGCTCTGATATATTTTGGGATGTGAGCTTGTACTTTTTTAATTTCATTTATGTTAGTTATTATTTTGAAATAGTTTATTTGCATTTTTACCTAAACTACTGGCGTTTAATTAAAAAATAGAAGAACGTTTAATTGGAAAAAGTTAGAAAATATCCAACTTTATATAATGAAAAATTAATGGATTATCAACGTGATATTGTTCTATGGTAAACAGTTTATGGCAGAAAATAGGAAATGAATTAGATAATATTAGGTATTAACTTGTGTATATGGCGTAATATATTTTAAAATGAGTAAAATAATCATGAAATTTTCCCAAAACTCGGTTCCTTCAAACTCTAAATAACTCGTATATTATATATAATAATAGATGCCTAAGTTGTCAAACTCAAAAATTTTATATTGTCATATTCAGGGCTGTATTTGGACCAAAATTTCGGGGAAGGGTTGCGAAAATATTTCTATAATTATACACACACGCATATATACATGGGCGTCGCCAGCGGAGGACAGGGGGGGGCAGCTGCCCCCCCCCGAAGCCTTGAAACTTTTAATCAACTGGCCATAATGAGTATTCATAGGCGTGTAATCATGAATAATTTGCCAGAAACCGACGAAAATTATGTTTTAATTACGATTTCATTCTCGTTTAATAAAGTATTAAGCCTTTACAATTTATAAATTTTATTTTTCCTATAACTCATATCCTCTTTCTATCATGTTGCCTCTCCCCGAATTATCGGCTACCAACTTATCCCCCCCCTCGATTCATTGGCTGGCGACGCCCTTGGTTGATACGAAAGTATTTTGTCTTAAAATATGAAATAAGCTTCATGAAACATAATATGCTTTGTATTCAAAAATAATCGGATATAGTGAAATATAGAGATAAACCACACTGATAACACTGTGTAATGATACCGAAATATTGATAAAATGTTAAAGCAGTGTGATCAGCATAATCACATGTATGAGTTTGTTTCTTGGAAGAAATAATGAACTCACGCGACGTGACAGCAGTCCGCTGCTATCTTTAATGTCATTACGCCAACTCATTGGCGCACTCAAGGGGGGTGCCACGGGGCCATTGCTCCCCCCAAAAAATCTTCAAAATCTTAATTTCGTTTTGTGATGTTCCGTTTTACTTCATTTTTTTTTTAAAAACATACATATTTACTACTTTTTGCTTATATTAAAAGTATACAATGTTATATACTTTTAGGTAATTTTCTTTTAAATAAAATTCGTATACTTATCTAATTTGCGCTTATTACAAACATAATGTTACGTGTTTCTATTATTATTATTATTTTATTTTTTTAAATAAAATTCGTCAGTTTTGTAATTTTTTTAATAATAATATTTGTTAATTTTGTATTTTTTTTAATTTTAATTTACAAACCACGGAAATAGATAGGTGCTTAGTCGAGATACCGAGTTTCACACCCCCTAACTCATTGCCTAAATTCTAGCCCCGACCAAAAAAAAAATCCCTGAGTGCGCCTTTGCGCCAATTGATGTACAGTCTTATCTGTGCCAAACCATTTTTAGTATTTTATATCGGTTATTATCGGCAAAGCAATCGCACAAAAGAATATGCGCGACGAGTTCGAGAATGTTTTAGGGGGAGCGCCCACCGAAGCGATACGATTCCGATACGATAGCAACAAAATGTAGTTCAGAATATAACCCATGTTATTAAATGAGTTAGTGCCCACTTACGCGATGCGACAAGCAACCGATAAGCAACTATCGTATCGCCGTCGCTCGAGTGCTACATGTTTTATTTTTGGTTGCTTGAGCAAGCGATTGTTTGTTTACATTGTGAATTTTTATGCGTAATACGAATAATCGGCAAAAATAACAATTTAAAATCGGCGTTTTAAATTTATTTCAGAATATTTTTAAAAACAATTCACACTTATTAAATAAATATTAATATTTACATTTTCTTATTTTGTTACGTAATATAAATTAACAGCAGTATATATGTATGTGGTATAGAAAATGTTTCCAAACATAATTAGGTATACATAATTAACAAATGTATTTCCCGTAATGTGATTAAAATACGTTTCTGCGGTGTATAAATGTTCTAAAATGGGTGTTTTTTTTTTACAATATCTGGGCCAATTTTCTGTACTAACCAATTAAACGTTTCCTTATTCATTCCATAAAAACTTTAAAACTTTTCCGGGTACATATTCAGTTCTTTATAAACATTAAAGCGTTTATTCTGTTACTCTTTTGAAAAAATGGATGTACTCAATAACGTTGTTTTCTTTTTTGATTTAAATTGTTAGGATTTATTAACGATACATTGCTTCTTCACTAAAAGAAGAACAGGAAAAAACGAAGAAAAATATGACATTTTTTACACTATTACATTATATCATAAATTAAGTTGCTTCTCCAGCGGATAAATCGCGTTGCTTCAGTGGGCGTTACGTCGTATCGGAATCGTGTTGCTATCGTTTACGATTTAAAATCGCTGTCGTATCGGAATTGTATCGCTTAAGTGGACGCTCTCCCTTACTGTTCTGTTCGTTCGGAGTACTGCGCACAAGCGAATACGGCAGCCCCTAAATGCTTAAACTGTATCCAAAGAATTTATTATTGCTTCCGCTCCTGACATTTTTCAATAAAAATATGTGTGAAATTAAAAATTTTAAATCCAAGTGATTCATTTTATTACAAAATTGTAATTTATTAACAATAAAAATGTTCACATATAACTAAGTTTCACCCCTATTACCTTCGGCAACGATTTTCAAGTTTGATGGTACGAGAAGTGTTTGGTTGGATTAGTGCTATGGGTTGTACAACGCTTACATCCCCCTATACTTTTCTAATATTCAACTTAATCAGCCCTCTCGCACTTGCGAATGGGCGGTTGTGGTTGTGTACTACTGTAAGCTGTTGTATCCATGCCTAACCTACACCGAAGCGATTATCGGGGATGATCGACGTTGTTGTTGGTCTTCCAAACACATACTCTCTGCATACATGTATGCGCGCCGGTGGCTTGTGTACTATGAGCGGCAGAATGCGAACGTTGTTTTATGAACGGCTGGGTGCATATCGTAACTGAAGGGTGTGACATATGCACGCCCTAAGTTAACGATTACATTCCAAGGGTTGCATGTTTAGTTTCTAGTATGGTGGTAGTCATTCTAGAAAGGGCGGAAGAAGAACAAGCTTGCTCCGCGACTGTACGCATGTCGCGCTTGGTTTATGATTCATTTGTGAACTTATGGAACACGGTTGCAGCAGGGCAGTGCTGGTCGCCCGCCGGCCACCCTGATCTACACATCGCTGTTCTCTCACGATCAATCGAATGTTGAAGTATGAACCGTTGGGCTTTGACAATCGTTGCCCCATATCTTTTTGCATGTCAAGAAAAAAGTTCTTTGCAAACGTTTGATATTAGGGCAGTTGTTTTTTTTTTGTCTTTTGAGCGCGTCAACTGTATTACAGAAGTTGAATAAAAACAACTGCCTAGTCCACAAAAATACTAAGAATAGTTCTTCTACTTTATACAATTTACAGATGTGTTACCTTGAATCCAGAATACAACCAGCATTGAAATCAGTGGATGTATTGTTAAATTTTATCATTCTTCTACGAAGGTTAATAATGAATGGTTATCAATATTACAAATTTTTCAACTTTTATAGAATACACGTTTATTTAGTATTCTGCTAATAAAAAGCGGTTGTTTTCAAAGAAAATAACGATTCTTAAACTGTTCTCGATTCAAACTGTCCTTAACTCATGATGACGATTGACGATTGAACAGTCATGAACAAAGGCCGCAGGTGGATAAGAATGGAAAATTTTCCCTGGATGGCTATCGGGTCGATATACTACCACCGAGGAACATTCGTGACAGAAGTTTTAGATCCCTCACCCCATAGTTTTTGAGAAACTCCCTTTTTGCTGAAATGCAGTTAATTTTTTTTTCTCAAGCGCGAGTTGACCGATTTTCTTAATTTTTCAGTATGTTGTAGACACATGGGAGGGGCATATTAGAAAACATTGACAACTCCCTCGCGTCACATTTCACTCCCCAAATTATACTTCCTAACATTGTTTATGTTTTTTACCAATGGAAACACATGAGCACAAAAATGAAACTGTCATTTTCAGATGTATTTTACACCCCTAAATAACATATACTTTGGTCAAAAAAAAATTTCGGGCTTGTCATGGTGAAAATTGTTAAAAACGTAGGGTAGTTTAGTCTCATCGGTGTTGAATAGCCGGTTAAGAATTTCAACCGGTCTTACGAACCACCGGCAGCGGTCGCCATATACTAAATAATGAATTATGGCTACTGCGGGTCGCTACATTTTCATCCGACGAAGTGAACTTGAAAGTGTACCTTTTGCCTTTTTTAAAAATTCATTATAAATACAGCACTTTGCTTCATTTCGTCTGGAGCTCCTGATTGAAAGTAAAAATTACACGGAACGAGGAAAAAACCTGGAATCCCGGATTCTTGAGATGACCAAAAAGTTTGGGTAAAGCCCCCCCCCCCCAAAAAAAGACCAAGAAATTAAATTTTCTTTTTTTCCACCGACTTTCTTATTTAATAAAATCTACCCGAATAAGAAAAAAATAAAAAATTAAAACACGCGATCAAATTTTTTCGCACCTCAGAGGACTCTTCTTCGGGGAGTAACATACAGCCCTGTTATTTGGCTACCCGCCATGCAATAACAATAAAAAGAATACGGGTGACATTTTGGATCACATAATCCGCGAAATAATCAGAAAAAAATACCATGTAAAAACGTATATTCTTTTCTCTGGACTTTCATAAATTTTCGTAATCAAGGGAATGTACAACACAACGACAAATTCTGAAAAAAGATACCCCCCACCAAAAAAAAAAAAAAAAAATTCTTTATGAAAAATATTGTTACAATAAGGAAATTTAATTTATACTATAAAAAAATTTAGTACTTATGTTAGCTGTGGATTTAATTATAACTAATATTTAATACTATTTTCTAATAAAATTATTTATATTACGCTTTTATTCTATTCTAAACGTAATTGTCATCGATCTTTTGTCTTCTTTATTTATTTTTAATTTTTATTTTGTAATTGTAATTAAAAATAGTAGTTCAGTGAGAAATATATATATTTAAACTTGCTCACGAACAAAGAATTCGGATCGGATTACTAACAAAAATAAAAAAGAATGAAAGTACAGTAGCTCTATGTAATAAAATCGTTCATTGTATTTGTTAAGTGTGTCAGTTAAATGTTATAGATTATTTTTAACAAGTTTAACAGAAATATCGGAGGTTCTTTTCACAACCTCGTTAGAGAGTAGCAATATTAACATGCACAATATGCATGTAGCCAGGTTAGAACGGGCTGGCACTGCTGTATACATACGCAGATTCTATTCAAATATTTAAAAATGTATTGTTAAAGGTACCATATCTTTTTCCACGAATTTCAAAAATCTAAAAGTTACCCTAATTTTCGGTTTTTACAGTTAATTAGACTCGAGATGGGACATCTCATTATACATATATATATATATATATATATATACAGTAGAACCCCGATTATCCGAACTCGGGTTAACCGAAACTTTTCCGACCATGACGCGTACCATGTTTTCAAAGTTAAAACGTCGAGAAACCGGTACGTGACTCATCACGGTGGTAAGCGACTTTCTGTGCCCCTCTCTCATGCTATATGTATTCTGCCCCAGGTCACAAAACGAATAAAGAACGCATAACAGTTCTTTTAGCTTAAAATGCCTCTGGGATTCATAGACTGTCACCAACGTGCATCAGCAAATCAAAAAAAACCTGAGCCTTAAAGGATATTGCACCAAATTCTTTACCGGTTTTTTATAGAACACAAAAAAGTGCTTGGATGTCTTCTGAGCTATTTTCCGAATGGTTTTTTGATCACTTTGTGGCGAAAGTTGAGGAGTTTTTAGCTGAAAAAGGACTGACTAAAAAAGCGATTTTATTGATTGACGATGCGCCTGCGCACATTTGTGAATTAAAAAGTAGCGATATTGCGGTTCGCTTCCTTCCCCCAAAAGGTTACTAGCCTGATTCAGCCTCTGGATCAGGGTGTCATAGAAACGTTTAAACGACGCTGCTGAGGGATGTTACTGAGAACCATCCTACATGATTGCGAAACACAGAATAAAGAAATGAATGAAGCTCTGAAATCAGTGGACATGAAACATGTGATTTACTGGTGTGTGCAAGCAGGGAACAAGATTCAAAATGAAACACTTCAAAGGAGCTGGAGAAAACTTTATGATGGGCTAGAAGAGGAAGAGGGAACAGAACGTTTTGAAAATTTGTCAGAGATGGTTCGTATAATCCCTGGATGCGAGGATACGAATGAAAGTGACGCAGACGAATGGGTTGTCGCAAATGATTCCGAAGAACTCACGGTCCAAGATGTTTTGCAGACAGCTAATAGCACTACAGCAAATATGGAAGCGGATAACGGCGGCAGTGACGGATCGGAAAAAGTAACAGCTGACGATGGTTTCAATGCCTTAGAGGTACGTAAGTCAAGCATTGCATGCCGGCATATAGTGTATCGTCAATCAGTACAGTACGTAAGTTGTTATGTATTTTAGGTTGCATTCAGATTTGTTGAGCAGTGCACCGAATCAACGCCTGCTGACGTTCTGTTAATAAAAAGATGGAGGGATATCGCTGCTCGAAAACGATGTAAGGGACGCAAAAAGCGAAAAAAAAAAATCACAGTTTTTTTTCCATAAATACAGTACATTATGTACATTGTACGTAAGTACTACATACATGTATAATTATGTTAATTGCGTAAATTTTTTTACATACATGTATAGCAATGTTGTAAATATCATTTTAAAAATGGCCGTCCGCCCTTTATTTCGGATAACCGAGGTTCTACGGCAACTGCCGACTTTTTCCTGTTCCCGAAGCTTAAAATGCACCTGAAAGGACGATTTTTTAAAGACGTAACAACCATTGAAACTTCTTGCACCGAGCGCCTTAGAGCCATTACTTTAGAGTAGTACCAGAGAAGCTTCGAATCGCTGTACAAGCGCTCAAATACGTGTATACTTCGGGAAGGTGACCATGTTGAAAATTAATTCAAATAAATTACTTTACATCCAATTATACTTCATTTATTTCAAAAGTTCGCGAACTTTTTCGACTCACCGTGTATATATATATATATGTATAAATATATAAAAATATAAATATATATATATATATATATGTATAAATATATAAAAATATAAATATATATATATATATATATATATATGTGTATAAATATATAAAAATATAAATATATATATATATATATATATATATATATATATATATATATATGTATATATACCTATGAATATATTCAGTGAAAAATAATAGTCGCGTTGCGCGATTTCGTTTCATTATTTCGTTTCATAAGCGATTTTCAAGACGTTTCACGTCAAAAGTGGAAAGTTCAGATCAACGAAAGTAAATCGGTAAACGTTCGTTTCATGAACAGAAAAGTCATGACCCCAACTGTCAGGATAAATGGACTGGAGTTATTTGTGAGAAAAACAGTCAAGTACTTGGAATTACACCTAGATAGTCGCTTAACATGGAAGCAGCACATTCAGACGAAGAAAAGAGATATAGATATTCGTGTTAAAAAAAGGTGTACTGGCTTCTAGGAAGAAATAGCGTTTTAAGTATTGAAAAAAACGTTTGATAAACACACAAGTATCTTAAAGCCTATTTGGACCTACGGAGTACAACTTTGTGGTTGTGTTAAACCTACAAATCTGAACAGATCATGCAGAATAAAATCCTTAGGCTCATAACCAAGGCGCCGTGGTATGTATCAAATCTAACTTTGCATCAGGATTATTTAGGGATGGAGTATGTGATAGATGTTATTAAAACTCATGCACGCAGAAAGACTTGAAAGTCATCCGAACCAACTTTCTGCTGGACTGCTACATACTGTTAATGATAGGAGGCGACTCCGGCGTAAGGAACTTCATCACCTTGTTGGTAAAGACTATCAGGTAGGTACCATCGGGTACACTTCTCCCTTCAGGCTCAATATTTCCCTAGTTAAGAATATTGCTAAATGGTCAGATGGCCAGTTTGTAATACAATAAATCGGAAGAAAAAAAAAAAATATTTTAAATGATAGGCAGCGTTATTTGTTATCACAGATAATAACGAAAACAAAGAAGCGCAGCTTCGCTATCGACTATTATTGATAAATGAAACCAACCGGTAATTATGCTATGACGGAAATGATAATTGAACCAAAAGAAAGAATGCAGCACTGCATTTAACACGTTTTGTAGTTCGATTTTCTCCATTATTAGCTCTGGTTCTATTTCTATTGACCTTTCTCTGTCGATTTTAACTTTGCTTGTTTTTAGCAGTCTTCTGCTAATTTTTTTTTTTTTTTTTACGATTTTATTTTGCTGTTACTGGTAACATTTTACTGTCTACACTAACAATAAGTGCCATTTAGCAGCTACCACGGCTTTCTTGCTCGAATGTGTAAAATCTAGGCCCTTAACCATTTCTTCTGAGTTGTTCACTTAGCGCATTCATGATCTCATTTTCGATGTCTAGATCATCGCTCGTTTCTTCAAATTTATATTTAATAAATTCGAATAAACAAGTTGATTTCGACAATATTATAACCGATACGTCGCTATAATCAATATTGTTACAACCGATTTTCATTAACAACATGATTGGTGAAAGTAAATACCTCTCCTTTCTAATAATATAACACCACTGTAAGCGATAAAACTAACCTTCTAATAAAATATCACCGTTGTCGGTTATATACGACAGAGTGTTCATAATTTTTTCATTCCCAAATGTAACGGTTAGCTTATTTTTTACGTTTTTTATGTTTAGGCCCCGTTCCTTTCTATTTAACGAGCTTTTCCCCAACTTGTATTTTCTGAACTCATTCCTGAGATTTTATTTCGTCTTACATATTCTCGGCTCTAAACTGTACATTTCGCAAAACTGTTTCATGTTATCAGTTTTTATCATATCCTAGCGCTCGATTGAGCATTATTAGTTTTAAATATTCAATTAGCGTTTTTTTTTTTCACAGGCGAGTAACTGTTCACAGATGATCTAAAAGTTCTTAATGTAAAATTAAAAATCAAAGTTATGATAAATTATTACGGAATGATAGCAACACATTAATAACAAGTTTCATCCAGAATATGTTGTTTTTAATTCGCGATAATGCCATGTAATAACTATTAAAATAACTAAAAAATTATGTGATGTAACTGGTTGAAGAAATAAGGCGATTTAAGGATTCAGTATGGGGAAGTACTTATACTATTATTTGCCGTATTAGTCGTGTATGTAATATTGAATTTCGAGTATCTTCATAACTTCAGCAATAGTAGTAATTTGAAAAGTTTGCGAATTGTGAAAACGTTGGTTACATAAAGCGCTATTTCAGCATCATAAACATTATTACAAGATACATGTAGTATAATCACGATGATTTGCATACATAGTGGCGGCGCTAGACATTAGTTACGGGAAGGGGATTTCGGCATTAAAATTTCCTGCATTTCATTTCAGTTTAAAACAGATTAACCTTAAAATGTTATGTATCAATAATTATACATCAAAAAAGGTTTAAAAAATTTAGGGGACCGGGGGATATGCCCTTAATATTACCTCTTTAGATCTGGTATTATATACAAATATTTATTCCTGAAATAAAAGTACAAATCCTATATTAATTACAACGTAATTCTTAGGCTACCCCCCATTCGAAAAAATGTCCCAATTTTATGTAACGTTTGTTATATTTTATAGGATTTTTGTTATTGTTATTTAAAAAATGTCACAATTTTATGTAATGAAATATGTAACGAAAAAATGTCTTAATTTAGTATAATGAAAGTTAAATGTTAGAATAGGACTTTTGTGGTTATATTATTATTTTTTTTGTGTTGATGCCAGTAAGAATTACGTTGTAAATTTTGATCATTTTATACAAAGTATAGAAGAGAAAGAGACAGAAATGAAAGCAAAAGGGGTCAAGGGGCATAGCCCCTTGCGAGGCCAAAATGGCCGAGTTTATATATATATATATATATATATATATATACGAATTATTTAATTACCACGGTAACCATAAAAAATAATTTTAGTAACATACTAAAAATATAAAAATTGTATATTTCATTCAATAAAATGTTATGCAAATAAACCATAAAATCGTTATCAGTTGAACATCATCAAAGGAATAAACATGCATACAGAAAGTCGAAGAACCGGAATCCATAATTCCAATGTGTAAAATTACTTCCTCAGTTTTTCAAAGTTTGAACTGGTAAAAAATATACAAAAAAATTAAACATCTATAATAAAAATAAAGTAACGTACGTACGAAAACGTATCTTTCACTTTTCTGCAAAAAAACTGATAAATTTTAATAGTATTATCAACTCGATCTATCACAGAATCGACCATTAAGGGTTTTTGAGTCATAGTGGTAAAACATGAAGGTGCATGTGTGTTATATTTATACAGCGTCGATTTGGGATTATAGAGTACTGTGATATAGATTATATTAATGTGTCTATAATTACTTAAATTATATACTGAAATATAATTAAAAAATATTAAAAATTATATTGCTACTAACATTTTTTAAGAATTGTAATAGATGAGGGTTTTAACTCTTCCACAATTTTTGTAAATGTACGGTACACTGAAGAACGTACAAAATTATGAAATCCCATACTACCCTTTAGTCTATGTGTCCAATGCAAGCGTGCAATGTGTACATGTGTTGCGAAAAATTTCTCAGACTAATATAATCTATGCAGTACGTTCTATTTAAAGTAGCGAGACGTTTGCATGCGACTAAAACGCACGCATGTATTGGTTTGATAATTTTCCAATCGCACGCAGATTTGAACTGATTTGTTTACGAAATCAGATAAATAAAAATTATTTGTTATTATAGGATTTAAATTTATGACGGGACGGATAATCTTAAAACAATAAAAACATGCTATGTTATAGAATAAAACACATGAATATTAAAAAGTTGCTGATAATATTGGTTTATCAAGTGTGCTTTTGTCAATATTATAAAATTTTATGATATACAAAAATGGCAAATGCATGTCTACGACATTACAGTATATTTTATTTATACTCTTCTTTTTTTTACATGAAATTATTATTGAAAAGAAATGATCTTTTTTAGTACGTTTAGTATCTATTAATAAGTGTAAAAAAATTATATACGTCCGACAAAATAACAGTTCAAAAGTAATATAAAAAAACAGATAGTAATGAACAAACGATAATTAACGCACGTTTCTTGTACTTGTATAAGGATGGTAATAAATTTCTTATTGTAGTGTAAATAGACTAGTTTAGTTTTTTTTTTTCATTTTTATATGGCAGTTGATAAATCGAATTTCCGAAAAAAGTAAACAGCTGTGGTGCTGCACTCTGCTGGAAGTGACATCGGGCACGTACCGTGTTAGTAAAAGTACATATAACCTAGTATATCTAATGTTGTCTAGCAAATATCTGTAATACCGGTATGGTGAATATCAGCCGATTTATTTTATTTAAGTTCTGGAAAAATTAACAGAAAGCATCATACAATATGTACAATGTTTGTAAAAAAAATATTTTTACACAAGATGATTTAAAGCAACATTAATCTTACCGCGATATTTTACATGCTCGTTCTATTTGCTCTGGGATATCATTTTTTTACTGAAGTTCTTCCGTTGAAACTGTAACGGTTACTTTTTAAATGTTCATATTTAAAATTGAATTAGCCCTGTCGAAATGAAAAACTGTTTGAAACCTACCCTAGGGCTTTCTTCGAAAACACAAGTCGCTCACAATAATTCTGACAAATACATTCAAAATTTAAATTTGGTGTACACAATAAAAAAAATATAAATAAATAAATTAACGGAGAAGAAATTCTACTAAAATAAATTGAAAGTATACGAATAAATTTATGTAGGACACAAAACTAAAAAAGAAACACCTAATTTATGTACTAATTTTAAAAATTTATAAAAATTTTTTTAATTGCGCATTGTGTTCGATTTTCCTTTTGTTCTATTTCCGTTTATACTTACATACATAATTTATATTTTCATCATTCACACGAAAGAGGACATGGTTAGTACCAATAATAATAATAATAATAATAATAATAATAATAATAATAATAATAATAAAAATAATAAAATGATTTGATTTGAATTATTATAATTATCACATTAAAATATCAACAAGCGAACCGAAAGAAATAATTTTTAAAATACTATACCACATGTTTTATTATTTATCGGAGCCGAATAATGGTAGGCTGAAGATATTTTAACTTTGAACTGTTTCTGCAACTGATTTGCATTATATCTGCGTATTCCCTTCTCTTCCGTGGTAAGCATGAGTAGGACAATTAAGAATAGGTATATAAAATGATTTTTTGCTGACACTTTTTTTTTTTTTTCATTAGTATTAACCATTTACTATTATATAAATTAACTATCCGTTGACGATGAATTTCTTTGAAAAAATAATTATACATATAATAATAAAAAAGAAAATAAACATAATTTATTAGTAAAATCCAGCATACTCACTTCTGCTTAATCTCTGCTCGTTCAGATTCCTGACACATTCGTCCGGATCGCAGAAAACTGTTTGCTGGGATACTAAAAGAGCACATTTCTGGTCATTAGTAGCTGTCGAATTAAGTTTCCTTCTGCGATGTCTTGTGCATAATGTATTTTCTAATTTGCACGGTTCAAATATTGACCAAGGTAACATTTCACATTTCAATTCCTAATATAAATTGGTTACAAAAGAAAATATAAATTCAATTGTTGTAAACAAAGTTGGAAGATGGGGGCAATTCGAGGCAGCTCTAAACGCATATTTCTTTTTTTTTTAACGATCATTAATTTGACGAGGAATTTTAAACATGTGAAGAAAACATGCATATATATACAACGTATATATATACATTTATTTAAAACAAAAAAAGAAAAAGAGCTGATTTTTATAGAAAAGATATAAGCTTTTGCCTCGCAAGTAACCGAAAGCTTAATTACTTTCCAGCCGCTATCATATACAACAATTTTGAAAAGATTTGAGACACCAGCAATAAAATGTATAAGTAATTTCAGAAAGTGATTTACGCAAAATTCTGTAATTATTAGTCGCACATTATTGAATTTACTTATATAAGTTATAGAGTTAGAGTGATGTTTGTGGCGGCGGGATGCTCAGTTATATACAAAAATTGTTGAAACAAGAATATAAAACTTTTTGGTTTTTTAAGTTTTCCATGCATTTGATCAAACTTGTTTAACTGAAAAATGTTAGGGACAAATGCGTATACATGTGTATACGTATGCGTGTGCGTACGTGGCAACTACATAAACTGACGGTTTAAACGCAGATAAATTAAATAAACCTTTGCCATTCTTGTGCCTTACAGTCGAGACTGTATGTAATTTGTCTTTGGAATTTTGCATAATTTTATTTTTAAATAAATGATAATAAAGTGCAATATAGAACTGCATTTCTTTAATTCGGTAAAAAAAAGTTTCACCATTAAAAAAACTAGAGTGGCCAGAAAGAGAACGAATCTTAAAAAATATCCCGGTATTTATGATAATTAATTAATTAAAAATGCTGAGCAATTAGGTTGCGCGGTGCTCAACTTACCAACTCACGGCATTCTTGCGAAAATTTCTCTTTACCGCACGGTTTTGTTTCTTGCAAGGCTGAAAGGTTGCAATTTTTCCCGGCCGAAAAATTTGTGAATTCTCTGAATCTGGCCTTTACATTTTCACCGCAATTTCGATTCGGGGTGGAACAGTTGGTCCATTCACCCCATTTGGTAGTTTCGCATTCTTTATTATCGCTGAAAACAATGTTGTGTACCACCGTTTAGTCTGTTAGGGTTAATTTACGGATGCTAAAAGTTACACTTCTAACTTTTTTTTTTTTTTTTTTTTTTTTTATTGTTATAATTTATGTTTTTCTATTTGTTAATGTGAACAGAAAATTTTAAAAGTGTACACATTTTTTTCATGTTTCAAGTAAAAACTTACTAAGTAAAATTTATATAAATTCAAAAAAAAACAAAAAAAAAACGCATAAGTTAACATTTACTTTTGGTCTTTTTACGTTCTACTATTAAAAAATGTACAATCAAGCTTCCATGGAAGGGTCAACATGTTTTTGTGATCTGGAAAGCATAACAACCGGTCAGTCACGGTAATAACATGTAATAAAACCGAGTAGGACTCCGCTTATGTTGCCGTTCGTTTTATTTTGGGTAATCTAACAAGATGGTTTTAGAATTGGCCAAATAAACTGCATTTGTTCAAGTCATACAAAAAAAAAAAAAAAAAAAAAATTCTGTGTTCTGTTTTATTCACTTTTTATAAAAACAAAAAAAAAGTACAATTATTTATTTCCCATTTACGAAAGGTATATAAATATGAATCTTCAGATTCTCGTAATATTTTGTTAAATCTTTTATTTATTTATTTATTTATTTATTTTTCTAAAATGAAAAATGTTCGACGACTATTTAAAATATCTTCTTCCAACTAGTGGGACTGCATATGATATATCTATATAACGGACATCCGAACGAGATAAAAATGTAAATATAATGTTGTTGCGAGCCTATAATGCTTTATAAGTTGCATGCATTTATTATTGGCATTTTAATCAAGACTATATCTCAGATTTATTGTGATATAGAAGTTGTCGAATCTTTTTCTTTGGTAAAAATTAGTTTTTTATAATTCTATTTCCCCATTTTCATTGCACAAGAGTTTGAAATTACAGAATTATTTTAAAACCAGTCTTAACTAAAAATCGCTCTGGTCGAACAAATCACCTCAACTTGAAATGTAAGTACAACGAAAGTGCATGAACCATACGACTAACAGAACCTAGAATAATAAGGGGGGGACTTTTAGTAAATGTTTTCTCAAAAAGAGCCAAGTACTAAACAACGTCAAGCAGGCAAAGAGCCGCCTTCTATGTGTGTAGGGGGACATGTGTATGTTCATACTATCTACTCGTTTTCATATAAATAAATGAGAGTAGGCAGATCATACGGTTTATATTTAATTACAGGAATATATTAATTATATCAAAGGAAAAAAGACATATAAAAAAAATAATAAGCAGAGAAATTGCGGTTTATCCTAGTCAGTTTTCGCAGTAGTCATTAATAATGTTCAATTATCGCGCAATTCTAAAAACAAGCGCGAGAAACAATTCCTCTCATCTTGTTTAATCCATAACAAAACACTTCTTATGATTTTTAAAATTCTTTGTTGCATATTTGCAGTTTGTAGACGCTGAAGATACCGTAATTCGTTAGAACCAGGTGTTATAAATATAATGTGATACAATTTAGTCGGCTGAAAATTTTTGCTTCGAACATTAGCAGGTATTCGGGTAAAATTTTTTTTTCGTCTTTTTTTTTTCCGTTTACGTATATGTTTAAAACTGTATATTTGTTTGAGAAAAATGTTTGATTGATTGTTATATAATTTGTTTTTTGTTCATTTTTTCATCAGGTATATATAATTTTCTTTTCTTCGAATTATAAAAATACCACCGTATTTAACTTCAGTTTTACTAGCGAACTAATAGTTACATTTGATTCTACATTCTATTATATATATATAAACTCGGCCATTTAGGCCTCGCAAGGGGTTGTGCCCCTTGACCCCTCTTGCTTTCATTTCTATCTCTTTCTCTTCTATACTTTGTATAAAATGATCAAAATTTACAACGTAATTCTTACTGGCATCAACACAAAAAAAAAAAAAATAATATAACCACAAAAGTCCTATTCTAACATTTAACTTTCATTATACTAAATTAAGACATTTTTTCGTTACATTTTTCGTTACATATTTCATTACATAAAATTGTGACATTTTTTAAATAACAATAACAAAAATCCTATAAAATATAACAAACGTTACATAAAATTGGGACATTTTTTTGGGATATTTTTTCGAATGGGGGGTAGCTTAAGAATTACGTTGTAATTAATATATATATATATATATATCATTTCGATGTTACTTTTCCAATTATTTGATTATGTTCGACTCACCAAGCTATTTCCATATTCTCATCCATTCCTGCGACTTCTCATCCTTTGCGAACGTTCCTCATCTAAAATCTTCTCACACTCCATTCCATCCACGTCGATTTCCTCTGAGTTTCTAGCTATATGCGTATAGATAATAAAAGTCAATTTTTTTAGTTTCGGATTGATGTATCATTCTATTTATATTTTTTTAAATTCCTTCTTTTAACTTACTTTCCTTATGTAAAAAATTTCAAATCTGGTCAAATGTCCAAGTTTCTTCCAGTTTCAACAAATTTTTTTCTTTTTACCTATCCATCTAACCGAATCTTTCTGTCTTTTCCTGGTTTAATAATCTTTTTTCACTACGCCGTTTCGCTGTCGCCCGCAATATTCGTTTATGCCTTAATCATACTTTGCTACTTTCTTCACGTATTTGTTTTAACAAAAGACAAAAATTACAGACTCAGTAACTTTCACACTCGTTCTTCCGTATATATATATATATATATATATATATATATATATATATATATATATGTATGTGTATATATATAAAATTCGATTCCTCGAACCTCATCATAAAGACACCCGCCGAATCCAAGATGATAATTTTTCTGTAACACTTTTTTTTTTCTTTTCTTTTTTTTTGTTTTATTTATGATACGATGCAATTTATTATAATATTGGGTATATATGATATCCAGGTAAAACTATTTAACTATACTAAATCCATCGGACATCGGCGTTTAAACGGTTTGAATGAGTAGCTTCTGCATTATGCGACTTCAGCCGTTACACACGCGCGCTGGAAGAGTAAATTTAAATTGACATCGCATTCTTTAAAAAAAATTAATTAACGGTTTGCGTAGCAATTTTTTCTAATTCAGATATGTATTTCTTATGGTTTTTTGTAACGGTTTTTCATGTTGACCCTAGTAATCGCGATTTTACCTCTTTTTTTTTTTTTTTTTTTGGTTTGGACCTTGTCAGTCCCCCGTTAGCCACTTATAGAAAAGGCTCTGTTCGAATCCTTTATTTACGTTTTAAGTTATTTTTCTCCATTATTCTCTATTAAATTCCGACAAATTCTGAAAAATTATCATTTTTGTTAAACATTTCATTTTTATTAGTTCTAAATTTTTTGTATTAAATTTATTTTAAATAAAAACTTTAACGTTAAAATAAAAAGTAAAACTTTTTCTCTATTATTTTTTCGCGTATATATATATATATATATATATATATATATATTGATGTAAGTGTCGCAATTATGGTGGAGTCACCGCATCACGGTGGGACTCAACCGTTAAATCCAGGAAAGAAAAAAAACTGTTGAGTTAGAAATAAGTCAAATATATCGAAATCATTACAATATAAACATGTATGCCTGTTGTATACATGCATACATGTAAGAATGAACGGAAGTTTAAGCCTAGGCGGTATTTCCTCAAAATAAATATTGATGTTAATACACACACACACACATATCGAATCACGGTACTTAATACATTGGAATGCTTTTGTCGTTTGAATTTAAAATGTGTAAACTAAGCCGGGAAATTCGAAAGTTAATTGCATATAGGTTTTAGAAAAATGTAGCTACACTTATTATGTTCTCTAGAACGTCAAGTTCTTATTCTGCAACATGAATAGGTACACCTAAATGGTAAAATATTTAAAATCGTTATCTTAGAACGAGCATGGTTAAAAATAAATTTTTTTAACTTAAAATATTTCTTACGCATAATAAAATATAAGCATTTAATGCTTTTCAGATTTTTAATTTTTTAGTCTTTTTAACTATAAAAAACTCAAGGCACCGTAAAATAATATACGATTACTAATTATTACCGGAAGCATTCAGTCGGCCCCCCCTAGCGAAACAAATATGCCTGTATTATTTTTGCGAAAAAATCTCCCGATGGACAGATTTATTATTAAGTACTGTAATTATCGGGTTCGAGATTTATTGCGAAGGATTCTAACTATTTCGAGTACTCGGAGATTTATTATAAATAAAATACTATTGATGATTATATGTCAAAATTACTACAGGTATGGTATCGCCCTTTTACCATAACAACTGTCGATATATTTTTCGGTTACATGTGATAACGAAATATAGTCTGATATTTATACGCCTTTATGCAACAAAATGCGTGATTTGTTTCAGCATAATCCGCAGGTTATTGGTAATTATTTTAGAGATTCAACTGAACCATGTTATAAAAACTAAATATTTATATTTACTACCGGATACGAAATAATAGAAGCGGGAAAAATATTAGAGGCTGCTTTCATGAATGTGTCGGTACAAAAATTCTTCACAAAAAAAAATAAAATAAAAACAATCGTCGGTTATTTTTATAATAGACGTTTTCTTTCTTAACAGATCCGCTTAAATATTTATTTTAACTATCGCTGCCCGCTACTACGAAACAGCGGTTTTTTTTTTTCATTTTATAAAAAATATGCAATACATATGTTCAATTGCCAGCAGAGAAGCTTTCAAGCACTGCCTTTTTATTTTTATATTTTTGGTAGCAGAAATGACTGCAGTATAGATATTGTTATAGAGTAAATCAGTTTCCTTTTCTTTCTCTCTTTTTTTTAAGCCGATCAAAAAGCAAAAAGGATTAAACTAAAAATTAGTCTATCTCCTCCCAGAAGAGCACATACAAGAATTCAAATTCGATTTAAATGGACTTGCGTCAGTTTTTTCTTTTGTAAAAAAACGAGCAAACAGGTAGAAAAAACATATAAATCAAAAATAAGCCGGTAGATTGAAATACAAAAAAGGTAACCTGTTTATTGTTAAAACAGGAAACACTTTTTATGTACGATTACAAATAAATTTATTTTATAATATAGTACACATTCGTACTTTTACATTTTTTTTTTTTAACACAACAGAAATTTTGGGAAATTAATTATTAGAATGTGAAACTGAATAATATACAATTATTTACGTACTTGCATTCACAGTCATCCACAGGGATACAGTCTTCTTTTGGAACATTTTTTTTTCTCTTACAGTCACATATGTAAGCATCTTGAGCGCATATCATTTTTGGAAGTATTTGGGGCAGGGGATTCGAAACAATTTCAGATAAATTATCTGTAGTAGCTTGTATATTGTTTGCTGTATCGTTCTCTGTAATACAGTAATAATAATAATAATAATAATAATAATAATAATAATAATAATAACAATAACAATAACATCAACAACAATAATAATAATAATAATAAAAATACCTCAGGGGCTCACAACTTGTGAGTATGAGTATGGCGCCCCAAGGTACCCTACCTGTCCCTCACCTTGCTTCACTAGTCTACAACCAGTCTTTGAGTAAGGCATCTTTCTCCTCATCTTTTCTGGTCTCCCTTGACCAACTCTTGTATTTTTCTGACCCTGATACTACTAATGTATGTGAGGGCTAAGAGTTTTCCTTTCCCTCTGTCCACATTCTTCTTCTCTGAAAATCCTTAAACTAAGTTATAATGCGACCCATGAAAATGGCTGCATGAACCTAAGGAAACAGAGGTGTCACTAACGGAGCCCCTGCGGTACTCCCCCCCCCAAGCTACATAGGATTACCGTGGTATGGAGCACTGCCATGGCGGATTGTTGTTTTCTTCCAATCCTCGTGGAAATAAATATGGGTGAAGATAATAATTTAAATCTAAACAAAAATACTATATATCGCCTTCGTGAAGCTCAGTATCCAAACAATATAAGAGAATCTGCAAAAGATGTTTTATCAACAAATCAGCCGGCAACCACTAAAGCAGGGAAATCTAGGCAACGCATGACATAGACCAAAGAAATAAATAATCACGCCATGTGGTGCTACTATTACATTACAAAAATAGAAAGATAGTCGTTAAATCGAACGACACAACTTTTTTTTATTTTTTTTATTTGATTTGAGCAAGTATTACAATGTTAAAATAAATCTTGAATAAGAAATAAATATAACAACTGAGAAAGGAACGTGAAATAAAAACTTAGCCCAGCAACTAGTTTTTAAGGATACAGCGAGCAGTTTACAGGAGGTTTACAGCTTTACAGCTTTTAAGCCTACATGATTTGAGTTCCTCCGTCAGCAACTGTTGAATTACTGAATTCCTATGATCCCGAAACCGTTCATAATACGCACTTACGATTTCTGGAATGACCTCATTCACACACTTCAGATCTAAATCTCTGTGCAAGTCTGTATTCCTTTGAAACCATGCAGCTTCTGCTATCATTCATATGATTGGCACATAATTCAATACCGTAAGTCCAGATTGGTTTGATGATTACTTTATAGATTAGGCACTTATGATACAAGCTTAGCTTCGAATGACGACCCAATAACCAATAAAGTTGCCTCACCTTTGCCTTTATTTGCTCTTTTTTAGCCTTAATATGCGGCTGCCAAGTCTTCTAAAAATGTTTCAAGAAAAATAACCCTGGGAATATTTAAACGTTACCGAACAAAGATTGGCAAATCAAAAAAGAGTTATTATAAACAATAACCATTAAACAGTTCTGGAAAAAGAAACAATAAAAAAAAATGTATCAAAACGGTTAACTAAGCTAAAAAAAAAAAATGTACACCAAAATATAAAAGCAAATAATAAATCAACAAACTAAATGAAATCAGCAGATAAACCAACAGATCAAAGAATAATAAAACCAGTAGAAGAGATCAACAGCATAGAAGGAAACCTACAAGAAACTTTAGAAACCTATATAATAAAGTGGGATGGAACAAATCCTACTGGAACAGAAAGGCTCCCAAAATTGTATGAAAATAAGTATGCACGTGCAAATATTCAAATAATAAATAAAACGCTTGATACATCAGCATACCATCATAGAAGAAATACAAATGCTAGTCTACTGCGCTGCTTCTACAATACTCGAATATAATCAACAGATACCATAAAAATAAAACGTCAAAAGAATACACGAAAAACCAAAGTGGCAAATCAGGATCGAAAATAAAATAGAAACATTAAGCACAAATATCGGAAGGTCATCAACAAAAGTGCAAATTACTGAATTCTGGCAAAAGCTATGGTTCACCCCGGGACAAAATGAAGAAGATACAGTCTGGCTAAAAAAATAAGAAGAAAGGTACAAGAGCTTACCTATCCAAACAAATATAACCATCTACGAAAGTGAGCTAGCGGAAATCATTAAAAATATACACAGTTGGAAAGCACCTGGAACGGATTACATTCACAATTTCCTCCAAACGTGCTACTCTGTATTCTAATCTTCTGCGTTTTGGCTTTCCTACTTCTTATAGTGTCCACTCCATTCTTGCATTGCCCTCTCTCAATATACAGTTCCCCTTTGTTTTATCTCCTCAATTTCTAATCTTTTCCTTATATAATGTACAATTCCCTGCGTTGGGTAAGTTCCACTGTTAAGAAAAAAAAAAAAAATGGAACAAAAAATACACCCCTGTCTATAAAGCACTTACACATCAGATAAACCAAATCATTAAACACCCAGAAATATGGCCAGATTTTCTCATGGAAGGAAAAACATTCATCAAACCAAAAAGCCAAGAAGTAAATAACCCAGCTAATTTCAGACCAATCACCATTTTAACAAGTGTTCACCATCGAACCTTAAAGATCTCTATGGCACAAATTCAAAAGGATCTCAGTGAAGACATTTTACAACAAGTTCATACCGTTAACAGCAACCTGTTCTCATCGTTTTCGCCAAATATTTTTAATGAAGCACCGATGATCAAAATAGAAGATGAATGCTTAGCTGTTAATAATAAATCACTTACACAACTCGGAATGTTTGTGCCAGAACGACCTGCTCTCGATACTAGCGATAGAGATCTATTGGGGGAACGCCAGTTCAGTATTAGCTACTTGAGATCATTTGTCAAGGCCAGAAAATCTTTTTCGGATATTGAACAAAAATTGTCGTACGAAAAAATTACAAATGCTGTACTAGCGCCCAAAGCGGTTTGTTTCTCCTTGATGTGCCTAGCGGTACAGGAAAAATTTTCTTCATTAATTTGCTAGTAGAACATATTCGTTCACGAAATAAAATTGCTCTAGCTCTCGCTTCATTGGGAATCGCAGCTATGTTAATAGATGGTGGACAAGCAGCACATTCAACGCTAAATTTAACGTTAAATATGCAAAGCACCGAATGTCCAACATGTAATATTGCCAAAGGTTCTGGCTTGGCGAAAGTTTTACAAACGTGTAAGTCAATTGTTTGCGGATGAATACACCACAGTGACACATAAAAAATCACTTGAAGCGCTGAATCGAACTCTCTAAGACTTACGAGGAAGTTCACAACTATTCGGTGAAACTCTAATTTTGTTGGCAGGCGATTTCCCGCTATATACCAAAATCAACACCAGCTGATGAACTCAACGCTTGCCTAAAAACATTACGTATTTCGCGATATGCGCAAAAAATTACATTAACCATCAATACGTTCGTTTGCAACGCGATGCGTTGGCAACCTTATTTTCTAAACAACTATTGGACATTGATAACGGAAAAGTAACAGTTGATACAGAAACAATGAGCATTTCACTTCCACGGAATTTTTGTATTATGACATCATCTATTGATGAATTAATTGAGAAAGTTTTTCAACACAAATAGCCATCAATTATAAAAATCATCAACGGCTCTGCGAACGTGAAAACGATGTTAACGCAATCAACTACTCAATTCAGGAGCAAATTAGAGGAGAATCTGTAACATAGAAATCAATTGACAGCGTTAAGAATGCGGACAAAATCGTGAATTATCCCCCACTGAATTTTTGAATTCTGCTGCTACACACACTAAAACTTAAGCTTGGTACGCCTATAATTGTTCTCCGCAATATTAATCGCCGCTATGATTGTGCAATGGAACCAGACTGGCTGTGAAGAAATTATTGCCAAATACAATTGAAGCGACAATAGTCAATGGGAAATTAAAAGGAGATGTGCTTATTCCGTACATTCCTACAATCGCTAACGTCCTGGCATTTGATTTTAAACGATTGCAGTTTCCCGTTTGTCTTGTTTTTTTAATGACGATTAATAAGGCGTAAGATCAATCTCTCAAAGTGTAAGGATTAAATCTTGAGAACCCATGTTTTTCACATGGAAAATTATACGTTGCATGTTCACGAGAGTGGGTCAGTGCAAAAACTTATTCATTTTTACACAGGATGGCAAAACCAAAAATGTAGTTTAGCAGAAATCATTTGAATAAAAGAATGTTTATTATAAACAAAAAAAAAAAAAATGTATCTATGTTTTGGTATGTGTTGATAATCATTTTAAAGTTTTTGTGGCATTGCAACGCATGCCATACCTATGTGGGCCAACATAACTTAACGAACGAATAGAATATATATTGATATTTTATTTCCTTCGTTTTCCCCTAGATTATGTCACAGCAGCAAGGCGTGGCTGGGCGGGCTAGTATTTAATAAAAAATGGGCAGTTCTTTTTTAATCTGTTGAACGCAAATAATGGTTGATATTTTCAAATTTTCTGAAATACGGAATTTCTCGAATGCTTTATAAAATTCACGGATACGAAATATTCGACAAATTACTTAGATTTTAAATTTTAAAACTAAGAAAAACAAATGAAAATTTAATTTATTACACGATTAATTTAAAACTAAATAGTATTGAAACTTTTGAAAAGGATTACCGGTAAGTTCGTTTTTGTAAACCAGAAATTGTAAATTGAAATTTCATTTTTACTATTTCTTTTGATAAATAATTCTTTCAGATGTTATCGATTTAGTAATATAAGAATAGAATCTCATAGTCACTTCAAAAAAAGAAAGAGTGAAAAATCGTTGAAAGAATTACTATTTAACTTTTTCAAATATCCATACATAGAAACGAATTCCTTTTCTCATCTTCTGTAGATTTTTATCCGATGCAATTGAGAACTTTCAATTCAGTAAGAAAAGAGTGAACGAAATTTGAATACTCTGATACCATATTAACGGTGTAATAAAGCGGTTACGTCGATTAATTATCTTTAAATAAAGTCGGAACGGTTGAATGTCACATTTTTAATTTATATTTTATTGGCGTAGGATGCTACGCTAGTTTTGTACTGAATCATTAAAGTATAATTCTACAAAAACAATAAATTATCTAGGTAGCTAGGTAGATACAAAAACTGTATTCTTAAAGAAATTGTATGCTATAGAAGCAGAATAAAGTCGATTGTATTTAATGAAAAATATGTAACATTTCTTTTAGACATAAACGAAATTTATTTCCCGATACTGCAGTAAAGGATGTAATTGAAATGGCTGCATCACACGTTAATAATAGCGAAATAAGTAAAAAGAGGAAACGCATTACAGGTATTTCAGAAAATGTAAGAAGTAAAAAAAAAAAGAGAGAAGTAATAATTTAAAAATTACAATTCCTAAAAATACGCTTGAATCTTAAAACATTAAGAATAATCGTATATGATAATGGTACGACACACGAATTAAACTAAGTGTCTCATTTTTGAGAGTAAAAAATATGTAGCGTGAAATTAAATTGTTAAATTTACGAGACTTTTTGTCCTATTCTAGGAGGAATGCTAATAGGATGTAAAGCGGCAACTTTTACCTGCGTGGTTACTTTCGATTTCAAGTAGCATTTCTGTATTCCGTTCTAATACACGATTATGTACTGTCATAATTTATTAAATAAAATTTTAATTTTAAAGTAAAAATAATAATATTAAAAAACTCATAATACAAACTAGAAACTTCATAAAATATAAAGACAATGAAAGGTTTTCGGGCAAAGTTACATCTTTAATATGCCTTTGCACTCAAAAATATCAGGAGATAAATTTCGATGCTGTTTATGTATTTCAGTTGTTTTTAAAAATTTATTTTCATCGAAACCACCAAACCGTTTTCCCGTATTTCATTTTGACCTTTTATTATCATTTTTTAGATCTTCATTACATTCCTTCGTGTCCTCCTTCAGAAATGATGACGGGATAACCTCAAAAACGTTTACAAAGCTAAATTATTCAATATAGTTTATTAATTTATTTAACAAAAAATACTTAATATCCATTGACAGGATAATGTATTTTTTGTCATGAAACGCAGATATTCCGGCAATGTATTTTTGGTTTTTTCCGGGTATCTGTATTGTGAAATTTTTAATACTCTTTTACCTTACAAACTGTTTTAACATTGTTCAATTTTTGAGGATTTTACCGCATGTCGCTTGATTGCTGGTGTTTAAATTTATTAGTTGATACAATCCGATTTTAATTCGTTTATCGAGCCCGATCGGCCTCCGATGTATTACTTGAAATTTACAGAAATTTATTGTAGTCTTGCGAATACAAAGCATTTTTTCATTTTACTACCGGCAAAGAGCATTTTACCCTATAATCACAGACGAAGTGAGTGGAATAATAGCTCTGTTTTCGCTACAAAAGCGCATTTTTAATATCTCATTGATGTATTTTTATCAAATTTTGATATTCTTTAGTAAAAAATATGTATTCTAGTTACCCCTTTATTAATAATCGTTTGCGCGAATGTCTTTTTATTCGAATTTCACAATATTAAAACTTGAAAGAATATTATTATTAACAGAATAATAAAACTATGAGCACTACAACAAACACTAAATAAACATAAATTAATCTTCTAGAATTAAATATTGGACGCCTAATAAAACAAATACGATCGCGTTGAAAAGACGAGTATTACCTGCATCCGATTTGTTTTGACAGTCTTTCTCGTATTGTTTCTCGAAAGTTAAGTATAACCTGGCCATTGGCTTAATCTCTTCATCTGCGAAAAAATGAATACAATTAATTAAAAATAAGCAGAAAATATCGAATAATAAAATAAACGTGTTGAATTAAATTTTCATGGGGGGGGGGGCATAACGAAGATTTTATATAGAGAATTAAATAAAAATTCGATCAGAAATAGATAATATAAAGGAACGAAGTAGAGGAATGACGGACAAAGAAGGGAATGACACAAATGCTAAGAGTTGAGTGTAAAAATTAGACGGTTCATTTAACTCAAAAATAATATGATTGAAACCACAGAACGCCTCATCGTTCGGGCGAAGAGGGTAGAACAGAGAAGATGTTAAGGAAAAATGAAAACCAGAAGAAGGTAACAATAGTTAAGACGGAAGCAAATGATGGAAACAATGCCGAATTAGGAGGACATCAGAGAACCACGGGTTGGAAGGGAGCGTAGGTTGAACAGTCAGGTAGTGAGATAGATTATTAGAGAAGGACGTATCGAACGTAAAAATTTATGAAAAATTTTTATAAAACATCTGATGAAGATGAGAAAATTATTGCAACGTTTTAGAACTTTTAAAAAATGAAGATAAATAAGTGAATAATAGCACGAGTAAAACACGAACAACTGAAAAGTAACCGCCATAAATTAAGTACAGAGGCAATACGAAGATGATGTGATATTCGCTTCCTTATATTAAGATTTGAACAAAAGTTAATTTTAACAGAGGATTAATTCTTTTCCGGCACCTAAAAGGGCGCATTTAACTTTTCTACAAATAGAGACCGCAATGTTGTTTTTGTATTACTTTTTTTTTTTTTTTTTTTTTTTACTTGGGCTCGTCAACCAAGGACCTTTAACCAGAAATAAATAGTAAGAATAGAAGTCGGTTATATTTTAATCCGATCAGAAATCTTTGATAAAAAGCAATCAATATATCAGGAATAATTAATTTGGGAAGGAAGAGAGACAGGAGATAAGAGGTACAATAAGGAGTAGGAAGCATAAGCCTCAATAAATAGAAATACAAAATGATCCACAGAAAGAGATGAACACTGGAGGAACATATGATCGGCGTTGCAAATCATCAGGATGGAGAGGACAGTATGGACAGGGAATCATGGAAAAACGAAATCTGGAGGAACTGAACAGACAGATGAAATGAATGATTATTAGAAAAAAAGGGAGCGTAAATATCCGATATACCGTTATCTGATAAGGAAGCTTTTACACATCAACAGGAGGTTAATGAAATTTTTTAAAGAAAAAGGCGAGAAAAAGCAAGCCAAGTAATCAGCCGTTTCATTATCAAATATGCCCGAGTGGCTAGGTACCCACAGCAAATCAATATTAATTGAATGGGAGAGGAAAGCTTATGAATGAGTGAAGGTAACAAAGTCACACGAATGATCCGGAAGGGGTGAGGATATGGCCTGAAAGACGCTCAAGGAGTCAGAGATAATAAAAAAATTGGAGAAAAGATGATTTTCGAGGAAATGAAAATAATAGAGCGAAGGATAGTCAATAATTCGTTTATGAATATGGAACAGAAATAAGGAAGACGAAAAGATTCTGATAGGTTAAAATCAGGAAAGATGAAGGAAGCACCAACACCACCAGGCCCCCTCGAACCATCCGTGTAAATGGTAACATGAGAGGGAAATAGGGAACTGATAGTGCTGTAGAATACCTGTTTAATTACGGCTTGGGGGAGGTTTTTAGAAAATGAGGGAAGAATAAATATACCTAAGGAGGATGACAGAGATTAATTTAGCTGAAGGAAAAACAGGGAAGATTATTGAAGGAGATAGTGTACGGCCAAAATGAACTAAGACGATGTGAACTAAAAGCTAGGATAGGGGTTTTACTAGAAGTAAAGCGCCAGCTATTTTAAATCGAAATAAAGGATTGAACAAGAGTAGAGAACGCAAGCGGAAGACGTTTAACAAGGAAACGATAATCTAAATAAGATATACGAATGGGCAAGGGTGACGAATTAGATTCAGCAAGAATAGCTGGGATTGGAGAGGATTTAAGCGCGCCAAGACAAAGACGAAGGCAAGAGTTTCGAATTACATCTAGTTCAGAGAGACGGGTCTTGAACGCAAAACCATAAATAAAAGAACAATAGTCAAATTTGGAACGGATAATAGATTTGTAAAGAGAAATAAGAATATAGGGATGATCGCCGCCCCATTTAGTTGCCGACAGAGCTCTCAGCAAGTTTAACCTTTTAATAGTAGAAGCAGAAAGATATCTGATATGTTCAGAGAAGAACAAACAACTATCAAGAAAGATACCAAGATGACAGAGAAGCAATTAACACGAGAAAGAGATATATTGTTTGATACATTAACCAAAGCAGGGTTACAGGATCGAATGGTAAAAATAGTATAAGAAGACTTGGAAGGAGAAATTGAAAGACTAACTAACTATTACCGAATTTATAACTACATCTTCTTACTACAATCAAGAGGGTATGTGATTTTTTTTGTTTTGTTTTTTTTTTTTTTTAAAATAACAATCATTAGATATTCAAAAATAAAATCGGAAATTTTTTTGATAATATTTGTTTATGTTTTTTCACTAAAAAAAAAAAAAATGTTTGACTGCTTCGCTATAACTGAAAAATGAGACGTTTCATATATAGATGAGTCCGATTTTAGTATTAATATTCACAAGAAAAATCTGTCGAATCAGTCATTCTATATTTCCTAGCAAGAATATTTTTAGCCATCTTGTCGCAGAAAATTTTTGATCCGATCTTATACCCGCTCGTGCTAATAATTTCCTCGTTCTCTTATATTTCTTTTCTATTTGTTCAAAATTTATAATTTTCAATTTTTATCTAAATAGGTTTGCTAAATATATGTGACATTATTAGGCAACTCACCGCGATCGGGTGGAACTCTAGCTAAGCCATTGGGGATACACATAATGATGTATAACATAAAGAAAAATAATGTGCTGACTGGAACGTTATCTTCGATTTGCAGGTTACTAAATGAATTGAATTTAGCTGATTGCTTTTAATGACTTTTCTTGGTGCCCCCTCCCACCGCGAGCATACACGATAAAAAAATGAAATAATCAGCAGCGAGGCTAAAGTTGCTTATGACTGGACTTTTAAATTACGGCATTTAATAATAAGAATTAAAATCAGGCTTACTACGCAAATGATCAGACAAAAGTTAATATGTATTTCAGCGCAACAGCATCACGCGCGTGTATATCATATTCGGCAAATTACATTTAAATTTTGACATTTATTAATAGCATTTTTTACTAACCTGATTCTTCATAAAAAGGCGAATCTGGATTATCACTCGGTTCGATTCTTTGTATTAATCCGCCCTGAGTTTTATTTTTCCTGGACTAACAAAACGCGAAACATATTCTTTTTACTGTTTCATTTTAATATCGTATTAAAAAACAAAAAACATTATCAGGTTATTACGCATTCGATTTTACTATTAAACGTTTTTCTATTTATCATTTAAATGTATTAACATTAATCATTTACAGACGTTGCTACTGATATTAATTTAAAATTATATTTGAAAACAATTTGTTCTTTTTTGCTATTTTTGAAATTAAAATTTTAATTATTAAAAATAAAAAAAACATAGAGAACAGTGAATATTCGTATTATTTTGAATTGAAACAATTAGGATAAATAAGAACAAACTTTAACGGAATATCTTTTAATGAACTTAATGAAACATACGAATCTAACGGCGCTGAAGTTAATTTATTTCGAGCCACTTATTAATCAATTATATCCTTTTCTACTGATGAAGCGGAATGTCTCAGAAAACAACGAATTTTATAGTATTCATTAATTTATTAATTATTAGCAAATAAGGTGAATAAACATTTAACCCTGCACACTTTACACGTGTTTAAGAAAGCTGTACAAAAATAAAAATAACTTAAAATACAATAATAATGAAAAAAAAAAAAAACGCATTTTTAAAACTGAATAGTAATTTATTACATGTAGTGGTTAAGGAATTTCCTAAAAGTTTTTCTGAAAATCATTCATGGACATATCAGAGGAAAATGCGAAAAAGAACTAAGAGAATTTCAGTTTGGCTTCAGGCCAGGGTACTCGAGAAGCACTGACAGCAGCAAACAAAAATGTAGAGATCGGCAAAAATATGTCTTCCTCTGCTTTTTGGACTATGAAAAGGCCTTCGACAGAGTGCAACATAAAAAATAACTCCTAGAAATTCTTAAAGCGAAAAAGGTTAACGAATATGACCGCAGAATCATTAAAAGGCAAGAATATTAGTGAATGGAAAGCAGACACAGAAAGTATTGAAATTCAGCGAGCGGTCAGGCAAGGATGCATCCTATCACTGTTACTGTTCAACATATATGCGGACGAAATATTTGGTGAAGCTTTGGAAGATGAAAAATTAGGAATCAAAGTGAACGGAAGGTATCTAAACAATGTGAGGTATGCAAATGATTCAGTTCTCTTCTCAGATTCAATGGAGCATCTGCAGGAATTGGTAAGATTAGTAAACGAAGCTGGAACCAAATATGAGCTTAATATTAATGTAAAGAAAACTAAACTGTTAGTGATCAGTAAGAAGGATACAAAGGATATAGTACTCCAGATCAACGGACAAAAAAACGAAATAAAGCGAGAATACAAAAAATATTTAGGATGCTACATAACCGAATCTCTCGACCCTGAAATAGAAATTAAGAGAAGAATCGAATACGCCAAGACTACCTTTTTTGAAAATGAAAAATTGATTTACAAACCGCTCGCTAAATTTAAAAGCACGTCAGAGAATGATAACATGTTACATCTATAGTATTCTGTTATATGGAATGGAGGCAGCAACAGTGACAACAAAGAAGTTAAAAAAACTGGGGAAGCATGTGAAATGTGGCTTCATAGAAGATCTCTGAAAATTCCTTGGACACAGAAAATAACCAACGAAAAAATATTGGAACTGGAAGATGTTAAAAGATACTTGACGCACACAATCAAGAAAAGGAAAATCGAATATTTCGGGAATTTTATTACATGTGAAAAAGGTACGAACCAATTAAGCTGATAATTGAAGGGAAAATTGACGGACGCCGCGGAAGAGGAAGAAGGAGAACTTCCTGTAGGAAGAATGTACGGTAATGGACAGGACTAAACGCTGTTGGTGATCTTGTGCGAGCACTGGGGGGGACGAAAAATTTAAAGTAGTGTTAGCATAGCGCCAGTAGGATCGCCAGCGCGCAAATTATGGCAATCGAAAAAGAAGAAGTGGTTAAGGCGTTTGACTACTAAATCAGAGGTATCGTGGGATTTCGGTTTTTTTTTTTTTTTTTGTTTGAAATAAGTTGTGGGTCACACAGGACAAGTATGCCCGTTGTGTGAGTGCCCGACACTCTTATTAACGTTTATTCAGAAAAAATATATGCAATATAAAAATTATAATTTATCTTAACTTATTCTATAATCATAATATTAGTACTCTAGCGTTAAGATTAAGTATAAATATATATATATACGCATGCAACTACGTAACACGCCCCGTAATACGTATCTGTAAATTATTACATGCCGACAGCTCAATATTTAAAATGGGAAACATAATCTTCTTTACGACTTAATGTCCGATAAAGACACTAGGAAGTCAAAAACAAAAACGTAAAAAGAAAGGAGCATTAAAAGGTAGAGAGATTCAGAACGTAGCTTGTTGTTTAATCTTTGCACCATTCCTTTAACTAATTTTCCACCTCCTTTTTCCACACACCAATTCTTTTTTCCTCTAATATATGATTCGGGATTGTACTTATTAATTTAATTAAAACCGAATCATCCGTATTATCAATTCGCAGATTTACCCCACGAGGATAGATGTAGTATGTATATTACTTTGGTTTCTTGTCAATCGAGTTTTTTGCCTAGATGGTAATTTTATATTATTGACGTTAAATTCTAGTAGTCTGTAATAGTAATAGTACACATTTTGAAAGAAATTTCGTTGTTTTTCTTCCACCATGTTGACCCAGGGACATTTTGCTTCCAATGAGGGAGTATGAGTTTCAAACACCTCTTCTGTATTTTACTTATTTTATTTATTTCAGTTTTTTGTTAGCCTCACATAATATATTTGAATTCAATATAAAATTCTAGACATTATAATTGAGTTATAGTATATACGTAGTGTTCGATATGATAGTACCTGCTTTATTTTATATAAAGCTGGAATTGTCTGTCTTATTTTTGAGTTTAAACTTAGAATGTGTTTTTTCCAATTCAGAGATTTATCTATATATACACCTAAATATTTAAAGTCATTTACGTTTTCTAACGGTGGACAAGGACATAAATCGGTGTTGATATTTACATGAAGCTCATGAATGCAATTGTTACTGTGGAGGATAATTCGCGGATCGCGTATTTTTTATATATTTGGAACTATTCCGAATGTGTATGACTTTTGATTTATTTATGTTTATACATAACTTTCTATCATGTGCCCATTTACTAAAATTATCTACATCATCTTGTAGTAATTTTTTGCCGCCATCTCAAAATTGTTGTGCTCGATTAACAGCGCAATATCATCAGCAAAAACATATACCTTTGCATTTTTAATATGTTTGTGTAACGAGTTGGTATAAATAAGAAAAAGAATCGGGGCCAATATGGTACCCTGACCTACTCCATAATGAATATTTTTTTCATTACTTATATTCCCTGCAATTTTGACCATACTTTTCCTATTTGTTATATAATTTTTAAACCACTCAAGTTGATTGTTTTTAATGCCTAGATTTTCTAAATCCTTGATCGGTAATTCATGATCAACTAAATCAAACGCTTTGGATAGGTCAATAAATGAAATTAAAAACTGATTCCCCATCGATGATAGTCCTGTATTTTTATCTTATTTTAACAATCGTTCTCAATAATGTTATCGTGGATCTTTTTTCTCTAAAACCGTGTTGATTTTCTTAAAGTAAGTGTTTTTTTCCATATAATTTCTTAAGTGTTTATCAATGTAGTGTTCTAAAATTTTAGTTATCACAGTTGTTATTGTTATTGGACGGTAGTTTTCATACTGATTCTTCATTCATTTTTTATATATTGGTCTAACAATACCTCTTTTAAGCCCATCAGGAGTAATAGCTTCCTTTATAGAATAGTTAACCATGTTAGTCAAAATAGGAACAAAAATATTTAAGTTTTGTTTTATATCTTTAACCCTAATTTCATCCCATCCAGGTGCCTTATAAACAAACTTTTAGATCATTAATTATTGCTTCTATTTTTGGTATTTATTTGCTGGCCGAATAAAAAAGGAAGAATAAATACGATTATCAAAATTCGAATTCAATAACTGAATGTGACATTCGTGTCTATGATGTTCCACCGAACATATAAAATAATCACTAAATTGTTCAGCAACTGATGCAGTATTTCCAAAATGTTTAACAATGAAATCATCGATTGATGTTTTATTGTTTTTATTAACAATATTGTTAATTACATTCCATACTTTTTTACAATCATTGTTTGCTTTAACTATTAGACTCCGATAATAATTCTGTTTCGCATTCCTTATTTTAGTTGTAACCATATTTCGATATTTTCTAAATAAGTTTTTATATCGAATACTAGTTCCAATTTCCTTTACTAAGTTTAAAGTACTGATTTCTGATTTTCATAAAATTGACTATTTTTCGACTCATCTATTCATTTTTAGGACTATATTTAGTCACCTTTTTACTCTTCCGTACTTCTAATTTGCGCATTCTTTGTAAAGGCCTTTAAAAACTGAATGTATATTATCATATATATTTCCTGACGTTGTAGAGCACCTTACCTCATTCCAGTTATGATTAATTATCTTATTATGCAATCTCTTTTCATCGAAAACATATTTCAAAGGGTTACTAATAGATTGAAAACTCCGGTTTGAGATACTAAATGCACAACAAATGATGTAATGATCTGATATTTTCGAGTTAATAATTCCCGAAGTAATTTCATTTGTATTATACTTAATAAATATGCTGTCTATACATGACTGAGTACTTCTATCAATCCGTTCTTCTTCTCTCGTAATTCCATTTATTAACTGTATTCCTCCTGACCCATAGAATTACGTTTAAAAAATTCTCAGTCTGTACATTACGAATAGATAAATCAATATTAAAATCACCACAAATCAGGAAATTATCTTTATTGCTTAATTTTTTTAGGAGTGAAGCGGTTTCGTTTATAAATTCGCCTACGTTTTTACTCGGTGATCTGTACATAGCAATTAAGTGTAAAGGGTTGTTTTTGCAAATCTCTATATCTATCATCACCAGGTCCATACTCGGTCTATTATTAACTTCCCGAATGTGACATTTAATAAACTTATTATTTATAAACACAAGTATTCCTCCATTAAACCCTATAGGTCTTTGTAGTCCAATATTCGTGAATCCAGTTATATTATATAGATTTAATTCATCCTTACTTATATTAATTTCGGTTAATACGATTACACTTAAAGATGACCCGTGAATGTAAGTTATAAACTCATCCTAGTTGCGGCTCACAGTTCTTTAGTTTAAGTGCAACACATGAAATAATTCCCCGTATTAATTTGTAGTGAATTATTTACATTTAGTATGCTGTTTACATTGTCAGTCCATTTTTTGATATTAATATAATTGTTGCAATTTTGTTTACTGCGATATTGAATTAGAGAAGTCATATTTGAGAAGAGAATCAAAAGCTATTATTACTGGAAATGATAGTTCTTTTTTTTTTCTCTTTTTTGCAAAATTGAATTATAGACGACAATAGTGTAACGTTAAAGTACGGTATAGAGGAAAAGAATTGATCATATTTCGACAGATATTGAGCTATCACAGATTGTATTCGGAAAACGGTTATCGATGTTGCACTACTAATCGCCAAAATTATCAGTAATTGGACTAGGATATTAATATACCGATATTTACTCGTATATAAGACAGAATATCTAGTATACACATATAAGCACACCCACATTATATAGACACAATCACACTTCCGCACACTCACAGACAAATTACAGTTACCTTGTTCCAGATCCGAATCGCTCCCAGGTTCATATCTAATCTGAAATTGTATTGAGTACGAGAGAAATCTGGGTAAGCAAAGGCGGATAATCCAAAGGTAGAAAGGAACTGGCCCCAGTATTCTCCTTAGATCCATTATAGGTCCTTAAGTACCATTATAGAAAGCTTAACTTCACAATTCATGATACCTTATCAAGTATATCCATGGAACTTACTTTACCTTTTATAGGTACACGAAATGCGTTGAAAAAATTCTCTCCGAAATATCCGAAAAAAAAAATAATAATATATATAAGAACGGGATTTTTTACGTGTTTCTTTTTAAAAAGGTCTTTTAATAATCTCACTGAGGAATTTTAAAACCACTTCAAAGTTCGCATCATTTTATAACGTAAAATAAATAAAAAGATTTGCCGAATGTCAATATTGTATAAGCGGTTGTAATCGTTGTCATTCTGATAGATCACACTTGGTTCAATTTTTTCGTGTCTAAAAAACGGAGATAGCAGTGGCAAAAGCCAAACTGTCCAGAGTTAGTCCTCCCTTTATTAAATAATAACTGTAAATTTCTCTTTGGCATGTTTTTCAAAAGAAACACCCCATTCCGTTGCCTTTTTGTCACGATTCAACACAAATGGTAGCAAACGTTCTTTTTTTCTAATGAGAATTTTTTAAAGGTGTTACTTTGGAAGATAGTCTAGTCTGTTTGATCACTGATATTTACCTGAAACGGCCTATATTCCAAAATGAAAATAAACCGACATGTTGCAATTATTTAAGCAGATGTTTTACTTTTATTTATTTGTTTTTCCATACATGCTTACAGCATCATAGGCTAGCAGCACGACGTTGAGAGGCGGGAGGGTTAAATTTGATTCTAGAGGTTGGTATCTTGGAGAAACTCGAAGAGGGTGGAAACAGGAGTTGTTTGAGTCTTCTAGGAGTGATATGTGGTGGAGAAGCTTTTGTATGCGTTTGGACACTGTGAACCTCCTGAGCAGTCAAGTAGAAGGTGACGAATAGAAATCGGAGGAGCGGCTGAGCAGTTTGGGCAGACTGGGCGAGGGGTGCGAGTAAAGAGATGGCCATGTGTGAGAAGAGTATGGCCGAGGCGCACGCGTGCGAGAACAACTTGGTATCTTCTATCGAATGAGAGGTTTGATTTACATTTTCCCCAACAGAGGGTTTTAAGGAGCGAAGACGGTAGTGACCGAAGTTTTAGTCTACTGTTGTTGCCATCGTTCTTTTAGTTGAGGTTTGATGGTGCGTCGGAGAAATCGGCTGAGGGAACTGAAACATTTCGAATTGGAAAGATGTTTTGCGGTTTTGTCAGCCAGGTTGTTGCCCGATATGCCTTTGTGGCCAAGGTGACATGCAAAGAAGGGTTTTATAATAAGGCCCGTTACTCGTTTGAGCGAAAAATGTTAAATGTAGAATGTTTTCCTTTTTCCATATTCCATTTTAATGAGTTTGTTGCGGGAAAAAATCGTAATTTGCTTTTAAATTATTCATTTTCTATTACATCTTTGATTACACTTTTTCTCGTAATCATTTGCTTTTATTTATGTAGAGGAAAAAATGGGGGGGGGGGGGGAACCTAAGAATTACGTTGTAATTAATATATGTAATATGTACATATTCGTTTTTTCAAATTAATAAAAATTTGAAATCAATACTCAATATATTATTAAAAAGTCAGACATATTTCAAAATCGAATTTGTCACATTTTTAAGAGATTCCGAAATACTTTTATTTAATGGCATCAACAGATCGCCGTATTGAAACTTTATAAACTTATCCCAAATACGGAATTATTGATATGTATATTTTTTAGAAAACTAACAATGTGCGAAAAAAAAACATGTTAAAGAAACCAAAAACGATCATTAAAATTATAATTTTAATGAAATATGCTGTAGTGACATATTTGTAATTTATCTGTACATTATAGTATACAATTAGTTAAAATAAGTCGGTCAGTTATTTTTTTTTTTTTTCACTTGTTTCTCTTTCGAAAAAACTACATCAACATGTTCTTACTTGAAGAATAACTGAGAGCTGTATCTGAATTCTTTCGAAATATAGACCGATTTAGAGTACTAGTGCTTACAATAATACGTGGAAAAACTGAAACTGTAATAAGTGTGAACAATATTATGAATGGACATTCTAATCTTCACCCATTTTTTTGTGTTCCTAGCGATTACACCGCTTTTTAAGATGTTTTTTCTTTAGATAAAATACCACTATTACGTCGGAAAGAAATGCTCTACTTACATTAAAAGTGATATCGTCGTATAATCCTAAATCCCACGGCAATAAATCGAGCGTTTTTGATTTTACCCAAGTGCAAGATTCTTCGCACAATTCTAAACCCGATATTCCGACGAACCAGTCCGGAGAAGGTCCTAAAAACAAAAATGAAACCTTCTAAAAAATCATGCACCATATATATATATATATATATTTCATTTATTTTTTGAGGGTTGTAAAAATGAAATCAATCAATAACCCTTTTCCCCAAATATTATATCTTAACTGTTCCGTAAACGTTCATTTTTTTATTTGTAAATTATTTATAGTACTTCGTCACGATTGTTATTAGTCCTAGGACGGATTTTGTTCGATGATAAGTACCTTCCAGTCCAACCGATTCTCCACCATTTTTTTCATTTCCGAGTATGTACTTAGCTGTGCATTCTTTATTAACATGTCTACAAAAGTTTTTCTCAGTCTTCCGCTTTCTCTTTTCCCCGGGATTTTTCCTTCTATTACATCTCGTAGCAATTCGCGGTGTCGGAGGACATGCTCCAAGCTAACCGGCTTATCTTTACTTGACTGAGTAACGAGACCTTTCTTCCTGAACTCTGTTGAGTACTTCTTCATTTGTAACTTTTCCGCTCCAGTTTATTCGCTCCATTTTCCTCCAGCACCATATCTCAAAAGCTTGTAGTTTTTGTATATTTCTTTTGTTCAGGATCCACGTTTTCGCACAATACCGTGCTACCGGCCGAATATAACTTTTCACAATTCGTTTGCGAAGATTCTTTGACACTGTCTTTTGTCGCATTTTTTTTTGTTTTCTCCCATGATAATTTGGCTAATCTGATTCTTACGCTCACTTCTGTACCCCAATAAAGATATTCAGTTATTATCTACCCAAGATATTTAGAACTCTGAAAAAGGGCAGCCTTGCCATATTCCTTTATATATTCTTGTTGGTTTTGACATATCCACATCTACTCTAATAAGTGCTGACTGCTGTCTGCATAGGTTGTATATTAGTCTTAATATGTTCTGTTTGTTCTAAGACGGGGAAAAGCTCATGCCAAGAAACCCTGTCAAACGCTTTGACATAATCTATGAAGCATATATACACATTTCTGTTCACGTTCATCATTCGCTCTCCCACTTCGTCTAAAACTGTTCTGTGTATATCTTTCCAGTCGCTTTTTTTTATTATCTGTAACGGTATCATAACAGGCTCACCAACGATTTTTTTTTTTTGTTTCCGTTCATTTTCGATATGAACAGAAGCCGATTAATGGAATGATAAAACTTTTCAATGATAAAAAGTGCAAACGTTTCCGAATATATTGAATGTAAATTTACTCAGATTTGTCTAAACGTTTTTTAACGCATTCTCGCTCGTGCTGCATATTAAACTGTGTTAATAAAAATAAAATGATAATTTATAATTTTAATTTATATACTAACTTATCATTGACAATACTGATAATAAATGATGTTCCGGGTCAACTCTAAAAACAGCAAACGTTTTTCCAGTGATATTTGGATAACCGATTCCTTTCGCTTTTATAACCGTTCGCGTACCGTTTTTCTGTAAATTATCAATTCACTTTTTAAACATTATAAACAATTTTACTGATTAACCGTATCGACTTTGCTGCTATTCAAATTAAAAAAAAACAAAAAAAAACGATAAAAGTGATTTTTTTTTTTTTTTTTTTTTTTTTTAAATTTTAAAATAAGTTTGTGGGTCTTACTGGGCAAGTTTGCCCGTTGTGTGAGTGCCCGACACTCTTATTATGGTTTATTCGATTTCGGTACAAACTTATACATACTTATTATAACATCGAAATTATATATAACACGTGTAACTCCCTATTATTCGATAGCATTTTCTATTTTGAAACTTGAAAAGAATTTCTATTTTTAAGGAATAAATATTTCTCAATATTCTTTCGACGTTCAGAGCAAAATATATATTTTTTTGTTTTTCAGTTGTTTTGTTTTTAGGAATATCAGATATTTTAGCGGTATCTTACATAAAGATGTTTTGATGTTTTATCGAAGAAGTTTTCAATGTTAAAGATGTTCACAAATACATTAAGCAAAGTAACTAAACTGAATCCCATACCCTTGGAAAGAAATCATACACTGCGAAGTTAAGTCCACCACTTTATCTCAGTCGCCTTTACTTTTTCCAGATTTTTCTTATATCTAACATCCAATTTTAGATTAGATATAAACTTAGGAACCACTTGAGTCCGGAAAGAGAAAAGTCTAAAACCTGCTACATCTTTGGTTCAGTAGCCGAGAATCTTATCTACTAGGCTACCAGCTACCATAGAAATCAATTATATTATATTAATACAAGTTTAGATCAATAATCACTAAACATTGGAGATCAACAGACTTCCGTTTTCTTATGGATGTACGGAGTTTTTTCGACAGAACACTATCGTAGTAAACATTACATAAAAATCGGTAAAACATTACCATATCTGCGCTATGATTAATACTCATTAAACGATAAATTACAATGTTTCGTGGTGTCAAAAGAATAATCGTGATTAGCATAGATTTTCCCTAGGCATAAAGGTATCGAGTAAAAAGATAATTAATTAATCGCTGCTCTTCCAGTTCTGAACATTCCGATACAGCCGTATACAATTTATGTATAGTAAAAATCAATTTAACGAAGAGAAATCTTCACCTTCTGTCAGAAGACTTTTGAATAAAAACTAAAGTCCCATTATATTAACTTTTATAAATCACATTTCATATACAAAAGAATCAGCCATACACAGCTCCTAAACAAACCCTTGCTCCAATCAGCAATAATCGCGTTTCATTTTTATCAATATGCAACGAGTTCTCATAGAATGTCAGAAATTCAACCATATTCAATTTTATTGTCCTTTCCACCAATTCTACAAACTCTAATCTACAGGGTGGGCCAAAAGAACATCCCGAATTTTAAATGCTCGTCAAATAAAGACTAATATACTTACGGAAATGAAACAAACGTTAAAATACTTCAAAAAGAACGCCATTTATTGTACACTATTAGTTTTGAACAATACTCCGTATGAATAGTCACCATTTTGATTTTTACATTGTTGCAATCTTTCCTCAAAATTATGCATTACTTTTTTAAGAGCTGGTTTTTTAATCGCCGCAATTTCCTTCTGAATGGCCAATTTCTTCTCGTCGGTTGTTGCTGGTTTACCCTCGTACACCTTGCTTTTCAAGTAGCCCCATAGGTAAAAATCTGTCGGTGTTAAATCCGGACTGCGCGGCGGCCAAAACAGCTCACAGTTTCGCGAAATCAAGCGGTCCTGAAACTTCTCTCTTAATAACCGCAAAACATCGTTACGAATATGTGGTGTGGCCCCGTCTTGTTGAAACCACGTTTTAGATAATGCAATCCTCTTCCGTCTGAGCTCCGGTAGAAAAAACTCGTTTAACATTTCGATGTAGCGATCGCCGTTCACAGTAACATTCGCTCCGTCCTCCTCCTCGAAGAAGTAGGGACCGATTATCGCTTTCGCACTGACTGCGCACCATACCGTGATACGAGGGGAGTGCAAGGGTACCGGGTGAACGATTCGAGGGTTCTCAGTAGCATAATACCGCATGTTTTGTTTATTAACCGTTACCATTTAAATCGAAATGCGCCTCGTCGCTAAAAAAAACATAATCCAAATCGACGTCTTCTTCCTCCAGCATATCCGAAAAATTTATTACAAAATTCTAACCTTCTTGGCTTATCTGTTGGTATCAATTCTTCGGTTAGTTGTATCTTGTCCTAACGCGGCATGTAGTGGGTTACCGAAATGGATAGACAACCTATTCATACACGGGTATGGCGCCAGAAGCGGTGCCACTCACCATTTGCGTTGCCGAACCCCTATCCACAGCCTTCTCGTGGCGGACCTGTTAAGTCAAGCAACATTGTTGGGCGACAACAGATGTGGAAGGAGGCAAGTGGATAACTACCCCCACTTGTGCAATACACAACAAACTTAAATAATCACCTGGAAACAACGTAAACAAATTCATAATTCAACTTCAATACCACAATACCATATCAGCACATTATAGCTTATATCATCCAAACTAATTCTGTTTATCCTGCTCAGTTGATTAACGCCCACCTCAATCGTCTCACTTAAGTGTGCCATTGAATCAGGTGACGTTTTTCTAGCGGGCGTAGGTGTAGACGTGCAACTGCACTTTCGATAAGCACACGCACTGCAAGATGCACATTTAAAGTCCTACGGCGATGGAGTAAAGGTGACGGGAGCAGGCTTGGTCGGCCGGAAGCTTTTAGCTGGAACTTTGCACGCAGGCGGCGCATAACTTTGGTCGCTCGCTGATAAAAGTGGCGGATTTAGCGTTCGGCAGCATTATGCGTGACGAAGCAGCCTTTTTAGGACGCACTGCTTCCCCTACGCCAAGGGAAAGGTCTAGAAAAGGTGACCTAAAAAAAGCCCGCCACACACTCCCCGCCTGGGTCACCGCGCCCAGGAAGGAACCCCACCCGCGGTCGAAATATTAAGAAAAATAATAGGAAAAAACAAAAATTAGATTTAAAAATAGCCACTTGGAACGTTCGGACACTACTAGATACAACTGGGGAACGTCCACAAAGGAGAACTGCAATAATTGCACATGAGCTCAAAAAATATGACGTTGATATTATTGCAGCACTAAGTGAAACCAGACGAGAATACCAAGGTCAGTTAACAGAAACACTGGATAAATACACCTTTTTCTGGAAAGGTCGGCCTATAGGGCAAACACGGATTCATGGAGTTGGCTTTGCTATAAAAACTCATCTAGTAAAACTCTTATCAGAACTTCCAACGCGCATAAATGAAAGACTAATAAAGATGAGAATCTTACTTAGCCAAGGTAGACATGCGTCAATTATCTCTGCATATGCCCCCACACTTAAGGCAGATCATAACACCAAGGAAAATTTCTACAAGGATCTTCAGGGTATATCGAACAGTATTCCCAAGTCAGATAAAGTCATTCTCCTTGGTGATTTCAATGCTCGAGTGGGTAAAGACAACAGTACGAGGTCTGTCCAGAAAAAATCCGACCATATTTTGTTTAATCAATTTATTTTTCTTTTTTTTACAATCGGCGCAGTACAACCTTCGAAGTAGTCCCCCTTGAAGTCCACAACCTGTTGCCAACGTTTTTTCCATTTGTTGAAGCACTCTGAAAACGCCGTTTTTGAAATCGCCTTGAGTTCGCGCGCCGCATTCTGCTGTATTGTCAGAATGTCGTCAAATCTCTGCCCTTTCAGTGGTAATTTTAGCTTTGGAAATAGCCAAAAGTCGCAGGGGACTATGTCTGGGCTGTAAGGTGGTTGGCGAAGCTGCTTGATGCGATGTTTTTCCAAAAATTGCTGAACAAGTTGCGATGAGTGTACCGGAGCGTTGTTTGATGGAGAAGCCAGTTCCCCCTGCGCCAAAGATCGGGTCATTTTTTTCTAATTGACTCACGCAATCCCTTCAAAATTTTTACATAGTACTCCTTATTAATTGTCTGACCTCGTGGAGCAAATTCATAATGAACAACACCCCGGTAATCGAAGAACAGATCAACATTAACTTCACATTGCTTCTGCTCTGACGCGCTTTTTGTGGTCGCGGCTCGTTTGCGGTCTTCCATTGCGATGATTGGTGCTTTGTTTCGGGGTCATAGCCATAAATCCAACTCTCGTCACCAGTAATGACCTTTTTAAGAACATTTTCGTCATCTTTTTAAATTTTCTTTAGCGATTTCTAAGCGACGGAGTTTCTGGTCAGCTGAGAGCAATTTTGGAATGAATTTGGCGGCGACGCGAACCATACCCAAATCCTTCGTCAAAATTTCTGATACCGAACTTTTTGGAATATTTAGGTCATATTCTAACTCACGTACAGTCAAACGGCGATCTTCTTCAATTGCAAGTCGCATGCGTTCGATATTTTCAGGCATTCTTGTGGTTTAAGGCCGGCCGGATCGAGCATCGCTTTCTGCACTTGGTCGACCGCTCTCAAATCGATTATACTACTGCTTCATCTGGATAACACCCATACATTCACTACCAAAGGCTTTTCTCATCATTTGATACGTTTCAGGTGCACGAAAAATCATTTCGAACGCAAAATTTAATGCAATAATGTTGCTCCAATCTTTCAGTCATTTTCACTGTTATCAAAATCCGCCGAACGAAAAAAACATCACATAAATAAACAACAACAGCGCACCAACTATGAACCGCCCGGCCTTGAAACTATGAACGGAACTTCACAACGAGTCTGTATACAACATACTGCCGCGTGGCTATGCTGCGGTTGTTGTGGTGCGAGATTTGAATTTTGGTCGGATTTTTTCTGGACAGACCTCGTATATGGCCGGGAGTACTTGGAAGACACGGCATCAACAACATGAATGACAACGGTCTACTTCTCCTCAACTTCTGTGCAGCAAACGAACTCACCATTACCAACACAACATTCAAACTAAAAGCGAAGTATAAGACCACATGGAAACACCCCCGCTCAGGTCACTGGCATCTTATTGACTATGTAATTGTTAAACGCTCAAATTTACGGGATGTCAAGATCACAAGAGTCATGCGCGGCGCAGAGGCGGACACAGACCACCAAATGGTGCTATCCAAAATGCGCCTACACTTACAACCCCGGATTAAATATACGACAGCTAATACAAAAAACCTCCGATTGAACATGAAAAGTCTTGAAAACCCTATAGTTCGCGATAAACTTAAGTATGAACTACGGGCGGCACTTCACCACGTTAATATCGATTCACAACTCGCACCGGAAGAGACCTGGAATGCAATCAAGAATATAATCTACCCGCTATCCCTCTCAATATGCGGAACACAAGGAAAGAAGGTAAGAAATGATTGGTTCAAAGATTATCATCAAGACATTGTTAGCCTAATTCAAGAAAAACAAGTCGCATATCTCCGATATCTGAACAATGAAACCAAAGAAAACAAAGAAGGATTGATGAAAGCTAAAGCACTCCTCCAAAAGACTACAAGAAATCTAAAGAATGAATGGTGGATAGCCAAAGCAAACCAACTGCAACAATTCAGTAACTCAAATAATGCAAGAAGTTTTTTCTCTGCGCTTAAGGAAATCTACGGTCCCACTTGCAATATCTTAATGCCAATCAGAGATGACAATGGTAACAGAATCGTCAATAATGATGAAATACTTGAAATATGGCGGAAGTACTACTCGGACCTACTTAACCAGAACCCAAAAACAAATAATGAGGTAATCAGTCTACTTCCACGCTATCCAACTTTCATAGCACTTAGCAAGGACCCTGAGATTTACGAAGTTGAGAAAGCAATCCGCGAACTTAAAAATGGAAAAGCGCCAGGACCGGATAATATCCCAGCAGAAATTCTAAAGTTGGGGGAATCAGTTCTAGCAAAACACTTATATAGTCTCTTTCTGACAATTTGGGAACACGAGGAAGTCCCTAAAGACTTCTGTAAGGCAACGATTGTAAGTATCTATAAAAGAAAGGGTAACAAAGAGGACTGTTCCAATTACCGTGGCATCTCTCTGATATCTGTAACTGGAAAATCATTAGCCAGGTTAATATACAATCGGATTGTTCCAATACTTGACCAAATGATACCTGAATCACAAGCTGGATTTCGTCAAAATCGCAGCTGCATTGATATGATCTTTATCGCCAGGCAACTTCAAGAAAAGGCGGTAGAGCAAAACACAGACTTGCTTATAGCTTTTATCGACCTGGCCAAAGCATTTGATTCAGTCAACAGAACAATGCTCTTCCAAATACTTATCCAGCTAGGCTGTCCAGAAAAATTAGTCAATATTATAGCCGCCCTACACAAAGATAACGAGGCCAAAGTTCTGATTCAAGGTAGGTTAACGAAACCGGTGAATGCCTGCGCTGGCGTAAAGCAAGGATGTGTCCTGGCTCCGATTCTTTTCAACGTTTTTATGACAGCCCCCTACTCATCATTATTGATAAGAAATTACATTCAAGAGGAATTGGCATTAACTATAGAACAGATGGTAAATTACTGAACCTATCCCGTCTCAAAGCAAAAACCAAAACAGCTAGGTGCACCATAACCGAAATCCAATATGCAGACGACTGTGCGATCCTAGCACACTCCGAAGACGAATTACAGACTATACTACATGTCTTTGATGAAGCGTATAAAGATTTCGGCTTAAGCATTAATATTAAAAAAACCAAAATATTGTCAAGTAAAAATACCAAGAGTAACATACAAATTCGAGGTGAAACCCTGGAGAATGTTACAAGTTTTCAGTATCTCGGATCTCACCTCAGTGCGAGCAATACACTAGACGACGAAATACACCATCGAATTAAAAGTGCTGCGTCGGCATATGCAAAATTAAAAACTAGAGTATTCCACAACAGAAATTTAACCATATCCACAAAATCCGCAGTCTTCCGCGCTGTGATTATTCCAACCTTGTTATATGGATCGGAAACATGGACACTGTACAAGCGCCATATCCGTAAGCTCGAACAATTCCAGCAGCGTCTAATTCGTTACGTCCTAAAGATTAAATGGACGGATTTTATTACCAATGAAGAAGTTCTCAGACGCTTTGGTGTGGAACGAATAGAGACACTGATATTAACATCGCAATTGAGATGGATAGGTCATGTTGTACGAATGCAAGATCACCGCTTACCTAAGCGCGTATTCTATGGCGAACTGGTGGAAGGACGTAGGACTCGTGGAAGACCAAAGAAACGCTACAAAGATCATATCGCCACCATGCTTCGGGATGCGAATATCAACAAGGACTGGGAAAATGCTGCGCAAAACCGGCAGGAATGGAAAAAGGAGTCTCAGGAGGTGGTAGAAAATAAACACCACAAGAAAAAGAATAAGGAGAGAGATATGAGTCCGGATCAGCTATTCGAATGTCACCACTGTGGAAAAACGTGTACTGCTAAAATTGGACTAATCAGCCATCTACGAACACATCGCTGAACAAATATATGTGCATCTGGGCTACTCGGATACGAGTTCCAGCTATGATGATGATGTATGGGTGCATATTGAGGTCGTTTCGAATTATTCTTCTGAGTGAAGTACGGGGAAGAATTTTCAAGGCAGAAGCCTGGCGACGAACGGATCTGCGCGGACTTCGCGACAATGCTACGCGCACTTTTTCGATGTTTGTCGGGGTTCTAGACGATCGACGGCGACCTTGATGGTTGACCGCCACCACACTACCGTATTCTCGGAAGTTTTTTACCCATTTCAGGATACTTTTACGGTCGGGGGGATTGTCATGACGTTTTAAATCAAATTGTTTTTTAAACGCGCGTTGTACCGCGATTACACTTTCACCGTTTTTCACAAAGTACTCGACAACGAAAGAGCGTTGTTGACGCGTCCACGACATCATGACTACTAACCAACTATATCTTTATATTAAACGGCATATTATTTAGCGCCAGATGGCGTTGCAATCGCCACGCTAACTCACAGTGTATGATTTTGACGAGCGTTTGAAATTCGGGATGTTCTTTTGGCCCACACTATACAATAACTAAAACCAAATTGTTTTTCTTCTCTTTAATTGCCTACCTTTTCTGTTATTTATTTTACATTTACCGTTGCAACATTACACGGCTCGTCGATAAAGGATAAATACATGAATGACATAGTGTCATGACTGTTAACAAATATGTTACTGAAGTTGTAATAGAAATTGTTACGCAAATTGTTAAAATTAATTATTTTTTTATTTTACAAATAACGTAATCAACTGAAAAATTTTCTCTGTTATAAGTATTGTAGAACTATCACTTGGGGACCACCCAAAGGATCTTCTATAGCGAAGTCATTCTTCCGCCGAGGGTAATATTTGTTCTTTTGCAATATTTTTTTTTATAATATTTGAATACAATGTTTCTGTTTGACACGTTAGATCACCGTAATTATGGCGTATTTAAAGGAAATTAATAACAGTAACAGCAATTCATACTGACAATGGAATTACAATTTCAGCTACCCAAGTAGCAGGATTTGCGACTAACAAATAATGTTGCCAACGTTTTTTACGAATCTTTCAAGTGCAGTGTGTTTATTCATTACCATGAGATTAGCTCGCCAAATTTTTTTTATCGGTAGTTGTTTAGTAATTTTGATGCACTGCAAAAAAATACTTACTATCACACTGGTTTAAAACGGAAAGGTAAGAATGACATAGTCAATGAAAACAACTCATCTTTAAGCATTATAAATTAATTATTATAGAGTGGGAGGATTCAGGGAGCTTCTTTTTTTTTAGCGAGATTACCGAGTTATTATATTAATTTTTATAATTTTATATTCGTCGTCGCTAACTTTTAAACATCGTAATGATTTAGAAAATACGATTAAAGTACTAGAGTTAACAACGTTGGTTTACAAACGTAATTCGAATAAAATGAAATACGGGAGGGAATATATTCAAAATCAGAACCATCACCATTCGTAGCGAAATACAAATACAAACGAGAAGCATAGAAGAAACAGATCTGTTTACATATTTGGTAAAGTTTTGCACAATAGGAAAACAAGGGATGAAATTAGACCTTGAAAGAAAAAATATCAAACGGTTGAATCGCATACCATAAAACAAAACGCATACTTAACACCAAAGTCAGTTCAGAAAATAAATAAAGCGGAAATAATTAACCAACGCGTAATTCCAGTACTAACGTATGCTGTGGTGTGGATTAACGAAGGAAATCATAAAAAAATTAAGAAAAATTAAAAGACGGATGAAATGAGCTTTACTTTGCAGATTCTGAATATATCCGAAATAAAACAAACTACGAAGACATAGGGACAAGAGTAGTCCTGAATAAATGAGCTTGGCTGGTCATGTTGGTAGACAAATAGATGGAAGGTAGACAAAAGAACTGATCCAATGAAGGCATAATACCGGAAAATGCACACAAAGAAGACCACTCAGAAGGCTTCGTGAAGTGCAAGATAGATATCGATGGAGAAGATTAAGAGAGGCCTACATCAAATGAATGATGTAACACAGGCAAAAAGAAGAAGAAAGCAGATATATATGATATAATGTATATACATATTTTTTAACAGCTCCGTGAGATCGTAGGTGTAATATAATATTAATATAATAACTGTAATATTAACAAAAGTTACTTAGATGTTAGTTAGCTTTAAGCATAAACATCTGCATAGGCATAATCAGGTGATTATTCTCTAATATACATGTGAACGCATTATTTATAAAACTAAATCCTGTGGCTTAGAAAGATTAAACCGTCTTACGTCTAATTTTGAATTGCCTTCGCGTTTACTCATTAGTGTAACTTCTTCTCGTGAATATGAATAATCTTGTTGATCATCTTCAGTTAAGATCTTTACGGATATAATCGTTGCTTGACTGACGACAGTTATTCATACCGGTTTAAAGAATAATACGTTGTTGTATTTGGCTTTGGCCTGCCTTCGGATAAGTTTAAATATGTTTGATTATTTGTTAGTATAAGAGCAGTTTCCGGTGGATATATAGTCAAGATAGAACATCTAACGATTAACCAGTGTAGTTGACGCATCTTGAGATTTATTTGGGTAGATTTCTTTTTAAAATGTTCTACGTGTAAGTATTGAGTTCAAAATGATAACTAAATATTTTCCCGGACGAACTTTGTAAAACCTTACACAGAGGGCTGAGAATGTCTATCGATATGCGCATATATGTGTATGTTACATGCGCAGGTATTTAGGTTGGTTAAGCTTAATTTACAATAATGTGTTCATTTGGTGGTATGGCTAAGAGTATTTAGAAGATTCTCAATGCCTCCAACTTGCGTGTCATTTACTGCTAGAATAGTAATAACACTGTGTACACGTCATTGAAGTATCTTTTGTATGTACATATCGGCTACAAGTTCGAGAGAACACTACTTCGTGGGAACCAAATAAATTCATAAATAAATATAAAAATGAATACATTTTTCGGATAAAGTTAAAAGGGAATAGAAGTTACACATAAATGCATCTAATTTTTAAAATTATACAATTTCATACATTCCTCTTAATTAGTTTTATACTAAACTTACTTTAATTTCCGCTTCTAAAGTAGTGCTATTGTCTGACTCACAGAAATGAGCTAATCCATCTGTCGCAGTATTATTAGATTGCCAAAATCCCCTTCAAAATACAAAATTTCAATTAGAAAAATATTGTAACCGTAATTTTATTTAAACATTATTTTTTCTCGAAAATTAAAAAAAAACTAAATTACATTATAATTATGTTGCGCAACCGGTGTATATAGAACACTTCAAACTTTAAAAACGCTTTAACCGAAAATGATTTACTACGTTACCGCGTGTTAATAATTCGAAAAAAAAAAAAATAAATATAAAAACTTTTCTACCATTAGAAAGATCTAATATATGTATTGTTTTGACTTCTTATTTCACAGATCTTAAAAAAGTTAGCTACTCTCAAGAAACAAAAAAAAATAATGGCAACACTTTCAACAAAGAAATGTATACGGTTGTTTGATTTTTTAAAACTTCATTATTCTTATATGATACATCGACACTGAGCTGCTGATTTTTGTTGTTCAGACTGCCTTTTTTTGACTAACGTCTTTAAAACTTAATTGCAGTTCTTTTCCCTAATTAAAAATCAAAATAGCTCCTTTAAATAATTATTTATAGCAAATGGCAGGAGTTTAAAACACGAAGTAAGTAATACATTATAGTATAAATAAACACTTTTGAAGAACTTTGGTTTGCAAACAAGTGCGAACTAATTAAAAATGCCTTATCCAACCGTACCGCTACGTAACTTACGCTTTCAGTTAATTATCCTTCCTGGTAACGGCACTGTTCGAAATGTCGGTTATTATATTAAAATTTAGAAAATCAATAAAAAACCGATAAATCGAACATCGGTCGTTACACTCTTTCGCTGCTACGCCTTTTGGTAACGTTTTCTGCAATGTACACTTCCTCAACGAAAACATTTTGAATAACAAAAATATAAATTTTTGCCACAAAAAATTAAATTTTTCTCTTTTTAAACAGGAAATTATTATATGTGTTATAAATATGCTTTACTGTTTTTTACGCTAAAAACCTGAACAATATTATTGAATGAACCATTGCTCAGACGTAATGTAATTGAAAGAATCAGTTTGATGTATCGAGTAAAATTTTATTTTGAAAGTAAAATATCAAAATCAAGTAAAGTCGACGATTTTCATTAAAAATTAAAATTATTTTTCGCATACGGATTGCGGTTGTACATCAGTATTAATCAAAAAAAAAAAAGAAAAAAAAAAAAAAAGGTGCATCGTAATTGAATTACAAAGTATAATTTTATGTTGTCAAATGTTTAGCATGCCGTGTAAAAACAAAATTGAATGCAACTATTATTGTGGGTAGCAGAAATGGAAAGGTTATTATTCAAATTTAAATTGAACGTCACTCTCAACCAGCAGGTCGGCGTTTAAATCATCTCCGAAAATGATTGGAATTAAACGGTGTCTGTGTCTGTCTTTACGAACGACTCTGCTGTCAGCAAAAACCTTGAAATCTTTTTTTCCTCGTTCAAAACGTTTATCTTCATTGTACTCTTGTAGCTTTTAATTCGAGGACTCTAGTACTGGTGGTTCAACAACAAAATCAGCTGATGACGCTTCTGTTTTAACATACTTTAGCTCTCAGTGCTTCTTATTCGCTCCGTTTTTATTCCGTTTTTTATGTCAAAATCTTTTTATTCTTATTCAGAACGTCTACATCCTCGGTATTCTGTTGCCGAGTGAAATCTGATTCACTACATTTTAATTAGTTTGAGCGAATTTCAATTATACGCCTGCCATTTAATCGGACTTTCCATTGCAATTTTCTTTCTTCCGTTTTTCCTCAGCTCTTTTACTTTATTGTCACTTCCGTCTGAGCGGGTACACACCAATAATCATTTTCTTACAAAACATTCTTCTATTTCTACTGATTCGATTGATTCTATTTATTTGCTTATTAAAATTTGCTCTTTCTACTTCTTACGGTGGTGACTCATTTATAATATATTTTGTCTATTCCCTTCTGATTTACGGGTCTCGTTCTTCATTCTTTAGTTTTGCCAATAACTGACCGAGTTAAAATTTGATCGACTTTTTTCTTTTTTTATTATTTCTGGAAGAACCGACAAGCCCGTTATAAAACAAGTTCGCGATCAATCACGATGTTTCACGCGCTCAAGATTTCCCCCGTATGTTAAATTAACGATAACCATAATATTTATATTTACATAATCTTAAATTCGGGGAAAAAAAAAAGGAATCTAATTTTTTCCGCTTCAAAGAGGGAGAGGCACGTAATTTTTTGCAATTTTTCGAAATTATTGCCCAGCGTCGAAAATTTCGTTAGGAAAATGAAATACAATTTCGTTCTCAACGAATAGAGCGATCTTTTAATCGATATATCACATGCCAGGGGGGGGGGAACATCTTTTTCAAAAATTTCGAATTTTCGTCGCCCCCGGGGCCTAATTTTAATGTTGAAAAGCCGGACGTGCCAACCTAGAGAACTATATGGAGGTGCGCATGTTTTTAATCTTGTTCGAAATTTTTAGCTTTAATAATAATCGCGGCGTTAAGGGGGGGAACACGCTACTTTTCGCGTTTTTTTGAACTTTCAGTCATCTTCGAAAATTTCATTAAGAAAATGAAATACGGGTTCGTTCTCGACAAAAACGCGATCATTCCAACGATATATCACATGCGCGGGGAAAAAAATATTTTTTTCAAAACTTTCGATCTTTCGGCGCTCCAACAAAAGGTCTGAATATAAAGTTGTAAGCTTGGCTATATTTTTCCTATAAAGCGGTCCTCTTTATGCATATGTTCGAGATACGTTTTGGTTTTTCCAACGTTTTTACTCTTACGTGAACTTCCTTTTTTTGCTGTTTTTGACCCAAAGGGAGAGGAGGAGGAATAATTTTTAACCGTAATTTTTCGATTTTACGAAAGAACTTCCGCATTTTATTTTATATTTTGAATTTCACTTTCAAAGGGTCATCTATCTGATGATGAGTTATGAATTTTAAGGGTGATTTTTGAGGTCGTTTTAAGTTCCATTATTATTATATATTTTTGACGGTTTTTGTAATAATTGGCATGGTTTTAAAGAGAATTTTAAATTTAATTTATGATCCTAATTTGATGATAAGTCAAACCGTTCGTGAGCTATTGCATATTTTAATTGAATATTTTTGTCGTCTCTGAACCATCTTATCAGGATTATTCCGTACATTATACGCTCGTATGTGTACGAAATCCTAAAGGGGGAAAAAAACATACATACTATATATTCGGTTAGATAAAAATTATGCACGTAAATTTTTAATTTTCTAGTTAACGGTAACAATTGCGGACACACATTCATTTCTTTTTTGCTGTTTTTCGATTTTTAGTACCTTTAATTTTGAAACTAAAAAACGACTTCTCATTAAACCAGCTAAAATTTAACTCTCAACGCTTTCAGTTAAATTATATTGTTTAATTTTAACTGAAACAGCTGCTTTCTGAACAGAGAGAAACGTTTACGACTTATATTTTCAGTATTAAAAATTATGAACAAGTAATATTGGTACAATTTCAGAAAAAAGAACGGGTGTAGTTTTATGTTATTTGTTGTTTGTTTTTTTTTTTTTTTTATACAAAAATTCTTATGCTACATGTGATCCTGATCACATTTTCTTCGAGTGTCTCGCTTTTCTTAGTGAACGCTCCTCCCTTTTATACGGCCAGCTCTTAACATTAGGTATCTCTATAACATTTCCTTTATCCGCTCCTTTCCTCCATCTTCTGTAGTGCCTGCACCGCTGTCTTTTGTTGCCTCCATTTCGGACCACCTGGCTATTTAATTTTTTAGCTTAGCTTTTCCTATTGTTGGGTCAATGCCGCTGGCGCGCCCACACAATAAAAAAAAAAAAAAAACAAAAACATTTTGGTATACCTTTTAGATGATTTACAAAAATTCTTCATTTCGGAATAATTTTTGAAGTACTGATAGTGCTTTTTTTTTTTTGGTAGCGCGTCGATCGCGCACATTAACCCTGCAGCGCAAATGAAACTCCAAAAAATTTCACTCACTCTGTAATGTCCATAGTTGAAACGCCACAGAAGAAAAAAAACAAAGATCTAAATGCAAAATGATTATGCAATATTCCCGTTTATCGTATTAAACGAAAATGAAAAAAAAGGTGGGAAAAATTTTTCCATTTCCACGAATAATTTTGAACGAAAAAAAACTCGCTGATAATAATAGTTTACTTATATCCAACAGTATGCGAGACGCCAATTACATCGGAGAATCGTGTTAGCCATACTAAATCATTCGGAAAAGCTTTTGGATGACTTTGACGTGTCCATAATCCTTCGAATTTCATCTAGAAACAAAATTAAATTTAAAAAAAACAAAAAACAAACGTAGTACGTAAATATTTCGAACTAAATGAAAATATGGTCGAAACAAAATAGACAAATGAACGTTTTAAATTGCACTATTACATCAATTAATGCTAATTTCGTTAGTGATATATAATGAAAAATTGATTCCACAAGCAATATTGCATATATGCTTATACGCACACACATATATATATACATACATGTGTACATATATAAGATTAGGCTAAAAGGAATAAAATCAGTGATTACAAGTGGAAACACTAATATAATAAAAATGAAGGAATTCAGCTATTTAAGTGTGGGGGACTAGGAGATTTTTTTTTTTTTCTTTTTTTTGGGCTTGGCCGACTAAGGACAGCTACCCAGGACAATTGGACTAGATTAGAGATTAAATTTTTTAATCCGGTCAGTAATGGATGACAGAAAAGAGACAAGAATAGGAACCACATTGGATGACGGAAAAGCCAAGATATAGGAAGCACTATATGGAGTAGGAAAATTCAGCTTTAATAATTAAACGTACAGGATATTACGTTCGGAGGAAAGACTGGAACATTCAAACAGCACGTGGTCAGGATCACAAACGAAGGAACAGCCGCCAGAGTGCAAAGGACAATAAGGGGTCCGACGGGGAAAGAGCAAAACGATGCCGTGTGAGGATGGGAGCAAAGTATGATTGAACCGCAGACGGCAGATGGCAATGATGAAAAAACGTTTAAGAGTAGGAAAATGATAGAACGAAGAACAAGAAGGGGGTCTAGGCTGCATAGTAAAATGAGTTAGGATTGGGAAAGGAGCAAGAATACACATACGACCAAAGTCTGACATGCATTGTTTAGGGGAAGTATGTTGTGACCAGGAATCGTTTTAACAAAATATGAAGAGTGTAACGCTGAACGTGCTAAGAAATTCACCGTCTCGTTGCCATCAATATCCGCATGACTTGCAAAGCAGGTCGATGGAAATGGAATGGAAAAGGGAAAGACTATAGATGAGAGAACGTATACGGAAAACAATAAAATCGAGGAAATATGAGGGAAAGGGAGAGGATATAGCTTGAAGAGCACTTTTGGAGTCCGAAATAATTAAGTATCTATCAGAGGAACGAGCTGAGGAAATAAATATAACGGCTCGAAGAATGACATAAAATTCTGCGGAGAAGATGGAGCAAAAAGCCGGGAGCCTGAAGGATTGAGCGGAATTATTGGCTGGAGAGAAAAAGGAAGCAGCTACTCCTCCTGAATTCTTGGAACCATCAGTAAATATTAAGGAATGAAGAGGAAACAAGGAAATAGAAATGCAATAATGAGATAAAGAGGTAAGGGAATTGTTGTCGTGCGCAAGCATTATCCGAAAACCCTTGTCGGCGAAGCCGCGAAAAAAATTAGTAAACTAAGGAAAACGAAGAAAAAACGATAAAAAGGAATAACGTAAGGCGTCAGTTCGTAGAAATATATTTCGAATTAATAATATAAATGAAAATACGGACGAAAAAAATAAACCAAAAAGGATGCTATCTGGTCGTACTATTCCATTTGTATTGCAAAAAGCGGATGGAGCTAAATGAGAATATTTCAGCTAGATTCGAGGAGGGGTCATTCAAATTTAGTCGCGAAAATATTAAAGTTTTTAATTCGATCTTTATTCTAGACAGATTTCCGTTACCGCCTTCCTCGGACTGTACCTGAATCTGCGAAACCAATACGGGACCGTCGATCCAGAATTGAAAGGCCATCGAACTTGAAAATCACGCTAGAATTCCCATTCAGCGAAAGAAGAAATCCCAAAAACAACGACGCGCATAAAGTAGCATGGAGAAGCAAAAAAAAAAAAAAAAAATAAGCAAACTACGACCCGATCGAACATATCCCCAGTTACACTTTGACTACGGCTGACTCCTTGGCGACCGCTATCCAGACGAATACAGCATGAGTTTTTATAGTTGAGAGGCAGATGCACAATACCACATACACACATGTACGCACACACGCACAACCATGCTCCGATAACATAATAACCGTGACAACAGAGGAAAGTAAATCTGCCGGGAGACAAATCTGTTTATCCTCCACACGTATTCCGCTGACGCTAAGCAAAGTAAAATAAGGAAATCTGTGTATAGTGATAGCACGAAAGAGAAGAAAAACGTATACAAGGCAGAAGCATCACAGAAATACGAAGGGAAATAATTCGAAAAGTATTCATTGGAAGAAAAGAAGAAAGTAGAATGGTAAAAAAGGATAAATATCCAATTGTATCTTTAAATATCGCGTTCTTCAATAATTAAATATCATTATTAATGCAGTTATGTCTACACATAATAGTTGCAGTAGTGTCGTAACATGAGCTATAGATGTCGCTTCATTTTTATTTTATTCTTATCTGGAAGCTTTTAATTTATTTGTTCAATATATTGTTCTGTAGCGCGCTAATTTTGTAATCGCGCAATACTGCGTATTTGTGGTTATATTTTCTGTCTTGTATTATATTGTATTGTACTGTATTGTAAATAAATAAATAAAACTGGATCCAGATTATGATGAAAGTACCTCTGACATTCGGTGCGGAGAAGAATGAATCGAGGGATCAGTTTAAAATTCAAACGTATTGCTGTAGAAAAGATGGATGCGAATGCAGAAAATGATTAGTAAAGATGGTAGAATGAGAAGAGTGATAAAGAATGTTTGAGAGAATAGCAAAGGGTAGAAATAAAACATCGTAAAAAAGCTCCGGAATAAAAATAACAATAATAATTGTAGGAATTCAAAAAATGAATAGCTATCGGTATTCTTTCTCCCTCAAAAAAAAAACAAAAACGAACAGAATCGTGAATCTAGCGTAGGGAAAAAGTATTTTGGCAAAACGAAAAAATATTATGGAATAAATGTAAAGTATACAATTAAAACTTATCGAAAAAAAATATGCACTAAAGAGAATGCGGTACGTGTAAAGAAATCGAAAACTGCGGCTGAAACGTAATTATTTATCTAAACCACGCAAGACTGTAAAAGATATAGTCGCCGAAAGATGTAAAACATCAAGTACTGTCCAGTCTTCTCCATGGCACGGTAATAAAATCGTAAACGGACGACTACAGGACGAACTAAATAGATCGCGAGGTACTGTATTTATTGTCATTACATCGCGATCAATCTTTCGATAATAATAGACCATCCTTAATACAAGAATTAGACTACCGTCAAAGGTTTCTTTTTTTGTCAACGGGTTCGTCAACATTAGCCCAAGAAATGGGACGAAGGAGAAAATAAATTTAAATTCTTAGACGTTCAAGGATAGAAAATTAAAAATAATTCGAGGGTAGGAATAACAGAGAGGTAAAAGAAAATGAGAGAATATAAGAAGCACCGATAAGGGGAGTAGGGGTAATATCAAGTTACAGTAGAGAACGGTAGACGACTATTCACCTAAAACCTGATACCAGGGTCCCGAAGAAAATAGGTGGGAAAAGGATGAAAAAAAAAAACAAAATGGAGTAGATACCGACGAAAATCGAGAATATGATGCGGCAAGTAGACTGTGATTAGAACGAAGGCGACAAACAGTCGAGATTGAGCAGCGTTTAAAGATCTAGAAAACCATGAACAGGGAGAAAAAGATGACTGAATGTAGAGGCAAAAGTAGAAAATGAAGAAGAATAAGGGGTTGAGCCATAGTCTGGAATGAGTGTGTCATTTAAGGAAAAAAGAGGGGAATATCACGAACTGAAAATGTGCCCAAAACTGGAAACAGAAGAACGGGCTAAGGAATCTGTGTCATCTCGTTATCCTCAATGATCAAATGACACTAGGAATTCACAGAAGATCGATCTCGATTGAGTGGAGAAGGAGAAAAGATCACGGATAAGGAAGCGAAAACTCCATAAGGTTGTTTACTGTCTGCGCTGTTCTTCAGTATATTAGAAGTAAACGGGAAGACACTATTTTTTTTTCTTACATACCATTCGAAAGAAATCACGGTAAAGTTAAGGTCGATAGTGCTAACTACGTATATAATACTCCGACACTAGTTAGCAAACACTTGTGAAATTACTAAAAAAAAAAAAAAAGTATTATGTAAAATTAAAAGAGTTGAAAAATAGTAAAGAGCGCTAACGATTGTTTCCAAAAACACTATAAAAGTCGAAGTAAGAGTGGGTATCGGGACTACAACATATTTTTACGCTGTTGTTCTTGACGTCGGTGACACGATCTAGACCTCAGTTTAAGATCAGAGAAAAATCGAGAACAACTTGTATGCGCTACAATTGAACTTAATGACAATTGTATATTAGTCATTTTGGAAACGTCGCACGTGTTTTACCCCAATTTTATTATACGCGGCTATGCAAATTCTAGATATCATTACTATCCTCAGAAAATGTTGAAAAGGCGCATTTGAATTATACGCTTTTACAGGACACGCTAAAAATTTCAATCTACTTTACGTAAAAATACTCGACGCGATGAAAAAGTGTCCTTACAGTCGAAAAAAAAGAGAAACCGAGCCATATATCGAGAAATAATCTAAATAAGAAAAAAAATACGATACTTTTATTTGAAAGATCTCAATGTGCAATCGACATAAAAGTCGAGCTAGATTCTATTCTGATGAGGGCGTCTGCTTCTTTATTTACAGCAATAAAATAGTGCATGGCACAGTTTAAACGGGGGGGGGGGGCTAAGAGCTGCCGAGACGAACATGGTCGACCAAATGAATGGAAATCGTGAAGAAAATCCGCAAAATGGTATTGTTTTTTTTTTTTTTTTTTTTGAGTGCCGTGTACAGCTGCCAAGGCTAAAATGGTATTGGATGACTGTCAAGACACGGCAGGCATTTCAAAAAGCACCGTACATCACATATTGACTGAAAATTTAGAGATGAAGAAAGCTGTACGCAAGATGGGCGCCTTGTTTGCTCATAATAGACAAAAACAGCGTCGCGAGGATATTTTACTCAAGTGTTTGGCGGCGCTGTTTCACAGCAATGCGGCGAGTTTTTGCATTGATTGATAATCGTGAATGAAACATGGGTTCATCACTTGACACCTGAGACAAAGAAGACTGAGAATTGGTTCGAAAAAAAAAAAAAAAAAAAACGAAGATAGGTCCATCTAATGGAAAGGTCATGATGGCGTTGGAGTACAGGCGGGATAATTTTTATTGATAATCTTCAAACAGGAAAAACAATCAGCGGCGAATATTAAGCGAACTTGTTGCAACTGTTTTGAGTGATGAAATCAAGAAAAAACGGTCTTATTAACAGGAAAATGTTGTTTCATCAAGACATCAGTGTATACGTTATCACGATGGCCTAAATATAAATTAATTAAAGTTCGAATTGCTTCCTCATACATCCTCTATTCGCTAGATTATTTAGCCCGCTCGGATTATTTTCTTTTTCCAAACTTTTAAAAAATGGCTGCTCGCTGATCAAAGATTTACCAACAATGAAGAAATGACGTCAGCAGTTGATGGCTATTTTGAGGAGCTCGACGGTTCTCATTATAAGCAGGGTATCGAAGCTTAATTAAACCATGCTGGAAATTGTGTATCTAGTTGAAAGGCACTAAGTTGAGAAATAAAGAGGCATTTTTCGCCGAATTTTTTCCGTTTTCTCTGCTAGGCCAGGTACCACTTCCGAGACTGTCCTCGTATTTAACTTGTAAATCGTAATTCGAAATTATTTAATCTCGCGCAGTATCGCGATAATGTACGGTACCTCGTAAGTAGCTTCCGAGCATGCGCAACATCGATCCACCGTTTCGAATTGTTCGGTATTGGTTTTTTCACAAAACTCGTACGTTAGTCCCTTATCATCCATATACCAAAAATTTTTATCCATTACAGCAGCCCTAAAAAAAAAAATAAATAAATAAAAAATAACATCGGCGTAAAAAGCCATAGAGAAATACCACTTATTTTTACCCTAGCTCTCGCTACTTGGTCAATCTACCCGTTTATCCATTTAGTACTTCTTATATCCCTTTTCCTTAACTATATCTCCACCTCGCAAGATCTTAAACAATGATAAGTGTTTTCGTCTCAATGGAACACGGGTTTATTACTAAATTTAGGTAAACTATTATTCTTATAGTGGTCCCATTGCCATTCGGTCAGTGTGTTCTATAGTTCTCCTCATGTCGCATTTCGGACACAATGTCTTTTCTTTTCCCGCACATTATATCCCTCGCATATTGATTATTTGCATATTAACAATATCTAATCGTATTAAAATTGACCCGTATTATGTTCTCTGCACTCAAACGAAAAGCGTGTTTGCGATGCTGATCATGTGTTTATTAACTCTGCTCATCTCCTTTCTTTTAAGCGTTCTGATGTCTATTTCGATTTGCTGCGACTTGGTCTTCCTACTCTGTACTGCGCGCCTCTTGTATCATATCCTTCTCGACACATCGTTCCGATTATTTGTTCTTTCCTATTAGAGCAATATTTAACTGTATCAAGATATAAGTGACTCCTTCTTTTACCAATTGTTTTTGAATAAAAGTCCCCCCCCCACCCACCCGATTGATGAGACCAGAAAAAAAACACAACATAATTGGCTGTTTTCTTTTATAATTGTTTCGGAACAAAAAGGTCCCTCTGGTTGATTAAATTAAAATTTGTTATTTTTTTTTTTTAAGTCAGTTGAATTACTCACTTAAAAAGCACGCAACCGGAACCAGCTGCGGGAGCTTTCCAATTTACCCGTACTTTTGTGACGAACACATGCGCCGCATGCACCACCATATTCGGACATTTTTCGTCGATTTTTGTATTTTTATCACCAGCGTGATGAAATAGTCCTTCCTCTTCGGGTGATTTCGAAGTTTTATTCTTCAATGTTGCGATCAAACTGAATCCGTTAAATAGCACGACAAATGGCTTTTCCTCAGACCTGGGTGGAATAGGCTGATCACCTTGCAAAATAACTACAAAAAAATAATAAAAATGACGAATAAGAGAAAGGAAAAAACTATTCACCTATACTATGCGCTATTGCAAAAACCGGTTCAAAATTGCTCCACCTTTTACGATTCTGTAATATGAGCTAATCGTAATCGTCACAAGAAACTCGTTAATTCAGCAACTTTCAAACACGGTTTGTTTTATATGAAACATCAAAAAACTTTTTAATATATATATATATATATATATATATATATATATATATATACTAGCTGACCCAGCCACGCGTTGCTGTGGCTTAGTAGTTATAATAGATTAAATTAATTTTTTACTTATTATTTTGGTGCAACCAAATTAATTTTTACTAATAACCCTGAAATTATTTAGCCGATTTTGAATCATATGTAGAGAATGAAATTATCCAACTAATATACACTTATTGAATTTACATTTTATTTATCTAATCTTTAACTTTAATACCTGTAATCAATGACTTATTTACACAATATACTAAATAAATTAGTTACATGAAAATTAAATGTTATAAATGAGGCAGATAACATTGGTTTCGAACTATTAGTTATATTATTTTATAAAATTGAAAATTATCTAAGCACTAATTTGTGCACAATGTTCTTGGTCAACCTGTCTTTTGCTAACACGAATAGACACTTGATGGTGTTCCCCCACACGTGAGCAGCAGGCAACATGCGTTTATTCTTGCAATTTCTTCTTCTTCCGATTATTCAGTAGCTGTCATAACACGCATACGCCGTGCATTTCTGCTACGCGCATTGTTGAGGTTCGATTGTCTCCGTGGCATTATCCTATACTGAAATATAAAGCAACTTAGATGCCCAACAATGTCAGAGAGTTGTATCACTGCCACACTATTGTTGTGGGAATGTTTAATTTTTTTTTTTTTTTTTATCAAGGCAGGACGTTTATTAAATACACTGAAATATAAATAAATTAAATGCCGCATAATATCGCACAATATATATATTTTTTTGTTTTTCATAAACAACAACTCCGTAATAACACGAACTTTTTTGTAAACGACAGAGCGAAAAAACGTTTATTTCATCATTCATCGATAAAAACGCCATGCGCCAGCGATAAACATGGTTGCATTTCGATTAACATCGCACGATACACAAAAGTCGCCACGAAAAGTAGTTCTCAAAAAATAATAAAATTGTCAAAATTTGTTTTATTTAATATAACAAATATTTATGTAAATAATTAAAACATAATAGCCAATAATTAAATTTGTTTTTTTTGAATTGATTGATTAAATTATTTAATATAACAAATACATTTATGTAAATAATTAAAACAAAAAGTATTCTATCTCTTAAGAGTTGGATTAAATTGCATGTACTTTCAAAATTTTATAAAAATCGGTTATGTAAATTCCGAGTTTATCCTGCACAAACATAAAGACACGGGATTTTTATATATACATATATAGATAGATATACATATATATACACGTAGTTGAGAGAAGTTTTTTTTTGTAATTTATACAATTTTATAAGCGACGAAAAAAAAACAACAAATAAGAACAATCGAATCATTTTTATTTAATATACGCGTACAAACTTAAAAAATTTTGGATGTATGAAAAAAATTCGTTTTTTATAATTTTAGTGTTGCCATTAAATTTTTGTTTAAAGCAAAGAGGAAAGAGAAATCGGGTTTTTATCTTGTAATTTGTGCCGTGCGAATTTCATCAGCAAAGTGCCCCAATAAAAAGAAAAGAAATGAAAAAAGAAAACCGGCTCTCAAACAAGGTGCTTTATGTCTAATCTCTGCAGTAAAAAAGAAGAGAAAAAACCTGATGTTTCGTACTTTAGGCTTGTTCATTTTTACAGTATGTCATTATCGTAAAAGGTAAAAAGAGACACGAAATTTTTACATTTGCACACTCTGTACTTGTGAAAAAATTGCTCATTTTAATCTCTGTTACCGATTGTTTAAGTTTTCAAAATTTATTAATAGTAGCTTCGTTTATGATTAATTTTTTATCCCGTTTTTCCGTTCTTATTCAAAAAAAAAAAAAAAACCGATAAACATTAAAAAATTACGAAGCAGACTTTTGATATAGCTACGAATGAAAAAACCGCATTCAGAAACTGTGCCGTTTTTAAAGTTAAAATTATTCAAAAATAATTTTTATTAACGGAAGATTTTAATTTTTAGCTCTTCGAGAATCTGAGTAAAAATTTTAATGATAGTAACACAGAAATTAACAAGGTTATCAAGATTTTCTCTGTGACATTAGCCTCGATAGATAGATCAGATTTCATCTTTTCCGGTACATCGTGATTTTTTCGTTGCCTTCGTCAACTTTTATTTGTTTTTTTTTTTTTCTTCTTGTATTATAATTCTCCATTTCCAACATTGCGGATGGGACTAATTTATTCTGAAATTTGTCTATAAAGGAGCGGGGAGTACTTAAGAATATAACGAGTGTATGTGTCATGTAACCGATAAATAAATATGAAAAGATACAAAATAAACTGTGTGTGTGTAGAAGCTCCCTCCTGCAAGGGTACTTAGATTATTGCAACGTGACGGGATGTAAACAGCAACCGCATTACGTGTAACTTTCTTTTTTTTTTTGTTTTTTCCTTGTTAATTTTGATATGTTAGTAATAAAATAAATAAATCCACATACGCTCACTTATCCACGTTCTTTCTTCCCTTCATTCCATTTATATTGATATTTACTACGGGTTCCTAGTTATTCGGGCATCTTCGGTAATGAAGCGGCAGGCTCCTTGGCTCGCTGCCTCTTCCACTTCTTTTTTAAAAAAGTCCCACCGTTTAATCTCCTTCCGCTATGCAATAGTTTTCATCTTAGATTTTTGTATCGGATATTTGCGCTTCCTATTTTTCTAATAATTATTAATTTCACATCTGTCTGTTCAAGCTAGTGTCTTCCTGTTAACCCATAGGTATTCTTTGTTTCCTTTACTTCTTCGTTCTGTTGTTGTCCCCATTGTTCGTCTGCGTTCTTAAGCCATAGTGTCTATTATCTTTCTCCGGTTTTCGCTTTTTCGTTGGTTGCCTCTCCATATTGTCCTCTCGAAACGAAGAGCATGTTTGCGATGTGGATCATGTGTTTATTAAGTGTTGATTTCTCTTTCTACTGAGTGTTCTGTACTTCAGTTTGCTGCGACATGGTCTTTCTACTCCATATTGCTACTCCATATATCCTATCTTTTCCCTCTCCACAGTGAATGAGATCAGATAATAATAAGGAATTTTGAGAACATACTCTATAGATGGTATCCTAATATTAAAATCCCCAATGACAACTGGGGAAAAGTTGAGGTATGATGTAATTACGATATCGATGGAATTAATTAGGTTATCTCTAGGTTTATTGGGGGGGGGGGGGGAATGTAGGTGGAGATTAATATAATATCTGCAATGTTAATAGCATTTAGGTTAAGTTTACTTACTAACAATTTATGAGTGATGTTTTCTTTAATTATTACGGCTGTCCTATTATTAATGTAAATAGCATAGTCGGAGGCGATGAGTAAATTTATTCGACTAGGTAAGGTTCCGAACATATATCGAAATCGGAATCATAGAATTCTTTGAGAAATAGTCAAGAATAGCAGTTACCAACGTTCAAGTAAGCGCACCTAATCAAGTCCAAAATCGATTTTTGCTTTGAGATCTTCGCAGGCCTTAAGGAAAGCGAGACAACTCTTTGAACACACTGCGTGGTCGAGTTTGGTCATGCATTTAGCAATTAAGTTCTTATCGCTAAGGTTAATCATAGACATACCTTTGCCGGATGTGTCTTTACAGATTAGCAAACTGCCCGAATTCCTCGGGTGCTTTGCAGTATTTCGATCGGTGATCGAATTTATCGCAGAGAGAACATCTACGGGTATATGTTAATTGCATGAACATAAGGAAGCGCTTTCCATTTAATACGTAGCCGATTATCCCCAGTAGAGATAACGGCCCTGTATTGTTGTGGCGTAAGCTGAAGCTCTACCGGCCCTGTCGGTGACAATTCTGTCGACACTAATTTGAGCCAGTAACCGCCAAGAAATGTTCGCCGATATCATTTTCGGATATATTTTTAGTTCTAAATATCATCACGCTGGTCGGATTTAACAGTTTCTCATCTGTAACTGTGACATTTGAAATTTTATCGTTCATTTCTTTCGCTAATTTTGAGCGGTCGGCCTTCGAAGACGTCTTAATAATACAGGTGTATTAGAATTTTGTTTTTTAAAGAAGGTTACGCTACTAATTTTGGCTTTTTCAAGGGAGATTTTATTTTTCAAGTCGGGGTTTCAACCTTGTTAATGTCATCCGATTTCAGTATTAATTTATTTTTAGGCTGTCCGGTAGTAACATTACGGTTGTGGAGTACTCAGAAACATCCTTTACCTCCTTGGAACGAGAATTAACAATTTTCTCAATATTGGCAGCGGTGGCAACTGCCTCGGCAACAGCGGTGTCAATTGAATCGCGGAGTGTTATAAAATATTTTGTTTATTTGTAATCTTTTTATCTAAAATTTGATCTCGAATAGATTTTATATATTCCGATATCCTATTAAAGCTTATCTAGGTCAGCCATATTTACTGAGTCAAGCACACTGCAGTGCGAATGCATTATGCTAAAGTTAAATGCATAAATAAAATAAACGACAACAATGCAAATAATCCAGCCGAATTAATAGCAATTCTTCACTGTTTGAAAAGGCTAAAAACGAAAAAAAAAACAGCAAAAATTATCTAATCCAAAGCGACTCTATAAGCTTACCAACATCCATCCTGAACATTTTTTCAACTGGCAAATTTGTCCAAGATATTTACCAACAACTAAACAAGCTAAAATCTCGAAACATGAATATCAAATTAATGTATATACTCGGTCATATCGGAATAATCCAGGGAAATGAAATAGTAGATAACCTGGCCAAAACCGCCGCTACACCCTCTCCTATAATCACCGCCACCACACAGTCATGGACATCAAACATTTACTAAATCAAACCGAAACATCTAATTGGCAAGCATTATGGAACACAAAATCCCATAACAAATTATTTCAACACAAAAAAAAATCCGTACAACTTTGGAAAAACTTCTTGCAACGAAATCGACAAGAAGAATTATAATAATCACCAGACTTAGAATTGGACACATACGAAACTCACCCGTCTCACATTTTCTCGTTGGCAAGTACTGAGTTTTCATGAGGAACTGTAATGAAATTATTTAATTGTCGTTTCATTAGATAATTCGTAATGTCTATTTATTTTACCATTTACAAACCTGTATACATCTTCTCGGGTGTATAACCGACCGGATCTTTGTCTATCGTAATACGAAATTTGTTGGTTGGATCACTTTTAGAACCGACAGCTCCACTGGGTATTCTATTACATGAAGTTCTTATGTTACAGGTAACTACGCTAAACGCAGTTGTAAACAGCACCAGTACACCGACAACAATGAAATTATGCATCTACAAAGATAAATAAATGCGCGTTTATATTACGGCGTAAAACTGTATAATTAATTTTTTGAAAATCGCTACATGAAGAAAAAAGAAAACGTTATGAAGAACTTAATTGTCAATTGAAATTTACTCTTTTATATGTATCATAGTAAAACTACCATCTTGGGATCTAGAGAGTGCACCATGATGAAGTTCGAACGATCGACTTTATATCTATCGATTATAAAGCTGGAGGACAAAAAATGGCCAAAGAAATCGGCAATCCGTTTTGTGTTAGCCAAGGATTACTTTCTTCCTTAATTGTTGCATTTTCGTACTATAACATTAAAGAAGAACTACGAAGCTCCCAGAGAAAAATGCATATAATTAAGAAAAAAATCCACAACAGCCCTTCCATATTATGAAGAGTATTGATTTTCTTCAATTTCGTCGCAAGAATATGGAGACAATACGAAATCTTCGGAAATTTTGAAAAGTTTATGGATCATTAAATAGCAAGACAAAACATATTTAAAAAGTCCACTGCTAGTTCTATATCTATATAACTATCTGCGTGGTTCAGTCCTAAAACTAGTTTCCATCCATGATGATCCTTCTCCAGTATTCCCGGCTTTCCACAGCCCTCTTTAAATCCGCGTAACTGTTAAGCACTGTATCTTTTAGTAACGTCGCGACAAACGAATTTCGTGGCTCTCCGCGTCCTCGTCTACCAGGCATTTTGCCTTCCAGTACAACTCGCAGTATGCTTCCTCTATTTCTACTTCGTTACAACCGGACGTTGGCATGTAGGCTAGTATAATTATCAAGTCCGCTGGAACGTTTGCAAAACGGGCTAACATAAATTTATTTCTTACTGTTACCACCTTAATCAATTTCTTCATTATTAGTGCTACTTCGTCAAAGCCTTGTTTGCAGGCACTATGAACTATCTTTTAATCTCCACTGCTTAACTCTCCTTCTTCCTACCATCGCGTTTCGTATATATTTCCGACATATTCAGTTTATAGTTTCCCATTTCAATTTTTTACCATTTCGCAGCATAGTACGTACATTCCATGATCCCATATTTATGCAGGAGTTTGGCTTGTTGACGACCCGGGAAGCGCTGCTTCGTCCCTTGCCGGGCACAGTAACAGGATCTACATCGCTGTTACCGAGTTTGCCGGTATTGTATATTGTATTCGAATTCACCATGGTTTATGAGAATATTAATTGCGGTGATTTCTCCTTGCCTTCCGCGATGGTTTAGAGTTTCCTTCTCTACTTCCGGCCGCCCCTTATATGGGGAACCGACGCTTCTCGGTTTGAAAGTATTTTACCCGCCACCACGGGGAACCGGTCATAGCGCCGGACACTCGCTCTCCTTTTAAACGCCTTTTACGACCGGCAGGAAATACCATTGGGTTATTATTATTCTATAGGAGTTCAAAATTTATTTTTTCTTTGATCAACGTGTTATTGTCATTACAATGTAGAAGAACAATAAAACTCCTGGAATTTTAAAGTTCAACGACCTAAATTTTGAAAAATGTATATATCAAGCAATAAGACAGATAATTTTAAAGAACTCCACAAATCGTTCTACAGTAGCTCTGTTTTTTTTTTTGTTTTTTTTTTGTTTTATCAACGCCTTTTTATTACAAGAATGTAAGAAAAATTCGAAATCTCCGAAAAAATTTTTAATTTAAAGGATCAAATCGGGAAAAAAATAAATAATCTCATTTAGTCTTCTTACTAAAGTAACATGCATGTTCATAATATTTTTTCTTTTCTTAATTATAAACTATCTTTAAATCTAATCTTCATTCCCTTTCAGCATTTGTTGCTTTTGTATTCAGAGTTGTTCAGATCTATATATTCGTTTAAGTTCACAAATCATGACGCCTTTCTTACTATCAATTTAGTTCTTGAAACAAATAACGGTTATGGTAAATACGTTTATTATCTGTTTTATTCCAAGTACGGAAACAAATTTAAAATATTATCAGCACTAGTTATTATTAGAACATGCATTTTGAAAAATAAGTATGGTTAATACCTCATTTTAAACAGAAATTATTTTTTCCGCATTACCCTGCCAGAAGTTTCAATATTTGAGATATTTTAATTCAAACTTCATTTTTTTAATTAATATGTTTATATTACTTTTTTTAAAAAAATAAACATAAACGCTATGTAGAATTACAATACTTTTTTATATTAAATTCACGAATTAAAACAATTACCCGGGCTGCAAAGCGGCCAGCGGACTTACTGCTCTAATATATATATATATATATATATACACAGTACGTTCTAAAATTATGTCAGCAGTCTTATGCGTTTTTTTAAATACTTTTTTATTTCACTGAATTAACTGTAACTCGAGCTACAAAAAAAATGGTAACATTGATTTGTTTACAAGGAGCGATAATGGATAAAATGGGACAAATTTGACACATTTTAACCTCTGCTCTAAAATACGTGTACGTATGTGTAAATTTGTATGTACTAAAAGTATATAATTGAGTTTTAAAAAAAGGGAATTAAAATATACTGATGTGAAAAACAATGGTGCGTATGTGGAATTCTCCGTCACAGAAATCGTTTCCAAATATGTGATGATACAATATCCATTTTAACAGCGAGATGTTACGAAAGAATTATTATTTTCAATATTAACCGCGTCATAATTCGGGATAAATGAGTTCTTAATTGTTTTACTAGAGAATGATTTAAGCGAAGAAAAGTTAACCACTACACATTTATATGCCGTTTGAGCGACGAAATAATCGATTCAATTGTAGAATCATAAGCGTTTCTGACGAAGAATTTTATTCACGTTTTTTATAGTTAATACAATTAGGACCTACTGCAGTTACACATGCACGCGCACACGCTACATCAAATGTAGATCGAATATCAGAAAATTATCAAATTTTGATTTCCGACTGTTAATTCATAATTTGTGCTTGAATTTTCATACATTAAAAAAAAAAAATACTCATAAAAGGCCATACAACTTAAATTTTTATTTATTTATTTTCCATTATACTTGTAAACCACTAGTCTGCTCAATTTTTAGTTATACAAATTTACTAAAATAGTAATTTTTAATTAGTAGTGACATCGATACGGTTGCTTATTGCTTTTTTGATTGTAATCATCCTGATGGTAGTTTATCGTTTCCTCGTAAACGCAAAGTTCATTTTTACCGACTTCAAAATAGAAGAGGTTATACGTTTTTGATTTTTTTTTTTTTTTTTGATATTTGTTCACGCACAACTTTTACCTATGTGGTCGGGGATTTTAATCATTTTTTGTTTAATCGGTAGCGCATGGTACTATGTGAATAATGAGTGAACATTGGCCAACACAGACTGACTGGTCACTAAATAACGTAAAAAAAAATAAGTTTCTTTGGAGAGTTTTTTTCTAATATAAAAATAAACTCGATCGACTTAAAATATTGTCAATTTACCATGGAAACATAGTATTATATATATACAATATATATATATATATATATAAAAATTCGGCCATTTTGGCCTCGCAAGGGGATGTGCCCTTGACCCCTTTTGCTAACATTTCCGTCTCTTTCTCTTCTATACGTTGTATAAAATGATCAAAATTTACAACGTAATTCTAAATCGGTCCATATAAATATAATCACATAATCACAAAAATCCTATAAAATATAACAAACGTTACATAAAATTGGGACATTTTTTCTAATGGAAGGTAGCTTAAGAATTACGTTGTAATTAATATTAAACAATATAATATCCCGATGCAAGCAAGAGTTAATATATCTATAAACAGCGGTGGATCTACGGGGCACCCCCCTCCAAAAAACAACAACAAAAATCTCGATGAAATAATTTGGTACAACAAAGAAATTTAATTTATACTATGAAAGATTTGTATGTTACCTATGGATTTAATTATAACTAATATTTAATACTGTTTCCTAGTAAAACTATTAATGTTACGTTTTTATTTTATTTTAAACGCAACTGTCATCGATTTTTTGCCTTTCTTATTTATTTTTAATTTTTATTTTGTAATTTTAATTTAAAATAGTTCAATGAAAAATATATATATATATATTTAAACTTGCTCACGAACAAAGAGAATTCGTATCGAATTACTAATGAAAATAAAAAAGAAGTAAAGTCCAATAAAAATACTATCTTTCTATTCTTTCTAGTAATTTACTATTCAAATTCTGAACTACAATTTTTTAGGTACAATTTTATGTTTTTTTTATTTTTCACCCCTAAAAATAAAACAAAAGTTACGATTAAAAATTGTAATAATTATGTACTTTTAAAACATTTTTAAATTTCTAAAGAGGTGGCCGCTATTTGATTTCCTTTATGAAACTCAAGGTATTTTTCAAATCTACCGTCTACTGTATAAGATATTACGTCATTATATAATTTCCCTCCTCAAAACGTCTCTCTGGATCGGCCCCTGCTACAGATGTGTATTTACAAGATTGCATTATTACGATTACGGGATATGTCATAAATATGTAATTTGTTATTCATGAAAATACACACCTATAATTCTGTTTTTACGCGATAGATACGTTCCCGAAATTTGTGTAAAAAAATATATTGCATCTGTGGAAAAGCAGAAGATTGGTTCCATTGTTAAAAGAAATCAGCAAAAGTAAAATAAACCATGAGTTTTCATGTTAAAATCTTAAACGTTTTATTTCATGAAGATAGCACACATGTATCGTACAAAGTAAGTTATCATTTGAAAAAAAAAAAACCCAGCAAAATGTCACTGATTCATGAACACAAAAATTAAGCAAAATAATACAAGTTACACATAAAAAGATTTTATTTGTTGTCACTTTGCGATAATGTAAGACTGCAAAATTACACTGCTATCACTAGAAATGTCTTGTCGTCTTTGTGCTTCGTTGGTGAAATTCTTTCTGTAGTCTCTTAAACAAAATTAGGACTAGCTGTCACATTTTCAATGAATTTAAGAACGAATTCGAAATGTGTAATCGTTGCGTTTGTGTTTTGGCTAGGCCATTGTATAGTTCTCAGTAAAAGAGGACATTGATGATTTCAGATCACGTTGACACTTCCCAGCTCGTTCTTTCTTTATTAGGATCATGTTTATCAAAATGATTACCCAATTTACTGACCAGCTTAAGACTTTTTAAAATTAAATCTGCATTTAGAACAGGATCTTCTTCGTCTTTATCACCATGTTCTTTGGTGATTTTATAAGGGTTCGGCGATCATAAAAATTTCGGAACCGCTGCTGTAGAGTATCGGCGATTATTCACGAAATAGTCATTAAAACCAAGCGCGTTAAAATGAAGTCTCCTTCTTAAAGATATACTTTTATTAATTAATTAATATAACCAGACAAAAATTAGCTAAATAATTTTTATTAGAATATGTAGGGAAAATATGATGAACCTTCGAATGTTGTACCACCTCTTTAAGTATAAAATGTGGTTCTTCAAACGAAAAAAAAAAAAAAACACGCGTTTCTTAACATTTTTTTTCTTTCTTCCTTATAAATGTAAAAAAATACTGAACTAACGGAATATTTATATACTTTTAAACTTTCTAGAAATTCTACAGACGTTAATTTTATCGCTAGTATAATTTTTTTACCAGCATTAAATATACGTTAAAATAAATTGACAAATAGGTATATACAAAAAACAATGATGCATTAACACTAATTAATTATAATTATAGACGAATTTATTATTATAGACATATACACTGCGATGATGATGACCCTAATGATCGAAAAACTATTATTGAATTTTATGCGTCTTATAATATTATAATATATTTCACGCGCGAATAAATGTTTACTATTTGTTTAATTTTAATTATAAATTGTGGGCTAGTTTCGGATTTTGAAATCCATAATCATCGCAATAATATGTTAAGAAAATCAATTTTTAAATTTCGATTTATAATTGTACTATTAATTATAAATTCATTCGGTATGTTAAGATAAATTTGAGGTGGAAAGTTATTAATAAATTGTATCTCTGCGCGGTGTAAGTAAAAACGTATAATAATGCTACTTACCCTCTCAATTAGCCCTATCTCGCCTTTTGCACTGCTATATTAACACGTTATCGCTGTATGAAATATTAATCGAGAGAAATAAAGTTAGAAAGCAACCAAAACATCCGAATTAATTATCTGACGAATAAGAATACATCGATACACTTCTATTGGCAGAGTATGCGCTCTAATATACGCTTCGATAATTGCAAAACAACTAGTGCAGCAGCGAAGAAATGTTTAAGATCATTCAAAAGATGACAATCTGCAAATGTTCAGTTATTCAGTCGTGTAATTTCCGTCGTCGGAAAAAAATAACATTAATGAAATTACTAAAGTATTACTCCATCTTTGTTCACATGACAGAAAAATATTACTTCTCTCTTTCTACAAAATTATTTCGCATATTTCTCGATAACATGTGCACCAAACAAGAATTTTCGGTTGTTTTTTGCATTACTCTGGCTTCCGTCCAGCAATATTAATCTTCGTCGGCGGCATTTGTAAAAAGCTTTATTAAATTCTCTAAAAACGATTATTTTATCTCATGTAAACACATACGTTCCAAGAAAAACTGTTACACATCATATTTTCGTAATATATACATTCAGATTTATACATTATATACATATACATATACATATATATATATATATATATATATATATATATATATATATGTATGTATGTATATGTATATCTGCGGACGCGTGTGTATACATTTATTAGGAGGAGAACGTTATACAATAAGGTCATTATGCACACTTCTTTTTTTACGTATTTGACAAAAAAAATTGAAATAATAGTAAGAGCCATTTCATAATAGCCAAATAGTTGTACGATGAATTGATAAATACTTCATAAATTGTCTTAGATTTATTAGTGCTTCGGTAAAGTCATCATTAATGTAGAGCTAGACACGGTACATTGATGGTCTCAAAAAGCGCATAGTTTAAAAATTAATCATTCAATGTAATTGCTCCCTGCCAAAAAAAAAATGTTTTTGTTTTCACTTTTTATTTGAAGCTATATAAATTCATAATAAATCCGACGAGATTACCATCAGTGGCAAATATATATATAGGAAGATACATTAAATATGAACAAAGCTAAATCAAAAACAAAAGAAAACAATTGAATTTCGAATTTTACAGTCAAAATAATTCCATCTTCTTTTTTTAGTGCAATTATCTAATTATTTTTTACAGTCCATAAGTGCGATCTGTTCCTACTTTTTTGTTCCTACTTTTCTATTCCTACTTTTCTGTTCCTACTTTTCTATTATCCTTCTCGTATGCGCTCCATTATTAATAATTTTCCTTTCCACCATTTCATCCGTACAAGTTTGCTATGTACATTCCAAGATGCTCGGAAAGCAGCCATAAATTCTATTTAGATCGAGTTGTTGCTTTTTGTTTTTTAGTTATTTTTTCCGAAAATGTCCTATCGTCGAATCTCAAGTGTCGTCATCGAAATAGGACGGCTATTCCATCTTACTTTTCCATTACCCTATATTTACATTACTTCTGTAAAGATCGTTCTTTTCAATCTTCTTTCCTGGTTCCTCCAAAAGGCTGCTTCTCGTTTGTGTTGTATGCGTGCATGTATACATGTGTATATGTGTATATGTGTATATATGTTTATATATGTGTATATGTATATAGGTGCGTATATAAATATATTCACACTTTTTTCAGTATTATTATTTTTTATTATATTTAATTCCTTTTATTTTTATTTTTCATTTATTACTTTTATGCATGATTTCTTTAACTACAAATTATTTCAGTTTAAAAAGTGACCTTTAATGTAAACCACTAATTATATTCATTTATTTATTTTACTTAGTTTCAGAGAATGATTTTATGTAAGATTTAAAAAGTGTCAATGAAGGAGCATTTTTTACTTTATTTATATTTCCATACATTATATATAATCGTATGCTCATTCTTAATATCTCAAGAGTAAGAAGCCTTTGAACTATTATCAAGCTATCTCACAGCGGCCCAGTCCGCCGTGTCCACTGAATGTCACAAAGTAAATATACTTGTTGACAAAAATAATGTATATTTACTAATACTAATAAAAATTATAACACTTGATGATTTATTTTTATGACTAGTATGATTAATATCTTATTATCGAACATCGAAACAAAAACTATTCACAATTAATCAACAACGAACAGCGATTACAAAAAAAGTACATATATAATTCTTCTGGAAAATGATTTAATTAACAATTATCGCGGGTTCACTGACACTCAACGCTTCGATAATCGTACTCTATCAGAGTAAAAACGGATACTAATTAATTGACAAATGACCGCAAGACTCGCGAAAACCCAGGTAGTCGATCAGCTGTCGGTACTGCCCGACCAGTCGCAACGACACATCATGCTTATCATACGCGTAATTTTTGGCAAAATTACGTCGCTTTAGTCGGGCAGTGTATCCACGTCTAGCCTTAGTTAATTTTACGTTATTATAATTGTGTTGGTACGGCATCGGAATTATATTCCAACTTCCCAACCGTTCAAACCATTTAATCAGCTACTTTACTTTACTCGGTTCGAACATTACGAGAGAATTATATACGAAATACTATGCTGTGTTGATCGATAATAAATAAAATAAGGAATATAAAATTTAATCTATGTTTTTCATTTCCCACAGCATAGTAAAGCCAGAATTCCAAACACAAAATCAATATTTTATTCACGTTACTCACTGTAGGCTCATGACAATATATATATATATATATATATTCTTATCTTATAGTGGCATACTCAGCTTCTGAACGTCGGCGACTACCTATTCGTACATCTCAGCTGTACAGACATAGGTGGTGTACTAGGCAATTGCTATATGCAACGCAGGTGTACACACACGCAAGATTACACTCGGAACTGATAGTAGCCGCTTGTTATCGCGCTACCAGTGCAGTCCCGTGTGGATCTGCTTTGTACTGACCTAGCGCGCATGTGATGTTGAACGTGGTGGCTTGCCATTGCCTTCCACGTGATTATTAGCGATTATTTTATTTCATTTAATTCTTTGTAATAAGTTCTGTCGTCGCCTGGGATCGAACCCGTGACCTCCGTAACAGAAGCCAAGCGCTCTAGCAACTAGGCCATCGCGACTATATATATATATATATATACTATATGTAATATGTGTATATGTGTATTGCCGTACGTTAATTTTCACACATCACCAGGGCCGTATTTAGACCAAAATTTCGGGAGGAGTTACGAAAATATTTTTATAAATATGTATATATGTGTATATATATATATATATATATACAACTCGGCCATTTTGGCCTCGCAAGGGGCTATGCCCCTTGACCCCTCTTGCTTTTATTTATGTCTCTTTCTCTTCTATATTTTGTATTAAATGATCAAAATTTACAACGTAATTCTTACTGGCATCAACACAAAAAGGAAAACAAAATATAATCACAAAAATCCTATCCTAACATTTAACTTTCATTACATAAAATTAAGATATTGTTTCATTACATTTTTCGTTACATAAAATTGTGACATTTTTTAAATAACAATAACAAAAATCTTATAAAATATAACAAACGTTACATAAAATTAGGACATTTAGCGTTACTTAAAATTGGGACATTTTTTTGGGACATTTAGCGTTACATAAAATTGGAGTATTTTTTCGAATGGGGGGTAGCCTAAGAATTACGTTGCAATTAATATATATATATATATATATATATATATATATATATATATATATATATATATATATATATGTGTGTGTGTGTGTGTGTGTGTGTGTGTGTGTGTGTGTGTGTGTGTGTGTGTGTGTGTGTGTGTATTATACATGGGGGGGGTGAACCCTGAAAACTTCCCCTCAGATACAGCTTTGTACACCACTATTTGTGCAATGATGTGCATCTGTAGTACTATAAAAATAAATTTAAAAAAATTAAAACAAATTATTATTATCATTACTATTATTTTTATTGTTGCTGTTATTATTGTTGTTATTATCAGTTTTTAATATTATTACAATTATTATTAATTAAATTTATTTCATTCTTATTAGAAGCATTAATATCAAAATGGGATAAGCCGTCCTGAGATAGCCGCATTCTTTGGATGACAAGGATGAAACGGAGAAGACTGGATTAGAGGGTTTGTGATTAGTGTTGGGGACGGTGTCTATCTCCACAAAATTGTTATGAGGCTGCTTAATAGAGGAGGCTGCCTGACGGCCTCCTTTAAACATGCTAATCGATCTGGGCAATAAATAGCAGTAATAATAATAATGATAATAATAACAATGCAAAAGAGAAAATTTAGAAATACATTCAAAAAGTAGGTTGCAACGGATCACATGACTAGCTGTTGTAATTTGCCCGCCAACCACTCGACGTGTTCATGGCCTTTACCTTCACACGTCTTGCACCGATATCAGAATCATATGATTCCCCGCGGACTTTATCAGCTAGTTAGCTCAAGAACGTTCGCAAGATATGATTCCAACGCTGTCGAACGCGCCGGCGAGAACGCCGAGGAACAAACGGTAGACCACCTCACTGCCGAGCCACCATGCTCTACTTGATAGCGGCCCGCTCAGCATTTCCTCAACCATCGCTAAGTTGGAACACTCCGGGAGTGCGATCGACAGCTCAGCTCCTCTGGGAACTCTAAAGGGAACGTCAGCGAGATGGAAGTCGACCATGTGCTCTGCGGTTGTAGTCAGGAAACCACATGCGCATGACGGTGGGTTTTCATCGAGACCAAACCTTGTAAGATAGCTTCAAAAGGGGCCGTGTCCAGTAACTGCCCAAGTAAAATATTTAGTCAGCACCAGCCACTTCCTCTCCATTCTGACCCGGACATGTGGAATGTATTGGTACGTGAGTGGGCCATCAGTAGACGCCTCCCATTCCCTCTGTCATTCCAGAAGTATTGCTTCTCTCACTACTTTTTTACGGGCGGCGTCCGAGACCAACGTTCCCGGGATAGTGCCCCCGATCACACTAATATTTGTATAAAATTATATTCACCGACAGTAACATTTGTGTCAATGTTTACATTTTACATTTATTAAGTCAGATCTCGGTTGCTGTCCGAAGCCGCAAAACAGACATCGAAATTTTAAATTAAATCTTTAGGCAATTTTTCAAATAATTACTTAGTAATTCCAAATCCTAAATCTAATTTTTTTGCCATCTAAATTCGCAAAATTTTGAATACATTAATACATTCTTTTTGTATTTCTTACCCTTTCTGTATTATTTCTTTTGTAATTATTATTCTCAAAAGCATATTACTGCATTCGTAGGCTGAGGACTAACTAGTCAATATTACTACTCGTTTTCTTAAAATCTAACAAACGCGTAAAAGGATTTTCTGAAAAATTTAGCTAAATTGCACGATGCACCATTTTTTTTCTGCTCAATTTATAGGTCTTCTTTCTATTTCATCGCACTACTGGTTTTAGAGGTACGATTATCTTGGTCCGGGAAAATCTTCAAACAGGTTGGAACTGAAGAAATATACATTATTTCCTTCTATTGCTTTATGAAATCGAATTTTTCACAATTGCACTTTACCAACTGGTTATTTATAGACAATTATCTATCCTAATAGATGGTAATTTCATTGCTCATCACAAACATAATGTTTGTTTACGACCTAGACCCATTATTCTCATTAACATTATTTTTAATCTTCCTCAGTTTCATGTAAGGTTAAAATATCGCATAAGTTTGAATTATCAATTCAACTGTTTTTTACAGTACATATTAAAAGCATTTAACAGCTTGCTTAATCCGAGTAAACTATATTAAACACACTGAATTATATGGATTTGATAAAACAAGGTTTTCGTGTATTCTACACTTTCTTATTACAAAGGTACTTAGTCGATTTCGTTGTGGACTCCCTTGTTGATAAACTGCAGCGAATACTAATTTCTCGTTCCGGATAGTCAAGAAAACGAATTCTACGGAAATGCTGGGAAAATGCTGTCCCTCAACAGGAGCCATCCGTGATGATTTTTTCGTCGGGATGATTTTTTTTAGTTTCTAAATATGAAAACCGACCTACCTTGATTCCATAAAGAAACCCGATTTTTTGTGAAAAATCGAGAAAAAGAAACAATGACTATCTTTTTAACAAAGCAATAAGGTTTTTATTTAATTTTTATAACAGAAAGAAAATTTCCTAACTTGCGAAGCAATCAAAACTCAAATTTTCCTTGAGAAAAATCACCATGGACACGACTACATTATTCCTCGCGATGTAATGGAAAAAACATTCACCTTGGATTTGGAATATGTTCATCAAACCCTCTCGATGGGTGAAGAGATAAAAAAAAAATCTGGTCTTTTGTTTATGAAATTTGCGTTAATTGATGAAATTTATCGTTGAACGACTAAATACGCAGTAAAATATTTATGTATGTTAAAAGAAATAATTCGGGACCAACAAGCGGTAAAAAAACTTCTTCATATAGAAAAGTATCGAACGTACCCAGCTTTAAACTAGCCATATTCAAACGACTTGTTTCGTGGAAGCTAGTTCCATCGACGACCGAATAAACTACACGCCGATGCAACAAGATGCGACCGAATAATAATACATTGATTAGAAAAATTAACTATGTAACACAAACATTAATCGTAAATTACCTGAACTTCTAAACCAATAACCACTTCCGCGGAGAATTAAAAAGTTCTTCACTAATGGGCACTCGCAAAAATACCAAACCACTAAACCCGCATTAGCCTACTCGAAACTCGAGACACCGCGGCGATAGAGCATTGAATAATACACTTATACGCAAATAAATTTCATCTCCGAATCATACACCGAATTTACATAATAATTTTTAGATATCCGGATGGACAAATGGTAACGACCATGTTGAAAAAACACGCATGCCAATACATCCATAGGATAGACTGGAATACAATTGAATATATATATTTTTTGGGCTAAAAAAAATTATGAAAACATTGATCGATAGTGGCTTTACTATATGATCGGCCGAGAGATATTACCGAAATTCTTTATTTAGAAAACAAACAAGATAAAAATAATAATTTAGAATTTAAATAGATAGCGCTGCAGGTAATATCCATATCAATATATATATATATACACACACACATACACACCGTATTTATCTTGTACTTTTAAAGGCGATGTCTACACCAATTAAAAATAATTTATTCTATGGCAAGTAATGTTGGTTTTTTGGTTTTTCATCTTTTTAATTCATCTAAACCTTACGTTGTAAATTAACAGACTTTATAAAAAAGATATCTGTGCAAGCTATATTTTATCTCTTTTCAGGAAATGCCATCGTAGGCTTTGAATCGGATATTTACACACCGTCTCATTCTCAAATCTTCTATCTTGCCCATTATTCTACAATTTTCCTTCTGGCAGGCGTTCTATTCTGACATTTGTCGTTTTCGCTCTAATCCAACGGCGAAACGTGGTAATCCTCCCCCCAAGACGATTTGTTTTCATCGAGTTTTTTTTCTTTTTCTTATTTTGAAGGCCCAGATATAAGTACTATCGAACTTTTTTTATTTCTTTATTTTTTAGATTTAATTTAAATCTCAACATTTTTAGACTTAATTTTTTTTGTGTGAGATAAGTTAAAAAAGTTTGTTACTTAAAATATATTTATCTTGGTCGTGACTCAGCGGTTATTTTATAGTTATTCATTTTTCTCGCCATTACATAGTAACATTCAACAGAAAACAATACAAGCTGTAACAAATAATATTATTCTTACCACTAATATTAATAATAAGAAAAACTTCTTTGAAACAGTGTCCCACTCTCAACAATGAAAGCTAAATTCGTTTTTGCTCCAATTATATATATTTCCCTCATCATTTTACTGCCGTTTTTTGCTAACTCCATTTCCACATTGTACACTACATTCTGATATGGTCCGGGTCATTATCAGATTTCCTTTGAATGGTCTTGACTAGCTTATGAACACAATGCTTTTTTATACTCACTTGTCAGAACCGAACTTTCCAATTCCCGCAATGCTTTTTACATTCTAACCTTTCTTTTTGTATCAGTTTTTCCATTGCAAATTCTCCTAACTGCATCCGATCGAGTCAATCAGTAGTAGACAGAGTAATTATAAATTTATAAAATCATACGACAGCAGGGTGGTGTCCAGAATTTTAAAGGGAGGGGGGGGGGAAGATTTTCTGCGCATATTTATTTTATAAATAACAATACATTTTTTACCAATATTCATACTATTAATAATTTCCATCATTTTGATTTATATATTAATAATTTATATAAATGAATTACCGCATAAACATTAATAACAATTACATGTTACTGATTACACTCGCAATAAAAAATTTTGCATAAAATATTAATGAAGTACCTAAAAATATGGAGCATATTTTTTCTTTTTTTTTTTTTTTTTTCGTTAAGGTAAGAACACCCTAAAAAATCATCAATATTTATTTTAAATCTTTGATTTTTTTTAGATTTTTGTGTATTTATAATAACTATTTAATTTCTAATGGGAGGGATGGGATATCCCTCCTCTCGTGGACATGGCCTTGTACGACAGACTTAAATTTTTCAGTGATTCAATTCGAAAAAATAATCTATTTATTAAATAACCGGGGTATTCCGAAATAAAAAGTCACGTTGTAATTTGTTTTCACACTTTTAGATATAACTTCCATTTAAAAAAAATTGTTTTAATTATCACGTTACGAAAACTTTAAATTTTTAATAATTTCAACATAAATGATCCATTCGGTTTGTTATTTACGTTATTTCAGGATTAGATACAAGCAAACTTTTTTCTTTTTTTCTTTTTTTTTTTTTTTAGACGCATAGGCGTCGCCGAGAGGGGTAGGGGAAAGCCTTTGCCCCCCACCCACCCCCCACTGGAGCTTCGAAAATTTTTAATCAACAGACCACGATTAGTATTCATAGGCGCGTAATCACGGACAATTTGGAAGACTTTTATAATAAAGTAGTAGAACAATTTGCCGGAAACCCACGAAAATGATGTTTTAATTAAGATTTTATTCTTGTTTAATAAAATATTAAGCCTTTACAAATTATAAATTTTATTTTTCCTATAACTCATATCCTCTTTCTATCATCTCCCCCCCCCACCGGCTTTTCGGCTGGCGACGCCCTTGGTAAGACGTTATAATTTTTATATAGCAAACAGCAGATTGTAAAATGCATTATTTCATAAAGAAAATCGGATAGCAAATTATTTAGAAATTCGGAAATGTTTTAAAACTACATATTCATTATTTGCTTGATTTTTTATTTTATTTTTAGGTTCACAGCTGAGAATTAGCCGGTTATCACCCTTAAACTTACGTACACTTACACAGTTTTTAACAGTTTCATATTAAAATTTTATTAAATAAAGTGATAACATTAAAATAAGAATAAAAAAATGATCATCATCAAAATTCATAATTATTTACTTCGTATTTTAAAAAAACAAAATCCTAAATGCGGTAATAAAAAATATGCGTAAACAAGTTTTTATTAAATCGTGCTGCAGGAAATACTTTAAAGAAATTATAACAAAAAAATATTAATTAAAGTACCATCTTATTTTTCCCATTGTTTTTTGAAAATCTGTCTGCCACTTCTCGCGACCTCAAGTCAAGGTCATAGTGGATGTAGAGTAATATTGTTGTTCTTATCCAAAATTTAATGCGGTGTCGTAACGAAAATGATTGCTCAACAGAAGCATTTGTTATTGGAAATGTAGCTAGAATTCAAAGAAATTTATATATTAATCGTACTAACTGAAGTTTTATCTAATTGATCTGGAGATTCATCAAAAGTAATGAATAGAGTACTTGACAGCAGTAAATCGATTTAAAATGTTATTTCCTAATCAGCAATGATCCTATTGACAAATTGTTCATTTTGGATTGACTTATACATGTAGCTTTTAATGTTGAATTCTTCAAGTAACTTTGCAATATGGTATCATCTGTTATATTAACCGAAATTCAAAGCATTTTTTTAAAATTACCTTATTTTTTTTATGTAAGGAGAATTTTTAAAAAGTGATTCATTATTTAACGGCAAATTTTGTTTTTGTAAGAAAAATTATAGTTTTCACAAACGAAATAAGCCCTTCTCTGTTTTCCTATATTTATAAAAAAATTGCACTATTTCCAGTTATGGTCTATAATAATTTTTAAAAAATTTCTTCGTATTAACTGAGACACTTATAATAAATGGTTCTTTTCTCTAATTCAAATTTATCTGTTCCTCTAGTTACTTTTTAAAATTTATTAAAGAAAATCTTATTAAAGCTCCTCTAATACAACATTTCTTTGATAACCACCTTTAACACGGTTTACATACTTCGGACAATGTTTACAAAATAGACTTCCCTTCACAGAAAGTACTAACCATTCTTAAATATTTCTAATTATTATAATTTTTAATTTCTTTCCCTCATATTATTATTACGAAAGATGGAAACTTCTTCTTTTTTATTTTGATCGGTAATAGTGAATGTAAGAACAAAAAAAAAAATTTCCTGAAACTATTTTCATTTATGCTGCAAGATAAAAATTAAAGATAAACAAAAATAACAAAAGATTGACGCGGTTGCATTTAAAATGAAATAAAAAACTAACATTAAAAACGAATAAGTGCCAAAAACACTTTTATAAAATAATTTTTAATTATTATATGCTCCGAAACAAGACAGAGCGTATAATAATTAAATATTATTTTATAAAAAGTATTTTTACGTGTATTTATTTGTTAATCAATAGAAATATGCGCGATATAAATTTTGACACTGACATTAATAGTTTTACTAAAAAGCGGTGTATTAAATATTAGTTAAAATTAAACCCGTAGAAAACGTTCATATAAATCTTTTTTTGTATTAATCAAGCTTTTTTCATCAAAATTTCGGCATTTTTGTTCACCTCCCTTAAGAATCCATCACTGGTTAATTTCAATGTTAAAATTATTTTATTATAATTAATTAATTTACGAACCTTGTGATTTCTTAATACGGCGCTCTTAAAGCAATTCAGTCGGTTTTCATCTGATCTGAAATTACATCACCAATAAATAGCAGTATTAAAATTTTGCATTTAAAAAAAAAAAACTTAAATATAATTACATAAACCATTTTACATTTAAAATAAGTTTTTTTACGACTTACGCTGTATAACTAAAAAAAAAATTAATGAAAAATTACTTGCCATCTTTCAAAACCTGCCCTTTCTAAGAGTATTAATTTATATTTTATTTCTGATTTTTGAAAAATCATTTAAATTATACGAATTAGTTTGATTTAGTATGGATCCAATTAATCCGTTATTCATTATGCATTAATACTTCTAAAAAGGTTTCACAAAATATACTTTTTTTTTGTGCAAATTTAAAAAAATGAAAACATTCGATCAATGACCCGTTGTTGATAACTTTAGCTTTAACTTTAAGGGTTACCGTATCATTTTTAAACATTTAAAAAAAGTATCGATAACTGTGTTTTTAAAATAGTAATGCTTTGGAGGGTAGGTTGTAATCATTATACAAATTAGAGAACTTTGCGATGTGACACGATCTCATCGTTTTTTATTGTTTTTTTTTTTTGGTTTTTTTTTTTTTGAATACAATTACAAAACCATTAAGAAGTATTTTAAACAATTTCTTCTCAAAGGAATTCGTATTCGTAGAAGTACAATTAAAACACACAAGTAAAAGTTCAAGTTTTGTTCAATACATAAAGCTTTTTATTTTAAAATTTTAAATATATTTTATACATAATAGAAATATCAAAGAAACTGTAATTCCTAGTTTTATAATAAATTTTACATACGGAGTACAACATTTTTTCTTAATCGATCTGAAATATTTTTAATAAATCATCACCAATTTTTTGTAATATCCACCTTTTCACTTTTAAATTTCAAACGTGACACAATACTATTTATTTTATATTTTGTTGTTTTCGTTAATGTACGTAAAGTCAGGGAAGTTGATGATATAATTTATTGCACATTAAAAGTTTTAGCTTCTAATCGATTTAATTTCAAGTAGACAACGGAATTAATGTCTCCTTCCAATAAATAAACATTATATAAAGTGACAAATTATGAACAGTTTCGTTTTTTTCAATAGTTTGTTAAATACATTGAAAGTATACCAGTAAGACTAAATAAAACATTTCTAGACTTACGAGACAAGTTCAAAAAGTAAAATTCCCACCCCTGAAAACCGGTTAGAATAAACTTGCGGGAATGAGCGTGATCTCATTGTATAGCTACAACATTCAAGTTAAAATCAGTCTAAATCGCAATACTGTATGTTTTATCGCTTTCGAGTTACGTGAATTAATCGTGAGCGAAATTCTTCACGAGGTGCGCTCAGTTATTCGTTTTTTAAATCATAAAAAATTTGCACCAACTGAAATTTATCGACAAATAGTGAAAGTTTATGGTCCTGTGATGAGTGTTCAATATGTTCGTAAATGATGCTGTGAATTTCGAGGAGGTAGAACGAATGTAAAGAACGAGCAACGGAGCGGCAGTCCATCCGTAATTTCAGACGAAGTGGTGCGAAAAATCGAAGAAATTTTGCAATCCGATATCACGAGGTACCACGCATTTCATCGCGCATGAAAGATTAAATTTTAAGAAACTTTGTGCAAGATGAGTTCCAAAACTGCTCACAGAGGAACATAAAGCACAACGAATGGGCAGTTCTCTCGAAATTTTGCAACATTTTCATGAAGAGGGCAACGAATTTCTCGACAAAATCGTCACAGGAGATGAAACCTGGGTATTTCACGGCACACTAGAAACAAAAAGAATGAGTATGCAATAGAAACACGTCAATTCGACCGGTGTTGTGAAGGCAAAACAAACACCGATTCGGAAGAAGCTTATGGCAACGGTCTTCTGGGATTCCGAAAGCGTTATTTTGGTTGAATTCATGGAACCCGGAACCACTGTCAATGAAGAAAGGTATCGTCAGACATTAACCAACCTTCGTCGGGCAATTCAAAACAAAAGACGTGGAAGATTGGCCCAAAGCATCGAGTTACTCCGTGGCAACGCTTGCCCTCACACCGCTCGAGAAACCTGTGACCTCATCGCTCAGTTTGGCTGAAATACCTTACCTCACCCAGTCTACAGTCCGGATCTAGAACCTAGCGAATACCATTTTTTTCCAAAGCTCAAAAGAAACATCGCAGGAAAAACATTCAAGACCAACGAGGAGTTGAAAAATTTCGTTCTTACCTGGCTACAAAATTTGGCGGCAAGTTTTTACGAGAAAGGTATTTATATGTTAATTTCTCGACTCGACAAATGCTTAAATTTGAAAGGTGAATATGTGGAAAAGTAAATAAAAGTATGCTGTGAATTCAATACCGATGTCTGTTTTTTTGTAGTTTTATTAGTTTCAAAAATAAAAAATAGGGAAACTTACTTTTTGAACGGCCCCCGTATGTTTTTGTGATACAACATTGTTCATGTATAATGGAATTGTTGTAAGTTATAATTTAATTCGGATTTTGTGAAACTACAGAAGAAAATACCGTTTTGCTTTGCAGTGATGTTATTTATTTAATGGAGAGTAATTTTGTCTTTTTTTTTTTATACAGTTGTCAAATAATTTGCAAATAAATACATCACAATCGTATATTAAAAATCTATAAATTAATTGCGCAAGTAGCTTTACAAAATAGGTACTTAACTTACTCATATACATTTTATTGTAAGTACTGCACTATGCGATAGAAAAACCGAAGTGGAGTGGGTTCCCTGGGTATTTATCGGCGGTACGATGGATGCTGAAAAATATATTGACATTCTGCGGGAAAATTTATGGCAGAGCGCAGAAAAATTTGGCACTTTGAAGTTGTTTTATTTATATCAGATAACGACCCAAAGTACAAAGCCTTAAAAACTCGGGAATGGCTCTTATACAACTGCCCTCGCGTGCTCGAAATACCCCCACAGTCACTGGACTACAACCTGATAGAAAACTTATGAGATTGCCTCGAGCGAAGAATATGTGACAGGCCAGTTTCAAGTCTAAGTTAATTGAAAGCTCGTCTAGAAAAAGAATGAAATAAGATTCCGGTGGTCTACTTGCAACAATTAATTTCTTCAATGTCATGAAGATTAGAAGCTGCCATAGCAGACAAGAGAAGTCATTCGAAGTATTGATTTCATCATATTTTACATATTTATCGTACCTTCAGGACGAAGTTTTACATTTTTTTGAGACTGTCCGAATATTAATGTAGCGTGGAATTCCGCGTTTCTTATGTTTTTTGTAATCGATGCTGTATTATTTTTTATTTTTCAACTTTTTTTTTACATATATATTTCGGAGTTCATATTTACAAAATTTTAGAAGTAAAGTTTTCTTATCTTTGTTGTTGACGTATTATTTATTTGGAAGAATGGTGCCCAAATATCAATGTGACATATGTATTAGTGTAGCAAAAAAGGTACAGAATAAAAATGCCTACGGATAAAAACTTCACGAACAGAAACGCAGCCCGTCAAAAGCGTAAATCGATATAAAAATTTTCAAGTATTAAAATTATAAAAATGAAAAACCTATTTCGAATTGTTTAAAAGTCGATAGTAATAATATAGAAACAATCAATATAAAAAAACACGAATTAAATAAAATGGACTTGAATATATCTGCAAACTATAAAAACGCAAGTAGAAAAATTACACAAAAAAGGTAAAAAGTGAAAAATAACATCAAATACCTCTAGCGGTGGGATTTAAAAATTGAGAAGGTTTTTTTTTCTTTTTTTTTTTTTTTTAAGAAAAAAAAAGAATAAAATTGAGCTTGTCAACCAAGAAGGACCTTCGTCCAGAAACAATTAGAGGAAAAGGAAAATTATATAAAAAGACGATCAGATTACGTTAATAGGAAGGTGGCAATGGGAGGGATAATAAGTGTAGAAGGAAAAAACAGGATATAACGGGCACAAAAATGAGCAGGAAGCCTAATCTTAAGCAAGCGGGAGTACAGCATGTGATCAGTGTCACAAACAATTGCATCATTTGAATGGAGAGGACAACATGGGGAAAAGGGTAACAAGAAGTGAGAGCGGGAGGAAGACAACAAGGAATGATTAAAACGCAAACGCATAATGGTGATTAGAAAAAAGCGAAGATGTGAAGGAAACAGAAGGAACCATAGATTGGAAGGAGGACTAGGTTAAACAGACAAATAAAAGGAGTGGCTATTAGAAAAGGAGGAAGTGTATACATCTAACCAAAATCTGAGATGGAAATTTTTACAGAAGATGGGATTTTTTTGCAAGAAGAATGGAGAAGAAGTAGTAACCCGAGCCAATGAATCAGCCGTCTAGGAACCCACAGCAAGTCAACATGGATTCCATGGAGAGAAGACAGAATCTGAATGAGAGAATGTATATGAACAATAATAAAGACACAGGAATAATCAGAAAAAGGAGAGGAAATGGCTTTAAGAGCACTTATGGAGTCGGAAATGATCAGAAATTGGGAAGAAAAACGATTAGAGGAGATAAAAATAATGGAACATAAAATAGCTATCAGCTCGGCCGTAAATATGGAACAGAAAGAAGGAAGACAAAAAGATTCAGAGAAGTTATAATCTGGAAGAATAAAAGAAGCACCGACACCATCAAGTCCTTTAGAACTATCAGTGAAAATATTTACATGAGAAGGAAAGAGAGAATTGACAATACTATGGAATTCCTGTTTAATTACTGCTGGAGAGAGAGCTTTCGAAAGTGCCGACAAAATAAATACTATGGGAGGATGGCAGAGATCACTGAAGTTAAAGGAGAAATAGTGTAGACTATTAAAGAAAACTGTGTACGGCCAAAATAAACTAAAACGGAGAGAAATAAGAGATAAGGTAAGAATTTCCCTAGGCACAAAACGCCAATTCCGGGAAGATGAAAGGTAGGATAAAATTAGAGTACAGGATGAGAGTGAAAGACGTTTAGCAAGGAAGCGATAGTCTAAATAAGATCTGTGGATAGACAGGGGTGGTGTATTCAATTTAGCAAGCAGTGCTAGAACAGGAGAGGATTTAAGAGCACCAAGACAGAGTCAAAGGCAAGAGTTTTGGGTCACATCCATTTTAGAAAGGTGGGACTTGGAGGTGCAAGCATAGATGAACGAACAGTAATCAAGCTTGGAGCAGACGATGGATTTATATAGAAGAATAAGAATGTAAGAGTCACCACCCAGGGCCTTCAGCAAGTTTAACCTTTTAGTAGAGTAGAAGGAAAGATATTCGATAGGTTTGGAAAAGGTCAGACGACTTTCGAGAAAGATATAGAGATAACGGAAGCAGTAAGCAGGAGCGATAGCATCAATGAAGGATATTAGGCTATTCTCAGGTACATTAGAAAAAGAAGGGCATTCAGAGGATGGGAATTTAAAAACTCTAGCCATTCTCCAAATATGAGAGAGAGGAGAAGTTCTCGAAAAGGAAGAACAGAATTTCTTCCAAAAGGCCTTCTTTGTGACTTTAAGTATAAACCTAGCCCTTGTGTTGCCTCGTTTATGAGCCAGAACATTTTTGGTCGTAGGATTAGAGTGGTAGGTTGTGAAGGTGGAACGACAATGGTCAAATGTGGCGTTACACTCCTCATTCCACCAAAAAGATGAAGCCGCACTGCGATGAATGGATGCAAGAGGACAGCGAGGAGGAGAAGAGAGAGAAAGAGCAGACCTGATAGAATAGGAAAAGAAATTATATAGAGGCATGGAATCACAATTAAGCTGAGGATCAGGAAATGGCAAATCAATAGAACAGCGGAAAAGAGTCCAATTAGTTTTGGTGAGATTTGATCGAGCAGAATAGAGAGGACTGGGGTAATACAGAGAAGGAAGACTATCAGGAGTTATTATTATGGGAACATGGTCACTACCGAAAAAACCCGAAAGGGTTCTCCAGGTAAAGGTAAGACCAATAGAAGGAGAAGAAAAAGTGAAATCAAGAGAGCTGGAGATAGAAGCATTCGTAAAAAAGATCATTAAGGAGTACCAGATTATCAGGAAGAATAATATTCTCAAGGATGGAACCATTGTTATTGTAAGATGTGTAGACTCACAGGGGAGAATGAGCATTCCAATCCCCACAGATAATAAACGGTTGCGGGATAGAATTTAAAAATGTAGAAAGAGGGAAGTGACGAAGATTGTAAGTAGGAGGAACATAAATTGAAACAACATTAATAGGACGCATAGAAGGAGAATGGATGGAGATGTGAACGATGTTAGGAATATTAGAACTAGAAAGAAGGTTAAGGGAAATCTCGTAAGAGTCGAATCGAATGCCGTTTCCAATGAGGATCGTAGAACCAGCATAGCCATTATCGCGATCATTTTTGATTACCTTAAAGTCTCTAATGTTAAAATCCATGCCTCACCAAAGCCACGATTCAGAGATGAAAGCAAACATTGATATTATAAAGATCCAATAAATCCTCCAATGAAATTTTATTGGCTCTGAGACTACAATTCCATTGTAGGAAGTTAAATACAGATGGCATTATGGAGCTAAAGAAGTATTTTAGATGTAAAAGAGGTAAGAATAATGGAAAAGGGAACACAGCAGGAAAGCACAACAGTTGATACAAGTGAAAAGCATTTGTATTAAAAAAAAATTAAGATAAGCAGATAGAGAAGAAAAGAAAAACAGATCATAATGATTAGAATTCAAAAGGAAGTAAGTCAGGGCAGCTAAATTATTAAGGAATGCAAAGAGTTATAGAAAGAGAGATGCTAGAGCATATTTGTGTGCAGAGATGAAGAAGATATACAGAGTGAAGTGCAGTTAATTACTAAATTGAATAGTTATGCTTTTGCATTCTCATTCAGTTTTGAACTCAACAAATTACTGAAAATATTTGTTCTATCGTTGAGAAAATGTTGCTGTTTATGGTAGGCCTCATTAGATATACCATCATCAGGGTTAACAGAATATTTTGTATCTGATGTTTTATTTTTCAATTCTTAAGCAGCTTTATAGCATTTGGTAGAGCCATATTTCGTTTTCAAATGAGTTCTGTATAATCCACTCATTTATAACTAGGCATCTTAATTTGTCTGCACAGAATTTGATATAGTCAGCATCATTTAGACCTTAATTTTTTTATATAATATTTGTAGCTATTTAGAACTTTACTTATTCCTAAACCATTATTAAATATTTCCAAAAAAAATTACTTTATACGTTCTGTTGGTTTGTGAAATTATGTCATTTCAGGAGACATGAATGAATGGTTATGATGTAAATGAGACATTTTGACATCTACTAAACCGCTAAAAAAACAGAAAAGGATTACGATTAGTGTCAATATATAACAATATTTCAGTATATAAGTAAAACGAATATTCATGCGCCTTCTTATCTAAAAACAGGAATGTATTTAAAAGGAACATAAATCGAGAAAATATTTTTATTCGTACACAAATTGAAAAATTCATGCTTTAATGAGGATATTAATGATTGCTTTGAATCTTTTCAATGTGCATAACAAAATCTAAACTACAACTGCACTGAAAAAAATTCAAAATATACTCCTTTCTCATTATTATTAAAACTATATTCCATAACATTTATGTACATTTTTACTATCTTGAAGTGTTAAAAATATGTGTTTTTCATTAATATTTACCATGATAAGTTTAAAAAATTTTGCATTTGTATCTAGTGCCTTTTATCTTCCTTTTTTTATGAACTCTGTCACAATCTTTCCAATGTTCACATCGATTTCTAAACAATTAATAGATGATAATGTAAGTAAGAACAGTAGCAATTATTAATTACTGGAACTAAACTAATGTAAATACTATTATTTAAAAAAATACTAACTTGTTTTGCAGGCTTCAAAGATCGACTTTGTCTACAAATAAATTAAGATTTATTTTCTTCCATATATGATTTCAACCATGTTATAACATCTTCCTTAGTGTGGAGATTGTAAATCAAGAATCCAAGTGATAGATTACTAGCATAATGTATTTTTGAATAAAACAAGCTACTAGATTTCAAAGTAAAGACAAAAAACAATATTTATAATAATTTATAACAAATACAAATATAACAAACAAATTTAAGAATAAAATGAATGCTTACTTAGAAACGTTTTCGGGTATAATCCATCATCAGCTAAGAACACAACTCACTATGTTTTGATTTACATGTATATAACTGATATCTTCTTTGTTTAGACTAACCTTAAAGAAAAAATGTATAAATGAAGATTTTAAGTCTAGTATATGCTGTTTCTAGTCAGTCGGTTTCAGTTAGCAAAGAAATTGATACTTCTACTCAGGGCCGTATCTAGACCAAAATTCCCGGTTTGGGGGGGGGGGGAGTACGAAAATATTTTTATAATTATACACCCATTATATATATATATATATATATATATATATATATGTGTGTATAATTATAAAAATATTTTCGTAACCCCCCTCAAAATTTTGGTCTAGATACGGCCCTGCCCAGCTAGTTTTTATCTAAGAACCTAAAAATAAAACAAAGTTTAAATTAAATCGTAATAATCATGTATTTTAAAAGCATTTTTAGATTTCTAAAGAGATTGTTCTTTGATTTTCTTTATGAAACAAGGTATTCCTCAGATCTATTGTCTACCGCATAAGATACTGTGTAATTATATAATCCCTCCCCCCGTATAACTCACTGGATCTGCCACTGCTTTCACATCATATCGTTACAGTTTTATAACTTTTACTTACAAATACACTATCATTTTCGTTATGTCCACATTCATTATTTTTATTATGTGTTGTTAGATTCCGCTTGCTGGCAAAACTTCTGCTACATCTAGTACACTATAATAATAAAATATTAACGAAATTTATTCATTTCATGAGAAACTTTTATTTACCTTTTTTTTTTTTTAACACGCACCACATATATAATTTTTTTGTTTGTTAAAAAAATTAACATTTATAATTCCATTTATCGCTTGTTTCAGTTTCTTATGAACCGAAGTAATATGTCAATTTAAATTTGTTTTTTTACTAAAATTCTTTGGATACAGATGGCATACCTACACTATTCATAGTATTCATACAATTTATAAAAGCATAAACAAAAACATTTATATACCTACAATTACTAATAAATATTACATTTAACATATACTCACATTATTATTGTTATTAGTATTATTCATTTCGAATTTAAATTCATATACTCTTGTCTGTGCACAAAAAATAAAAAATGTAAATATAAACAAAATATAAATTCATACACTCTTATTAATATCCGTTGGATCCCGCGAAAAATATAATAAATCTCTCTGTTATATTAATCACTGTTAATATTATAATACGTTCTTTTCGCAACTCTGCTCTTTCCTCCTAAAGCTTGATCTCTACACACAATTTGGAAATCTAACGTTCTGTGAGTTTAATGAGTAGTGAACGATGAATCGTTCGAAGATCAGGGAATTACAAAATCACAATATTTTTGTAACCGGCATTGTGTGAATAATTCGTTGAATTAAACTGTTTTTTGGAGTTAAGATTTTATGTTTTTATGACTTTGAAAACTTTCAGTTACCAAAATGTATATTTCACTGAAACCATTGATCGGTGGTTTCATTATTTCTACGTTATTTATGGAAGTTATATATCCATTTATGGTAGTTATTTTAAATAAGTATAATATAATAAAGGTAAGTTTGTTTTGATATTTTGTTGTATATTTTTATTAATTTAAATAAGTTGCTGTCAACATATACCAACTTTTGTATATTGATATGTGATAATAATTTTGTAAGCATATTACTGAGGTTAAACTTACTATTATTTATTTATTTTGTTATATGGTATATTCAGAGATGTGTTGACTGAATTGTAATTGAAAAATTTTACATTGACTTTATCATTAAAATAATTTACATTTCTGAAATTGTTCTAGTGAATCCAGAATATTTGAAAAAAAAATTACATGTGCACTTTTAGTAAATTATTTATCATCGTGTTTGAAAATAAAAATTTATCTTTGCAATGTTTGAAAATTAAAAAAAAAAAATTATTAGATTCCCCCCCACTATAGAATATGCACATTTCATCTCATTAATCTTATCAAATTTTGATTTTATTTCATTTTAAAACGTAATAATTTTCGTTTTCTTCACATAAAGTATTGACCATTTTAATATTACTATTTTTTTTTTTTTTCCATAAAATAATTATAACCGGGTAGTTTATAATAAATTACAATTTACTTTTGAAGATGTACTGAATGTGCATAGCAGTAGCACTGCGTAACGTTTTTAATAAAAAAGACTAAAAGGAGAGCAGGGATGATTTTATTATGATGTTAAAGAAATAATTTCAGGAAATTACATAACTTAAGTTTATTAATTTCTGGTAAAACGCATAACAATATTGGCTCATACAATTAAAAAACATAATAATATAGTGGAAATATAAGAAATTAGATGTTGTGATACCATTTTTTTAGTTTCTTTTTTTACAATGTAGTTTTCTGTTACTGTGTTTTTTCTCTTTCTTTTTCAATATTAATATACTATAAGAAAACGCTTAATATTAAATTTAATAATTGTGAAGCTTGAAATTTAAAGTGAAATTTTTATTTTGTATTTCGGATGAAAATACTCGTATTTGTTTCACTTATTTTTTTGCTCCATAAGATATATTTTTATGATAGCTTTTTCAACTAATAGTTTATTAACAAATACAGTAAAACTCCGCTAATTCGACCTAATGCGGACCGCAGTCGGTGCGAATTAGTGAAAATTTCGAATTATGGAACGCTTATAAAATCATATGTAATCTGAACTTTTACGAACATCGTGTACTTCATTTAGATAAATCTCAAAGCGTAAGTATATGTAATAATTTAAGTCGATGAATTCAGTAATAAATAAGTATAAAAATGAAAAATTTTAATTACTCTGTTTAATTTTAATAAAAATCTTTAAAAACAATAAATATAGTACTGTACTATACTTATATTATTTACAAGATACCTTTTTGTTTGAAAAAGTCTGAAATTTTTTTTTGAGTGTATTGTTTTTGGATTTCTTTTGACATAATGTGCTGCTTCATTTCGTTTAACATAAAGAAATATTTATTAAATTCACTGTTTGTATTACACAACTTTAATAATGAATCAACGTGATTTTTAGTATCAGTTAGTTTTATAGTCTCTTCTTGGATTTCTTCGCAGTTGTCTTCCTTAATATTAGAAGAATTTTGTTGCACATCCCCAACTAAACGTTCATTTACGACAGTCGCTTTATCTTCTTCCGTCTGGACAGGGTACTCAAATTCATCTTCATCATCATTTAACCAGTTCCGTATTTCTGCCACATTCTTCATTAGCATTTTGTAAAATATTTATATACTCGTTTTCTTCAATTTCGCTTACACAAAAATTAATACGGCAGCATTAAAAAAAAGTTTATTTTTTTGTCAGTCCGAATTAGCGAGATTTTACTGTGTTAAAAATTGTGTTGAATTATCTGTTTCCGGATAGCTTCCTTTTCTTTACTTTTACTGTCTTATAATTTAAATAGTCTTTAGTAATATATTTTGTATTTTGTTAACAATAATTTGTCTAGTCATGATAGGTTGAACAATTTCAGCTTTATCGTAAGAATAATAATAATAATAAAAAAAGTGTATTCATCTTGTTTGCTAATTAGTTAATAAAAATAATGAAAATAGCGATTAAGTCTAAGCTGCTAAATTTTTTTCAAATTATTCAGTAGAATAGATTTTACAAAATGTCAGTAACGAATTATTAGTTTATGTATATTATTAATACAGTATTATTACCACTTTAACATATAATAGTGAACATTTTATGTGTCGCATGTTTTCAGAACTCATCCAGATTTGTTAGTCTACGCTATAAAATTGATTTGTAAAATGAGTGCTCTCCTCCCTCTACCAACAATCGTACAACACCCTATCAAGTACAGGCAAAATATTAACATCTTGTATCGTATTCGAAATACGAGTATAATAAGAAACTGTAATATTAATTTAAGTTAGACACATTTATCGGTTTTGTCTGAAATTAGATTCGTTATTTAAAATTTCAGCAATTTGTAAAATAGAAAGGATTATTTTTTGGAGAAGTAAAAAATTAATTTTTTTTTCAAAACCAGAGGAATTAATTTAAATATAAGAACAAAAAAATTTAAAAACCATAACAGAAAAAATAATTAAAAGGTGAAAAGATAAGAGCCTGATAGACGTTGATCTGCAAATTAAACTGGTTTATTGTAAATTATGAATAGGTCTTACTTTAGTTATCGAAAATATGAAAAACTCTTCCGTAGTGTTCAGAATTATTTGTCGAGTATGGCAAATTTTTATTGTGCACTACATCGTATCGAGAAATGAAACCCTACTGCTAAGTTAACCAGTGTAAACGTAAAAGTTCTGAACGCTTGTTTTGGTACAGCAAAAGTAATGATTTTTACATTTTTAAATGAAACTGTACGTGTAGAGTTCTCAAATGAATATTTTCTCGCCGATTGTGTTTATATTTATATATTTTGGCGCGTGCATTTATTAAAATTTTTGTTTTGATAAGATAACGGAACGTGATAAAGTAAATGTTGATGTGGACAGCGATAGCGATATTTCTGATCATGATGATTCCAGCAGTGATTACAGTGACGATAGTGAAATTATTTTAGATGAAGAATATAAAATGGTCATTGTAACGCACAAAAAAAGCGTTAATCTTGTTCTGCAAAAGGTAAAATTTCATTATTAATTTCCATTTAAATGATAGCATAGTGCATGACTGAATTTCCGTATAACGAAGTAAACCGAGACTACTGACAGAAAGTTTGATGTAAGCTAAATTCGTTGAAAGGAGTGGAATATAATACTCTACATGCACTCTAGCATAAAATCATCAGATTTAATAAGTTTTATCTCATTAATTATTGAACAGATAGGAAGTAAATTGTAACAAACACGGTGAAATCAAAAATTTTGAAAGAAACATAAAAATCGTAGTTTATTACAAAGTACATTTTCGTATTGCGGAGAACTTTTTTTTAATAATGAAAATATCGATGAACAACGAAAATCAGTGGTTTGGGAATGTAATGAAAATAATGTTATTTGTTGTTTTTTTTCTAATTTTGCATCTGAGGAATCATTGTACTCATACATATGACAATTACACCGCTAAATTAACTATAATTGTTTAAGGATGAGATGCAAAAATAATGTCAGTTTCGAAGGATCATTTAATTTTCTAATTTATTAAACTTTAAGAATCCTATAATCATGAATCGAAACGTTATTTTTTATGTTGAACTTCTTTGTACAAAGGTTAATTTTAAAAAAGTGATTTAAAGTTATATAATCCTAATTTCGCGAGTCTCCGTAGATATATTCTTCGCCATTTTCAAAATCCATTTAATCAAAAAATATAAACATATGTCATCATGTATTATTAAAACTTTAAATTAGTGAAAATGATTGCTGTTTTTATCGAATTTCTTGTTATGAATGACTGGAGCATGTAAGTTGACGTTATTTAATTTTGCTGAGAAGAAAGTCAAAAAATTGAAAACTACGTTTATGCATACGTTTTAAAAATAATTAAATATAAATTTTTTAATACGGTCGTTAGTAAAATAAAAATATGATAATCTCCATTAATAATACTCGATTCTCTCTGCGAGTTCGAAATAGATCAACGAAAAAAGTTTTTAGCGTTGATATAATTTTAATATAAGCGGGGATAATTTTAAATCAGATGATCTATTGAACCATGAAATGTTTTCATCGAAATCATTTAAAAATAATTTAATGGAGCGAATAAGAAGAACAAAAAAGACTGTTTTATTATTAAGAAAAAAAAAAGATTAAAATTGAAAATAATTTAATTAGTAGGAATAAAACAAAAAATATAATTAAATTGATATATAGGCAAATGTTTAACCTGAAATAAAATTATTAGCTGCAGCGTGAGGTAAAAATGCCTTACTAGTGTGATTTACTCAAGCTACGGTGTTCTGAAGTTAAAATATTATTTTATATACATATGTATTTTAAGATGCTAGAAAAAGATAGTTCATTTTATATTGCATTTTATGGATAAAAGTAAAAAATGAAAATTATGTGATAAAAACAGTAGCTAATTATACTGGTTATGAATTTATACAAAATTTTAGGATTACCTATGTGTAATGTTGCTCATTACATATGGGCCAGATTTAAACAGTCAAGATAAATATATATTTGTATATAAAAATGCCAATCTTATGATTTATAAATTTTAGATAAATAAAAGCATTGTTTTTTCGTTTTTCGTAAGTTACAAACTAGAAATCATTACGGTTAATCGATTATTCTGACAGTTTGCAAACATTCCGTGAACAGTTAAATTTCTAGTCATCAATTTGGAAATAAGCTATAGCTGATGCTTTTGTGGTATTACGCACGCCTGATATTTCTGATTAGTTTTTGATTATTTCGTGAACAAAACCATTACAAAAAGCTGAGAAAATAACGCAATTGATGTATTGTATTGCAGAAAACTTATCCACTTATTGGTTTAACGTTAATTTGAAATCTGAATGTTATACTAAATAAAAAAATGTATTTTAATACCATATGATGTAGAAGTTAATTGTAGAGACATTATCAAATACGTATATAAATTTATAATTTATTTAATGTTAATCTTATTTCTTGTTAATTTTAAATGTAAATATCAAACTGAATAAAAAAAAGTGTTGACTATTTCATTACCTGGAAAAATAAAAAAAAATATTAATTCTGAGTAGCAATAAGGAGCAGAGGTAGAGTTTGATCTGATCATGGTACAGAAATATACCGAACTAGATGAACCACTTTAGATAACACTATATTCGTAAAATTATTTATTTAAAGTGTTATTTGAAAAATATGATGTTTACACCGAGAACAAAACATGTCAAATAAAATGTATGAAAGTAATGAAAAATGAGATATAATAAAACCAAAGTAAACCAATAAACATTGAATATATATCATTTTAAATTGCATAATATTTTGTTGAAGTACAAATATGAACAGCGAATTTATCATTGTGTATGTTCCCTTTTTATTTTAATTTATTAATATTTCGATTTAAAAAAAAAAAAATTATTACATAACATTATTTGTTTAGGTTTAAGGATTTTAACGTTTAGATTATATTTTATTAATGGATGTATATATACATCCATATCACTTAATGCAATATTTCCACAATTAAACGAGGTTATTTTTTGTTTTGATTATGATACTTTTAGAACGGTTAAATTGATTAAAAAAAAAAATTAACTAAAACTTATATGTTAGAATGTCTTTTTTAAAATGTGCGGAAAATGATAACCCTTTTTTCCGAAATATTTTTAAAACTAAACTCATTTCAGTTTTATAGTACTTTTAAATTTATGTATAACGAATTCCATTACTTTTTAAGATTATCTAAAATTATTAGATTTTTTTTTTTATATATATATATATATATATACTCTCTACCGCCGGTAGGTATTCATACCACAAACAGCAGTGTTTATAACATATAATAGAGAACAATTTTAGCCAACCGAAGTACAGCCCAATCTATCCATTGAAAGACTTGGACATGTAATGTTTCATTTCTCTCTTACTTATTATGTTTAATGAAAAGGAAAGTTAGGTAATTGGAATCGCATCTTAGCACCATTTTCTTTTTGGCCTCCTGGCTGGATTTCTCGGCAGAGTGCTTCTATACATTTTTCTAATGTTTGGGTTACAGTGATGTGATAATTTGTTGAAAAATTTTTCTTACTGTTCTTTGTGGGTTTCTTCGACGAATGGTATCCTTAGATCATTGTGCAAAGTCTTGTTAGATACATACTTTGGGGCTCCTGTCAACGTTCGCAAAATCTTAGACTGTTGCATCCGCTGCAAGTTTGATCTGCTAGCACCACCGTACTGCTTAATTTCGTATTTCCATATCGGTGCGATATAGGTTAAATGTATTTGCCTTTTCAATTTCAGACTTAGTGGTGAGTAACGACTTATTGTTAGTGTAGTGGATATAATATCCTAGCACGAACCATTATCTTCGTTCGCACATATGCTATATGATATCGCCACGTGAGCCGCCTATCCAACATGATTCCTAAGTACTTTAACATTTCCGATTGTTGTACTGGTATTGCCATATTGTTCATTTTTACATTGGGACACAGGACCCGTTTGTTTTTAAACATAACTTGTTTGCATTTCTGCTCGTTAAACCCGATGCGCCAATCTCTGGTCCATTCCTGAATCCTGTTTACTTGTTGTTGTACCGCCATAGTCGCCGACGTTGGATTGACATCGGAAGATAAGATGATTATTAGATAACCTATAGAAATTCTCCTCAATTTACAATACTCATTATCTCCATTATTGCATGAAAAATTACGCATTATACAAAATTGCGAATTTCACATACTACTGATAACACACCCATAAATATCAAATAAGAATGTAGTATAAAATCTTTCAATCAGTTTTTAAAGAATAACTACATACTTTTCAACTGTTACTATGAAAATATATTATTTTAAATTTTTACAGTGAAAATTATAGTTTAATTTTATACTAAGATTTTAATTTCATTTACAAACATGATATCGAATTCTTTTTGAAATATTTGGTAAATGAATCATGGTTCGCAAATGTATGCAACTTTCTAATTGGTTCAAACCCTACCTCTACTTCTTTTTGGTTATAAAAGAAAAATATGCGTCATGTTTCTATTTGCGCAAATAAAAGGACTACTAAAAAAAAATGTACTAGGTGTTAATCATAAGAATGAAAATTTAATTTTTAAAACAAAAAAAAAAATAAATAAATGAATAAAGCGGAGACAGAAAATGTTCTAAAACTAAGTACCGGTTTATCTGAGGGTGTATTATAAAAGATATAAGAATAGGAGAATCAACATTTTTGTCAAGTATAGAACGTAAGTTTTATTACGAGTACAATTTGGAACCGAGATGGAATGTAAGAGGAAAATTTTTTAATAAATTTCGACGAAACAATTACATTTTTAACAAAGGGGCACAATTTGAATTACAGATTTTAAAGAGACATTCTAAGAAATGTAAATCGATATAATGGCAAGTTAGGCCTGTTGCCGATTGCAGCGAGGAATGTAAAATGTGTAATGTTTTTAATCTGAAAATCGATTACTGTACATTTAAATGTAACACTGTCCATTTCAGCGAGAAATAGTCGAAAGAGGCGAGCGAGCAAAAATAAATAATTCCTTGCTCGTTGAGCGAGTTTTTCAAAACACATATCCCGCACTTCAAGTGTTCCATATACATATTTAATATAATATTTGTTTTTTATATAACATTTCTTCGCCATTTTTAATTTATATATATATATATATATTTTTTTTTTTTTTTTTGTTTGTAACTTGTATAAATATTTTTTTATTTAATAATTTCTATACAATGGAAAAACTAATTGAAATGATTAGGAAATATGAATTTTTATATTGCACAAAAACTTGAAATAAAAGATGCTAAATTATTATTCAATTTTGATCCTACATAAATATATAAATGTACCATTAGATCCTATGTAAAGTGATACAAAAGTTTGGAACAAGTTCAATGCTATTTATAAATGTAATATGCATCAATTTTTGTTGTCTTAATATTTCTAACATATATAAAGAGTTTGATTTTTAGTCTATATTAATATCCTAAGTATTTAATTTGTTGCTGACTAAACGAGTAACACTTTATTACATAATAAACTTCGTTAAATATTAAAATGAAAACAAACGTAAAAGTAAAAGACTGAAAAAAAATTTGATAATTTAATCGTAAACTGTTATTTCCTCACTCAGCGAACTCGTTGCAATGAACAGTCGAAAAAAACACATTTCATATTCCTCGCTGTAATGGGCAACGGGCCTTAATTTCGAAAGTTGTCGTCACCTTCTCCAGAAGAAGTCTAAACAATAATCGATAAATTTAGTATATAGAAAAGAAGAAAATCAGTTGCTTGGTGCCATGACTTCTCCATTACACCAATTCTCACGCACTGAAGAATTGTCAATGCTTTTTTTATATATATTTATTTATGAAATGCACAATTCCACATAATTTTATTCGAAATTACAGCTATCGGAAATTTTTTGTTGTTACTGTAAAAGCCCAATGTGTATAAGATAATTTTAAAAAGAGGAAATTATAAGAAAAAATATTCTGAAATTAGAAGGCAACTTATCATTTTGATGATGTCTATACAAAAAATAATTTTTATATATTTTTAAATGAATATTTTGAATAAATAACCGTAAATAGGTTTTAAATTTTGTATTTAAAAATTTGTAATGTAGTGTTTATTTATTTTTTTTTTTAGCATGTTTCTTCCTTAATAGATGGAAAAACCTTATAAATTCTAATTGCAGGAAAAACATTTTAATTTCAGTGCGTAAATGGTACTATATTAGCCTATAAAAAATTGGAAAAGTTTGATAAGCAGAAATTATTTAAATGGGCTAGGTGTGGACAAAAGAAGATATTCCTGCAAACAAAAAATAAAGAAGAAATAAATAATATATACGAAGCCGCTACGCAAAAGAAAGTTTTAGCTGTTCTTTATGAAACTGAAACTGATGATCAGAAATTTTTAGTAATTGGTCCAGACAGTGAGGATCGAATTAATCAACTGACGGGTCATCTTAAACTGTTTTAAACTGAAATAGTACGGTATTGTTTTATTTACATTTATTTTTACGCATTTATACGTTACCATAGTTTGTTCCAGAAAAATGCACAAATCGAAAAAAAATTCTATAAAAATGAATATTTCAGCGTAATTGCCAAATGTTTACTATTGTTTATATTCAAATTTAAGTTTTTATTTCTTTACTTGGAATGATATGTTTTAATTAAAACATATTTCACAATCGTTATATGTGTACGTGCATCTAACTAGGTCCCACATTATCGGTAAGGAGTTAAGCCCAGTACGGTATACTAGACAAAATTTCTGATCGATTGAGACCTCACGGAGCCTTCTAAAAACTCACCGAGATATTTGCAAGTTGAAATTTGAAAAAACATACTTCTGAGAAAAACGAGTTTAGAGTTTTGGTTAAAATTTTCAACTGCGAATGCAAATATCTCAAAAAGTTTTGCACTTAGAAGACTCCGGGAGGTCTTATTCGATCAGAAATGTTGTCTAGTGTATCGTACTGGGTGGAACCTGGGCATAAGTGGATATTGACAAAGTAGGACCTTTTCAAGAAATCTCAAGTTTGCAACAGAATAACGAAATTTCACATGTTTTTTTTTACCGTTTTCAAAAACGTTACACTTTTTATTCTAAATCATAGCTTCTACTTAAACATCTTGATAATTATTTGTTACTTATTGGTCGACATTACACGTTTTTTCTTTACATCACCATCGTTCTCAGCTTTACGTCGTGTTGTTTTTGAAGTTTCCGATTTTACTGTAGCCTTCAGTGTTCTTTTTAATCTCTTTTTCGGCGTCGATGTTTCGAATTTCGCTGCGGCTGTCGGTTCAGTATTGGAATGTTTAGATTTTTCAATTTTTTCAGTAGTGAGATTCAGGTTTTTGGACATAGAACACAAACGCGAGGTCGGATCACACTGCGGTTTGTGGCATTGGAAAGAACAGGGTTTACTCTATCAGAAACGCTAAAAATCCCAAAATCAACCTTTCTGACTTAACATCCCAAAAATCTCTGCCGTTCCGTAAATAAATTCGAAAAACTGAGGACATGCCTCAGTAGGTGCTAATTTTACCGACCACAGTTATGGTGTTTTCTGTGATTCTCACCAATTTTTAAATTTTGACCAGGGTGTATCAATCATTTATTGTTTAACTGTAATAAATACGAGCATGCTATTGGTCGCTTCTTTAATATGTTAATCTTCCTGGGATGTTCTCCCCCATATATAATGTTTCTTACTTATTATCTTGTACCCCGATGCTATTGTAGCGGTATTGTTCAAATTTATTATTAATAACGGCATTACTATTTAGTGCTGAAAGGCCGGGTTCTTAGTTCTAATGTAGCTAATAACTGGCATCTTCGGGAGTTTTGCTACTACCTTGCTAATTACTTGGTTCTAAACCTATATCCTTAACCTACTGCAATCCAGTCACACCCCGGTGCCTGTTGCACTTGGGATGTGATATAGTCAGCGTTAATTTTATATTCTATCCTTTTTGGCACTCGTGGGCTATGCCATATTATTGCGGCCATGTGTGTTCGAATTGTATTGTAAACGTTTAATTATCAGTGTTAATTCCATATCCTTTTTGACATGTGTGGGCTATGTTACGTCATTGCGGCCATATTTACTCGAACTTTATTGCTAACGATATTCTTTACTCTTATTCCATGACCGTTTAGGATTCAATCTACTTATTTATACACATTATTCTGTTAGTCTAGCTTATTTGTAGAAGTTGTTTAGTGGCCAGATGGTTTCTCGCCGGGGCAAAAAAAAAAAATGGGACCTAGTTCAGACGCGGATGGGTGATTTTAAATTTACCGGAATTTATCGAAACTCTCAGTACCTTCAATAAAAAATTTCTCTCTTGAGGGGATGGGGTCAAATTTTTTTTGGAAAGCTTATTAGAACGATCTGAAGAAAATACAGTTGTGCAATTTTTGTTGTTGACATTTTCCTATTATCTTATTCATAACTTGATGAAAAAATAAAAAGTAAACACTTTGAAAATTGAATACGATTATAAAATATACTTAGAATACCTGTGTAACAAGCATTAAAACTAAAATAAAATTTTTTTTTTCAAGTAAATTCATGAATAACGACAAACAGTTAAACTAAAATAACAATTCCTTCTTATGTAATTTTGACTGATTTGCTACTAAGCCGATTACTTCATTGGAGTCAACATTCAGTAAAACGTCTTTTTCGATGCTCATTAACATACAGCTAGACGGTAAGTTTTGCTTTAAACTTGTCCGTAAACGATTTTTTATATACCTTAATTTTGAGAAACTGCGCTCGCAAGTGACTTCAGTCACTGATTTTTTTATCAAATATTTATAGGCTAAGCCTATATTTGAATAAGCTGTTGTTAAAAAGCTGTATTTTTCCAACATAAAAAAACAACATACAACGAAATTTCTACATGCTGTTTTTGAGTCACATTTTTTTAAATCAATCTCAGTTTCGTCTTCCAATTCTGAATCTATTGGATCTATTTCTTCGTCGCTGAAATCGTCGTCTAAATCTACTGTTGGAACATTTTTTACGGATTCTGGCAAATTTTTCTTTAAAATGGATCAATTTTCGGCAACATATAGTAGCTAACTTTTTTGAATTTTCTACTGTGGCTTCCTCATCAAACTTTTTCAGAACGTTGCTAAGGGGCTGAAGCATCTCTACTGATAAAGTATCGGCAGAATCCTTAACTTTTTTGAAGTCATTTGAAAACGAAGTTACTTTTTCGTTGAAATATTTTACCAATTCATTACATTTCATAAAATCTACTCCGGGAATTTTACAAATATTTTGATAAAGAAGTTGATATTTCAAAAATTTTCAAATATATTTGACTTGTTAAAATTGTTTCGGATTTTAATCAATTTTCTTTGAAATTACTAGCCTTAAAACGTGCATCGGCTCTAAAATGAGCATAGTTTTCGATTTCTAAAAGGGATTGTATCACGGAATCACTAACACATGTTTGCTTTACCAGCGAGTTTCATTTATTTTTGATAAAAGTCTTTTTTTACCACTGTACTTACGCCAATCATTCATTCTCTGGTATGATTCTTTAAAAAAATTGGCGATCTCGTTAAGAAGTCCAAACAAATCGATTGCAGGCGTTGTATTTTTGGTTATATCGGTAATAAATAAATTTAAAACATGTGCATAACACCAAACATTCAATATTTTGGTTTTTTCTGCAACCATGCAGTAAAACCACTGTAAACACCTTTCATATTGGCTGCACCATCAGTTGCCGCATCTATACATTTTTTTACATCAATTTTATTTTCAATACGAACTTCAATTAATCACAGCGCTTTCAGTGTTGTAAAAAAAATTTCAGAAAAATCGGAAAAATTTACTAACTTTATTCGCCACCATTTCGGCGTCGCGGCGCTGAAAGCTTCCGGCGTACCGGGAAAAATCCTAAGTAGCCTTATAGCCTATTCGCGCCTTACCTAGTTAGATGCACGTACACATATATTTAAGAAAGAAAAAAAATCTTACGCGCGTATATTAATTCATTAATTAAATTAATTAGTCTCGAAGTCATAATTTGGTGGACGGTATATTGATTTTTTTTCATCAGCATACATTCGCTAAGCGCTTCTAACGAAAGCAGAATGTCTTCTCCTGGTACAGAAAAACAGATAAGATTCTTGATGCCGTATATAAATATAATCATACAATAAATAAGTGTGCATTATTATTCGACATCTCTGTTAAAATACATAATTTTTATAGATGGTTGTTTTAAAATAACACTAATTTAGTTTAAAATAATTATTTTCACTACAGTTTCCGCTTTTCATTATTTTAAATTGCGCCTTTTTATAAAATGATTTTTAATTTTAGTTTTTTTCGCTCTGTTTTGGTTTTTAATTTATTAATTGAATCGTCTACTTGTAAATTTTGCACAAAAGATTAATGTAGTAATGAAAGTTTAAAAATACATTCACATACTATAGTAAGACTTTTGGATGGAGCAAAAGTACAGTTTTATATGTAGTTTAAAATTGAGATTAGAATTCATACGAAAATACATTTATTAAATTCTTTGTAAAATATTAGGTTTATTTAATTTATTAAAAATTACAATCTGGAAATTTCTCTATGCGTACTTTATAGACTTGAAAAGAAACAATAATTTTCTTAAAACCAAAGTGTCAGTGTTTTAGTTAAATTAAAATTGTGTTATAAATATAAAGTTACTTGTTTATTTTAAAGTATTTTATAAATTATTTTTCACATTAAATAATAAAAATTTTAGAAATGGGCACTTTTATCTTAAAATAAACTTTTAACTACAGTTATGTTTATGTGACTATTTAATAAAAATTTTAACATTATATTTTTTTTTAAATATGAATTTATTTAATATGTTTTTCTATGTGAGGAGGGACATGTAACTAAAACCAGCGATAGTAATGGCGTCGTCTAATGGCGAATAACAATACAAAATAGATTTAAAAGATGGTGTTGTAAATGAGAAAATTTTTCAAAAATTATTTTAATATTTCGAAATAAAAAATTAGCCGGTTAAAAAAGAATGAATAATTTAATAAAACGGTAGGAATAAACATTTAGTAGTATTTTAAATTGAAAAGTTAAATAAAATGTCTGTGCGCATTTAAAAACTATATATAAAGCTCACAATGTATTTTATGTAACAGAAATAACAAATATTATGTATAAGAGGAATTAACTTTTTTTAAATATTTTATATTTTCAATAGGATATTGCTATTATTTTCGTATGTTCATTATTTTTTTCAAAGTATTTCCATAATGAACGAATGTTTAATATTTTTGAATGTATTGTACTGGGCGGTAATATTTTATTATCTTTGTTGGTTATACGTCCATTTATATAATACTTGAAGTAATAAGATATTTTGAGATCTATTTTGGTTTAAGAAACAAAAAATCGGCGTTCATATTTATAACAACCGCAGTATTTTAATTTGTTTAAATCGTCTTTATCTCTAATTCTTACCACTGATTGTGAGAACAGTCTTAATAAATATTTTCTCATTTTTTACCCAAATTATCTTTGCCCTATATTTTAGTTTGATAAAATAATTGTTTATTATGTCTATTCAAGTTTTAGTTTATACATATCAATGTAGCTTTGTGATTATTCATCACATATCTTATGGTTACCTTTTTCCATTTACTAACTGGTAGTTATTCTGTTTTGCACAATCTAGTTTTGCAGTAATTGACTTAATTTCTCCACTTCTTGCTAGTAATCTGTGTGCAGCTTAAACTCCAATTCATTGATCTGTATATGTCAAATATGTCAGAAATTGTGATTAATTGTTTCAAATTTTCATTCTTAACTCCCAGAACCCCATGAACTTCTATATTGCCTTCCTTACTGCGTTGATTTAAGTCGTCGATTTGAATTTTGAGTTATCTTAATTTAGCATCATTTTCATTGTTTTTTTAGAATAATGTTTAAATATATTTTGTAATTGTGGGACAAGGTTTTCCAATTCTTGATTTTTAACTTTTCTTTTTTTGTACATTAAAATCATCAATTTTTTACCTCCTTCAGTTCATGTATAATACAATTAACATATTCAATTATGCCGCCATCAGTTGTTTTTCTTTCATGTTTACAGTTAAATTAATAATAAGCAAGCGAAATTATGTATTTTTTGTGATGTATGAATTTTAATAGGATATACTTTTTATTTCATTTAGTTTCATTAGTTGCCAAAAACCCAGACATATTTTATATAAATACGTTATTCTATCAATTATTAGTGTTCAGGGCTGATAATTAATAATGCATAAATTTGCTATCTCACTTAACATGTGTGAACACGAAATACCATATACTACACAACCAGAGCTCACATAAAAAAAAAAAATTAAACACATCTGTTCAATTGATACAATTAAAATTTTTTTGTATTGATGTATTAACTATATTTATTAAAAATTTTGTGTAGTACAGAAAAGTACTTTATGAGAAAAAAAGTAATAAACATAATGCCAAAAAAGTATCTAGTAAAGTGAAATGTGAAGTTCCTGGAAAAAGTAAATTATGTAAAATATTTTCATGTGTATATACTGGTCATAGATAACTCCTTACATAGTTATATCCTCAGAAATATATCCACTTTCAGACACAGCCAGATATGTTTCTGACAATGTGATTTAATTTATCTCAACTTCAAAAGACGTCACACAATGAACAAATGTCATTCCAGACACAGTCAGATTTACCTCGGATGGGGTGATTTAATATATCTCAACTCCAAAAATCGTTAGCTATGCACATGCACATTATGTTCAAGGACGTCCTGTTACTTTGCGTGTTTGGAGTAGTATACAGTGTTAGAGTTAAATATGCAACAAAGATTGTAATTATACACTAGGTATGAGATATGTGACTCTGGCAGAGTTAGGGTTGAGAACGGATATATATCCGCAGTTGGAAAGGACACATATATATCCAAATCCTCTAGCAAAGATAATTTGTATCTCTAGTGTGCATTGCTCTGATTATTAAATATTCTTGGTTTGTTATATAGGTAGTTTTCTTGGAACTGATTTAATGGATAATAGCATGATATGTTGAAGGTTAACAAATAGAGCTATCTACTCTATATTATAAGCTTTATTTTGTTTTATCTCACTTTCTCTCAACCTGCACGCCCTCATGTTTTTGTAATAGCAGGAACTTGCATTTATGTAGTATGCCTTAAATATATTTATATCCTTATCTGGGTATACATGTTTTATTTATATATGGGAATAAAATGTCACACAGAAAATTGATTATTAGTCATTTCCAAAATTATTTTAAAAAGATAAATAAATACTAACGTTTGTTATTATTATTGTTTTTGTTTAGGAAAAGCTCTAAAAATCTTTGCCCGATGATGAATGTGTTGTATTGATTTTGTTTAATTTTCATGACACCAACATACTTCGTCAATACTTGTGGTATGCAACATCATCACTAATAATTAAGATACCTAAATGAAAATCTAAATTTGTTTGAAATTTCAGTGATTTCAGTTTTTTGCATTTTTTTTGAGAGGAGCAAAATATTTTTTTTTGTAATTGTAATTTTTTTTACACTATTGTAATATAAATGTAATATACATTATATATATATATATATATATATATATATATATATATTAAAAAAATCTAATTATAGTTCATATAGATTATAAATTTTGTTATAATTCTTTTATAATATATTCAATTTTGTGATTCTATTTTGCATTTATAATTGTAAGTTTAAATATAATATTAGCTATGTGGCAAACTGCCGTCACTAGCCTTGTGTGGTCTGAAAACTGAACACTGTCAACCAAAGTAGGTATGAATTTCTTCAGTTTCACAGCTTCATTGAAATTAGTTTTTTGTCTACAAGGACAATTAACAAAAAAAAAAAAGTAGAATGTGTAATGTTATATATAAGATACAGTGGTGAAAGCAAAATATGCCAAAATGAGCGGTTTGCAACATCCTTTAATAATTAAACTATAATGAAACTGAAATCTGCTAGGCAACAATATTTTCCAGCTCGAGTTCGATCATTGTTACATATATCCTAGTCTAAAAATAGTTCCATTGAACAAAAGAAATATCTTCTCGTAGCATGATGGAGCAAAATAAGACTGAAACTGCTGACTTATAATTCAGGCCGTTCTAATCTGTTTCAGTATATAGCAATACCTGTGCTGATATAAATAAATATATTATGTATAGATATTGTTACAATATTTTCCATTCATTTATTGTTTTTTTGTTATATATATTTTTTATACATGCTTAACACACTATTTTGAAACTACTATCATGTAGGTTACATGCTGATTGGCTAGGACAGCTAGGAAAGATCCCTTTTTTTTTTAGAAAGTATCAGCTAGGTCAGTGCTGCTTTTACATATTCGTTTATTGTTGTATCCAGATATCTGGAAGTACTCACTGTTGTTCTCTTTTGCACCACAGTCTATTTTTCACATTTGTCGTGTTATTAAATTGTTTGTTTTATTAATGTCAATTTAACATTGAGCAATGAATACAATTTTTTGTATAATCATTTTAATTTGTTAATTGTTTTTTATTTGTGAAATAAAATGTCTTTTTTTACGAATTTAAAGTCATAAGTCATTTTGAAGTAAACAGTAATGACCCTCAGCACTCGCCCATTTTTATATGTGGATGCTCAACATTATACCAAATTATAAAATCATCAGATAATTCTGACTAGATATAATTATTTGATTACACATAACTTTATAGTCATTTATTATATTTGTTTTTTCTTGCTGTAACCGCACTTTTAAATTATAAGATTTTAAAAAACTCTTTAAAAGCTGTTAAATTCAGTTACATACGATATATTTGTTATTATTACACGAACATAAATGCGTTCAATTTACACAAAATAAGTATATAACGTCAATTATAAAACTTATTACACGTAAAACATCAAAAATTAAAAAATATAAAATAAGTCCGACCGGTTTCGTCTTCGACATATTCATATTTAATTTTAAATTCATTGGAATCATGAGTAGAAAATAAAGCAATAATTCATTTAAACATATGATTTTTTTCTTAAGAATATTCAAAATGGACAGAATTTGAACTTTAATAACAGTTATTATTAATTCTTAAATTTCAAAACCGTATCTTTCTTAATTTGTTACAAATTACTGTGAATAAGGATCTTATTTAGTCATCACTGTGAGAACACACGATATAAAACCTATTAATTTATATTAATTTACTATTTTATTTGAAGTTTAACATTTTAATTACTTTTCTTCTGCTTTGATTAACGCGCCGTGTACTGCCGCCTAGGCCAGAGGCACGGATAAGATAATAGACGGAGTGAAATAGGTTAGTGATCTTGAGAAAACGTAGGAGGCATTCAATTTTCTCGTGACGATGAGACGGGGTTTCGAAAAGGTTGGAACTGGAGAATTTGTGCTCGGTAGAAATTATAGGTGGGACAGCTGAAGAGTAAATGTTGGATTGTGACAGGAGAATTGCAATTGGAACACAGAGGGATAGGTTGTCTGGAGGAGGTGACTATGAGTGATTTTGGAGTGACCTAGGCGGAGTCTTGTGACAACGATTTCATTCCTTCGATTGGTGAATAATGAGGTTTTACATAGTCGAATAGTATCTCGAATTGACCGTTGCTTGTTCGTGTTTGGGATGTTGGTCCACTGTTTTTTCCATGTTTGCAGTGATTGTTGCACTACACGAGCTTTACGATCCATTGGCGGTATTTCAATGTTCGGTACCGGAAAAAACGGTGAGTATCCTTTTGCCGCAGTATCCGCGAATGAATTTTTCTGGATTCCAACGTGTGATGGGATCCATGCGAACGAGACACGGATACTTGTATTATAAAGAGTGCGAATAATTTCCTTCACTATTGGGTGTTGGTGAGGAGAGTTGTATTTTTGAATAAATGCGATCGCGTTTAATGAATCTGTACGTATGAGGTGTGGGGATGGAGGATCAGAAATTATTATATTTTCTATCGCAAGTTTTATAGCAAATAGTTCCGCCGAAAAAATAGTGAATAGTACCGGAAGAGAGTAGCGGAGAATAATTTTTTTATCAGATGCTATTCCACAACCTGTTCCTTGAGGTGGTTTGGAGTCGTCAGTAAAAACTATTTCGCAACTGTCATATTTACTGATCCATGCATTGATATGCGGAACGTAAAATGATGAGACATATTTCTCTTTTTGAGAATTGCTGCAGCTGAAGATCTATTCCGAGATGCAGGTTTACCTATGTGAAAGTGTTGGTGCTATAGTTAGTTGATATGTCGACGATAAAATGAATTGCATCGAATCTAAGATTTCAGTGACTTTATGGATAGTGGACACCGATGTATGAGGTGATGGTCGAAGCGAGTTCAGTGAAGGAAGGTTGACCGACGACTTAGGACTAATCCACGTGTTTAAAATGTTCCGGTCTCTGCTTTCAACAATATTTAAAATTAGTTTTAAAAATGTTATTTCCTACTACTTAAAATAAATATTAAATGAATTAATATAATAATAGAGCACAAACGAAAAAACAGTGAAGGGATCCTATGATTAATTAATTTTTTTATTTAAAGAGGATATGAACCATATAATGCAAATTACAGAATAGGCAATTAAAGGATTTACTACCTGATTATAAATTTTTAGAATTCGTAAATTTAGTTGTGAATCTGGAAAAAAGTTTGTAGCCGATTTCATGGTAGGTGAAGAATTATTATTTTTTTAATTGGCGGATTTTCATCATTAGAATATAGAAAAAGTGCGAAATCTTGAGGATTTTAAAATTTAAGAGCTCAAATTTCAAAAAATATACACACGGAGTTGTAAAACAAAAAAATTAGAAAAAACTACAGTCTTTTTATAGTGAATAAAGCAGGGCTGGATCTAAGAGGGACTAAGCCCCGGGCACTAGCTTCCAGGAGGCTCCGCGCTCTTGAACAGAAAAAAATTTAATTTTCCACGTGCATAATTTAAGTTTTTTCCCCAAAAATACTCAACACTATAAAAGTGCAACATTTTAAATTTGCGTTTTTTATCTTAAAAAGGAATTCAGTTCATTGTTATACATAAAAAAACAACATATGAGTTCATTAATAAAATTATATACTTTTTCTCTATAAAACTTTCTCTTTTTTTCCAATAAACTAAGTGTTATATAAAATTAATATTTTTAGAAATTTTCTAGAATAAATCTAATTTATTGTGTTAAAAAAAATGAATGAGTTCACTAACGTACGTATTGAATAATAAATAAACATTCAACAAATGTATGTGTGTGTGCGTGTATTATCATGAAATATATTTATTTATAAATAGTACACTAAAGCCTTGTAGTCAATTATATTGCATATGCAAAATTTGAACGCTACAATAAAAACACCTAAAAAAAATAGTAATTTCCATAGAAGCCATAAAAATTTCGATTTTCTTTTCTTTTGTCAAAAATTGAAAAGAAATAAATTTATTCTGAATTTCGGCCCATTTAATTTAAGCAGTTATTATTTTGCAGACATTGAGGAGGATGACCCTCACGGATCCGGCCCTGTACACACACACACGCGCACACACATATTACATGTAGTAATGAAATTAATGAAAGTTAAAAGTATACCAATTTTTTGGATGTACTGGATTCTAACGAAAATTTGAAATCTATAAAATAAATCGTAAAAAAAGAAATGGGACAGAAAACTAAAATTATTATAAAATTGTAAGATACAATTATTTACTTTTAGGTCGCTTTTAAACACGAATGATTAATCATCTAGAAACAATACTTTTTTCTTCTGTTAAATTTTTTTCCTAAATAATAGAATATATTAAATTACAAATATCAATAGTAGCTGTCAACAAAATCAACAAAAATGCTAGAAAAAAATAGGCTGCAATTCTGGGTAATATGTGGATAATTTAGAATTTTCAGTTAGCAAAACATCTTTTCACTCTACCAGTATTCTTATTTCATCGCTTGGGCCATACTTTGAACCGGCATATGGTCTGTGTGTGTGTATATTTCCTGTACTATTGTTTCATCAACAACAGCATTAATTGAATCAGACTATAAAATGTATTCCATTGTTCTTTTATTATTTCTTAATTCACAACACTTTTAATCAAATGATTTTGGTATATTAAAACTTTTTCTAATCGATGGTTTTTTACTTTTATCTATATTTACATATTTTTTTTATCAAGCACATTAAAGCTAACGGCTTATATATACTTTTAATGATATAAAACAGGCATTCTTCGCACCACTAATTTGAACTGTCTGGTGTAGATTCAAATTACAACCAATTGTTACCATTGAAAACATTACTTAACAGCCTAAAGGTATCACTAACTAACTAAATTGTGTTTAATCTGGCGATGCTTATATTTAACGTACATCCGGAGTAGCTGCTCGGAATTATAATCGCCTATATTCCTGATAAGCATACTGCTATGGCAGAAACAGCGACGAAAACATTTTTTTGCTGTATTAATTATAAAATCTTTTACATAAGGCAACTATAACTAATTATGCATATTATCTATTTTAGTCCAGCGGGGAACGTTTAAAATACACCGACAACGCCTATTTTGTAGTAATTTAAATTAATTAAAATCGGAGTTTGAAATCGAGCACCAAACTGGAGCTGAATAAGCCAATATTGGTCTAATAATACTTTTATAGATAATAAGCTTGTTTGCGGTGTTTAAGTAAGATCTCCGATTGATAATTGGGCACAAAGCTGCAATGGTTCTATTTCTTTTCGCTTTAGCGTATTTTAAGTGTTCCTTAAAAGATAATCTTTTATCTAGAATTACACCAAGATATGCAACATAATTAGCTACTCCTGGTGCCTTTAATACTCAGTTGCCCTAGTAGGATGGGATATCTACGAGTAAAAAGTATAGTTTCTGTTTTAGTTGGATCAATTTCAATTTTCCATTTTTCCAAAAATTTTAAAACCCGAAAAGTGTGCAGCTGTAGACGATTATAAATGGTAGACGTTTTATACGAGCTAGACTATATAGCCGCATCATCAGCGTATAAAGCTAAACTCGTGTGTTGCAACTTAGGGAAATCGGACAAGTAGACTGAAAAGAGAAAAGGCCCCAGTACACTACCTTGAGGAACTCCTACGACGGCAGTTTTGGTCATTGATTTACCATCTTGTAATGAAACGTAAAAAGTTCTATTGCGTAAATAACTTCTAATTAATTTGATTAGATATTTCGGAAAATTATATTTTAACATTTTGTAAATCAACCCGTCGTGCCAGGTCGTGTCAAATGTTTTTCAAATAGAATTAATGCAGTGTGTTTGTTTATATTAAAGTTATGCGTGACATGATCAGTGATTCTAGCAACTTGATGCGTAGGAAAATAACCTGATCTGAAACCAAATTGCTCCACTAGAAGTATGTTATTATTATCGGCGAAATTACGAAGCCTGATGGGTAGAGTCTTTTTCTGGTTTAGGTAGCGCAATGATTTTGGTTACTTTCCAGAACTTTGGAAAACAGTCGAACCACATTGTAGCATTGATTATGTGCGTCAACTCTAATACCCCCTTCCGAGGAATCTTATTTAAGATTTTTGTCGGGATATTATCATCACTACAAGAGTTTTTTGCTTTAGATTTCTTAAGGTGCCTAAATATTTCAGCCGGTGAGGCAGGACAAAATTTAAAATGAAAAATAGGAGAACCTGTAATATTATTGAAATCAGAACTAGTTAGTAAACGTTTTACTTTATTAGTAACTAAATTATTTCGATATGTAGACGCAAGACGCGTGCTTGTTTTATGAATATTTGAGTAATACTCGACTAACAACTCCGCTTTTGCTTGATCTTTATAAACATACGTGTTAAGATCAGGATCAAATAGCGGCAGAATCACCCCATAGCGAATATACTTTCCATAAACTTTTATTTTGTGTATTAACATTCGTCAGAAATTTTTGAAATTTATCATTTTTGGTTTTTCTAAGTACAAATCTGACTATTTTTGTTAAGAATTTGATTACAGGTTTCAGATAACCAATATTAGAGTGAAATCAGTATTCTGTATAAATCTGCCGAACATAGTTTTTAAGTTTAATTATATTACGGACAAAACTCGGAACATAAACTTGTGGGAACATCTGACACGTCTTTTTTGGTATAAATAGATTAATACTGTCAGTAATTAGTTTAGTAAAGTTATTCAATCTGCTATCAATATCAGAATTATCTTTAATTGGTTGATTTAAATTAATGCTATCTGAGATATATTTTTTGAAACTATCCCAATCCGCATTATTAAAGTCTAGATACGACCTACTATTTAAGAGCGATTTTACATTATTAATAGTCGTAAAAATTGGTTTATGATCAGAGATAAGATGATCAAACGCAACGGGGAGTTTTGCACTAACATTTTTTGCTACAATTAGATCTAAAACATTGCATCGAAGCTGATTTGATGAAGGAAAGTAAGTAGGTTCCCGAGGAGCCATTATTTTAAAATTATCCCGAATGGACATATTGAATAATATATTACCTGCTAAATTGTTGTTGAAGCAACCCCATATTCTACTTTTAGCATTTAGATCGCCAACTAAAATAACCTTTGGATTTAAGTTAAGAAGTAATCTAATGTCGCCAGCAATTTTTTGTGTAAATCTAGGTGGCTTATATACGGCGCAAACAACAAACGAGTGTAAATTTTAATTCACATGACATAAAAAATCAGAATATATTTTAACAGCAATGCATTGTACGTGCATTAAACTAGGTAAATGCAGTAAGACATGTTTAATATCATTGTTTATAATTAATGCTACTCCACCACTTTTACGATTAACATCTTCTCTATACAATTTGAAACTAGGAAATTCAAGGTTATATGGAGAGTACAATTTGATTTCGGAAAGGGCAGTTATGTGAATCTGGTTATTACAAATAAATTCATACAATTCCTCATACTTATTAGCGATTAAGTTACAATTCCAAGCAACTAGTCGTATTCCGTTAGTTAAAAATTTTGATCAAAGTTAAAAATATGCGCATCACCGTATATTTCTCTAGTTTATAGTATTCGAATGTCCAATTTTAAATTTGAATCCTTAGGGCGCCAAAAGCTTGAAATTTAAAAAAGAAATTTTTTTTCCGGGCATGTGATATGTTAGTAGAAAGATCGCTTTTTGTCAAAAACAAAATTGTATTTTATTTCCTTATCGAAACTTTCGAAGTTGGCGAAAAGTTCAAAAAGCATGGAAAATGAGTATCTCTCCCTCTATGTAGTGTGAAAAATCTGATTTCTTTGTTTTGAATTTAGTAGTATGTAAATAAGTTATAACTTAACATATGGAATCCTTAGCGCATGAAACATCATGCTTGGCTGAACTTGTTTTATTAATCATTCTAGTAGATGTCCTAAAACTCTTTTGAGCCTTGGTAACATCCTTCACTGCTTTTACTATTGACAATGCTGTCCCAATGTTGCAATACCTACTAGTAATGGTATGAAAGGAAGAGCATCTTTTATTTGTTAATTGGAATAATTTTAATATTATCATTATCAATTACTGTTGGCTTTACTTTTTAAACGGTGTTATCACTTTATTCATTTGACCTCAGTGAAATTCATTTATCTCCAGCTCTGTATATTTAATCCTTTCCTCTCTTTTTGTTGGTTTTGATATACCTGGAGGACCTTTTGGGTTCTTACAGTAGTGACCATGACCCTATATTAATTCATACTTCTCCATGGAATTTTATCAAAACAAATTGGACTCTGTTTTTTGGTTATAATTCATCGCTCCCTAGTATTCAACCCCAATTCTGATTTTATATCTCTTTATAATTCCTTTTTACATTCTTAATTTCTTCTTTTCACAATTTTTTACCATTTATCAATGCCTGTACAGCTTCATATGTTTGGCGGAATTATGCCAGCATTGATCCTTTATGCACAATTCGTTTTTAATTATTCACTTCATTTGAAAATTATACATTTTTAAAACTCTGATATGTATAAAATATGATCACAAAAATTTAATTTTTGTTACATATTTTAATAATTTTCATTTGACATATGATCTAGCTTGTAATTGGTACATCGAACGATTTCGGTAATGTTAATAGAAAATAAGCAATAATGTTTATTTCATTTAATTTCGCTTCAACGCTTTTTAACTCGCAAATAATTGTATTGAAATCCAGCAAATGTATCTTAATATCTCCGGAATTTCACGTTTAATAACCTTTTTCTTAAATATAACTGCAACGAAATTGCAGTTCTTTTGAAAGTTTCTTAGAGTGATTTCCATGTCACAAATGCAATACACTAATTTTTTAAATATTCAAATTAGTCGTTGCCGACACATTGTATTAGTATGGGTTGACAATTTAAATCACTATGCAATTCTTCAGGTTCGATCAATTCGAAGTAATTTTCTTTTAATATTACTTCCACTGCGCAATTGTCATATTCTTTGTCGTCAAACTGAGGCAGCACAATTTTTTAAGTTAGCCTTTTCAATGCTATTATCACAAACAAAATTATGAATAAATGATCGAGCAATTGTAAACTTAACAAATAGATAACCACTCTGGTACCACTGTTACATAGTCTTAAAACAAATTAATCGCGGATACTTTAATATTTTCAATAAATAAACATTTTCGTATTAATTTATTTATGTATTAACGAAACATTTCACTGTTTTAAAGAATATTTTACATTAAAATAAAATTAGTAATATCTTTAACTACACGAACGATTCAACTGATACAACTTAGCCTTAATAACACAAGTAATTATTTTTATACGTTGAAAAATTATAAACATAGTCGGATTATTTTCGCGTTTCTAGAAATTTCATTTGTTTGTAAACATAAACTAAAATTCACCGGTTTTGCCAGTGTTGACTGCTAAAGTGATTAGTTTTATTTTAACCAAATAAACACTCTGAAACTTATTTGAAATATATAACGCGTATAGAGTATTACAAATTGCTTGTGCCTGGAATATTTTTAAAACCCGAGTAATGTTTGTTTAAGAAAATAAAACTACACTGAAATTATCTTTTCAATTCTTCTTATAAAAATTGTTTCCAACCGTAAATAAAAAAAAAATAAAAATAGGAAACAAACGAATAAATTGTTTTCTATTTCTATTCGTATATTATCATTTACGAATGTATGTTTTATCATAGCGGCAACACTTGTTGTTTTGATTGATAATGATTTTTTCCGGTGAATTTGGAGTTCAGGTTTTATTGTAATTAATTTTTAATTTTGTTTTTCATTTTTGTCATTTTATTTCTGTACACGTAAATTAATATATGTTTTTAAAAATTAAAGATATCGTAATATTTTTACGAATGCTAAAGAAATTACGAAATTTGAATAATTCGTCTTCGATCACCTCTACTTAATATACTATATTCTACGTGATTGATTAATTAACTTTACAAAATCTACTTCGAATTTCAAATTAGAAAGAAACATCATTCATGTGGAATAATGATATGATCAGATTATTGGGTGAGTGGCATTATACATTACATTTTACTTCTACGAATATTTTTATCAACACTTATTTGAATCTTAATATTTTACCTAATAAAATTGCTGATAATTTTTGCAGATATATCGTAATTAACATTTAATTACAAAAATTAGCTGTTTCATTATAACGAACGTTGATAAAGAGGAAAATACTTAAAAATTATTAATGCTGAGTAATGACGATGATAGGCTTCTGGGTAAGAACTTTTATATTACCCAATTTTGGTGGTAAAGGGCTATTTTAATTTACTTTCGCTATTGGTGCTCGTTTTAATTTTACGAAATAATTCGCAGGCTATATATTTGTAATTGAAGGCCGTTTACATTTTTTACTATTTTTTATTTTACTCACATTATATAGGTAAAATCTAAAAAATAGTTAATTGATTATAATGGAAGTTGGCTTGTCCGTATATACATAATTAAATCTGTTACAAACACAGGGTAAAATGTAGTGAAATGCAAACTCCATTTTGTGGTTTTACAATAATTTTAGTTATTAGTCATAATTCATAATATTTCCCTGACCTATGATTTTTTCATCATCGGATTTTTCTCTTTTGACAGCTTTTGTAGTAAAAGTTTTTATTGACTAATGTGCATTTTATTTGATTTACCCGTTTCAGTTTAGTCGTAAAAATAAAATAGATGTTTAATGTTAACTTGATGATTCCTATTAAATGCTTTCTTTACGTTGAACTGTAATTAATTAGTGTGTCATAAACCGATAAGGATCGAGATTCTTTTTATACCTTTCTTTACAATAAATAAAGAAGTATTATTACGTTGAATTATTTACAAAAACATAATAATCAAAAGAATTAAACAAAGTTTCATATAGTGCGTGAAATAACATCCTGGAATACAAAATTCATTTTTTACAATGGATGTATCGCTGAATTTATGTAATGTAAAAAAATTTAATTTTTTTGTTTATTAGTGAATTTCTTCTAATAGTTATTATTCATATGTAATTCATAGCAGAAATAAAATTGTTCGAGTGAAATAAATGTCGATTGTGTTTATTTTCTTCGTGTACGTACGTTCGTTGTCTTTAATTTTCTAAAAGAAGTGTAATCAATTATAATAATAAATGAATAGTTTATTTTAAAACTAATAAAAAACAGTTTTATAAGTGAATTGTATAAAAAAAAAAAAAGAAAGAAAGTATATACGAGATTATCTATCTGCCTGTCTATTTATGTGTATACAATGGAAACTGGTGTGAATCAGAGATGGTAGGATAGATCTGCATATTTACGAATATTAGCATGAAAGATATGTGTTTCTTCCAGTGTCTATTTGTAATAATCAGTGAGAGTAAAAAGTTTGTTCGAAATATTATTATCTGATCTTTTAAACAGTACAAGTAAAAATAAAGAGAATAAACGTGATTTCGCGTGCTCGTCAAATAGTAATATGGGAAGTATATTGGAAGTTATGTATACCACACAACAGTGCGTTTTGTTTTCGTTATTTTTGGTAGTATTTTATATCTTATCTAGTTAGTATAATCGATAGAAAATCGGTTTGTAACATTTTCTTTTTTTTTTGCCTGCCATATCAGTGGAGCATTATTATTATTAAAGTGGGATTATTATTATTTGCGGTTCCGGATATTCGATTAATAACGTGTTCATCGTATCTCTTACTAGTACATCAGAAAAAGAATATTGGGGTTTCTTTTATCTCGCTTCGCTTCGGTTTATGATGTAGTATGTGTGACTGTAAAACGAGATGTAATATTTTGAACACATTTATATGACGTTAAGATTATTTTAATATAAAAGCTATTTGATTAGAAAACTTTGTGCAATTATGGATCGTAAAATGTACTCATCGATTACCTCTTTTATTTCTTATGAATCTGTAGTATTTTAGTTTAGTTGGCGTGAATGTTTATTTATTGCGTTACATATCTTCTTCTTCTTCTTCTGGTGTGATACGCAGGCATCTGCGCGTGGACGATCACTAATTGGCTAGATTTCCCGGTCCACTGTTTTATATTCTTGGATCACGATGTTTTTCTTCTTCCTCGTGCTCTTTTTCCATTAATTTTCCCTTCTATAATTATTCGCAATATTTCGTATTTCCTGCCTCTGATAACATGGCCCAAATATCTCGACTTCCTTTTCTTAATTATGTCCAATATTTGTTTCTCATCTTTTGCTTTTTGTAATATTTCATCGTCCGTCAGTTTCTGCCTCCATGATATTTTCATTGTTCTCCTGTGTAGCCACATTTCACACGCTTCTAAATATTTTAATGTTTTACTCGTGTATGTTGCTGCTTCTGTACCATATAATAAAATGGGATGTATGTAGCATCTTATAAAATCTTGTCTTATGCGCAGACTTAAAGATGAGTCCGTGAGTAGTTTTCGTATTCTTGCGAAAGCTGTTTTAGCATAGCCACATCTTCGTTTCACTTCAATAGATGGATCAAGGGTGTTTGTGATGTAGCTACCTAAATATTTAAATTCTTCAACTTCTATATTTTTTCCATTGATTGTGATATTTGCATTGCGGTTCCTGTTATGGCTTATTATCATAAACTTCGTTTTCTTTTCATTTATAGTGAGCCCATATTGCTTTCCTATGAAGTCGATTCTTTCCACTTGTTGTTGTAATTCTTTGCAGGAATTCGCTAACAGTATGGTATCATCTGCATATCGGATATTGTTAATACGTTTTCCATTTATTTCAATTCCAAACTTTTTGTTCTGAACTGCCTCTTTATAAATCGCATCAGCATATACGTTGAATAAGTTACATATAGAAATATAAAAATACAATTGTCACGATTCGGTATTTCCGGCAGATCATTCCTAAAGGTTTAACCCGAATGAGATGAATGTTCGAAGAGTATGGAAAACTGTTTTGGTTAGGCCATACTTTAATAAACGAAAAAGAAGAAAAACCACGAGAGAAAACGTTAAAATGTGATTAGATTATTCTTTAAAATTTTGGTATTTTTAGGTTCTCTTCAGTGTATTCAAGGGGTTTATTTGTAATCATCGGGAGATTGTAATACAAAACAACAGTAGACCACCGATTTCTTTCTGTTAGCTTAAGCTGGTGATTCTCCTTTTTTTTTTGTAACTATCCGATTACGGTTGATGCGAATTATTCTTGAATATCTTCTTGCGTGTTACTCATTTCTTAGGTCTTCATAAAGCACTCTGTTGCTCTTTTTGGTACTGCGTGTTTTTACGTTATCACTTACCATATCTTTAAAAACTAAATATTAAAGGATAAATTTGATTGTTGTAGTTAATTTTAACATTTATGGTTTTCTTTCGAAGGTAATTGTTCATTGATAAATTAAGATACCTTTTTTCGTGTGGAACTACAATTGAGTTTCTTTTGCTACATTCGGACGTTTATTTTTGGTGGGGACGATTGTTTCTTTTAAGGGTTGAGATTAAATTGAATGAAAAAACGAAAAGTAAGATTTTTTTAAACATTTACCGTGCGAAAAAAAAAGAAAGAAAAACAAAACAAATATTTGAGCATAAAGAACGAAATGCCGTATTTTTTAAAATTATAGAATGGGTTTAATCTTTTTCAGTATTTGTTTTTTTAAAAAGTTTGAGAGCTTCATATCCATTCCGCCGGGGATTCAAATTTTTTCATTCAATGTGTCAAATCGATCATCAATTAATTCAAATACGTATTATTTAATAATTTCTTTTATATTGCGATGCATTTCGGAACCAGCTTTTTTTGGTGGAACTTTGCTCCTTTCAAATGATTTTTTTTTTTTTTTTGGTGGAAAATTTTTTCTCACGATTAATCTTCTACATTTTTTTAAAATCGAAATTTCGCTTTTTAAAGTTTCTTTTGTAAAAAAGTATTCGTTTTCAAAACTGAGAATATTATTTATTAATAGTTTTGCGGAAGTTTAACCGAAATTAATTTTTATTATTTAAAATTTAATAATAGTGTCGAAAAAAGAAGAATAAGAAAGTTAAACAAACCCGTTCGAAGATATTCCGTAAATAAATATTTAAATAAGAACATTTTAGAAGAAAAGGTGTACCACCTTGTTCACTTCTTACGTCGTTCGATTCTCGCGTTGAGGATGACAGTTGTTTATTAGACGACAAAATGTTCATGTTTTTCGTGTGCAATGTTTAATCGCATTTTTCAATTGATTTTTGAATTTATTTGATTGGCACGGGTTTCCCGTGAAAGTTTACTTTTAAACCGTGTTTTTCGCTTAACTATAGGACTTGTACGCATTATGAAATATGTTGAAATACGTTAAAGTTACATTTGCGCATTTCAATGTCCAATGTATTCACAGCGTATGTCTTCGCGTTTGCAAAGCTATCTACGGATTACTTTGCATCTATTCTTGATAAAGCCTACGTTTTCTTCAATGTAAAGATTGAGATTATTAGTATCTATTGCTGTTAAAGTGGAATATTTCTGTATTTTTCATCGTGAATTAGTAATAAATAATGCGTGTAGTAATAATATTATATAGGGTGTGTCAAAAATAAGGTAACACTTTTTTCAATTTAATTATGATACATGTTACCTTGATTTTGGCACACCCTGAATATGCGCTGTTCTACGTAGTTTCCAAGTTCCTACTAATTTTATCGTCTTCCCAGTTCAATAAAACTCGAACCTTCGAACTTCAGGTTCACGACAATCTTAATAATTTATATAAAAGAGTCGCTTTTAATTGACTATTGGTTCGTGCGTCCTAATAGCTCCCCTCCCTTTTTATAATATTCAGAGAATCCTACTCTTAAATCACGAATATCCCAAATTTGCTTAATGATGATCCATTGATTTTATCGCAGTATACATGTAGAAACCCGCTACTACCATTTATGTTTATGTTTCCCTGATGAAATAGGATAAGCCCCGTTATTCGAATATTGTACTACCAGCACTAACTATATTTAAGAATATTCCGCTTAATTAAATTTCTATACAGATGCAGTGCTCTATATTAGTTCATCGGCAACTTTCTGTTTCTTTGGGGCTTGCAACATATCCTAAGTAATACGATTTAGTGACTGCTGTACTATCGTGGATGTGGAGATCTACAGAATATTCTGCTGTCTTAGGTATACTTCCTTTTACCGGAGCCTATATATATACATATATATCAGAAAGGGCTGGTAGCAGCAGAGTTGTCTGTCTCAATGTCTGTGATAGTTTTTTCCTTCATGTTTGATATATTTGTTAGTTTTGTTATTAAACAAGAACACTGATCTCTTCGTCGGTCTTCTTGAACTACGTTGAAGTGGCAACTGAACGTGGTGTGGTCAGAGAAAAACATTTCTCCTAGGCAGTTCTGTAGCCTTAGCCGCCTGCGTACCGCACAAACCCTCGCCACGTAATTTCGCATTTTAGAAAGCCACGCTTCCAACATATTGCTCTTTCGCACTCACTGATCCTTTTAGAATAGCAATGGTGTATTTATTAATTTTTTTTTTCGAATTTTTTGACCGTAATACTGCATCGGTTCTTTAGTTTATTAAAATTACCCAACTGATTAATTATGTATAACCACTGACTACATGTCCGTGTGCTATATAATAGTAACCTCTACAGTTTAATGCCGGGTATAAATTGATGTTGAGAAAAAGAAAAAATGTTAAATAAGTAGGTGAGAGAAAAAGAAATTTTGGAAAGGGTTTTATGTTGGATTGTCGAATTGTCAAATATGAAGCCCACCGAAATTATTAACGTCATTTTAATGAGAGTTCGAGTTATAAACATAGTTCAGCTACGAAATTTCATTATTTATAAAATGTTATTATGTAGCGTGGTCGACTGATTTTTTAATTCTTTGTTTTTTTACTTCTTTTCTTCAAAATATTTATGTGTACCTAAACATGGAGAGCTATCCTCGATTTCCATCAATATTGAGAATAGGTTGTTTACTTTAAGCAGAATCCGCAAGTTTTATTTATTTCTTTTTTTGAGTTCGATTTTGGTTTTGACTCAGCCGCTTGAATGTATTATATTAGGAAATAATGAAACGATAGGAGATGTAATAAGCAAAGGATTGAAGTAAGGAAATTTGATTGCTAGAGATGGGACAAAACTTCAATTTTTCGGAAATTATCCGAATGTATGTAGAATATTTTAGTACTGGTGCGAGGAGAGTATATTTGATTGTTTTCCGTTAAATGTTTTTTTTTTTTTTTCATTAGTAAACTGTTGGTCAATAAAAAATACTCAGATTATTAAACATAGGGGAAAAAAGTACATGTTTTTTTGTTGTTTTTTTGGGGCCTGTCAACCGGGGACCTTTACCCAGAAACAATTAGAATAAGAAGGAATCATTTATTATATCTCAATACGGTCAGATATTGTTAGGAGAAATGAACAAATAGCAGGAAATGTTATTCAGTCATTTTAATTCCAGTTAATACGAGAAAAAAAATAAGTTAAATGCATTCGAAACATGTCATTAGTTTAATTTATATAATATTTTTTTTGTTCGAATAGTTATCATATTTTATTGTTGTTTAGATACTAACTATTAGTTGAAATATAGAAATATGTATATTTTTAATTATTTATTTATTTTTCAGAAGAAATAGGAATTAAACCAGGGATGAATCCAGTCGGGGTTTTTGGGGTAGCAATGCCCACCTGGAACTCAATACAGTCTGCTTTTAAATGCAGCGATTTAATAGGAAATAAAATCCTTTTTATTCGCTTTATTTACACAGTTATGTCGAAAATTGCTGCCAAAACATTTTTCAAGTGGTTTAATTAGTCCCGTATATTTTTAAATTTCAAAATTACGAGATTTATTTTTGACACGAAAAAAGATAAGGTCTTCAATGACACCACTCGTATCGGAAACATTACTGAATTACAAGTTCCATTAAGAACGGAATAAGAATAGAAGAAGGTGAAAAATATACATACTTTACCGGTCGTTTTATGATCGTGCACTGCTGGACATGAACGTAAAATATGAGGTCTCTCTTTCGTCAGCCAGAATGTGAAAAGAGTTCGTCTCTTCGTTCAAACGACACCCTCCAGCTATAAAATTCTCGTCAGCGATGAGCCGTTCGACATTTGGTTTGATTCGATTACCGTTGTAGGACGTCGGAGTAAGAAATTCGAGCGAAATTCAAATCTCATTATTGAAAATATACGAAAAATTATCGTCACTCGCTCGCTGCATTCCGTATTTAACGAGACTATAAATAAATTGAAAAAAAACAAAAAAAAACAACAAATAAATTCGCGTTTAGCGTGCTTAGCTTTTACGCCTGCCTAAAACACGTCTGTTTAATGAGATATAATTTGGCTTACGTGACGCGTCCGTAATTGCCATGTATGCTGGTGGTGATACTTTTTTATCACTTTACCCGATAAAATTCTTTCACTTTTTTTACACACAGATCGGGGCGGCCCAGCTTTTTAATATTTCTGAAAGCGAATCGTTATAAAGTTGTTCTCACCCGAAAATTAAGAACGCACGAATTCACCGCAGAGGACGACGTCGTTGGTCGACACGCGACTCGTACTGTGCGTGTGCTTCTTTCAGGTTAATAACGTTAATCAAAGTAATCAAGAATATATAGAGTCGGAGCGGTGCGAATGCCATGGTGGAATTAATTGATTGGTAGGAGAGCGTCGGTAGTATGTCGGTTGACGAGCATTGGTTACAAACGCGCGAATAGTGCATTTCGCGAACGGCTATGACGTAAGGATAGGTCGACAGCGTTTATCAATGGACGTATGCGCCGGATAGCGATGGCTGAATTGTCGAATTTTTCGGCCGACCTGTTTGGAATTTCAGTCATCGCTGACTTCTTCAAAATGTACGTTTGTTGTAGCATTATGTCGACGGCGATATCGTTGTAACGCGGTTACGGTACGTGACGTTCAGTTTCAGTTTGCGCGGGAATTGTTCAGTTTTTCCTTCGTACTCCCCCCTACCCTGGAGAGAGTACTACGTGATAAAGTGTTTTGCGAATGGCAGCTTCCGAGTCGAATACTGTTGACACTGCTTTGAGCACGCCGTCAAGTATTTATTTTTTAATTAAATTTTATTTTATTTAATTTTTTTTTGAGCGTTTTCAATTTTTTAAATTTTATAATTTTTCCAAAAAATTCAGTTAGATGAATGTTTTTTTTTTTTTTTAAATGGCTCACTTTTGTTTTCCTAATCGTTATCTCAGTGGACTCTGTTCTGTTTTTGAATTATAACACCTGAGACTATATCGATCTTCGAAGGGGTATTAAATTTATAGAGAAGCAGAAATGTAGCGGCGGGTCCATTTCGTATTCTACAGAAGGTACTATATATATATATACATATATATAAAAAAATTAAGATCGTAATTCGTGCGAAGGGATTCTAAAATTTAAAAAAAAAATCATTTTTCACGAGCTCTGTTTAAAGTGATGGATTCGTCTGGGATTTAGTTTGACCTCAATTGCTACACGTATCTGCACATATATAGCGAGAGCCTGTACTTTTTTGGTTTGCTAATTAGTTTTGATAAGATAAAATAATGAATAATTGGGTAGCTAACGAACATTTTAAATAAGCGTATCTATTTATGTCTATTTTATATTTGTTTTTGTTTTGTTTTTTTTTCCGTTTGTAATTATTCATTACTTTATTATTTAGGCGTAATAATTTATTCCTTCGTAGATGGCTTGGAAAGTGGCGCCTAAGTGAGTCGGATTTTTGGCGGCTTCGTTCAATAAGGGAGGGTTTTTATTCGACTGATAGTAATAATTAATTGTTTTTTTTTTTTTTTTTTATTTTTGAAAAATTTTACCAATCTCGGCGGTTACGGTTATTTATGAAGTTTGTGTACATACGTAAGTGTAAAATACTTACGTCTTTTCTACTGTATATCTTTTAAAATCAGATATGGATCAATCAAGTGAGAATATCCGCTGCATGAAAAATAATAACATTGTGTAAGTAGTAGTACTAGTACTAGTGTACTAGTCAGTGACGGAGTCAAGCCCCCTCCAGTCCATTTTCAGCTCTCCCATTGATAGTGGTAGACAGTAAGAAACATGTTTTGCTACATTAATTAAAAATAAAAAAATATTTTCCGTTTACGTGTAAGTTGTGTTTATTAGAATCGTCATTGAAATAGAAAATTCCGATATTTTTAAATCGTAATAAAATCTTCAATCCTATGCGAAATTAACTACGGGGATGCCAGGTGGTACTCTTCTCCTAAAATATTTGTCTTAAAATCTCTAGATCCTGACCCCTTTAGTAGAGTATGCATCTTGGCTGTTGTTCAGCTCTGTCCTGTTTCAGGAAGTATTATTCCAATCACTCACTATTCCTATTCCAAACGTCATTCACTGATTTCCTAAGTGATCTTTTGCCACGAATTCTTACTTTCCTACATAAAAATAACATAGAATTCCCGATAATACAATCTGATAATCTTTTGGCATCGTAGAATGTTCTAGTGTTTTATATAGACATATCTCTGCTCAATTCAATTAAATGGTCTACCAAAGCATCCTCGGAAAACAATTCAGATCATAGATTGGTGTACTTTCTAAATTTATGCCGCAAAAAAGCGGATGCGGTATATCGCATTGAGCGTCTCCGTAGCTTGTGCTCTTTTGGAACTTTTAACTCGATTTTCGACTAGGTAATTGACGCGTAATACTGACTTGTACGGTATTTTGTATTATGCGCAGCATATTTACGCGATCATATCTGCAGAAAGTTCGTACACATTCTAGGTACGTAGCGTCATCATTGCATTTTCCGCCTAGAATTCAGCCCAAACGTCCTGGGTCAGATCCGACAGATCTTAGTTGACTTTTCGAAGAAAAGGTGCAAGGGGTTATTGTTATAGTTTCCTGATCTTGTTAGGATGCTTGGGGAGGATGCGGAAGGGTTGATGTGGCCGCCCGAAAAGTACTTTATTACCCAGTGACTTGTAATGGCGTTCAATACCGTCGATAAAAAAAAAACAAAAAACATACAACTCTCATTTAAGTCTAAACTGGAGTAGAGATTACACTGGATTTTCCCATTTTTCCAAGAACCATTAACCGGTAATATTTTGTCGAAGGTTTTCACTCGTGAACTGTTTAAGAATCGGGCACATATGCTTGTTACATGATTACACGTACTCCACAAAATTCCACTTTCATTAACCTACTGTGCCACTTTTGTTCCCAATCACGATATCAGTTGATCTATCATATGTAGTTTCTATCTTCCTAAATTCATCTTTCATTCTTTAATCTAAATTTTTTCCCTTACATAAGATACTCTCTAATATGGCCCAAATTTTGGCATAGAAAAATTAATGATATTGGAGTTACTTAATAGCCAATAGTTAGTAGTGTTGCCATTTGCCGTAATCATTTATGCAGTTACACGCAGGTTATGTGAAACAAGCAATAAAAAAAAAAAAGAAAAAAAAAGGAATGTTTTGAATTTTCACAATGAGAGGATAATATTATAACGATTGTATCATAATAAATGCGTAAGTTTTCCACACTAATTCAGATGCCGGTTGCCTTCCAGTTTTGTATACATGTAAAGAGGAAATAGGAAAACGTAAAGTGTAAGCGGCTCTCTGGTGGCTGGAAAATGTTAATTTTGCAATGGGATACGATTTCATTATCGGATTTTTTTGTGAGTGTCTTGAGATCCGATTTTAACCACAATAATCAGAATCAGTCTCCTCTTTAATGATCACTGTACGTATCAGTGATATTTTAAAACTCTGATTTTGGCTAAACGTTTTTTGTATGATTAATTTCTGGTCGGGACAAGACGAGTTTTTATTCATAAGCCGTTTCGGATAGTTTTTCACCGCTGGTACTGTTTATGTTCATATACGGAAAATTATTAACACATTTACGTACGGAAAGATCAATAATACTGGAAAATATCTTTACATATTTTCCGTTTCAATAACTATACTCGAAATTAGGAATTACCTTTAACGTTATTTTTCTGTTTTCAAATTTTTTATTATATTTTATATTACGCTTTTTCTTGTATAAAATAAATGTAAAAGTTTTTCAATGCGCAGCTTGTCTATAGGAATTTAAAACAGCTGCGCATACTTCGATAATTTATTAAAGAAAAAGCATTTTATTTTTTATGATGTAACGAATAATATACAAGTATTTTTGGCCCCCGTAAAGAAACACGTAATGATTGATAACGTGTAATACAATCGAAACGTTTAATATTTGTTTATTTACGCAAACAGTTACAGGTGATAAAATATTTTTAATTATTTCAACTTTTCTTCAGTTATATCGAACATCGCTATTGCGGTAGAATAAATCAACTTATAAATGTTTATGTGAAACTGAATTAGTGTTTTCAAACAATTATGTATTAACAGTGATGTATAATTGTTTTTTACCAAATTTATACTTTAGGGAAATAATAAAAGAATATTAATTTAATAGCGCTAAGCGGTACTTTCCACATAAATTATCAAAACTTAATTCTCCTTTCAATGAAGAGTAATTTCATGTTTTTCCGTTAAATGTTTTCGGAGTAACTCTCTCCTAGCCAATTAACCTACCTACTGGTACCTCGTATACCATCATATGCGTGCTAGTTAGTGTAAGGATAGACACACTTGGGGCTGCATTTTTATCAGTTCCAAGTGTAACTTGTACTCTAACGTTGCGTATAACAATTGCCATGAGCACTATGCCTGTATCTGCACAACTAGAATGTACACAAATAGGTAGTAACGACGCCGGGCATCGAGCAATACGAAAAGAGAGGGTATTTAATTACTGTATATCCGCTAATAATTATGCGATTACATTATAAATAATTATTTGTAATAAAATCTTTTAAATTTCTTTTAAATATTTGAATATATATATATATATATATAATATAGTAACTATGCGGTATATTAGTCATTGCGTGATAAAAATTTATATTAATATTATAGAGAAATTAATAAAGAATGCTGCAACAGGAGTTTCAGTAGTTGCTACTGGAAATAATATTTACTATTCGAATCTTAAACCATTGACAACTACTATAGTTTGCTGTTTAGAATATACTTATTTTAATTATTACATTTTAGTAATATTCTCAAAAGGAAGGAAAACTGAACAGAAGAAATAAATCTTTAATGGAAGTACAGAGTTCACAATATAAAAAAAGAGAAAAAATTAGACTTGAACAGGTATTAATTCGCAGGTGAAGCCACAGGCACTGACTAGCGTATAATTAAAGGGGCATTTTATTGAATAATCATGCAATGAAAATGGTAAAACGGAAGCTATGGAAACTACAGAAATGCCACTTGGTGTTGACTTTAATGAATATTTTGGCAAGGAAAGTACAAATTAAAAAAAACAAAAAAAGTAGGATAAAATAAAATAGGTATGAGTTCCAGATAATGTTTTTTTTTTTTATTAATTTATAGATACGGATTTATTAATATGCGGGCGAAGCCGTGGTTAACAGTTAGAAATAAAAGAATAATGCTAATTTGTGTGATATCAATATCAATATCATTGAATTGTTGATACTCGCAGTGAGTAGAGTTACTATTTTGTATATCGAAATGTTTTGAAAAAAAATTTTAGACACAGTACTATGAGTTTTGATATATTCTCCCAGAATTTTATTTTTTCGTTCGATTTGCTAAATGGAATTGGTAACAGTTTTTCGCGCGTTTAGCTCCATTACCTCTGTAAATAGAATCAGAAAACGCTTTTCACCTTTGATTTTAAAGGTGCAGCCCAGGAACATACATCTTCCTAGTGTTTTTCACATTCGCTCTTCTCTTGTTCCCAAAGTCGTCTCTGTTTTCCATTTAATCAGATTACAGGCGTTCGGTGTATTGCGGCGACCCAGAGATTAAATGTTATCGAGAAATTATATAGAGACACTTTAACTTATAGCATAAACTCGAGAAATGAAATGGGAAAGATTTCTAAAGAATTCGAGAGCGAAAAAAATGTCTTCCGAGTTTGAGTGTTTATTAAAGATAGTCTCGTTGTCGACGTTTGCATCAGAGCTGGTGTGATGCTGTCGATATCCATTATGACCATAGGTTGTGCGAAAATGAATTTAAATTTGGGATTTAGCCAAAAATGGGAGGAAATTCCCGTGACATAACAGCCGGTGCAATTACTGCAAGTGAGACAGCAGTAGTGCATCCCATGGTATTTAATATTCCTTTTAAAATTCATATCTGTCTCTTCACTTATATGAAATGAGGTCGGTTATTATTGGAACGCTTTTGAGCAATTAAAATGGTTTCAGTTTTATTAGTATATTATGAACCTTAATTTTACGACACCTCATGTCAAAGGAATGGCGTTTCTTTATTTTTTAAGTCGTTTCATTTACACCCACACACATACACACACACATACATACACACACATATATATATATATATGTATGTATGTATGTATATATGTATATTCCCGGAAATATGCGTAAAATAATTACTTGATAAATATTTAAAGCTTTCACAATGAATACTCATAATAAATAATTTTTGGATGCAACTGTGTTTAAAGAGAATTTTATTCGCTTTAAAATTCTTTTTCAACAAAGTTGTATTCGAACATTATTGATTATAATTGTTTGACTACAAAATTAACATTCAGTTTTTAAAATTTGAAATTATTAGAGGTATGTAACTAAAATGTATGCGTTTTAGCTTAACGTCTATTTACTTATAATCTCATTAAGCACACCGTTATAAAGCATTCGTCAATATCAATCCCTGTCACTTTCACAATCACGTATGCAGGTACAAAACTCTGTACATGTACACATTACTGTCGTTAATGATGCTGGTCGCCAGCTACATTACGGTTCGCTTTGCTCTATTTTTGTTGTCACTGTTTTAATTTTTTTTTTATCTTCTCATTAGAAATTTTATGCTTTCGTAACCTGAATATGGTTTTTTTAATCATACCTTTCGTTAGAATTATAAATAAGAAAATTAAGCGTACCGATAACGAACAAATATATAATAGAGTATGTAAATTTAGTAACATTTTCGGACAAGGCCCAGCTAAAAAATAAAATAAAATCACCACACACAGTCGTCTTTAATTATATTTTTCAGCTGAGCCTTGCTCGAAAACGTTATTAAATTTATATACTTTTTTATTTTTTTTATTTATCATTTATTATTGGTATATTTAATTTTATTTTTTAACTTGTTCAATGTGAAGATGCTCTAATTTTATTTATTATTTCGTATATAACGCTGCTAAACTTTTAAATAGGTTTTTTGAAATAGTAGCCTAGTGGTTAAGGTGCTTGGCTATCAAACCAGAGGTGTCACAGGTTATCGAGACTTGTGTCGTTCCGGATCCAAGTCGCTCCCACGTTTACCCAGCTTGAAGTAATTGGGTACCAAAGAATTATCCGGGAGAAAATAAAGGCGGATAATCCAAAAGTAGAAAGGAACTGACCCCAATATTCTCTTTAGATCTATTAGGCTGAGTATTATTATGAAAAGCTTAACTTCACAATCCATGATACCTTATCAAGGGTACGGGACTTAACATTTATGTAACTCTTTTTTATTTCTTCATCTGTATAAATAAGTAAAGTAAAGTAAGTCCTATACCCTTAGCAGGGCGTCGGGGATTGTAAAATTAAGCTTTTCATAATATGTACTAAGCCTAATGGATCTAAAGAGAATATTGGGGTCAGTTCCTTTCTACTTTTGGATTATCCGCCTTTATTTTCCCCCCCAAATAATTCTTTGGTACCCAATTATTTCATACTAGGTATGAACTTGAGAGCGATTCGGATCCGGAACGAGACAATTATGACACCTCTGATTTAGTAGCCAAGCAGCTTAATTTAATTTTAATTTCGGATACAACTATCGTATATTAACGCGATTTCTGTATGAAAAGTGTTTTGTACTTTAATTTGTACTAGTCGTTTAATAGTGTTGTGATACGCTTTAGATTACAGCTGCACGTTATTTCAATCAGTTTTTATTTCTGATTTGTAGTGGTACCAATAAAATTGTTTGCATTGCGGCTGCAAAATCATTCATTTTTTTTTCTTCTTCGTTTTATTCAATGAATTTTGTTACCTTTATTTCTAAGAATTTTTTTGTTTTTAAAACGAAACGAATAAATTGCGCTTCCAACTGTAGGTTTAGAAAAATGCTTAAAAACAAATTTTGTTAGTGTTTAAACACATTAACTGAATATCGGCGGACAATTAACAGGAAAAATGTGTGCGTTTTAAAATACACGGGGTTACACAGTTTTTAAACGTGTGCGCCCTTTAAAGGTCAGAAGGAGAGAAGATTTTGTACATAACACAAACGAAACAAAATAGATGTTAATTATTTGTTGAAATATTATTTTCGTAAATACAGACAGCTTTAATTATCGAAACTTTCGTGCGTTTTGAAAAGTTAAGATTAACATTTTATTATTATTATTATTATTATTATTATTACTTTTTTAAATTATAAATTATATATCTTTGACTTTATTCTGTATTTTGTTTATACATGTATATACTTGCCAGTAAATCGCTTTGATCCTCTTGAAGTCTCATTCTCCTTCGTGTTATATAGAGCGAATATTACCGCGTCCCTGTAAAGAAATATTCATTAACTTTTAAAACGGTCTAAAAAAAATTCCTGAGGTTTTTTGCTTTTTTTTTTCCATTGGATTTTGTTACGAAAGACAGACAAGGTGTGAACATTCCTTAGTACTCTTGCTTTGTTTCGTGTTTTTAAACCCGTTTTTTACAATTGTTCAGCGTGACTGAGAAATTTAAGCTGGAAATCCAAATACAAGAAATTATGTATGTTGTAAAAAGGTCTAGTTCAGCTATAGATGAATGGCATAATTTTTTTAAAGTGAGCAAGTTAAATAGCTCGCAATATTTTTTTAGAATTGTCAGAAATTTATCTGCTGGCGCTTCTAACCACAATTTCTATTGCACATAGTTAGATAGAGATAGTTATGTTGCATCCTGATCCTCTGATTTGATTAGTGTGACTGGATTTTGGACTGAGCTCGTTCCTCTGATTTGATTGGTGTGACTGAATTTTGTACCGAGTTCGTAGTAGCTTTTTTGGAAGGCCTTTCTTTCTATATGTTGTAAACTGCGTATACTATTATTTCGTAGCGTCTAAAAGGATGTGCTTCGTTGTTAAATATGCGCCAAATTATAATTAAAGAAGCTTCGGAAAATTGCGGACTGGAACCATATCGGTTAAGGTTGTCTTATGCACTGACAATGTTATTACAATACTCACACGCGATCTTCTGCCCGGCGGTAGAAAAAATAATTATGACGGGTCAGAAAAATATATAATGATTGACCGACGGAGTAAATATAGATAGACCAGACATTCGTTCAATATAAGAATGATTTTGAGGCTATCTTGCCCGTTCTTATTCAAGTCGCTCTCAGATACATACTTGATCTAAAATTGATTTTCGTCGGATTTGTTAGACTTAGTCGTTACAGGAAGCTTAATTGCACAATCCGTGATACTTTGTCGTGGATGTAGAATTCACTGTCGAGCTGGTATGGATCGTTTTATCTATCTGGGAGCTTTGTGATTTTCAGTGGAGCTGCGTGTATAGATAAAATGAAGACGGGTATAGTATAAAGTGTCATTTCACGCACTAAGCTGAGTATTATGGATTAAATTCCTACGTATAAGATTACACAACAGCTGTACACTTAACAATTTTGCGTATATATTTTTAGGTGTACAGCTGTTGTGTGTAATCTTATGTCCAAAATTCTGTTATCCGTTCTCAAACTTAAATTATGAACAGTGATTAACCAACGTATCGTGTCTAGAGGGATGTACTTTTTCTCCTTTTTCAATGTGCCAGCTAGGACGAACAAATCAGAAGGAAACAGCACGTAACAGATGCTTTTCGAGACGACAGACCGATCGAATTTGCGTCATTATCGAAAGATTTCCATCGGTGTTGTTTCAGAGAAGTTAAAAGCAGAGAATTATTTCGGGCTTCATAAAATAGGGAGCAATATCGAATAATGGAGTAATCCAGGTTAATGGCAAAGAAAAGTATTAATTGAAGATTTGTTTGTGTAATATGCGATTATGATTTTTTAACACTATTATTTAGCACTAAATGTTGCTTGGAAAATTGTCTAGTCATGGATTATATTTAACTAATAATTTGATTTTTTTAAAAAAAAATATATATATATATATATATATATATACAGGGATTAATAGTCAAGAAAAAGAAAAGAAGTTAAACATAGTTAAGGATTGCAGTTTTCCGTGAGTACAAGGAGCCTAAACAATAAAAAGTAAAGTGAGTTCCATACCCTTGACAGGGCGTCGGGATTGTGAAGTTAAGGTTCACAATGTACTAAGCCCAACGGCACTAATGAGAGTAGGGGGGCCAGTTCCTTTCTCCCGGCCGCCTTTACTTTCCCAGATTTCTCTGGTACCCAATTATTTCAGGCTGGGTAAGCTTGGGAGCGATTTGGATCAATACAACGCTGTAAAACCATCACAACAACACTAATGGCGCGTGGTTTTGTGATGGTGAAATCGGATATTTAGATGATTCTAATAGGCGAAATTTGGAAATTGTAGAATACGGGGATACTTGGGGATTAGGGTCGTATTTTATTCTGCCCTCCCGCATGTCTTACTGTATGAGTGTAGTTGTGTGAAAATGTTTTTTTAAGTGATAGCTAGGTTCTAAAGTGTTGTGGGAGATTAATCGGTTCATTGATCGAAAATCGGAATTTTGAATAATGGCGGAATTTATCTTGATTAAATACAAAATTCGCTATATGCAAAAATGATATATTCTCTCATTGTCAGTATAAACGCAGTATTCGTAGATTATATGGTATAATAGAGATACCTGCAAACTATGATTATAATTTTAAACGTATACTACCATTTCTATGTAGGCATAAATACGCTATGATGCAATTGTTATTACAAGCAAGAAATTCTTGTTTTAAATTTTGCGGCATTTATTAACGAAAATTTTCCGCTCAATTTCTGTTTAGCACATTTTTTTTGTAATAACCGGATGGGGGTCGCAATATATGTTGAGAAAAACACACGAGACGATCAATCGTACTCGTAATTTACTAACCTAATTGCGTGTTAGGTATTTCTGTTTAGCTGTGTACTTTTGACGCCGTATTAAATTTTACCTAGAAAATTACGCGGAATAAATAAAATTTAAAAATATCATTATTATTCGTAATTATTTTTACCGTGCGAAGAAAAAGAAGAGTAAATATTGTAATCACCTTTTCTAAACTATATACTACCTTTCTGTTTATTAATTCTCCCACAGCTGTCTCCTATTTTTCCTCTTGTATCCACTTTATCAAAATCAATGCGCCCTTTTCAGACTTCTTCATACACTTTTCGAAGTTCGCGCTGATAATTGTCAACAAATCGAATCTGCAATCGCTTTCCTTAAAGTTACCAACTTTTCTTTTCTATCCTAGCACTTTTCTCCCTTTCCCTTTTATCTTCGATTGAAGTATACGGCACTCTGTAAACCATTAAGTGGAACCGATGATAAAACTAGTTTCAGATTATTATAGTTCTGTTGGAGTGTCTTATAAATAACTGGGTATAAATATTAAATGATTTTACCTCGTGTTTTTTAACAATGACTTCAAAATAAAGTTATGAAATTCGTTCACGAAACGTACTATGCATTTTTTTTAGTTATACAAGTACATATATATATATATATACATATATATATATATGAATATATTTAAAAAATGGTGCTAATTTAAGTTACAAATAATTATTATTTGCATTAGTTTAATACCTAAAAAGTTAAATATAAATATAACTAATATATATATATAAAAAAACAACAACAAAAAAAAAACGTCTCCAGTTTTTAGAACAGAAAGAATAAGAATTTTATTAACAACATAGTAACTGAATAAACAAATAATGCGTATCGTTCTTACCGGTCTGGTAACAATAATTAAGCAAATAATTACACTGAGTTTACAAATGTTTAAGAAACATAAATTTGATTTAACTTGAAAGTTGAGAAAAATCCTGCTGCATGTAATAGAGGGAAAAAGAAATGTATGTAAAATAAAACGCCACTAAAATGATAATATCGGAAATAAACAGATAAGTGAATTAAATAATGTAAATATAATAATTTAACTGATATTTTCGTAACAAAGCTGATAGCTAATGACAACGGCAGAATAGATATGTTCCTTTGGGTTAAGTGTGAAGGGCAACGTTTGATACGTTTGTGTCTGTATTTTTTATATATTATATTTAATGAATATGAGCAATTACCGGTACTGTTTGTTAGATAATTATGGTGTATTCGATCTGTGAAGAATTTTAAACTACGTTTCATAAGTTACTTATGAATATACTGTATCGTATGCTAGTATGTTCCTAGGCATATTCCGAATGATTCTCTTCAGTATTTGGCGTTTTTGGCCATCAGCAACAGCATACTCGATGTATTTTTTAAAATTATAAGTGTAGATCTAGCACCGCGTCGAGATATATTTTATTTGCGATTTCCAATTTAATATGTTGTCGTTTATGGTAACGGCATTCATCTTGCGTCTCCGAAAAAATCTGGCATATTTATTATAATTGATTTTTGTCCTGCTGCATCTATGAAAGAATTTAAAAAGAAAAAGTAAAAAAGCATGCGGGGTCGTCAGCGAACAAGGCTAGTAGTTAAACATCAGGAATCGGAAGAAAATCATTAACGAATGAAGTATATAGGAATGGTCCTGGAATGCTGCTCTGAGATACACCTGCGAGTAATGCTTTAGGAAGAGATTTAGATAATTTGGACCACAAAACATCGAATCGGCGGGATCCCCTTAAGTAAAGAGAAGAATTATAAAAAATTAGACCGCTAAACCCCGGACTCTGTCAAACGCTTTTTCTATGTCGAATAAAATTAAGCCTATATGCTTATTATTTACATTTTCGCTTAAGTGTCGAGTATATTAATCGCCATAATAATACGTATGTGCGATAGTTTTTCAAATTGCGTACTATGCATCTTTAGCGGTGATGGATTTTTTCTGTATACCTTCCGGCGTTTATTGTGTATCCTTCTGTTTTTCGTTAAACTAATTTACACAAATGTGTATTGCCTATTATATTCTGCTTCTTGAAGTTATTGCTGTGTATCTTTACAATTGTTACACATATTTTTTTTTTTTAACTTTGAGAAATTTTTCGCAGATACTCTGAAAATTACCAAAATATAATTTTTTTGCTTTTTTTTTTTTTTTTTTTGCGTCTTGCTATTTCGAAATGTGATCATTATCGTGTGTTTCGTGTCATTTGCTCACTTCACTTCATAATTTATTAAACGTTCTTTATTCATTGTTTTTTTTTTTTTTATCTTTTTGTTTAATTTGTTTTTTCGAAATTCTTTGTCGACATATCCATACTTTCTGCTGTTGTATTATTAAAAATTCTGTGAACGCTAAGTACGGCGAAATGCTCAAGTACCGTATGGGAAATTCCGTATGTTGCGATCATTGTATAGAAAAATATTATGCGGCAACACTTAAATGCCTGATAGATGAAGAACAGGTCGGTTATCAATATCCAAGTAGATCATGTTGTAGTAGTATAATACATCTTCGTTGCAAATTTTTTTTTTTTTTTTTTTGAAATATATTACAAAGATACAATTAATTTAATTAAATTTGTACTATACAGCATTGTAAAACATTATGAAATATTTAATGATTCATTTTCATGTTTTTTTTTTTACAAAAGGATGTGTGTGACCTGTTAAGACAAAAATATAATGAAAATAAAAATTATTGATTTTTGTTGTTTCTGTCTTTTATTAACTTTTTTTTAAACCTCCGATGAACTTGAATCCCTAACGAGATTTATTAAATTACTACTCCAGTGGTTATGTAATAATTTTCTAATTCATAAAGAGTTTCAGAGTAATGATGCGAGCTTCCAGAATTTCTTGGCGCGTTAGAGTGAAATTTCTGAAAATAGTTTTCATTTTTGTTTGCGATGGTCAATTTTTAATTTCGGGCGAGTAGACAATTTAAATAACCATTGTAAAAAGTCGACCACTTTCGTCTTTAAGATCGTATTTACACGTTCAAACAGTGCCGGTGATTCTTTTCGCAGATGCCGCAGGTGAGATTAATTTAGAACTTTTTCCGGAACGATACGATCTAGAAAATTTTGATGAAAACTTGCTCACTATGTTAAGAATAAGAGGAATGCTCTACCCCCTGAAAAGTTTTAAGAGTGATTCAACAATTTTTGATTTCAAAATTTTGGAAGAATATTCCGGAATTTCTGTAAATATTACTCGATGCCGCTGTAACGTATTGATGAAAGATAGGTTTTAGTCGGAAACTACATCTTGATTTTTTTAAATTAAAAATGATGAGTGTGATATACCCTGGGTGGATGTGAAATAATTGCACTCTATAATGAAGGAAATTTTGATCGAGCTAATCTTACGTAGTTACCAGATATTATGAACAATGGTGTAGAAAGGAAGTCGAATTCACGTCGCGATGTATTATTTCTGTGAAAAAAATTACATGTATCAAATTTAATACCAGAATTTACGAATATCAACAAATGTGAGCGATCCTTTTTTGTTTTAGGTACGCGTCGGTTAGTCTTATCTTCGTCCCTTTCTTGGATTAGGAAGGTTAAATCATTTAAATTTGGTTTCTTATGAATGCGTTTATATCAAGAGCTTTGTCCGGAAATGATCCTAGCGTCTACAGAGCTAATCCGTGACATACTATTGATAACAGAATCATTAGTGGCGGCTAAGATGATAGAAAATGGAACCCCGGGGAGAGGGTTAACAAACCAAGTCCTGACACTCATCAATGGAGCTGCAGTCAAAGGGTTATAATTTAATTGTGTTGTCGTTCCCAATTCATGCTGGAATCTCAGAGAATGAAAGGGCGAACACAGCGGCTCACTCAGTATTACAGCTCTCAGTCAACAAAACATCATTGGGCCCCCTCAAATATCAGATGTAATACGAAGTCAAATAATGGAACAGTGGAACCAAGAACACATCTGCACCCCAACCCACCTCTAGAGTATTAAGAAGTCTGCAGAGACATGGTGCCCCCCCAGGAGGCCTTACGAGTATATTATCGTGCGCTCAACCGCTTACGCCCTCCAACCACTTGTCCGTTCTGCCACGGTTCTCATAAATTGCCCTACATTCCAACTTTCCAGAACGAGACACGGATTTGACAATCTCAGCCATGTCCTCTCGAATTCAGAAGTGAACCAGAGCGCAGTGTTTCAATTCGTCAGGATCAATGGATTAATAGCAGTCCTGTAACCGGAGACTCTTGAGCCGTACTAGTCTAGATATTATACACGGCCCGGAGTCTAACCAGGGTTGAGAAGCATAAATAAAAAAAAAAGAACTCAACTCGCATGTCAACATGTACGAATGGACATTATTTTTGACGATGGAGAGGGATACATCTTATAGGTGGTATGAAAAGCCATTATTTTCTCTTCCGGTTGCGTATTAGGTGAGAAAATAAAAATAATTCCGGCTCTGATAGGCACATAGAAATATTTAGCCAAATTTTTCGACAACGGGTACACGTACCTTAATAGACAAATGATTTTGCTAAAAATAAAATACCTGCAATTTTTTCGGGACTAAAGATCAACTTGAAAGGATCACAAATTGTAAAAAGAAAGCAGTTTGTTATCAAAAGAAGTGAATTGGCCGTTATTTTCAATGCTATCAGTGAAAAGTAAAATTATACAGCGCAATCTCAAAACCTACAATGGATGTATGGTTTCATCCAGACAGGGAGCGAATAACCAATAATTTCAATATTAAAATTATTTAGCGATTCTAGGCAAAGATTTTATGAAATATTATGTCAGCATTTTAATATGTTCGAGATGACAATATCAAATGAAAGGAAATGACTAATTATCAATTTTTTAAATAATCGTACGCGTCATATGCTTTAAAAGATATGGTCAAATCAAATTACACCGCGGATCTCTCGACTTATTTGTAAAGACCCTATAGTTTTAGCCATCACTGGAAAGCATTTCCCACATGAGCAATGTTGCTTATTGTCTCAGTTTCAAGCGGGGGAAGGGGATATATTAAATATTATTTTTTAGCTCTGTTAGGGTTATTTCAGAATATATGATTACTTCACGACAATTGGTCTTGCCACTTGTAAGTTATTCACTGAATTTTAGTTTGAATGATCCTTCTTTTTTTTCTTTTTGTTTTTTCTTTTTTTTGAATTGATTAGCGCAAGAAAAGTCCTTGCGACCATTTAATACGATTATATATATATATATATGTTATTTGCAAAACCTCATTGTAGTAATATCGAAGTTAACAACATAGAACGGGTTCAGATCGCAAATTATATTACGAGCAGTTCAATTTTAACACAATTAGAAGGCAAACTGCAGACGAAAAAGTGAAAATCGCGACGTTGATTTCTTAGTAAACGCATAGTGTGGTGGTGATTATTGATTCTACTATACAATTAAAAATGTCTTGTCATTATTACATAGGAAGCTATAAATATTGGAAAAATTCAAAGAGACATTATTTATTCAAAAGCCATACCTTTGCAGCGTTCATAATTAATGTGATTGAATAATAGATGAAATTAATGCGCTTTTCTTGAATTTATCAAATCGTTATTCTCTATAAATCTGATTCGAAAAATTCCAGCTCATGTAAGTGGTGGAACATTTATTGTTAAAATGAGACATTAAATTCAGGCGTCCTGTGCGAGGCAGCATACTTCATTCCTATTTAATCTATATTTTAAAACGATTTCCTTATCCTAAGAAACGTTAAGGTTGTTTTGTACACCGATGAAACCGCAATTATATTTACTTGTTATACAGAAATGAACAAAATAACTAATAGCGCTATCTGATATAATTGAACAATTTTCGAGTGAATTCCGAATTAAAATTAATTTCAATAAAACGGCGGGGAAGTTATTATATTCGCTAGAAGTTGTCCGAATAGTATCCAACCAATTTCTATCGATAATAATCACTTTATAATTGTGTAAGTAATATCTTAAATATCTTCAAAATAAACATGCTGATTATGTTAAGATTCATGTTCACATTTATTTTTGCATCTTTTATTTCTTAAAAATTTTCTACTATAAATAAACTTATAAGAGTATAATCAGGGGTCCATTATGTTATTTATTTGATCAGCTTGATATTTGCATATGAATTTAATAGCAGATAATGCAAGATCATTATTGCAGAATAATGCAGTGTGTTCCACTTTTCACGTAAGTGTTAAAAGTGAATACATTCTTTACTGTACTTCACACTCGAGAATAAATGACGAAGTTCTATTTTATTCATATAAAATATGTTGCAACTGTCAGATATTATCGATATTAAGAAAAAAATTCCATACTTTTTTGTACAATTCTCGTAATTTTTTTTTTTTTTTTTGAAAATATATATATATATATTTATTAATATTTACACATTTCCTCGTCAAGCTATATTATCGACGAGTTTTCTTACATCTAAATATGCTTACATTATACTACTTATATACTATACAATTTTATCGCCGCGCAAAAATATTTTACTACAAACTTATCCTATTTTTACTTATTTCTAACTTAGCTATAACTAATACCTATTCTTTATTTTATTTTTATTTTTTATTATTTTATTTATTTATTTTGTTCCGTCTCTTTCCCTTTCGCTTTTTTCACTTTTGTTTATTACTATTTCCGTACCCTCTTCTCTTATTTAATGCTTATTATTGTTCCTATATTTCCCTCTTTTCTTTTAACATTCCCTTTATATTCTTTTTTTTCCATTCCAATTTTTTCCTCCTCTATTATTTCTTTAGGCATTTTATTTAACAACTGCGTTATTATAATGTATTTGTCTGTTCGCTCCCCCATTTTTGTTTTAGCTAACGGCAGTTTGTACAAATAGTTTTTCTTCAGCCCGTATTTTATTTTTATTCTTTCTTCCAATTCTATTTCCTTCTCTGTCATTATCTATTCCCATATCTTTATGAATAAATACATTCCCCTAACGCTCAGTACGTCTTCTTTTTGTATTATTTCACTATTTGTGATCCGATATTAATTTCAAGTATTTTATTTGCAGTTTACTTATTTTCTCCACGTATGTTTTCCTATCCATTCCCCATGCTTGAATTCCATATCTGATTCTCGATTCCACTAGCGCATGATACATCATTTTTAATGTTTTATTTGTTGCATATTTCTTTAAAGTGTCTACTAATGCTGCCCTAATTTTCTTTGCAATGTATACGTCCCACTTTAAGTGTTGGTCCACCATTACCCCCAAACATTTATATTGGGTCACTACTTCTATCTTCCGGCAATTTATCTTCTCACATTCATTTCTTTCTTCCCACTCATGTACACATTCGTTAGAGTGCATTATTAAATTTGGACAGTATTCATCATACCTATCCCTTTTCATTCGTAGTACCATTGCTTTAGTTTTTGATACATTAATTCTTTTAGATTTTTATCGTGTGCCTATTTACTTATTGTGATTAGATCTTTTTGCATTTTTATTTTTGCTTCCTTGATATCTTTATGTGCTGTAACTATTGCTATATCATCCGCAAACGAATATATATCGTTGTATTTTAATTCCTTGTATAAACCGTTTGTATATATAATAAATAGTATTGGCGCTAAGTTACTACCTTGCGGAACTCCCACATTCAGCTCCTCTTTTTCAGTTTGTGTATTTAATATATTTACACATGTTTTCCTTTGGTTTAGGTAGTTTTCGAACCATTTTTTAACACTGTGCGTTATTCCTATCTCCTCTAATTTATTTATAAGTATTTTATGGTCAATCGTCTCGAATGCTCTAGTTAAATCTATGAATGTTATCAGTACTTTCTTCCCTTGTTCAAAATTTACCCTAATTTTTTCTATAAACTCACCGAGCGCTTTCGATGATATTGATTTTCCTTTTTGAAGCCCGAATTGTGTTCAATCAATTATCTGATTTTCCTGTAAATATTTCGTTAAACTATTAGCTACGTACTTTTCGAAGGTTGTTGCAATTACATTACTTACTGTGATCTTCACTGTGTTTGCCTTTTTTATATATTGGCTTCGTTTTCGATATCTTTAGTCCATCTGCATCTGGTATTCCTCCTTCACTTAGAGTCATATTTATCAGTTTCGTAATTTTTTTTACTATACATGTTTTTATTGTCTTTATATCTGTTATTTAGTCCCGTGGCCTTTGTTTCTTTCAATCCCTGAATAATTTTCCTCACTTACTCTATGTTTGCTTTAGGTATGTGCATATTTACTTTCAGTTCATTCTCTTTTCTTTCCCTTAATAATACTTTGTTACATTTGTGTTCTAGTTTTTTTATACCATTTTTGAATTCTCTGCTGAACTTGTTCGCGATTTCAATTCCTTCTTGCTCCTTTGAAAAGTATTTCTCGATCATCTCATCTACTCCTAGATTCCTTTTTTTCCCCTATGATCTTATTTATATTTAACCATGTTTTCCGGATGTCCCCTTGCACTCCCGCAAAACTTTTCTCGATAAACATGTCTTTTTGCCGTCTTATTTCTGCATTTACTTTATTTCTTAACTGCTTATACTTATTTCTTAACTCCGTATTTTGGTTGTTTTTTTTTACTTTTTTACACAATTTGTCTCTGTTCGTTATCATTTCGATTATTTTCCGTGTCATCCGTTCCTTTTTTCTACGTGTTTTATCACTTGCTTGCATATTTTTTGTTTGGCTACATTCTTCATATACTTTTTCGTATTTTTCCTTTATGTCTCTATATACTTTTTCAGCGTCTATTTCCTCTTTTTTTTCTTCCTACTTTATATCATTTTTAGTTTATTTTTTACTTTATTTTCTATAACGATCCTTCTGTTTATTTCGCTTGATTCCTCCTCGATTTTTTCCCTCTCCATTTTTACTTTACACATTATCATATTGTGATCCGCTATTTTAATGTCTGTATTGTAACGATTAAAATCAATATTTCTTTTCTTCTTTTTGGTGTAAATATGGTCTATTTTCGTTTGCGTTAGCCTATCTTCCCTCCATTCTTCCCTTGTAAATCCTTCCAACTTACTTTCATATCCCATTCCTGCCATCGTGTTCTTATATTTTGTAGCTAATGAATTATCTTTTCCGATGTCTATATTTATATCTCCTATATAAATTGTCGCATCATTATCAAAGTATTTTTTATCCATCTCTTTTATTTCCTTTATGTATGCCTTCGCCTTTCTCGATGGCGATCTGTATAACGCCCATAGTCCCAGCTTTTCCTCGTACCCTGTTACTTCTAGTATTATACTTTCCGCATTTTCCATACTTTTACTTATCATGCGAACTTGTATTTTTTACCCCTTTTTATATACATTACAATCCCATGTTTTACTCCTTCTACATCTAAATTATGCCATTTTTCGTACCCTTCTAAATTATATAAATCTATTTCCTCTCTCTTTATATTAATTTCTCCTAATATTATTATGTCGTATTTTTGCCCTGCCTCTAGAATTTCTACTTCCTCCCATGTTTTCCTTATTGATCTGATATTTAATTGTCTATTACACTCTCATAACTGCCATTTCGTATGCGACCTTCATTATATTCCTGTTTGAATGTTCTTCCCTTTCAACTGAGCGTTTATATTTTTACTTCGAAATGTTGAAATTAAGAATCTTCACCTCGTACGCCCTTCTTGCTCTTGCTTTTTTTATTTCTTTAGTGTCTAGTCGAATTAGATTCTAATATTTCTTTTTTTTTTTTTTTTACAATCTGTTGAGTCTGTTGACGCTATTTTTCTGCAAATCCAAAAAAAAAAAAAATCGGTCAAGGCCTACCCGGCTTATTTATACTCTAGATCTATATTGATACGGAAATCGTCGAGATTTTTAGTTTTTGAATTACCGGAATATTATTTGGTAATGCCAACTGCTAAAATTAAGAAGAATTATAAATAGTTTTGCTATTTTTCGACGAATTTTGTATAGCTGTGTCTTGCTAATATCAGTTGATGCGGCATGATGTAGTTGTGGAGATTAGCTGCCGTGAATCGCGATGATGGTGTGTAAGTAGTGGAGTTGTTGTTTCTGTGTAAATGACGCGGAATGAAGCGGTGCTCGTTGATGAGTACACTGATACAAAATAGCGTATCACTGTCATGCGACGAAAGAATATTTAGTTTGATAAGCGCAATTTATAAAATATAGGAAAAAGGAGACATGGTACGATTAAATATCGATTAAAAGGTAGTAAAACCAGCGGATTTAATGCATATGCCTATTTGTTGGGTGTGCTGTATGTGTATGTTAAATATGTGTCTTCAAGAATCCGAAGAAGGATAATTAGAATGAAAACTAAGAAACGCAGATATAAACCAACCTTGACGCGTATGAACATAAAAGTCTGCTATTTGAAAAATTTTTGAAAGCTGCAAATTTAAAAATTTTAAATCTTATATTACTTTGAGCTAACTTTGATTATAATGTTACTAGTTCCTGTTAGTTTATTACAATTTCAATAATAGTAATTAAAAAAAAAAAAAAAAAGTAAGAAACCCTGCAAACAAAAAAAAATGGCAGATTTTTATTCAGTATAAGGACATTTATAATATGCATGTATCGGGGAGAGAGGTATTCCGTGTTAGAGACTGAATTTCAAATAAAATTGATTGAAAGAAAATGTACATAATATTACAATTTTATAAAATTCCGTTTGTTACAAATTAATAAATCAACAAAGAATTGTTAAAAATTAATAAATTAACGAAAAATTGTTAAAAATTAATAAATTAATGAAGAATTGTTAAAAATTAATAAATTAATGAAGAATTGTTAAAAATTAATAAATGAACGAAGTATTTTAAAACTTAATAATATAGACAACTAAGATGGATAATAAATGCTTAGCTTCGGAACTGTTTTTCGAGAATATATCCCATTATCAACGAAAGATACAATAGAGGTTTTGAAAAAAAAATCGAGTGCACTTTCAGGCCTGGGTTAAGTGTCGGTCCGGGGCTATGGAAATATTAGGGGCCCTTTTTGGAAGTGACAAAATTATCGGTTTTATATTAACTAAACTTTTTAAAATTTAATTTAATTATATTATTTTGAATTCACGATTAACATATAATTATTAATGCATATAAAATTAAATATCAAATAGACAATGGGTAGAATTTTCGATGCCAAAAAAAAATATATATATATGTACTCGTATAATTTTAAAAAATGAATTTTTTTCTTGTTTTTTTTCTTTCTGCAAAGTCTCGTATAATATCGTTAAAATCTACTGAACGGAGAAAATCTGTTTCGATCATTAATCTTGATCATCTAGCATGGTTGATCTGTACATCTTTACTATTTTTTTTTCAATATCGAAAAAGATCTTTCCGCCTCACAATTTGTAATCTGTATAGTTATAAATATTCTATATGCAATATAAGTGCTTGGAAAAACATCTATTATTGCGCGTTTAACTATCCATGTCGGAGGTGGGAACCACTTGGGGGGCCCCTTTATAAGGCGGGCCCCGAGGCTGCAGCCCCCACCGCCCATCCCTAAATCCTGGTCTGTGCACTTTTATTTTTACATGTTGTGCCGGGAAATCATGGAATATTTTGGAAAACACACTCTCGAGCTCAGGACTCATCATATAATATTTGTAATTTGTTAAACATTACTTTACGCGTAGAGTAATATAGTTTTTTAGCTCCATCAGGTAATTGTTGCATTTTAAGCGAATAATTTAATTTCGAATATTCAGTGTTGTGTATTCTTTTTAATTTCGCTATGATCACGTTTCTTGTAACAAGAGGTAATAACGACCATTCTATTAGATTCGTGGCATCTGTTATGATTATTTGTAGATTTCTGTTTAGAAAATTTTGGACATTACAGTTTCCATTCTCCTTTCCCTGTACGGGCTTCCTTGAATTTTTCCTTGCGTTGCTAGCTTTCGCACATATCTTATATGTATTTTACTTTTCTTCTTTTAATATCGTCAGTTATTGTTGTTTTCTGCTTTAAGTGGAACCGTTCTGTCTGTAACGAAGTCGTCGGCTGCGTGATATTTTTAATAAAGGTTATAAATATTAATAAAACATCGTTTTATTGGAAATATGTTTACTCTCCTTATAGCGTGTTTTAATTGTCCTCCTTGTTTGTCCGATGTAACATTTTACGGGAGTATTCTTGATATTTTGCGTTTATTATTATTTACGGATAGTTGCATTTAATAATTTAGAGAAATTTTTATTTGTTTCATATGATATTTTAAATGTCCTATTAAAAATACTAGTAATGCACTATATTCGGATAGATTTGTCAAATTTTTTCCATATTTGTTTAGTGGTATGTATTATTGTTTTTTAATTGACTATTTTTATTATTCTTTGCCGTTCTTATGCGTATTTTATTTATTATTTATTTGATCAATTAAATTATTAGGGTTACGGTTATTATTTTTTGCTATTAATTTTATTATATATATTTAATTCTAAGCTTTTTCCGGTTACATGGAGTGGTGTGTTATGGATTCGCGGTATAGGTAAGCGTAAAAAAGTTTGAATGTTACACGTGATTTAGGATGATGATTGGATATTGAACTGATAATTGTATCAGCAGTTGCCTCTTTTTCTGTTTTGCATATATATATATATATATATATATATATATATATATTGGTAATATGTAGGTAGTTTATATTATTATCATCGATTTCTAATGTAAATTTATTTTTTTTTATTAATCGAGTTTAACAGTTGGATGGTATTGTTTTGATTAGTACTTACACAGATGATTTCATCTTCGCATCGTACGTGAAAAACAATGCCGTTTTTATTTAAAATTAACGCTGGTAACATTACATGTCAGAAGAATAAGTTCTTTTTTTACTGGTTTTTTTTGTTGTTTTTTTTTCGTGGTTTATGTTTCACACGCATGTTGCTGTACTAAAATAACATTACAGCTCGTTATTCTTTTTTAAGCATTTTAAGGGCCTTAATCTCTGTTTATTTTCAAGCAAAATACTCAGATTGATGAATTCTTATTTTACCATTCTGGTTCTTTGTCTTTTTATTTCTTTTTCTTCTGCGCCGTCGTTGGTGATAAGTTTCCATCTACTTCTATTGTTCATTATTGGAAGTAGAGTAGCTTCCTGGAGTATTAGAGTGCTCTGTCGTTTTATATTCGAAATGTATTTGCGAGCTTTTCGGGATTGGTATAATATTTTTTCTTTCTTTTTGAAATTTTTCGGCAACTTATGATGCCTTTATAAATTTCATCGGAAGTATCTTTAAAAGTTGCTTTTTATTATTGCCAGTTAGAGTTTTTATTCAACCGGCCGACAAGCTGGGGCTGTTTTGTTATTTCCAGCTTTTTCTATGGCGTTTCCCTATCTATATTTTCTTTTATCGATGTTCTGTTATTCTATACGGGTCGTATGCTATCATTGTATAGTTCCTTCCTTTTTATAGTTTAACCACATTTCTTCGGTTTCCTCATCCGTTATGTAGTTTACTCCAGATTTGTTTCGTATACGATTTATGTAATTTTTTTCTTTTTCTTACGTAATATCATTTCTTTTATTTTTATATGCATTTCGATCTTTTCACACCTACACATATATTCGTATCAGTTGTTCTTTGCTTTTGCCCATTTTTTGTCGATATGTCTTTAACTATATTTTAAGCTTCTCCAATCTCTTTTAATTTTCTTTTATTGTTTATCAAATTTATAATTTCTCGTGTTATCCGTGATCTTTTTCTTCTTTCCCTTTTTTCTGGCATCCTATTTCCGGCGGCTTCGAGTGTCTTTCGTTTCCGCGTAGTCCATTTGTTTTCCACAATTCCTTCTTGGATTATTTTCAATTATTGTCTTCCTTTCGTTCATTTATAATTCTGCTTTAAATTTTTTTCGGCGTTCTTTCATTTTCAGTTTATCCTAGCCACTGTAATTGTGGTTTTTATTCTTTTTGCATTTCTTTAGCACACTATTTGACTCTTAAATACTAATAAGTTGTGGCCACTACTACATTCACTGCATTTATTAAAAACTTCTTTTTTTTTTTTATTAATTATAACACACTTGATTTAGTTTCTTATTCTACCATCGAGATTAGTCTATATGTAAAATCTTCTATGTTGCTATTTTTTTAAAGGTTTTTTTAAAGGTTTTTTTTTTTTTTTTTTGGGCTCGTCAACCAAGGACCTTTACCCAGAAACAAAAGGTAAGGAAAGAAGTCGGTTATATTTTGATTCGATCAGAAATTTTAACTAAAAAGGAACAAATAGCAGGAATAATTAGTGGGGAAGGAAAGGACAAGATATAGGATGCACAATAAGGGGTAGGAAGTCCAAGCTTCAGCAAATAAGAATATAAGGCAGAACGCTCCACGGAGAGGGATGAACACTGGAAGAACACATGATCGGCGTCGCAAATAATTGCATCATCCGGATGGAGAGGACAGTGTGGAGAAGAAATCAAGGAGAAACGAAATCTGGAGGAAGGCAGCAAAGGTAAAAGGAACAACTGTTGGAAAAAGAAGAAACATAGGTATCCGACCAAAATCGGATATGAAAGCTTTTACAAACTGATAGCATGTGTTGTGCATCATTGCATTTTTTCCCCCCGAGAAATCTACCAGCATTTCGTCTCTTTCACTTTATTTTCCGAGAGAACAAATTTCTCATAATTCACACTCTTATGGTGTCGTTTCTCACTTTTGCATTGAAATCACCCATGTCGAAGAGACGACATCATTATTTTTTTTGCGCTCTTTTTCGTTTCTCTTAGCTTGTCATGAAATCTACTTATCTCCATTTCATCTCTATCTATTGTCCGAGCATAAGCTTTGTTTTATTATTGTGGGTTTCACATATTTTCGAATGATTAAATACTCGTTGTACTAGAGCTATTTATTTTCGTATCAATATGGACGGCGCCCTGATTGATCCTTTCCGGGAGGAATACAATATTTCGTAATTTTGGTAAATTTTAAATCTCATATTTTTTGTTTTAATACAATGTTGTGCCTTATCATTTCACTTAACTTATTCTCATCTGGTACTTAAAGTTACGATTATATTTTCGAATTCTATGAAATAGAAAGAGTGCAATATGAGATGAGTTTGATGTGGTGTAGTCTCTGTGTAAAATAATTTGCACGCATTAAATTGTAATATGATGCGATTAATTTGTAGAATTAAGTGGGCAATGTACTTCATGTTTCGCTTATTTCAAATACTACCTCTTATGTGAAAGTTAGTTTTAAGGAGATAAAAAAAAAAAAAAAAAAAAATCGTTGTTTTTTCATTTTTTTGTATTTTTTTTTTTTTTTTAACCTTAAATATATGTCATCTGTTTTTGTATCAAAAATAGAGAATTCGCTTATAATCGCTGTGATTTCATGTGACCGTTGACAAGGCTAGAATATGTCGTCTGATTCATCTTCATACATTTTTTGGCCGTTCGTAGCAATGGCTGACATCATAAACGGAACCAGTAGCAAAAGACGCACTAATTCAGCTAGTTTTCCAGTAGATAGTACCAAAGGTAAGCGGAAAGATTTGGGCGAATTGTTGCGCCATATTAATGCTTTAATCATTCAAGCTTTAACATTTTTAACTTTCCATCGGTGTTTTCATCTTTAACTCTCTTTCTTAATTATTAAACTTTGGTGGCGTGCGTTCTGGTGAACGGTTGATGACGACAATATTCTCATCGTAACTGATTCTCATCGTCGTCATATATTTATATTTTTTTCTCTTCAGCTTGCTTTTCTATCGCGTTTAATTTTCATTTTCATACCTTAAACGTTGGTTTTTCTAAACTATTTCGTTCAAACGTTGTACCGCACACTCTACTATCGGGTGAAGAATAATTACTTTCACGTTATCAACCATGTGTAAGGTACCCCCCCCCCGCCGGGCACATTCGCACAATTTGGCCTGAATTTTACTTCTACCAGTAATAGTGTGTATTTAGCACAACAGTGTGCTCTGTAGAAATAACTAAAAAAGTAAATATAATTTTAAACTTTCGTGCTTCATCGATACGGCCGTGTTAATATTTTCGGTAAAATTCGCGTGTCCGAGACATATTACGTGTTAACGTTTCGAACAGATAAGCACCGTCCATTTGCAGAACAACAATCAAGTTTGAATACATAATATGTCTGACGTGGATTTTACCGAAAATGTAGTTTAAAAAATGTATATGTTACATATTTTTAAATGTAATTGATGATCTATGTATGTATGTGTGTGCGCGTGTGTATGGCTTACCTTCTCTGGAATGAAGTGTAAGTTTTCTGATGACCTCGTTGAACTTTAAAATACACAAAACGTACGAAGAAAAAATATTTAACAGTTAAAAAATGCATAGATACCCCCAATTGGGTTTTTATACTTATCATATAATAAGTAAAATTAAACCACACTAAGTAAACAATTATTTAGTATTTAATTAATTTCGAAGACACAAGATCACAGGAGCTATTATAATGCATAAATTTGACAAAGACAGTTCTCATGTTTTGAAGGTAAAGCTACATATATTCAGGGTAACTCGACACAGTTCATTTTCCAATCATGCGTTGAATTTCGTATAATTACGAAATATTTTTTGTTATGTATCGTGAATTTTTTATCATAGTTTCTTTGACAAGTATAACCCCATTTTTTCGAAAAAATAATTAATCGTAATTACTTAATTGATCACTTTGTTTTCCAACGGATACACGTACACACGCATAATAATACACTGCTGAACAAGTCGTCGAACACCTTGTTAGAAACTAAAACATGTACTAGAAATACAGTTTACGCACAATATAATGCGCATGCACCAAATTAAAGTTAGTTTATTCTATTAATATTTACACCTTTGCATAGTTGGAAATGCATTTAAGAAGATTAAAGAGTTAACACCATAAATATACAAATTAGTTTATAATAGTATTTTAAACGTATAAAATGCAAGTATACATTTATAATTAATAACTATATACAACTCGTTGTCGAATTCGTGGAAACGAGTTTATCTAATGACCAGTATTTCTACCACTATCGCGAATCACTGTGGTACATCTGCTCGACATGCTTGCAGTTAGTGCGTGAATATCATTTTGCTTAATTTTATCTGCTGCTCGAAGCTCTGCACTGGTTTTTCCACGGACGAATTAAGACGTGTCAATTTAACATATTCTACTAGTGTCAATCGGGTTGAGATTTGGATTATTCGCGGACAATTCCAAAAACAGCCGATAAAAAAAAGCCTCGTTCCACAAATTAAGACGTGTCAATTTAACATGTTCTGCTAGTGTCAATCGGGTCGGAATTTGGATTATTCGCGGACAATTCCAAAAACAGTCGATAAAAAAAAGCCTCGTTCCACAAATTAAGACGTGTCAATTTAACATGTTCTGCTAGTGTCAATCGGGTCGGAATTTGGATTATTCGCGGACAATTCCAAAAACAGTCGATAAAAAAAAGCCTCGTTCCACAAACGTGCCCCAAACGGTTCCGCATAATCATTAATACTGTAATTGATTCGGTATTGCAAAGGTGCAACTCGGTTTTAGCATGGAGGTTAAGTGCACCTGAAGTCTTATCACTGCCATCGTTACGAAAATTAGAACGACGCACCAACTTCTATTGTTTTGTTTTTTTAAACCCTTTGAATGTAGTCTAGACTCGTCTCCGTAAACAAAACAAACCACCAGTCTTCTTTTAATGTCCAATTTTAAAATTCTTGCGTGCAGGACTTTTTTCTTTCCTTACGGTATAATGGAGGAACTTTCATTAATTTATAACTCTGCTTTTAAACTATTTTCGTATAATCGTCATCGTACATAATGACTTAAAATGGAACTGTGAAATGTGCGATTGACCAGTCTTAAATGCTAAACGACAGCGCAAATAGATTAATTGAGAGCTTCTCTCGTTGTTTTATGGTCATCACGAATTTTTACATGGACGGCTAGTTCGTGGTAATTCGATCTCTTGATGTTTTTAGAAAATATTCCAATGTTGCATGCTAACTTAAACTATCTTGCAACTTCGTGATGACTCTTGCCTTCATTTATGAGTGCAATAATCTGTGTTGAAGTTTCGGCGGCCACAGACATGTTCCTATCGTAAATTATACAAAAAAGAAAAAAATAGCAAGGCTCGCGTTAACTTTCTATCTGAATGTGTAATGAACACAACATGCAATAAGCGGCTGTAAAAGAGTGTGCGGTGTCGTCCAAGTTTTTTAGGAGGGTATAAGATGGTGAAATGTTTTACGTAGAACAAGACCTTGCTACAAATTGTGACATAGGATCGAATTGTGTACGTGGTTGCAGCTAATATGATCCTCGGTGACCGGTCTGACAAGTTGCAATACGTTTCATATAAGATGCGTTTCGTCAGTTTACAGCGAGAAAGTGTCACTGATAGTTGACACTTGATGTTATTTATTAAGTGATGAAGACTTGTTTAGAGCAGTATATGTGTATATGTAGATATATATGTAGATATATATGTATGTAGATGTCCCAAAAAATGAGAAGAAGGAGAAAATAACATTGTATTCTTAAACGTTTAAGGATAGAAGATAAAAATAATTCAACGGTAGGAATAGCAGAAGCAGAAGGAAATGAGAGAATGCAAGAAGCACTCTTAAGGGGAGTAGGAATACCGAGTTTTAATAGAAAAGAGTAGAAGGACGATTGTCCATTAGGAAAGGTCGGACATTCGAATAAAACATGATATCACAAGGAAAGTAATTAGAAGGGGAATGAAAAGAACAAAATGATGGAGTGAAAGTAGATGAAAACCGTGAAAATGAGGCGGGAAGGAGACTGTGGTTAAAGCGAAGCCGACAAATAGCAGAGATTGTAGAGCGTTTAAGAGAAGTATCAAGAAAACTGTAGGCGAGGAGGAAGAGATGGCTGTAAAAGGAGGCAGGATTAGAAAATGAAAAAGGAATAAGAGTTGAGCCATAGTCTGGAATGGATAGTTTAAGGAAAGAAGAGCAATATTATGAGCAGAAAAGGTGTCTAAAAATCTGCCACCGGAAATGGATGAACGGGCTAATGAATATTATCTCATTATCTTGAATGCCTAAATGACCAGGAATCCACAAAAGATCGATGTCGATCGAGTGATGAAGGGAAAGATTATGAATGGGGGGAACGTATGAGTACATAATCCGAAGAGGGAGCAAGAAGTGGAGATATGATAGCCTGTAAAGCACTTTTCGAATCCGACATTATGAGCACTTTATGGAAAATCAATGATGAGGAAAGAGAGCAGCATGGAGAATAACAATAGACTCAGCATAGAAAATTAAACAAAAGGAAGGGAGTTGGAAAGATTCGGAGTAACTTAAGGCAAGTCAAGAAAAAAAAGCAGATCCAATTTCATTTTGAAACCGTCGGTATAGATAGTGATGTGTGTAGGAAAAAGAGAACTTAAAGCATTAGAAAATTCAATTCTCGCGACATGTTAAGGGACCGATTTAGAACAGAACGGTAAAGAAAGATATTTAATAGTATGGAGGTAATTAGAAAAAATGTAAGAAAAAAAGGAAGTTTTTTTTTTTTTTCATGGCTATAAATACGAGTACATTACGAAAATTGAAGAAGATAAACAGAAATAAGAGATGAAATTGGAGTTTTATTAAAGGCAAATAGCCATTTGTGAAGGATAGAAAAGTAAGAAGAAACAAGTGAAGAAGAATAAACAGGTAGGCGTTTAATCAAGAACCGATATGCCAAGTAAAATCTACAAATGAAGAGAGATATGGGATTCAGCGAGGATAGCCGTCACTGGAGTTGATCTTAGGGGGCACCAAGGCAAAGACGAAGGTATTTTGAATGCGATCTAATTTGGAATAAAGTGACCCGGATAAATTTCCGTAAATAAAGCAACAGTAATCCAGGTAAGAGCGGATAAAGAATTCGTAGAACATGAGTAAGATACAGGGATCGCCTCCCCAATTAGTATGGGAAAGGGTGTTTAACAGTTTTTTTGAAAGAAAATAAATGCAGGTGATTAATGTGATTGTGAAAGAAGAGACGACCGTCAAGAAAGATTCCTAAATAGCGAAAGGAGTTTGCAAGGAGAATTGGGCCGCCATTTAAGGTAAGACTAATCAAAGAAGGATCAAAAGAGCGAAGACAACAGACGAAGATTTAGGGGGAGAAATAAAGAGATGAATATTTAGAAAGAGCATTTTCTAGTAACAATTAAAAAATTTTGAAGACGGGAATTAACTAAGGGGAGATATTGCGATCGGAGGAGCAGATAAGCCCATCGTCAGCAACCCTGAGATAATAACCCTCGAAAGATTAACCTGGTGAAAGAGTCGATAGGAGCGGAAAGAATTACAGTTCTGCGTTGAAAGAGAGTAAGTGGACAGGAATGTTAAATGAGACCATTATGTCAAAGAGTATGCGACGGTTATGTCAACGAAAGCAGCGATTAAGAATTTTTTATTAATAAATGACATATAAACGCCCGACAGAAACTTGCTGATACAATCTGATGGACCATGTCCAGGGTGAAAACCGAACATATTGTTAGGTAACAAATTTCTGTGCTCGAGCCACCAAACGCGAGACGTCTATTAATTAAACTTTCGAAAAGCTTCCTCACACACGAAGCAAGAGAAATAGGACGAAACGAAGAAGAATAAGATTTTGGAATAGGAACAATAATAAAAGTGTTCCAGGAAGAAAGAGTAGATAAGGAACAACGAAGGGAGTCAAAAATTTTTAAAAGTATCTGGAGGGGAAAATCAGAGAGATTTTTTTGAGAACAGAAAAAGTGATCCTATCTACGCCTGGAGAGGAGTTAAATGAATTGCTTAAAGATAAACGTAGTTTTGATAGAGTAAAAGGAGAGGTTAGAAAATGCGGTGAATTAGGGGCAGACGGGAAAGGGTAAGATTGCTGGAAGCTGGGAACGTAATTTGGAACTAAAAAATCAATAAACCGTTCTAGTTTTTCAGGAGGAAAATTATGATTGGAAGGACGTTGGGAGAGAGAGGACTTAAAGGCCCTAACGATTGTTCTTGCAGCGCTATAGTTATATTAAAAACATAGATGAGAGTGCGACGTATGTAATTGTGAGGTTAAGAGGAAGGTTAGCAAAAAAGCAAAGCTATAATTGGGATCTGGCGGGGAGAAAAAAACGGTTGTGCTCTATAAATGCTGCGGTGGTATGACTGTGTTATATTTTCATGTTTATATTTCACTTCGAAAAAGGAAAAGACGTCAGACCGCCCTTTTTCTGCTGCTTTGATTTTTACTATAATTTCTGTTTTGTTTTACTCTTTTTTTTTTTAAGGCATCATCTTCTCATGGCTAATCTTGTAGCTTGCATTATATTGTGCAATTTTCGATGCGTGATTTTTTGAAGTGTACATATCTATATTTATTATTTTTAATTTTTTGTAATTTTCGTTTGGTTCAGTATTCTTCTTTTTGGCCTAATTTTTTAATTCTTATTCTCGCGTCTTTTTTACCTTTTGTTCTTTACTTATTTTCCTTTCATTTTTGTTTTTCTTTGCTATTTCGTATTTGTACGGCTGTAGTTTAGTTTCTTTTACATTGCTATTTCATCTCTTATGTCCTGTTCTCTCTCACTTTTTCTTTGTTTATCTTTGCTTCTCATCACTACAATCAGTTTTATCGTATTGTGACTATTCGACACCTAATTAAAATCTAATTGGTTTTTGCTATTTTTCTTCCATTCTTTTCTGAGTGAAAGTTCTTTGCCGATAAACTCTTCTCTTCCGAATAAAAAAGTATAAATAAATGTATATATGTGTATATATATATATACATATAATATGAGCAAAAATTTTTTATATATATATGTAATTGGGTCCTCGGAAACGGCTCTAATAATTTTGATAAAATTCACGAATTGGGGGTTTTTAGGGTCTAAAAATCAGTTTATCAAGGTTTTATGTTCGAAAAAATTCTATGGAAAGGGCAGCTGTAAAAGGTAAAAGCGATCAATGTTCGTTTCGGTGATTATCGTATTTTTAGTATTCATTAAAAAGTAAGTAAAGGTAAAAAGTAATACATCTATTTACCATAGTAATTGAAAATAGATAAAGGCGTAAACGGGTTTAAATCATGTCGGTTCAAATATTGGGACGTCGTTATAGTGTTATAATTTGTAATAATATTTTTCGCTTAATACTTCAACACAAAGATGAATAATGCAGTGTAACGAAAATGTGACTTTCGTGTCAAGTTCACATTACTAAATCTGTTGATTGATTTGGAAGTTCAGAGTAGATCTGAGCAAAGCACAGTTACCTGGTACACTATTAGATGAGCAATTCTTATAAACGTATGTAGTTGGTTCCAAAAATGGTTCTAATGATTTTGACAAAATTTACGACTTAGGAGGGGGTTTTAAGGTCTAGAAATCGATTAATCTAAGAAATGAAAACAAACAACAGTGTTCGTGTTAATGGCCAAACTTGTATTGTGCATTTAATGGAAAGTAAATTTAACTATTCGCTTATTTACTGTGTAAAATAGAAAATGGAAATAAATATGACGCTTTTAAATATTACGTGAATTTAAAATTGAAAAATAAGGTAGCATGTGCAATTTTAGTTTTCGTTATACGCAATCCTAGTATTAATTTTACATATTTTAAATAGGTAATTATAATAATGATGTAATAAGATATTGTAAAATAGAATTAATGCGTCATCAAAACTTAATTGGGTGAGACATTAATTAGCCATTATGGAAATATTGTTATTTTGCAAATAAATATATGAAAAAAAAAATATATTATACGTGCGTACTATTGTTATATTTTTTAACGTTTATGATGATCTACAATTTCGGAATAATTCCGAGTAAAGCTCGATCACCAGGTTCTTTGTACATATATACATACATACATATATATATATATAAACGAATAAATTTTCATATTTATACGTTAAACGTAATGCGAAGGAACGTGATATAGTAAGAATAAAATTGGGAAAGGTGGATGGTGCACATTTCCTGAAAAACGTTCATCATAGGATATGACACGAAAATAATGATAAAGAAAATTTCTCGTTAATTTTATGTTAAATAAATAATGTATGAAATATTTACTCTTTTTTAAAGATTATTAACAATTTTATAAACATCTAAAGAGTTTCATTACTAACATGTTTCGTAGGTCTTGTTCACCGTAAATATGGTGAAGTACCTCTGAAATAAGTCTCAGTAATGTAATTCGTTAAACTTTTTTAAAATTTTAACGATAAACTTTCGAAAAAATTTCATATTTCATACGATATTTATTTCGTATTATTAATGTGCGGAAGTATCTCGTTGAGAAGTATGATCTGATTAAGAATTAAAAATTTAAGTGAGCAGTCTTCGATGCTAAACTCTATTGAACATCTATTGTATATCTGTAAATGCTGCTTACAATATTTTTTCAATTCAGTACTGTCCGATATTTTTTTAACTACCCCATGTATCTGTTCTATTGTAGTCTGGTTGCTTCTAAATCCAAATTGATGATCGGAAATAATATTGTTTTGCTTTAATATTGCTGGAAGGCGTTTAAGAAAAATGTTTCCAAAAATTTTTGATAAAACTAGCAGTAAATTAAAAGACGTTTATGAGAAGACGGCTGAGTGAAGGGAACTGGCCTCCTACTCTCATTGTTGAACTTAATTCATTGTGAACCTTAACTTCGCAATACATGATACCTTATCAAGGATATATGTCACTTACTTTACTTACTTTACTTACTTTACTTGTGAGACTTTACTTCTTACGGAGGTTCACGTGACTTTAACATTGAAATTATCTCTGGAAAAAACATTCTGCGTGAAAAATAGACCCAGCATGAGCAGTTCCGTCCTCTCTCATGACCCGGAAAAAAAAAAAAAAAAAAAAAAAGTTACGGAAAGAAAATGCTCTAAAAATTACAAACATTCCCATAGGGCGGTAAAGAAACAAGTACGAAAAAGTTCCTTTGTTAATTGATTTCAAAGAATCGAATTAATGGCATGTGTGGTGATATTTTAAAAATTCTGATTAAATTAAGAATAGTTGATGATGAATTTTCGTTTCAAATCGACAAAACGACAGTCGATATTAAAAAACACTCGTAAAAATAAGTGCGTTTTGTTAATAAAAACTTTAGTAAAGGAAACATTTATTTTGAATCTTTCAGAGAACGAACTTTAGCCAAAAATATTTTTCAAGCCATAAGTGATTCCGTTGAAATTCCCATCATATGATGGGTAGTAATAAATAAAAAGAAATTCTCTCATGTGTAAATCAAAAATACGACAGCATAAATAATATACTGCTGCTCTATATCATGAAGTACATTAATGGCCGAGACCTTATCAACGCAATTATTGAAATCTACGAACGAATGTGTTTTAACATATTAGGCGTTAATTGAAACGAGAGTTTTAAGTTCTTGAATATTTTTGGCGCAGAAATGAGATCATCAAATGATATCAGTCTTTATTGTTTTACACCGAAAAATGCGTTGGTTATCTCGAGGTAAAGTTTTGGCAAAATTATTTGAATTTCGTGACGAAGATAATTAATTTTTATTACATCGAAAGATGCCTAAACTATACTAATTACAATTAATGATAATCGTTGTGTTGTGGCCAAACACTTGTATATATATAGCTGACATATTCGAGCGTAGTAAAAACAACGCAAGATCGATATGAAAATTTAACATGTTCGGATTAAACATTTATTTTAACAAAAAATTAATTTCTGGCGAATGAAGCTTTTAGATTGCAAAGTTTAACATTACTGAAATTATTTTTTTTCCATCCACTCCTGTCCTAGAACTACAATTGGCGCTGAAGTTTAGTTATCTAGAACTTGACTTATTTCACATAAAATTAATACTTTCCCTTCTATGTCCCTCTTTTCATTAGAACAGAACATTTAACTAATACACTAATAATATTACTTTCCTTCGAAAAAATCAAATTACGTTACACAAAATAACAGCAAATATTAAAAAGCTTTCACGAATTAAACACATTTTTTTTGTTTTGTTTTTATCGCACTGTTTAAGCGACCTGTGCTGACTCAGATCGAATTATCCGCTGATTTGATCAAGTAATATCACTTTCCGTAGAGTGCTGTTTGTACAGCGTCATCCGGGTAATGCATCTCTACACCTGTATCTCTTAAATCTTATCCGAGGACTCCCAGGGAGAAACAAAAAGAACAATGCTGGGCGCCTCGACATTGTTACTGAGTTCCAGTTTGCTACAGAACTTGCTATACTTAAGTTTTTGATAGTCTTGCGCGAATGGGATGTTTAAATCGCGATGGAGTGTTCTGTTTAACACGAAATAAGGGGCGTTGGCGATTTGTCTGAGTATTTTGGCCTGCAGCTGTTGAATTCTGTTGATGTTGCTCTTGTACGCTGTGCCATATTCCTCGATGACATACCTCCATACTGATGCCAGTACGAATAAATAGATTTTTCCAAGATATACTCACCGCGGACTTTCTTCCCATACGCCAATTTAAGATTTCAAGTCTCGAGCTAATTTTTAGTCTTGTGTGTGCGACACGGGCCCTCCATGTTTGACGCCGGTTCATGATTAATCCTAGGTATTTAGTGGTGTTGTTTTGCGCAAGAACGTTATTATTTATTTCTACCTGCGGACAGGACTGTTGATTTAACGTAAAGGTCACCTCTGTAAGCTTTTTGAATGATTCATTTTAATCTTCTTTTTTTTTGCCCTTGCTCCAATCTTGTTCAAGTGCTGCTGGAGCAATAGTGAAGCACGCGAAGAATTGCTGTTAAGATGCCGGTGTCATCAGCGAAATTACCATATAAGAATAGCGCAAGTATACTTCCCTGCGAGACGGATGCATTTATAATACTGTATTTTTCCGACGTTGATGAATATATCTTTACTACAAGACTCCTGCTTTGCAGAAAAGGTTGTATTACCGCGTAAATGCCATTAGGTAGAATATTTTTCAGTCGATAAAAAAAGCCCCGATGCCACACCCGATCGAATTCGACATAAAGAAAGACAGCGTTACAATACTATCTCTTCCTGTAACGAAGCTATTTTTTTATCGGTAATACGATGAATTTGTTGTACGGTCGAGCGCTTTGCACGAAATCCAAACTGATGATTAAGCAGGGATCTTGTTTCACGAAATTTCTTTTATAATTCGATCCTGTATTAGTATCTCAAAAATCTTCGACAGTACACTAAAGCCTATATCACGAAGGAACTGATAAGTTTTTACAAGGTTTTGCGTTTCTTGTTAATTGAATTAGTTACCCTGTTTTGAATGGAGTATGAAAATTTATCCTCTTTGAGATGTGAAGTATTTAACTTGCATGCCTCGTAGATACTGTTTACCAAATTGATCATCGCATTCTCTATTTTGCTTGAAGTTTTTAGAGGAATATTTAGATCGGTATTATGTTCGATCTGTTTAGCGAATCTACTTCAGTTTGTGCTGCTATTATTCGTTAAATAACTTTGCCTTGGTTTTGGTATTATCGTTTGAACGGAGATGCATACTAAAACTGGTGAATGGTTTGAACGGAGCAGAGGTGTAGGGATTTACAACTAAAATAGACCTGATGTAAATTTTTTGTTATAAAAAAGTTGATCATGTTCGGAATGCGGTGTTGATGCTCAGGCCAGTAGGTCGGCTCATTTGGTCCCACCACTTGTAAGTTGTGCTGTCGGATTAAATTAACCAGCATTCTGCTTCTGGAAGTGTTCTTTCGACTATTCCATAGAGTGCTGGTGGCATTAAAGTATCCTCCTAATGTTACCTCGGGCTCCAGGTTTAGGAAAGTTGCTCTTACTTTCTTCTTGGGTAGTATTATGTTCGGATGACAGTATATTGCTGCAATAGTGAATTCTGACTCTGGCATCATCAGTTGGTAGACGAGAGAAGCTTCCGATTGAACCACATGATGGCTTAACTCAGTTCTTATTAACACTACCACGCCTCCGTGAGCTTTTCCATCAGGATGAAAGATGCAATAGGTATTATAGCCAGCAATGTTAAAATTCATCGTTGATGTTAGTTGCGGTCCTTGCACAGGCCATCGCTGCTACGTCTAATGTATGTTGGATGAATAATTCGAATTCCACTTTCTTTTAATATTATGCCGTTAGAATGAAAATTTAGGCAATACTTTTATACGGAGTTAATATAAAGCAATATAATTGCGAATTTGAAATCCTTTTATGCTTAATTTGAAAATTTTACAGAACTACTATTCCTCGCGAGTTCCAGGAGAATTTATGAAAATGGAAAACGACGGGACTCTAAAGCTGAAATTTTTTGAAGTTCAATTAGATAGGTTTTGTGGAGTGCAGTCAAGAATATTTCGAATTCCAAATAAAGCTGTGTTGAAGTTATGCTGCTATTTTCAATTACTTTTACGATATGAACAAAGTTTTCGAACCTTAGTTTTAATCATAAATGATAAACGGACGTACTTGAAGAAGAACGTTTATCAAAAGCTATAAGTTGCTTTGTCAAATATCGAACCAAATATAAAATTCTCCTGTTCATTAAATTAACTGCAGGTAGCAAATTAATTATAGTTAAAATTCTACGATACTGTCGTTCATATGTATTCATACGTAAAATTTGTAAGCATATATATATATATATATTTAATTTTTTTTTTTTATTATTATAGTTTTGTTAGAACAATTTTCATTAAACACAGTTTGTTGAATAAAATAACAATTCGAATTCCAGCATTATCGTTATAGATATATAAGTTGTAGGCTGTATTAAATGCTTAAGATAAAAGGTTTTTATTCATGCTGTGCCGCAGAATCTGACGTATAGTTTAGGTGTGCATAGTTCAGAAAAGGTTGTGGAACACTGCACAAAACTAGCGGAGTACTTAATCGGAACTAAGCGGCGTGTCTTATTCTTTTAATTTTTTGATATTACTATTTAAATATTCATCGAGAATTAGCGATTTTCGTTGAATTTTTAAGAAAACCGCGATTCAGTAACTGCAAATAATACCTAAAGTAGTGGTTTACACTCAAAGATATTAGTGTAATAATATGAAAGGCTCATACGGTTAAATAGTGGGGAGGGATGTCGCCATTTATAACTTTTAGGGTAATGAAAACTAAAATTTTAAAATGTAAAAATTTCATTATATTCCTCACGATCCCTATCGATTTTTTCACCCTTTAATTACTATTTTTTTTTTTTTTTTTATAACCCCCCTTTAGGCATGCCAGCAACGGATCTTTACCCAGAAATGACACGAGGGAAAAAAATATCAGACACTCAACCGACTGCATCATTCTCTTTAGTCGTTCCTTAATTCACGATCTTTTCCTTTCCCGCTTTATCCAAACGGATTTCCTTTGGATTCCTGGCCATAATCGAGGGAAATGATTTTTAGTTGACACTCATTCGCTCGATTATCTTCCTCTTCTGGTAGGTTTATTCCTGCCCTCTCAGCTTCTAATATTACCCTTCTGTCTGCAGCTGTTCATTCCAGACTATGGTTTAACTCCCTACGTGTCTCTTCATTCTCCAACCCGAACTCCCTTTTCTTGTCTATTCGACCTTCCCTTCCACGTTTTCCATCATGGTTTAGTAACTTTTCTTCTATGTGCCGTTCTAATCTCTCTGCGATTTGCCGCCTGCGTTTTATGGTTTGCTTCCTTCCTCATTGTTCCGTTATTCTCTCGTGCCTTCTCCTTATTGTCCATTGCACCCTCCCGGCGATCAATGTATTTCTGATCCAGATCATATAATGTTTTCATTTGTTTGTAATTATCAACTGAACAAGCTTCTTTTTATTCCTTCCTCTTACAAACCGGTATTCCCGCTCCATACTGTGCTTCATTCATTCTTTCCCTTCCTTCTCCTTCGGTTATTCTAGCTCTTGATTCTTTTCTGCTGTCGGCTATCTCTGATCGTGTAAGGATCCGAGTGTCTCTTTTCTCTCTGTTCCGCTGTTCTTGGGCCAATGTCCATGTTGACGAACCCATTTACAAAAAAAAAAAAAAAAAAAAAAAAAAAGATAGGAACAACGGATATCGACGAAAATGATAAGAGATATACGAGAAGCGTAATAAGGATTAGGGAGTTTAATAACAACAGATCGGAGTACAAAGAAGTAGATTACATTATCGAAGGATGGACATTCAAAGAGGATGTAGTCATGATCACAGAGGGCTTCGTCGTCAGAGTGAAGAGGATAATTAAGGGGGATGAAAACGAAAGCGAGAGGAAGGAGGAAGAGTATGATTCAGACGTAAACGGATAATAGTAGGGACAATAACGGAGCGGCGAAGCGAAGGAAAAACGTAAAACCAAGGCCGCGTGGGAAGATTTCAGCGGCGGCCTTTAATTCTTAGAATTACATAATGCATAATTTTTAATCTTCTTTTTCTTCTCTATTGTAACTGAAATCCTCTCAGATACCATTTTCAATAAACTATTACCTCTTATATTATACGTGATTTGATCAGTTCTTTTTTTTTATCTTTGTCGTCAAGATCTGCTCCTCATCTACTTATCTCAACATTTCTTTACGTTGAATTTTCTCTGTCCATTTACTTTTATTATGTTTCGTAATACTCATATTTCCAAAGTCCTCAATCTTCTACGTACTTTCTGTCTTTAGGATTTGCATATGGTCTCCATAATTTGGGGTATATACTGATCATATTTTGTTTGCCTTCTGTGCTGAGCAGTCACCCTTCTATTCTATTCGTTCAAAATTTTACGCACATTTTAAAAAATAATACTAATAAAAATATACTATAGCAATAAAATTACTGAAATTTTTTATAAATTTAGTGCAATTTTTAAAAATTAAATTTTACGCGAATGCTATACAGACGATTGTCTTTTCAATTACAATCTTTGTACAATCGGAAAATCTGAATTTGTTAAAAGTTTAATTTGCATAGCCCCCTTTTTTTTCTTTTTTTTTTCCGTTTTTAAGCGCAGATTTATTGTCATATTCATCCGTATATTTTCTATATTTTACAACTGCTTCAAGCACACTGATAACACTGCGTTTTTAAATTTTATTAATCTATTCGGGGTATGTAGCTGGTATTTATTTAATGCCATTTTTTTTTTTTTTTTTTTTTTTTTTTTTTTTGGTTTTTAACATCTGCTTATCTATGATATCGGAAAAAGAAACAGCTTTGCGCCAATAATACGAATATGTGCATATTATTACATCGCTATATAATAGCGTGTTGATTACGTACACACATAGTAGTAAACACACGGAATACTTATCGGCAGATACTTGAACAAAAAGATGGTGGTGTTGTGTATTAATGTGTTATGTTCCTATGCGAAATTCAATACTCGAAGAGGAGTTTATTTGTGTTTTCCTTCGTGAACATTGTTTGTTTGTGGGTGTGCGCGTTGAATAATCTGATTTTTCGTAGCCCGGCCTACGTGATATTCTATTAATTTCCGAGTTTTGCCGTATTTTAGTTTTTTTTTCTGTCGTGTACTACTTGTTCTTCCATTCGCTTTCATGGCTGCAAATCTCAATAAACCGTTATCGGGTAATGTATAACATTTTTTGATTATTACATCGTCACGTGATATTATTTTTATTTATTTAGTTTATCCTCTCCCCCCCCCCCTTAATCTTTACTATCTATGCATGTTTTTTTTGTTTTTTTTTGTAAAATGAAATATAACTCTCTTCTATATAGAGTAACGATATGCATATTACGTGTGCAGTATTTCAAATGTAAACGGTTGGAAAAATTTTTATAATATTTCATATTTCGTCAATTGTTTTTTCTACCAATGTTGTTTGATGTATTGTTGTTTTAGCTTTTTTTTTTTTAAATCCATAGAATGTTCTCTTTATTTGTGTAAAAACACGTCGACCTCTTTGTTTCGACTAATAATAAATCAACTTATTAAAATTGTTTCTTCGTTTTTTATTTATTTTTTTATTTTTTATTGTTGCATACGCTTTAAATTGTTTGCGTTTTTTTAAAAATTTTTTATATTCAGTCATATTGCCCGCTTATGTGTAGACAAATAAATTACAATATATCGAAATAAGAAGAAAATTAAAAAAAAAAAAAAAAAGTAATTAATTATTCGGAAAAATTAGTCGTGAAAAAAGTTATAGAGGTTTTTTTTTGAAAAATTAAAAAATTTTCCGTAGGCTGCGTGCTTTTCCCTCTTTTTGTTATGGTCCGGCTTTTACTACATAACAAAAAGTAAAATGTTGAAATTAACCAAAAGCTAATTATAAAAGACAAACACTCATGAGCATCAGTTCTAGCCAGGGAATGGGAAAAGGTGTGTTATTATTATAGCTTAGAGTTATTAGTAGGGGGTGGCTTTTATATCGAGGTTACGGCACGTTAGTAAATTTTGTTTTATTTATTTTAATTATTTTATTAAGTATGATACCACTAGCCCGATCTACAAAAGAGTTGCTCGAATTCGGTAGTCGTTTTTTTTTTATATATCTTTTCTCTACGCCCAATATTAAAACTGTATATGTCACGGGGATTATTTTATGACGAAAATGCACAATGTTTTTAAGCTGTGTAGAATATACCGTAAAAAAAGTTACGTGAAGTATAGAAGAACCCGAAGGCATAAACAATGATGTAGCGAATAACAGTTTTGTGTGCATATTCTGTTTATTATTTCGAGGAATAACGGATAGAAACGTTGAGATCAGGCCCGTGTCTAGAATTTTGGAAAAGGGGGGGGGGTTGAAAATTTTCTTCGCATATTTATTTTATAATACATTTTTCACTAATATTCGTACTATTAATAATAATTTCCATCATTTTGATTTACATATATTAACAAATTTACATAAATTAATTACCCCGTATATGAACATTAATAAAAATTACACATATGTTATTAATTATACTCGTAATAAGAAATTTTTTGCATAAAATATTAATGAAGTACCTAAAAATATGGAGCATTTTTTTCTTTTAAAAGTAGGTAAAAACACCCTAAAAAATCATCAACATTTATTTTAAATTTGTGATTTTTTTCAGATTTTTTTTGTATTTATAATAACTATTTTAGTTTTCATGGGGACCCCGGTGGGCACGGCCTTGGTTGAGATGCCCTGATTCGGTTAAACGGGAAGAAGGACTTTGTTTAATTGATGTCGTCGTATCAGAAGCTACAGTTCTTTTTTTAATTTTTGACGTGGTTTACTTTCTCGCTCGTTCATTAATGGCGCCACGCATCAACGCGCGGACACGTTTTTTCTATAATGCCAATCAAAAAACCTTATAAGAACAGTAACATTTTGAAGAAGACTGTTTTCACAGAATTTTTCAAGTACCATGCGCTGGTTATTTCGGACCATTTTAATATCATATAGAACAGCGTACGAGTTGTTGTTCTTAAGAACATTTGTATTTTGCTTTTGCAGTTGAGGAACACTCTATACTTCCTCTAAATCTTTCCATTTGTATTCATTATTAATCTAATGTTCCATATTTTTAGATTATTATACTCGTTATGCACAATGTTCAAGGACTCGGACTAGATGGAAAACTAAAAAATACAGGTTTTTTCCATTTGTTCCGTGTACTCTTTATTATTATTATTTATTTATTTATTTATTTATTTGGTAAGCTTCTCCATAGCTGAAGGGGGGTGGCTACATCGCGCATGTATTGAGTTATCTGTAACTGCTGTTATGTTTATCTAAACCACTTAATAGAGATAGCCGCTTTCTTCCCGGTGTTGCTTTGTCTAATATTGTTCCATTGACGACCAAGCGAAAGATGGAGTTGACGACCTGCATTCTTTGCTTTATATATGTTTCAAGGCAGGTAATAAAATCGGTTTAGTTAATGACGCGGTACCTCCGCGTTTTTTTATTTTTTCCGTCCTTTTATTTTGTGCATCCGTGTCTGTACGTCCACATTTCAAACGTATGTAGCTTTTTGTTTTCTGAGATTATTCCATCGTGTAACTTACAACAGACCATACGTAACACGAAAGTAATTTTAGCCGGAGTTGAATCTTCATTCCTCCTGTCCCGAAATATCCGTTCTAAACTATTACACGCTCTCCATACCGATTCTGATCCTGATTTCTCCGTCGTCCTTTTCATCTTCTGTATACCCCCAGATATTTGAATTTTGAGACTCTTCATTACTCGTTTAAAATCGTGCGTTAGTCAATCAATGCCTCTTTAGTGTGTTCCCCGTCTTATGATAGTTCGAAATTCATCAAATATATTAACTGCTCCGTTTACTCTGCAACACGTTTGTAGTATTACGGTTGACTCTGTTTTTATTTACGTATCTACTAATCCAACGCAATAGTGGCTTCTATGCTACGTTATCCAGTGCTTCATATTTTGGAATAATCCTGATAATCTTGTTTACTTAAATTTTGTTTCGCTGGTTAGACGCGATCTTAGGATTGATGCAGTCGATGGAAAATGTCACAAATGATCGCGCACTTGGCTATATTTCTATGTAGTAAGTTCCGGTTATGTAAAATAAACTTCATCATTAATTCCGGCTCGCAAAAGGAATCAATTCATCATTTTGCGCTATTGTTTTGCATCAGCTCCGCGACGCCGTATTCTAATCGCTGTCGAAGGAAAGTCATTGAGTTCTTCTATATTACACCAGAGTGTGTGTAATCTATCCGGCGTTAAATTCTCATTAGCTATTTTATTTTTTACACTTTGTATGTATGTTGCTTTCATTATGGAGTGTGATTTATTTGCTCCTATTAGAAACTAAATGAACCATTCAGCGAAAAGGTTAATTTAGGATAATGCTATGCGGATAAAGACTTACGTAGTAGGTGCCATTTATTGGAAATACTCTTAAGACCGTGGTGGTATGTTTCAATCGACTGTTTCAGTTAAGCGAACAAACATGAAAAAAATGAAGGTGTTTTAAAATTGAGTAAAAAACAAACTGTATATATATGTACGTTATACATTTAATAGTAAATCACGGTCTGGTTTTTTAGTTTCGTTGTGAGAAAAATTTCGCAAGATTAATTCTTCTATCACTTCATTACCATACGTATGAATAATGTTTTTTCAAGTTCCTCCCATTTGTTTTGGTGCAGAACAGCTTTCTAAGAATCGCGAGAGTGTCTTTATTTGATGGCCGGGGTTATTGTTTTGATCTTCTTATTCTTCATCTTTATTAAGTAGTAGTTCCTGCGATTAATTAATGCATCGCCGGTGGTCTCCTGCTCATCTGGTGCAAGGTTCGCGTCAACATTAGTCTTCTTTTTATGATTTTTCTCTGCGAAATCAGTCGGTTTTAGATATTTCCGTTTTGCTGAATCTGTCGTGATGGAAATTGATTGCGCGCCTATGTAATTTCTGGCTTAGTTCGATAAGTCTTCTTCTTATCGTATAATCGTCGGTTATATAAGAAATGTGGTAAATAATAATACGTGTAATTCTTAATTATAATTCTAGTTTCAATTAACCAGGCTCTATGGCTCCGTCTTTTAGTTCATTTATATCCTCTAACGTTAAATGTGAGGCTGCAAATTCATTACAGTCATCATCGAGTATATGTTGCATTGTCTGTTTGGAATTTCCGCACTGGCATATGCAGCTCTCGACATTATAATACCTCATTTTTTGCATTAAATAACCGCATCTTCCCTGTCCGGTCCTAATCTCTTTTCTAGGTAAATCTATTTCTGCAACTTCTTTCCTTGGGTCGACTACTAAATGGGAATTTTTTGCTTTATTATTCTAGGTTCTTTTCCCATATCGTTTTCCATTTACTGAAATCTTTCAAGCTTCTGATAATAATTTGTCTGATGTCCAAGGTTCGATAAGTGACCACCATTAAGAATATATAAGTGTATTTTTTATGTCATGTGTGTCTTTATATGGTGCTTGGTTAGTTAGCGTGTGTGCATATGTAAAAACAGTTGAAGAAAATTTCTACGAATTCAATATTAGATTTTCTTTCACCTTACATGTCAGTTTTAACTCTCTCTCTTATCTCCTTTCTTTTCTCTCGTAGATTACTTTTTTTTCCTTTATTTCCTTTGTTTTCATCCTTTAATACGTTCCTTAAATTTAACACTCTCCGACGAAATTGTCGGAACCTCAAAAAGCATTTGCACAGTTTACGTGATATACACCAAATTCCATATTGCCTTGATTTTCGTATTATTATTATTATTATCGCTCCAAAAGTTTAGGTAAATGGAGTCTCACAATTAATAATATTCGATACGCAGATGACTATGTCTCGTTATAGCTGATACGTCAGGAGGAAGTGCAAAAAATAATGAACAAACTTATAGACACTATAGCAAAGCTTATGGGCTCACCATCAACAGCTCTAAAACAAAAGTATGAGTGTTCTCTAAGAAGTCTGCATGATGAATGATAAAAGCAGATAGGACAAAACTAGAACAGTTCAAATCAATTAGATACGCCTGGGGGTACCTTTCTCGACGGCAGCTGTAGCTGTAAGAAAGAAATCCGATCGCGAATAGAGCAAATCGAGAGCAGTGCTCATAAAAATGAGGAACCTGCTCAGCAGAAAAGAATTCAATCTTGGATTACGCATTCTGCGCTGCTACGTTTTCTCGGTCTTACCGTATGGCAACGAGAGTTGGACGTTAGATGCTTCATCAGAAAGAAGTATACAGGCCTTTGAATTATATTCGTATAGGCGTATGCTGAAAATTCGGTGGATCTTAAAAGTTATTAAATTAAAGAAGTCCTCAAAAGAATCAATAAACGCCCGGAATTATTATATTTGATTAAGGAAATGTATGTTATCTAGGCCACATCATGGAAGGCCAAAAATATGAGATTTTACGTCTCATTATGGAAGGAAAGCTTTTGTGGGCAAAAGATCAAAAAGGCGCCTACAAAATTCGTGGACAAATGATTTTCATCGTTGGTTCTTCCGCTGTTCACCCCCCACTGAAATGTTCAGATCGGCCATGCCTAGGAAAGACCAATTGTTCTCTTGATCGCCAACCTTCGTAACGGAGACGGCGGATGAAGAAGACGAAGAAGAAGAAAAGTTAAAAATATTCCATCTTAAAAACTTCTCCGCAGTTCATTCTGATAGAATATACAACTCCATTACGGTGGTGCTGTCATTCTTATTGGGAATGATATACAGTCCCATAATGTGCACATTCCTTTGTTTTGTCTTCTCATGATCCTAATGCGGGCTCATTATTTGTTCTACGAAATTGTTTATCGCTAATTTAGGGGAGTAGTTTAAAATTACCTCAATGTCTTTTGTTAGCACTACCAGCGTTGTGCCGAAGTTATTCGACATTGCTTACTCGGAAGAAGAGTAGATTGCAGTAATAATAATTTGGTCTTCTGTATGCAGTAATTTTTTTTAAAATCTAATAGTAAGTAAAGTAAATCCTCTGCGCAACTCTTCATACCAGACTATGGGTTGACATCTACCCTTCCTTTTTTTGCCAATCGCTCCTCTTTCTACCTCCTCCTACAGCCTATATCCAATTCACAGCCCTGGTTCCAATTTCTGCCCTTTTCGGCTATTGTTTCTTTAATCAGACTGAGACTTGGTCATTCCCTCCTTCCCTTTTCTCGTTTTTCTTTTTCTCTTTCACCTTCTCCCTTTTGCCCTCCCCACTCTACTGATCCTCCCTTTATATGCGACCCCAACCATATCCTTTTTGAATGACCTGCTCTTTTTCCTGAGTGCTCTCATCTATACGCCGAACTTTTGGCGTTGGATCTTCCTACCCCTTTCAATGCTTCCTTTATCCTTTCCTTCCCATCTCCAGCCGTTCTCCTTCTTTCCTTTATACTTTCTATCTCCGATCGCCTCAGAATCTGAGTAGGTGATCTAAGTCCATGTAGTTGGGTCAATGGTAACACACCGAACCCATTTAAAAAAAAAAAAGTAAATCCCATTCCCTTGATAAGGTATCATGGATTTCGTAATTTAGCTTTTCATAATGGTACTTAAGGACATAATGGATATAAGGAGAATACTGGGGCCAGTTACTTTCTACTTTTGGATTATCTGCCTTTACCTTCCCAGATTTCTTCGGTACGCAGTTATTTCAGATTAGGTATAAACGTGAGAGCGATTAATAAGCTGTGCGACGATTGTAAAGATATTTATTATTTTCGATTATGCTGTATTTGAACTTTCTTAGCACTACTAAAAGTAAAAAGGAAGTCTGGTACCCTTGACAGAGCGTCGGGGATTGTGAAGTTAAGCTATTCATAATGGTATTAAGCCTAATGGATCTTATTCGTCAAAAGGTTTATTGTGAGAATGTTTCAGTACAATTCTAAAATGATATTGATAGTAGTCCTTTACAATAGCGCTAAATGCTTACTTAGAAGAGAAACGTGTTGCTATCAAAGACGTTCGTAAATCACAACTTTAAAAACATCGACTGATTTGGCGAAATTTATATTTGTTATCAAAGAACAAATATGATAGAACCAACTTCGAAATATCTGAAACCTGGGGAACAAGCGCTGACATTGAAATAATCGAAAAGACTCGAGCGAAATCAAGGTCGGCATACTCCGATTTCATAATGGCGATATATAATTAAAATTAACTGCGAACTGGCGTACAAGCAATGATTGAGATCACATACACAGCGTCTTCTCTAAAATCATGTTAACGGTGTGTTATTCAGTTTTGACTTTGGATTCCAAGGAAAGTGATTTTAGAGCAGAGATTTAGATCAACGAAATTGATCTTGTTTTAACCACTCCCCCAAAGAAGCACTTTCGTAACTATTCATTGCAACCCAATGTGTAAAATAAATGCGTAGCCGTTATTCATTAGAATATTACATTGTCCCAAAACTACACCGTAATTAGCAGTAAGTGAATATCACCTGTAATATTCTCGAAGAGAAGGAAAACGATAGCGAGAAAAGCAGATAATAAAATATTATCAAAACATAGGCGAATGACAGAGGCAACTACCGAATGACGAAGGACGAGGAAAAAGAACCACAAGCAGTTTAAGATATTAGGTCGAATAAGAGATCGGAGCAATGAGATTATTCGTAAACGACGAAGTGTAAATATCTGAAACCAAATCTAAAAGGGATATTTTTTACATAGGGATGGGAAAACTCTTACAACATGGAAAGAGCAGCGAACCTGAAATTCATTTCATTACTCTCGATTCCGAATCCCTCCCCGATAGAAAAGATGAACAAAAATAGAGTGGTGGAAGAGCGATTATGAATGAAAAATCATTTACAAACGATGACCAAGTCACAGCAAGAGTAATGAAGAATAGACGAACAGACAAAACCTGTTGAGTATCCTATTCATGGAATCACAGTGATCGGATGATAATTGGATAATAGTGATCAAAGAAAATGTAAAATAATGGTAACGGCCCCCCGTTGAAATATTCATTTGTAAAAAGGAAAACGAAAAGGAGCAAGATAAAAAAGGGAAAATTAGATTCTGGAAGAATAGAGAGGAATCTGTAACACCATCAGACTTCGTGTCTAATCATTGGAAAAAAATATGGTATCACGTAAGTTGAAAATAAGGAGTGGTGCTGCGATTAATTACAGCTTGAGAGAGAAACTGGGAAAAATAGAAAGATTAATTATGGAAGTTAGAAGAAATATTAGAAGAAAAAATAGTTGTTAAAGGAAATTGTGACAGTTAAAAACTAAAATAGGGGTTCTGTTATTAGGAGCAAATTGTAGGAAATACGTGTAAAAGAAGCAAGGCCATGTAAACGTTTTGAAAAGAAATAATAGCCTAAAGAAATGTTGCCGAATAAGGAAAACATGAAATCATTTTTTTTTTTTCTTTTACTCTCCACTTCGGTTCTTGTATTTTTATTAATCATCACTTTCTCTATAAACAAACTTGTTTTCAAAAAAAAAAAAAAAAAAAAAAAAGTGATCTTTTCTCGTACCATTGTGCCAAATTTACCATATTATTCCGCTAATGATAAGATACCCTTCAAAGAGAAACAGCTTTTAAAGGTAATTTAATTGCTTATTACTTTATAATAATATTAATTTATTTAATAAAAAAAAGATTTGCGAAAGTTTTTTTTTCTTTTTTAACCCCTCCTTTGGGCACGGTAGCTAAACGCCCAGAAGAAACAGCAAGAAAGAAACGAGCCGTCAGTTAAATTTTGATTCGGTCGGATATGGACAATATAAAGGAACTAATACTACTGATGGATGAAATAATGGATGGCGAGCGGAAGGACAAAATAAAAGACGCATAATAAGGAGTAGATTGAGTTTCAGCAGACGAGAATATAGAAAAGAACGTTCAACAGAAAGGAATGGACATTGGAAAAAGATGTGTGATTGGCGTTACAAACCCATCGTTGAGGTGGACAATTTGTAGAGGAGACAAGGGAATAGCGAAAACGAGAGGAAGGAAGAGCAGAATGGCTAAAACGCAAGCGAATCATAGAAATGACAACAGAACGGGGAAATTAAAGTGTAACTTCAAGAACACCAGGGGTATTAGAAAGAAGATTAGGCTGTACAGACAGATGAAAGGATTGATCGTTACGAAAGGAGGAGGGATAAATATCTGACCAAAGTTTGAGATGAAACACTTAGTACATGGATGGAATTTTTCTTAAGAAAAGGAATGAGAGAGGAAGTAGCAACTCGAGCGAAAAAATCATTCATTTCATTACCTTTAATACCTATACGGCTGGGAACCCACAGCAAATCACACACAGATGGAATAGTGAGAAGAAAGAAAATGGACAAGACAGGCGTATGCGAAGAATGATGAAATCAGAAGAGTGATCAGGAAAATAGGGAGCTGATCGCTTGAAGAGCACTCGTGGAGTTAGAAATAGCCGAATAATTGTAAAACAGACGACTAGAGGAAATGAAGATAATAGAGCGTAGGATGGCCATTAATTCGTTTATAAAGCTAGAACAGTTAGAAGGAAGACGAAACGATTCGGATAAGTTGAAATCCGGAAGGACAAAAGCATGACGTGGTCCCCCTGAAGCCATCCGTGAAAATGGGTTTACGTGCAATGGAAATTGGGAATTGATAATGCTGTTGAATTATTCCTTAAGGGGAAGGGATTTGGAAAGTGAAGGTACAAAAAAAAAAAAAAAAAAAAAATCGGGAGAATGGCAGAGATCAGCGAAGCTAAAGGAAAAAGCAGGGAAATTATTATCGTGAGATTGTGTAAGGTCAAAAGGAACGATCGCAATATTCTTTTCGGATTCATTAAGATTTGGTGCATTATATAAATTTTGACACCTCTTATTCATGCACGAGCATCGCGTAATTTTGTCACTTTTTCCTTACACAACGGAAACGCAGAACGGAAATTGTTAGTTTAATTAATTTCCCATTGCGTTGTCGGAATTTTAAATTTCCACGGTCAACCTTGATAAATTCACTTGATGTTAATAACAACGAAATTACGTCGGATAATTTGTATTTTTAATGCGTTACGCCGAGTTGATTATTCATTTTTTCATTTATTTATTTATTCATTTATTTATTTATTTATTCATTTATTTATTTATTCATTTATTTATTTATTCATTTATTTATTCATTAATTAATTAATTAATTAATTTTTGTAAATCACCATCTGTTTGTTTTTAATACGGGAAATAGTGCGGCTAAATTCATTATTGTTTTTTGGCTCAACGCGAATTAGGTCATCAGCACAAAATTCATTCTCGTTAAGAATTATCGTTTGAAATCATTGATTCGCCGCACGGTTTATGTGTACGCGCCGTGATGAAACGGTAGATTTCTACATTGAATTTGTAGTTGTGCCGTTCTGACGACTTCGGTAGAAGTTCAATGCGGCGAACATTTCGTTCGTTCGTTCGTTTCATTTATATTATTTCCCCGGGGTAATAGTTGACGAACGTTTTGAAAACGAAGAAAGAAAAAAACGAAGATATTGCTACGTTTAATGACGCGTACGGTATTTATCATGAATTGAAATACAAACTTGGCAGTTGTTCGATTTTAATTTAATTTAACTACTGGCCCAATTTGAATCAGAAATACGTGTCAATAGGTGCAACACAGCTGTGCGTATCTATTCGATTATGTTGAAGTGTTGATTTAATGTACTGAGACAACCGCTTGCAAGTTTTTTTCGTTATTTCCATGCTTATAATATGCTGAGGGTTTGTTGTTGAAACGATTATTATTATTACCTTGCATTTCCTTTAGACGTATTATGGACATTTGAACGAAATTTTTCCAATATTCTGATTATGTAGATGTTTATTACTCATTGTTTCTAATTTCGTTATATATAATATACATATGTATGTATGTGTAAAATAAATTACAACGCTATGAAACAATACATTAATTTATAATTAAATCACTAAAGCCTTTCGAAAACCAAGTTTCATGGTGACGGAATGTTATTAAAATAATTATAATTTTATAAAGACAATAGAGATAAGTTTTCTTTTTAGTTTTATTTTTCCCGCGCTAATTTGAAATAATCATATAATAATACGATCGTCAAATAAAAACGGAGAACGTATACACGGATATTCAAATTCCTATTTTTCAAAAAATCTATTATATACATAATAATAGCGGTTTTTACGAAACCTGCTGATGATAATAAATTTAAAGAAATGACATAGAATTACGGTTGAAATCAGCACCGGTATCGCAATATTGTATAAACCGTTAATTAATATAGAGGTAAGACTCTATAATATCGAGCGAATGACTACGGTATACGAAATGTGATTCGAACACCCTTTTTGGACACCGTAAATACTGCTCTAATTTATTTTACAAGTTGGCCTCAGTAACCGGGGATCGGGTCCGACTTAGTTGGTATTATCACCTGAAATTATACAATTTTCACGAATTCGTAAAAGTAAATAAATTTCTGTTTATAAAATTTCCCGAATTTCGGCGGATGTTGTTGTTATTACTAAATAAAATTTAGACAATTTGGAAAATTCAATGTCAACGATATTCGCCCAGCATTATAAAGTGTCCAATTTCTGGTATGCTTAAATAAAACCCAATATTTCTCTTATTTCGTTCTTTTTTCGCTGTTGATGATTTTCTTTAAGAACTTTTTGTTTCATATATATATATAAAAAATGAACCCTCTATACCTCAGACGAAATATCATCGGGGGTTACAAAATTAAGGTTTACTCAGTCCAACGGCACCACACTGGTGAGAGTAGATGATCAATTTCTGGATATATAAATGTATATTTATTTGTATAAAATTTACTCCCCTACATGTACGAGGGCCAGTCAAATATAAATGAGACTTTTTTAAAAATTAAAATTTATTGAAACATTTCGAAAAAACTAACACTAGCACTATTTTTCTGCATAGTTACCACCTGGTATTGATGCACTTTTTCACCAGATTTTTGATAATTTTTTTATGCCTTTAATTCAAAGAACCAATTGCACACGAATTGCATACAACCTTCATCAAGTCAACGGCCCAAACTAATGATAATCTCGCATAGACACTTAAATCTGGACTACACGGCACATGTTCAACGATTGTCCATTTGGTGGTCGAGTTCGACTTGAATAAAGGCAGCTGTGTGTGGCCTAGCGTTGTCATGCAAAGGCAATACGGACCGGATCGGATTTGCGACGATATGCCGCCTTGACTGAATCGAGAAGTTGACAATAGTGTTCGGCGTTAATAGTCCTTCGTCCGGTTAAAAAGTGTCAACGTAGACTACGCTTCGGTAATCGCAGAACACAGTCAAAAGAACCGTTCCCGCCGATAACTTGACTTTCACCTTCTTTGGTGCAGCTTCGTCCTTTCTTCGCCATTTCATACTAGCTCTTTTTGATTCCGCAGTGTAATGGTGCACCCAAGTTTCATCACAATCCGTTCGAGAAAAAAAGCATTTCCCTCTTTCTCAAATCGATTAAGTAGCCGCTGAGAAACTTCGACGTGTGTGGTTTTTTGTGTTCGTTACTCAGCAGTCGAGAAACTCGCATTGCCGAAATTTTACGAAAAAACGGAGATGGTCATGGATAATGGTCTGGACACTGCCATTACTAATACCAAGCGAATAAGCCGTCTGTCACGTTTAATGAAACGTTTTCGAAGGTAATGCTCGTGTACGGACGACACGGATGAGTCAAATTTTCGGCTGTACTTCGACCGCTACTGAACGAGCGATGCCACTTACATACCTGACTGAATTTCACTAAGTTTTACACCTTCGTTATTAAGAAACTCGATAATAATGCGTTGCGCGACGCTACTTGGTACTCTTTGCTCACTCATCGTAAACAAACCGCCGTAGAACGTGTTTTGTTGCGCTACTTACTACTGCACACTGAGGGCGTCTAAAGATACCAAAAAATATCCCTCTCCCAAGTTACATCGTGCCTTCGTTCGGCTTCAATTAAACATAAACATTAAATGGAGAAAGAAGAAGAAATGAGATGACTTGGAAAATACTGTGAGAATCTATTATAATGTGGAATTTATGAAGTAATAAAGAGGAGGATAGCACACAGGGTAGACTCGGTGTAAGAAATTTAACAGAAGAGGAGTAGTTTAAATGTTTTGGGAATAGTTTAAGAAAGGACAGAAGAACACTGAACAACATCAATGGTCCCTTTCAAGTTGTCGGTGAACATCGTAAAGTGATTTTTTTTTTTCTTTTCTTCTTTTTTTATTCCATTCCCGACATGGCGGATGGGGCAACTGTATTTAAAATAATTGATGTATAAAGAAGCAGAAGACTAGTGTACTTAAGTGAAAGGTGTGTGCAAGTGAGAAGTGGCTGCGGACAAGTAACGGAAGTATTTTGTGTATGTGATAGTCCTCCGCGTGCGTACTTAAACTTAGAATGGTGACAGGATGATAGTCCCGTCAACCAAGAAAGTGTGTTTGTAGTGATGTTTGTACAATAAGAAAATGAGTAATCTAATTATTACATGTATTAAATATAAATATATATGTAATAGTGAAGTAGACCACGCCGCTTGAAGCAATCAATGTCACGGGTTCACGGTTGAATTAAGAATTTGAGGTCATGAATTTTTTAAAGTGAATTTCTGGCGCATTGCTCGTGCCGAAAATTCAAGAAAGACAACGTGATTATTCTTGTGCAGAACGATTGGTTTAGGATACTGGTCTATCTTGAAGGTCTCACGCAGAGAAGAGAAGGCGGGGCGCTCAAAAATTAAATGTTTCAAATCATCAATTGCATCACAAGTACACTCTGGAGAACCAGCAAGTTTAAACCTAAACAAGTAGGATTGAAACAGACCGTCATATATATTTAATTTTTATTCTTAAAGACACGTCCGGCAAGAAACCATATGTTTCCCTGCCGGTAGCATCCCTATCCCACCTCTCCTGCCAAGAATGGACAATCAGTTCGTTGACATATTTTTTTGAAAATTTTATTATTAATGTTGGTGGTAGTATCAAGGAAGACATTATCTAAAAGCTTTAGCGATCTCATGGAAGAAACCTCACCAACAAGCCTATGCTCACTAACCATAGTCCTACCTACCAGATATAAATCCAGCGAAAGAACCCCACAGATTCACACAGGCTGCAAATGTTGGCGAGGTTTTATACAGGGAAGAAATCCGTAATGAGAACTTCCTCTACTGCTTGTTGATGCGATTTAGGATTCTGCGATTGACGTACGTCGCAGCGCCATACCCATACAAGGATTGTATAAGGCCCTTGTATAGAATGAGCCGTTCTCTGAAAGCTAATCCCCTTGGGCATTCGGTTGTAATCGGACAAGTTTGTTAAACAGTTTATCACATTTGTCAGTTATCATATAATAATGAGGGAGAAATGTTAGTTTGTCATCTCAAATAACTCCCAAATATTTAAGACGAGATGTATAAGTAATTGCTGACACCGAAATGAGAGGATGTGCAACAACCTGATCAACAATGCTACGATCACCGAACACCGAAAAACTGCACCTGGGAATGGAGAAAGTTAAACCAAGATCATCAACAATCCTCTCCAAAATTCTGCAAACAGTTGCCATTTGCTCAAATCGATAATCTTTATGGATCTCGAAGGTCAAGCACAAGTCATCTGCATGCGGGATTAACTCGCACTTGTTATGAATTATGCTACAGAATTCCTCGACCGTGCGATCCTAAAGTGATTAGGGAAAAGAGAGAGATATTTAAAAATCCTGATTTAACATGTAGGATGAGTTCAGATAGGATCATTGTGTAACGGCAATTAATAAGGTGTAGGAAGGTGAAAAAACTGAAAGAAAAATATGGCGGCTTTGAAAATGGAACAAAATATGAAATTTTTGATTAAATTAGAAGATCAGAATACTGCACATGGTGATGATGTTACGAACCTGACGACTTTCTGCCGATGTTATAAAAACCGGTTGAAAGAGCGAAAAAGACGAACTGTGCGTGGGTTGCCCGTTCACGTTGCATTTCAAGGTTTTGAAGAATATAGTTGACATTATTGTTTGAAGAGAACAATTCGTGAGTTCGCTATGCGTATTTCAACTGGCAGCGCATTTTCGATTTTACATAACGATTTAGTGATCCAGCGTGTGTTTTATATACATATAAGCACTGCGTTTGCTTACAACAGAGCAAATGTACTATCGCATTTCTATCTGTAAAGAATTTCAATCATGGTTTCGGGGGTAGGAGAAAATGGAAAGACTTATCTCTGAATCCTGCATGTATCATTATAATCTTGAACTGAAACAGCAGCGACTACAATGAGAAACAGATAAATCGTTGCCTCCAACTAAGCGAAATCAAGTTAAGCGCCGGTAAAGTAATTATAATTATTTTCCTTGATCGCGGGGGATCAAAATTCTGGCCGTTAAAAGCACACAGTCACAGCGGCATACTGCGAATCTGTTTTGGCCCTAATGTTGCAACATTAACGAAAATAACGGCGCATATGAAAGTATAATGCGCGATTCCGTCTCGAATACACATTGTAAACATTTTTGGACTTTGGGGGCATTAAAATCGTATTGCACTCGCCGCATAGTCCAGATCTCACCCGACAAAACGTTTTGGCTGTTCCCAGATATCAAAATCCGGTTAAAGGAAAAAAAAAGGTCCATTACGAGGTCGTAAAAGCTGCAGAGGTACGCTGCAAGGAACTCGAGAAGAATGTCCTGGAGTTTTTTTATTACAAAAAAATGACAAGACCGATACGGAAAAGTGCATCAAGATCGAGCGAGATTACAAAAATGACATTTAGATTTAGACGATTGAACGAATATTTTTTTTTTTTTTTTAGAGCTTCTTACCGTTACTTTCGTCAGTCGTCCGCGTGTATATATAAATCAGTTACAAAATTAAGATTTATCAAATGATTCATTTGAAGCGTTATGACTTGTGGCTATTAAATGTACGAGTTGAAAATATGCCGAATCTATCCCGGGAAAAATTATGAAAATTAAATAGACTGATAAACGCCAGTGAGGAAGTGTGCTTGAGAAGAACAGTATGTAAATTCGTGCAATTATCAGAAGACGGTGTCAATTGGTAGAACATATACCGGGACATAATACTTGATTTAAAAACTATCATCGAAGGAATTATATATATACATATATATATATATATATATATGTGTGTGTGTGTATATATATATATATATATATATATATATATATATATATATATATATAGGACAAGCACTAGAGAAAGACCTTTCTTTGGTCAAATGGCCTGATAGTTAACTGAAGCCAGGCCAAAAAAGAAAAAAAAAAAAAAAGACCTTTCTTGGAATATATGGCGCGGATTGTGAAGGACCTAAGATGTAAACATTATTATTTGAAACTAAAAGGGAATGATAGGGTCGGAATAGCGTACTGCTACAAATTAATAAATTAAGCGTACGATAATGAATATATTTAAAAATAGAATAATTAATTGAATATAATTGATATCAGTGAGTATGAGCTAAATAGACTACATTTCTACAAACAGATAACTTTGAACTTGTGGGACAGTTTTGTAATGTTTTATCAAAAAAAAAAAAATGTATCAATTGAAAACGACACTTTTGTTTTTTTTTACTCGGCATTGATATTTGTGTTTTAGTTTATTCTCTAACAAAAGTTCTAATATTACGTTTGTATTATCAAAAAAATTTAATGTTTTTTTTCGTTTTTTTTTTTTTGTTCGGAGAACATAAAAATTATGCCACTTTGAAAAATTCCAAAAGGAAAATTTAAAGAAAAAGAATACGGACGTGAAAATCCAATTTTATAAGTAGAATCGTGTCATGAATTGTCCGCATTCGCGGTTTATTTAGATTTTCGATTTCGTTTTTCAATTGGAATAGAATTCCCCCTTCAACGTTTGTAGCGTGAAGGTATTAAACACTTTTTGTGCGTTTTTTCTCTTTATCGTCGTTTGCGTTTAGATTGTAAAATACCGAGTTCTTAGTTGAGCTTCTAATATGCCCCGGTCACAGGGAGCTTCTACCAATTTAGCAACGTGTCGTGGGTGGCATTGTTTAACGAAATGACGTACATTGAGGGAGGACATCTTCCTAACCTTTAATTCAGGTTTATAATACTGCCGAGCTTCGAAAGTTTCCTAATAAAATTACCGCTGGTTCTTTATGAAATGTTATTTATGTTTTCATTTCTACCGTGTTATGTGAAAGGGTGTGTTTATTAGTTAGTTGGTCGATTCACACTATGTGTCGCCACTGATGTGTAACCGATAGGTTCACTGTGTACGCTGTGTCACCCATATGCATGCGTAAAATTGTGAAGAGTTTCCGAAGAATATGAACTTTAACTATCCGAAGTGGTTTTAAAAATATATATCATTATCTGACGAGTTATTAATTTACCTCTGCTTCTGCGGGGTGTATTTTCAAAAATAATTGCCACTTTTGCACTACAAATACTTGCCTGATTTTTTATTTTTAAATACTGTTGTAGAGAAATTCATCGTTTTTTCTATTGATTCAGTTCATTTGTGAACTGGTAATGCGTGCGACACTAGAAGTGAGTGGAGTATATTCTTGATAAGGTATAATCATGGAAATTATGAAATTACACTCCTAAATTGTTGTACGCGGATGATACGAAAATATTTAAAGAAACAAAAAACAGCAATCATCTGTATCACTATTACAAACAGATATCGAACATTTTGAAAGTTGGAGTATAACAAATTGGACTTCCGGTAAATACATCAAAGTGTTATCAACTTTTACGCGGAAATTTAAGATAATTACATCAATTTATAGTATAAAAGGAACGTGTGTTTACCTGGAAATTGAAAATAAAATTCGGAATTTAGGGGTAATTTTTGATTCCAAACTCGCTTTCAATGCTTATTTATTACATACGATTGGTAAGGCAAGAAGAATGTTGGGTTATTTATTCAGAAATTGTAAAAACTACGTTGTTGAAGATACATTAGTCACATTATGGACCAGTTTAGTCCGCTCAATATTAGAGTTTGCAGCTATTATTTTGAGATAAAATAATGATCAAAAAAAGTATAAGCAGGTGTCAGATATTTTCCGAGTAATACACACAGATTTATTAGATAGATTTAATTTTAAGACTCTTACGAGTCGCAGACGTATTGCTGGGGTCTGTTTCTTGTATAAAATACCACTTCATGGAGAGATAATTTCTCCATTTTTATTAGGAAGAATCGGTATTGAAGTTCCATCATTTAACTGCTGGAAAAATGCGTTGTTTCACATACGGAAAGCTAAGACACACAGCACTTTTCATGTTCTTCAATGGAAGCATTACTACTGTGAGTGATTACAATAATGCTTTAAATAAGGCTGTGCAGCGTGACATGCTGGGTTGCCATAATTTTGAAGATCGTAGTCGACTGCTGCTGCTGCTGGGCACTATAAACTGAACTATAACACTACTTCATATTCATATATCCAAACTGAGCTTATATAACATATATATATATATATATATATATTTCTTATACTGTGGCTGTTCGTTTGTTAAGAGTCCATTTAATATACTCTTGTCTTTTCGAATTTTATAACTACTTGCCAGCTGAAGTTTTTGGGGAACTGGAATGTTAGTATGTGTACATGGGTTTGAGTGGGTGTATATAACTGAGTTTGAATGTAGATGTAATCGTAAGTTTTAAGAGATGATACATGTCGGCATGTTATAATACTTACCGCTATTAGGTTTTTGTTCAGTCATATTGTTTTAATCTGCCAGTGTGGGTTTATGCGAGTTTGTTAATAATTTATATACCGTTGTTTAGCTAAACTGTAATTGGCCGAAAGGCTGTTGTTTGTACATTGTTGCAAATAAATAAATAACGCACGAAGCCTAAAAGATCCGAAGCAAATGCTGAGGACTAGTTTCTAAGCTCTTGGAATCTGCCCTTATGTCCTCGGGTTTCTCTGCTGTGTATTTGATTTCAAATTAGGTATATACCTGGAAATGACACGTAAATCTGGATCGACGAAACAACTCTTGAAAGCAACGCGTAGCTTTCGATTTTGTGCGATAGTTATTAAGCTATATACCACTGTAGCGAGCAGCTATTCAGTCAGCGTAAGTTCTCTTATTGGGTATAAAACTCGCCTACTATTGTCGTTAACCTAACAGTATTTTACATTTCGCATTCTGCATTTATCGGTTTTCACAATAGCCTACAATGGTTTATCATGAAGTTGCCAATTGCGAGAGCCAACGGTTTTTATAGTAAGTCTGAATTTTAAAATAACATTTTTTCAACGAATTTTTAATTCCATAGTTTTACAGTATTTAGCGGAAGTACGTCGAAACATTTTCTTTTTTTTTTTTTTTTTTTTTTTTGTAACACTTGTAAATTTTCGAAAAAAAATATAAACGCAAATATTAAGCCCGGTAATTTAAAAAATTTTCTGGCCTCAAGTCAGGAATTTACATCGCGGTTTTTTGTGTGTTTACCAACGAGGACATTAGACCAAGAAATGAGAAGAAGGAGAAAATACAAGCTATATTCTTAAACGTTTAAGTAAAGAGGATAAAAAAGAATTCGACGGCAAGTATAACGGAAGTAGAAGAAAATGAGAGAATATAAGATAAATATATGCATTATATGGCTATATTGACCAGTCAACTTTCGCCAAGCATTTAATTGTAGAAAAACATACGATAGATGATGAGAACTTAAAAATTTTAAAGATTATTAAAGGCAATAAATGTTTAGACTTTGCTGAGAATTATTACATTCACAAGTACACAGGGTTATAACTAGGGATTGCAACCCGGAAAATCGGATCCGGTATTGCGGCGGATCCGGCGTTACTGAACGTTTATCGCACCCGGTGCCAATGTACCGGATCCGGTGATAGCAATTTTTGGCAAAATAATTTCGCTGTTGCATGAGTAGGTACATTAAATACGTGTGGTGTATGTGTGTGCAAAAAAAGACGAATCGCATAATTTAATTTCTGAGGGCGGCATGATTTTGTGAGTCGAGCAACTGCTCGGTGCGCCGGGTACTTACAATTAAATAACATGACGCGTGATTCAGTTAGGCGGTGATGGTTCGATGGTTCAAATGCTACTACACTTAAAGGAAAAGTGTAAATAAAAACGATAGCGCGCGCTAGATTAATGATAGTTGAAGTAAAAACAAAGGATTACAGATAAAATTCGTTTGTTGCGATAACTATTATTTTCGAGGGAAGAATTATCCCTAACTAACGATGATCAGGTTATCTCATATTTAATTTAGGGTTGTGGCGTACCGCAATTAGCAAAAAAAACAAAAAAAAAACAGAAAGAAAATCTCCGCCATACACCGAAGAAAAAGAAAACAGATATAGCCGGTATGAGTAAAAGGTCGTTCTAACATTGTGAATTGTAGCGGACCACATTTACTGTTGTTAAATGGTCGACGTTAAAATTTAACTTGTTACCTACACTGTACTAAATTTTAATTGATTGCTCGTTGTCTAATTTTAATATCGGGAATAAAGTTTATTTCATACATATATATATATATGTTTTTTTATAAACTACCTATATAATACACTCACTCGATTAACTTATTAACAGTCTATTTTGGAACGAAAAGGGAAAATCATCCTAGTTTGACCAATCCGGTCAGATTGAAAATGACGCCGGATTGCAATCCCCAGTTATAACATTATTAATAATGACTAATCCATTATTATTATTTTTTTTTTAAATGGGTTCGTCAACATAGACATTGGCCCAAGAACAGCGGAACAGAGAGAAAAGAGAGACTCAGATCCTTACACGATCAGAGATAGCCACAGAAAGGAATCAAGAGTATTCAACCGAAGGAGAAGGAAGGGAGAGAATGAATGAAGCACAGTATGGAGCGGGAATACCAGGTTTGTAAGAGGAAGGAATAAAAAAAAGAAGCTTGTTCAGTTGATAATTACGGAAACAACTGAACATTATAATCCATTATTTAATGTTTAATATTACATCGTGCAATCTTGATTTAAATAATTTTAATATAATCTTCATTTATTGGTTGTTTTTATTTTAAATTTTTGTTTTTTTATATTTTTTATATTTTTCAATTGATTTTAATAATTAGTTATTCGTTGATATTACTGTGATTTATTCGGATTTCGTTACTTAATGGTAACTACATATTTTCATTATTGACGGATTTATTTTATTGTTGTTGTTTTAATTTTAATTGTTTATACGTACCATGAAGATGGATTGTAGTATCCGAAACTAGTGTCGGTGTTTTTATATTTTTTATATTTTTTAAATTATATCGTTGTGTTGTTAGTGTTTATTCTCTATTTTATTTACTTTGAGATTTTGCGACTGTTTCCACTGCTAAAATTGTACTTCTAGCCGTTACTTCACCTCTTCCTTCTCGCTCGGTAATTATCCTTTTTATTCGATCTTTAATCTTTAAGTTGTTTACCAGTTCCATTCATACTGATTTCCTGTGGGTCTCTTGTCATCCAGGGATTGATGGTAACGAGCTGGCTGATTTGTTGGCCCGATCTGCTGCACATACTGGTCGATTTGTTACCAAATTTTCTACTACTAATATTCACTTTTTTTTTTTTTTTTTAAATAACTGCCGCTTTAAATCTTAGCGATATATAATACACGTAGGTTGTTCAAAAAGCCAGTTTCCCGCCCCCTGTAAAACCGGTTAGAATAAACTTGCGGGGGATGGGCATAGTCTCATTTTGTAGCTATAACATATTCAAATTTAAAAACTAGTGTCCAAACCGCAATACACTGTATGTTTGTTTTTTTTCGGTTTCGAGGTCCGTGAATTAGTCACAAGTGAAATTCTGAAAGTTGCCGCCGACTACGACTAGCAGGTGCGCTCACTTATTTTCCTTTTTTTTAAAAACCATAAAAAAATTGCACCAATTAAACACCATCGATCAATAAATAATGGAAGTTTATGGTCCCCTGTGATGATGAGTGTTCAACATGTTCGTAAATGCGGTGCCGTGAATTCGGAGGAGGTAAAACGAATGTAGAGGACAAGCAACGGAAGACAATCCGTAATCTCGGACAAACTACTGTGGTAGGTGCGAAAAATCGAAGAGGCATTTCTGATCTTCTTGACCAGTTTCCGAACGTGTCTCGCGAGCTGGTACCATGAAAAAAAAAAGTTCGAGACCGACGAGGAGTTGAAAAATTTCCTTCTTACCTGGTTACACAAAATTTTGGCGTCACAAGTTAAGGTATTTATTAATTTCTCGACTCGGCAAATGCTTACATTTAAAAGGTGAATATGTGGAAAAGAAAATAAAAGTATGTTGTGAATATTGGTGTCGGTTTTTTTTTTTTTAGCTTTATTAGTTTCGAAAATAAAAAATAGGGAAACTTACTTTTTCAACGCCCCTCGTATATACACATTTTTTTTTTTTTTTCTTCTAATCCTCAATCTTTTTATCTTCTGTTCAGCCTAAAGCTTTTCCAACTACGACGATGCCATAACTTTCTTTATCGCAATTTTTCTTTTACTCGATTTTTCGTTTTAGTTATAATTGCTCTCTTTATCTGTTTTTTGCCAATTCCCCACCCTGACGGCAGCAATTTAATTTGCAACGCCAATCACATTTTTTTTTGAATGTTCCGCTCTTTTCGTTGAAGGTTTATTTTTCTATCTTCGCTCTTGGGCTTTTCGCTTCCTAAACTCTTTAACGCATCTTTCGTTCTTACGCTTCCTGCACCCTCTATAATTCCTTCTATTATTGTCTCCTTCTTTTCCTCAATTTCTAACTGCATTAAGATCTAGTTTGTTTTTTTCTTTCTATGTAGTACTTGGAACTGTAGCGCTGGTTTGATGCTCTCAGTTGACGAGTCTAAGAGAAAAATAAAGAAAAAAAGAAGTAGAACTTATATCGTGCTTTCAACGGGCGCTACCGCCGAAAGAAATATTGGTTTTGTCAACAAATTCTCTTTTTGGGTGGACGATAAAGCTTTGTATCAATATCTGGTTTTTACCTGCAGATCTCGATGAAATTTCGTCGCAGTTTCGTGTTTATGTCTTGCCCATATCTTTTTAACCCATAATCATCTCTCACTCAACCTCGCTTTTCCCACACATTTCCTCTTTTTTCTCTCACTTCTAATAAATCGTTTACTGCTATAGTGTGTTCTTCCTTCTCTCTTTAACATTCAAATTTTCACATTACGTTTCTTTTTTTTCTTTTTTTTTTAAATTAATTAATTTATTTTTAACATATAAAGCTTTAATGTGGTTAGCGGTGGAAATCGTCCAATTAAGTTTTTGGTTTCCTCTCCTCTACATTGTACTATCCTTAATCTTATCTTAACATATGATAATATTAATATAAATTGATATTGTATTTTCTGTATTGCAATTCGTTTTTGGCCAAATTATTGAATATATTTATTTTTTCCATCACCAATTCTCCACAGTTCTCCGCGATCTCCATGTTTAAAATGTTACATCCATTCGGTATATGCTGCACATTGTCCTGCTCATACACGTCACACGTTTCTGCGGTCATCTTTTATCTCAAGCTTTTTCTAGCGCTATAAACACAATTCACAGTATCTCTATAAGCATCTAATTCAAGAATGTAACATTGTCGTTAAATTCTTGACAGCTATACTGGATTCTTCAAATGGAATATAAACAAATTTTAAAAAAAATTGTAGTTCCTGTTCTCATGGGGATTCTTTATTGTGTATGACCTTTTATTCTCTACCGCTATAATTATTATTTATCTTCTTTTTAAGGTATACGCCCAGCTAAAGCTGCAAACTATTTTTCATTTATGAATTATCTCAGTTCACGGCTGAAGTTATTCTCTTTAAAACATCTCTATTCGGATTTCAATTATGCTTCAAAGCTCGCGGCAGTAATAAATGTTATTATAATAGAGCTTTTTTGCGTTCATAAAATTCTTCTCTTGCATATTTGCCGATTTTAATTGTTGGTTTTCGATTGCGATATAGATGACGAACAAAGTCCGATCGACGATCATGAAGACAACATTGACTGTCTACTACGAGGAGCCGGAAACCACCGGGTAATAGTGATAAATAGAAGCCAGCCAGTAAAGTACTGTTCGAATAAAATATCAACGGCTAAATATAGTTTTTTATCCTTTCTACCGTGCTTTTTGTTCGAACAGTTTAGACGATATTCAAATTGCTTTTTCCTACTTATCGCTCTGCTGCAGGTAACTAACTCTCCGTATAATTTTATTATTTTAAAATTAATGTGTAGATAAAAACGAACGAGACGATTTTTCGTGCTAATAATAACAATGAAAAATAATATCGGCTTTTCTCGTCGTATTTTTCTTTCATTTTTATTTTATCCCCCCCCCCCCTTTTTTTTTGAAAATTTTTGTGACTTATTTTTAACATTCGGCAGGTAAAATTAAATGCGCGGATTATTGATAAAATCGGTTGAAAAAACCGAAATAATGAAACTGAAATATGCAATAACTTATGCGCTTATAATAATCACAATTAAAATTTACTGATCAAAAATATTTTATTAGATGAAATTTGAAAACAAATCGTCATTTAAAAATTTAGAACTAACGTAAAAAATTAAAATATATGTTATAAAAATCTGAAATTTTTTCATAAAATAAAAGAATAAAAAATAATTCACCCCCATTCCCTGCAATTGCTTGAGGGTAAAAAATTAGGAGAAAAATTCAATATTTTTATTAATAACCATGTCATTTTTACAATCATGTTATGTTTTTATATCATTTAAATTTAACTGTGTATATATATATATATATATATATATATATATCATCATCATCATCAAGTCCATTGTCCTACGTAAGGACGTGGTGGCATCATATTCTTTTTACCGTTTCCTTCCATTTATTTCGATCCATTGCTACGTGGAATGCTTCTGACAACTTGTACACCCGATTAGTGTATTTACTTGATCAGCCCATTGTAGTGGGCATCTTCTTCTGGGACGTTTTCCTTGCACCTTGCCCTGTATAATGTTTCTTTCTGTGAAATTTATATTCCTGGCTATATGACCGAAGTATCTGATCATATTCCGATTTATTTCCTGCAGGAGCCTGGTTTCTATCTTCAGCTCTTCTAGAATTGATTTGTTGGTTCGGTGTGCCGTCTACGCTATCCGCAGCATTTTCCTGTACACTCCCATCATCTCAAAGGCATTTATCCGAATCGCATCTATTTTTTTAATAGTCCAAGATTCTGATGCATATTTCGCAATCGGGAAGATCAATGTATTCACTAATTTTAACTTGGTATTCTTCGTTATATTTGTATCCTTCCATATTTATTTTTACTTTCGATGTTGCAGCCATTTCAATTGTGATTTCTTTTTCACATCCTCCTGTGTTTGTAATCAAAGAACCAAGATAAATAAATTCGTTCACTACTTCGTATCCTGAAATTTCTTTTGTTTGCGGTTGATTCCTCGAGGCTCCGTCTACTATCATTATCTTTGTTTTTGCCTGATTCACTTCTAAGCCATACTCTTTCCATTTATGATTTTTAACTTATTTATGAATTCTGTTAATTCTTCGTTGGATGATGCTATCAGTACTATATCGTCTGCGCATCGGAAGTTTTTTAAGTATTTCCTGCATTACGTATTCACTATATATATATATTAAATAATATCGGATATAGAATACACTCCTGCCTAACTCCTGATACGATTTTAAAAAGTTGCGACTTGATGTTATTAACCTTAACAGTACTTATGTTATTTTTATATAAGTTGTTAATGATCTCTATCAGATGTTCTGGTATTCCTATTCTTTTCAATTTTTGCCATTTGTTCCATATTATAAAAAATCGAACGCCTTAGCGAAATCCATAAAACAGAAGTATGTTTCAAGTTGAAATTCTCGCGTTTTTTTTTATAATTTGTCGAATGTTCAGGATTTGCTCCCTTGTCCCTCGACTTGACATAAATCCAGCTTGCTCTTTTGATATTTGAGGTAAAATGTATCCTTTAAGTCTTTCATTAATTATATTTAGGAGAATTTTACTGGAATACGTTATAATCGCTATAGTTTTACAGTTTTTACATTGTAGTGACGATATTTTTTTAAATATGGGGATAGATAAACGTCGACCTGCACCAGTCTTCGGGCCATTTCCTTGTGTTCCATATTTCGTTACATATGCTGCGTATCAGATTGATTCCGTTATCGTCTATGTCTTTCAGAGCTTCTGCTAATATTCCAACTTCTCCACCACTTTTTCCCCTCTTCAGCTTCTTCATTGCCACCGTCACTTCTGACTTTAGGACTCCAGGTTCTCTTCCGGTTCTATTTATTATTATTTTCTGCCCTACGTTTATTGTTTCTTCGTTCCTGTATAATTTTTCACAGTACTTTCTCCATGTTTCAGCTACGCGAATCGGGTTTCTTTCTATTTCCCCTTCTTCATTTACAATCGCTTCTGTTATCCGTTTGAATTCCCTCGTCAGGTACTTCACGATATTAAAAAGTTTTTTTGGTTTCATTATGTTCATCATGTTTTTGGAGGTCAGTACATACCATACTAATATAATTGTTTTTATCCTTATTGCACATCCTTTTTATTTCTCTGTTTATATCTTCTATTTTTTCACTGTTTCCTGTCGACTCCATTTTTGTTTTTAAGGTTCTTCTTTCTTCTATCAATTGTATCTTTTGGGAATTCAGCCAATGTTTTTTCTTCTCTGTTATTACATTCCTGTTTGTTCTATCTATTGCATCCCCAATCCACTCCTTTATTTTATTCCAAGTTTGTTCTGAATTTCCTGTGCGTTGTGGTATTCTATCTTTAGTTGGCTGTATACGAAAGTTTTCGGTATTCTCTGGTAATGTTTTGACTTTTTGTTATTATTCGATGTGTTTTAAGTTTTAGTTTGAAACTTGCTTTTAGAATTTTTTTGATCCGAACCGCATTCTGCTCCTAGTTTTGTCGTAGCATCCCTTCAACAGGACCGCCAGCGTCTACTGATTAGTATGTAGTCGATTATGTCAATGTTGATAATCTCCAGCTGTGTTTCATAAACATAATATTAACTATGCCGAGATCGTTCTCTATAGCAAATTGGACCAATCGTTCTCCTCTATCGTTACATTCTCCTAGCCCATATGGGCCAACAATTCCTTCTAACTGATCTTCCCTTTTCCTTTTCCCTACTTTCGCGTTCATATCTCCCATTACGATCACCGGCTCTTTCTGTGGTAACGTTGACATAGTTGTTTCTATTTCCTTGTACATTTTTTTCCACCTCTTCGTCGGGTGCGTCTATTGTTGATACCTGCAGTAAATGTACTTTCATTGGACTAGCGTTAATCGTAACCCTCATCAAGCGGGCACTATTTGGAGCGTATTCTTATATATGTATCTGGCTAGTTTCTTCTGTATTAGTATAGCTACTCCATTTTCGTTCCAGCATTAGGGGTAGGACACACTTCGTCTGACTTCTCTTCCAAGAGACCTGTTTGGCTTGAGAGGCCCTTCTGGTAGTTAGGCTACCGCCAACATAGCTCTTGACGTCTTCAAAGTACGCAAGCCCCTCCACCATGTCAAGCTGGTGTCCACCGGAGAGGATATATATATAATACACGCGTTTATTTTTAAATATTTCTGAAACGAATTAATATATAATTCATCTGTAGGTTTGAACTAAATCCAAGTAAAGCCTTACAAGGCACTATATAATATATACATATGTAATCAAATTAACTCTAACGTAAGTGAACAAAAATACAAAATCAGCTTTTTGAAATTTTTCTAAAGCTATTCATGTCCTGTGTGGTGGAAAAGAGGACGTAAAGGAAGTTTTGCTTTTCTTCTCTATATAGTTTTAAAATCAAAAGAAATAAAAAAGAAGATAAGGTGGGAGAGTGATGAATAAAAAGAAATACAGGAAGAGGAACGACATCTACAGTGTAAGAAAGCACTCCTGTATTTTTTTTCACATGCACAGTTGTTTTGCCGTGCCACCATCATTATTTGTTTCGTTTTTGATTTAGTTGCCCTTTAATTTATTGATTATGTTTATACGTACGTAATTACTTTTTCAATTTGACTGTTGCTTTCGCGTGTGCCGACAAGTACAGAGAAACTTTTCGATTTCTTTTTTATATAGTTCGTAAAATTCACTAAATTTATGAACAATAATTGCAACAGATGGTTTTAGTTTAAAATGTAAACGATAAAACTGCGGTCCAATTTTTTCTACATAAAATAATATTATATCGCACGCGATTAAAACGATCCGACGACAGTTTCAGGTTGGTTGCTTCCATATTGCTCGACAAGTTAGAACGCCTTTTTATCGCCACTTCCAATACGAAAAACGCTTCTGTTTGTGATTTGTTGTTTTTATTGGCTTTTAGTACCGCGCGTGACTTACAAACATGCTGCATTTACAGCGACGATAATGCCAGTGAATATAAATTAAAGCGATATTTACAACATTTAGTGGAAGCACTTACCACGATCTCTCTTTTTCGTGCTGAAAGTACCCTATCCTCTTCATTCTCCATGTATATTTGAATGCATTTTTGTCTTTTCTGCTTCTATTTATTTATTAATTTATATGTATATAAATATATATATATATATATATATATCAGTTTTTTTTTTCATTTTCGTATTCATATGCACATTTTCTTTATTTAATATATCCCCCCATATATGTAAACAAATTCTATTTGTGGGTCAGCCGATTAAGAAAGTTGGTTTATGAATCTTTAATTATAAAAATGTAAATACCTATATAAAAACAAATTATCTGAATTTCATTCTGCAATTGCATGTTGGCATCTTTGCGAATATGAAATATTACAATTTCTTTAAGTCACTGTCGCAACCTAATTTGATTAATATCGGAGGCCTTTTCATTTTTAAGCGAGTAAAAGCATTAAAACAATTCAATCGAACGCTAGCGGTGTATTTTTTGGTCCCTGAAATTGTCACATACTTTCGTTATCACTAAGAAAGTCGCATAAGACGCGTAAATACATATTGATTTAAAAGTTTTGCATTTTATATCTGAAAATTTACAAACATGATACACACGTAATCCTTTTGTGCGCTTCATAATTTAACTTGCAAAAGGGTAAATTTTATTTTGCACATTTATATATACAGTAAGTAAAATGCGTTTTTTAATTAATCTTTTGACTCCCAGTATGATTAAATATTTTATAATCACTGTCCGTTGTTATCTCTAGATATTATGTTTCTAGTTCAGTTTGCATATATAATTTATTTTGAGTAAATCAAGGCATCTGTCTTTCTTTTGCGTCGTTTTATATCTAATGCTTCTCATAAAAATAATCAGAAGCTTGATATAAGTTGTTTTTACTGCAAAGACTAACGTAATTACTATATATTGTTACATTCTCTTAAGTGAAATAACTTTCATAAAATTGTAATGTTGTTAAAACCATTTCAAAATACACGGGAAAAAACGGTTCTGTTTCGTTCGCACTCGAGTTTTATTTTGAATGAATGTAGTTTTTTCGAAAACAATTGTTAAAAAAAAGAAAAATTATAAGAATTAAAAAATTTAACAGTAGAGATCTAAGATAATATAATAAATATTTAGCTTCAAAAGTTAAACTTGGGTTTTTATTATCTCTTGTTTATTTTATGTGTGATACTAATGTGCGGATTATTAATTTTAACGATAAAGAAGAAAGAATAGTAATTGTTTACTCTTACGCTGTTTAAATTAGTAAATACGATATTTTATGAGCTGCCGACAAAATGTTTAAGTTAACGGCAAATGACAGAATGAAAATTATTTCTTCTACAGCTTTCCATAAAATAATTATTAAGCTCTAATGTCTGTTAACATTTTTTTTTTTTCGTTGCAATCTAACTACTCTACTTTTCTAACATCTTTTAGAATTACGAATTTTAATAATGAAACATAATGAAACACGAGAAAATACAATTTTTAATTAATTGTAATTCGGTTGCTCGTTGGATATTTAATTTTACGTTAGATATTCAATGTTTCATCGAATTTTAGTGAATTATATATGTTTTTACCTTAAAGTTTAGAGAATTTAATTTCTTTCACTTTAATCATATCTAGCTATCACTATCAGTTTATTGCATTATTTCACTGTACTTACAAATTCGTGTCTACAATTCGGTGTTCGTTTTATCTTTTAGCAAATACCAGATGTATCTCCAACCGGAAGATATACAACACTAGTCCCGTTGGTGTTTATTTTATTGGTTTCAGCTATTAAAGAAACAGTGGAAGATGTAGTAAGTATTTTATTTTTTCTCTTTTTAACAACCTCGGCTCGATTTAAACGAGCCCTAAACTTTTTTTAACTCTCTCTCTCTCTCTCTCTCTCTCTCTCTCTCTCTCTCTCTCTCTCTCTCTCTCTCTCTCTCTCTCTCTCTCTCTTTCTCTCTCTCTCTCTCTTAAATTTGCACCGTAATGTAAAGCTCCTTTCAGTGTTACCTATCCACACCATATACTATTTGTTACGCTAATCATTTTTACCACTAAAATGTTCTAATTCTCACAGGCCCTCTGTTATTGTGCCGTTCGATTCCTGCTGGGTAACTTCAGTTTATTCACTGGGACACGTCGTAGTAAAATTTGTTCCTTAACTTTGTATAAACTGAATAGCATTACGATCTATCTAGGTTTGAACTGTGTTGACTCATTGTATTCGTTAGTTTTATAAGATTGTACTTGTATTATCCCGCAATAGAATTCGGATTTCCCGTTTACACAATATTTCGAAATTACAACATTATAATCTTAGTCTGCTGAGATTACAGTCAACAAGTGGTAAAGTATTGATGATCGGAAAATGAATTAATTTTATTAAAACGTCCTGACAATATTTAACGCGGACGGGAAAACTAGTAGACCGTTCTTTTAACGTTCACGAAGTCACATTATGGAGCTCTTTATTACGTTGAAATTAAAAATAAGTTGATACTGGTTTAGGAAGTGATTTGGAAGTATCATTCTTACTGCATATACTCGTATGTACGATAATGATGATAATTGTTATATCCACTTAATTCTAGGTATGCTTTTACTGTTGAGTCCTTAGCATCGCAGTGCTTCTCACATATGTTGCAGACGACAGCGATGGTTGTATTTAAACGGGAAATATCTCCGGTTGTTATTTTGTTCCCTGCGGTTGCGATGATATTGTAGTTCAAATCATAAAGACCTTTTGTTACGGAAGTTTTTCAACTATTCCGTTCCGCAACTTACTTTAATGTATGTTTTAATTTTTTTTATTATACTGGAATCTAGGTGCCATATGTAATTTGGGCTATTTCGGCGCTTAGAAACCAACGAAAGAGTTGCCAATTTAATCTATTGTATATTGTAAAATTTAAAACCGTCCGGACATAACGCTATTTGAAATATAAGCCGGAATTATTATGATTCATCTAGGTCCGTTGTTATAAAAAAATAGTCTCAGTTGCCCCTAATTATTTAGCTGGATAATTCAATTTTAGAAAAATTTTTAGCACACCTGTTCTATTAGATGTATATTTTTGGTTGTTCTTTTCTGATAAACCTTAGTAGTTATTTTAAAAGAATTCTGTTCTATGTTATAACTGTTCTTTTCGTTACTACTTTTTTTTTTTTTTTTTTTTTTCGCGCACCTAATATATTTTCCTGTTTATTTATGCTTTCAACCGATTTCAATCATTTCGTTCTATTTCTATAAACCTTTTATGAAATCTTAGTTACTCTGACATTAAGAGTTATAATGCGCGGACAGTCATTTGTTCAAGAAATTGTAAAATTACACTTGACTGTAGTAAAAGAGGTGTGATGGGAGTCTAAAAAGCCTCTCTCCGATGGTGAAGATGTATTTTAAATTATTAATCTAATGCTTAACATTTCTATGTTATTTTTTTAGAGAAATAACATTTTACACGTTTAAAAGTGAATTCAGTATGGGGTTGGAAGTACATTCGTCAGCTTATGATATTTATGGGGATAACAAGTTTTGCCGAATAGTGTTCCATTATGAGAAAGAAAAAAGGTGTGTATCAGTATTCTGCGTTATACGAAAATTCAGAATTTTTGACTGCACTGATGACAACAGACTACCTCCTCTCCCCATGCTTAGTGCTCGTCATCAAAAATATACACACTTATATATTGAAAATTTCTTTGAAGTTAAAAAATAAATGAGGTTTTTAATTGAGGGTGTAGTATGATGGTAAGGAATCGAGGAAAATCTGGAAAACGGTGAACGAGACTGTAGTCTCGAAAAACAGTACTTATCGTTGAATGGCGAAAATAAAGCAATTTTCATACATAAAATGTGTTCGCTAGTAGTGTAGTTATTTGCAAATTGTCTGTTTAAGATATTTCTTGCAGCTGGACTCTCATGTTATGTAATAAATTATGTGAACAATTCTGAGAATTTTTCGATATATTTACTCCAACAAAAAAGGAGTGGCGTTGAAAATAGTATTTGATGATGCGGATATGCCCAATGGAAGATTTCAGTAAGCGTTTACATTATAGCGTGAGAATTTTCACTGTGTGCCTGCGTATGCACGTGAAATAGAGGAGTAAAATTAACTTTCATCGCGGTAATTATCTTTTATTCGCTTTTAAACTTTTTCTTTAAACAAGATAAATATCCTTTTCGAAGAAAATGTGTGACCTATTCTCGCCGAAATTTTAATCTTCAACTTATAATTCATTTATTTAACTGTTAAATCAATGCAATAATTATTATATTTACCCATCAGTTTGGTATTTTTGGAGCAAACTCGTTTTATGATGATGCTTTTTTTTTAATTTTAATTTTTGTTTTTAAAGGTTGATAACGCAGATTTTTTTAGGTTTCCTGGAATATACTTTTTGCAGTTTCCTCTGTCCTAAGTTTTTCTTCCTTCTTTGTAGTGCAATACTCAGTTCCGAGCGTAGGCGACTACCTCTATTCGTGCGTTCTAGCTGTACAGATGTCGGTAGAGTGTCATGGCAATTATTATATATGTATGCAAAGCTGGTGTACATATGCAACACTAAATTCGGAACTGGTTGTAAATGTTTGATTTACCGATATACAAATATAGCCTCGCGTGTGTCTGCCTACTATATACTAACTAGCGTGCATAATAGCAATTATTTAATTAATCTTTATAATAATTTCTGTCATCGCCTGGGATCGAACTCGAGACTACTTCCGTCACGGAAGTCAAGTGCTCTAGTAGCAGCTAGTCTATCGTGTCGGCATCCGTAATTGCTAATTTTTTTAGGAGAAGATTATTTCTTTCTATGTAGATGATCTGCTGTTTTTCTTTTTGGCTTCAAAGCGATTTCCTCTCAATTTGTCTCCATTGTTGATTTTTGAATTGATAAAACACTCTCGTAACTTACTGTACAGCATTGTATAAAACCGCAACTGAAGAGTAACACAAAAAGGGTTCTGCAGACGATGTCCAAATTTATAACCTACTACTTCTTTAAGTATTTGATGATGTAAGAAAAAACTGAAAAAATCTTTGCGGCCTATATTTTGTTATTTTCCATTCGATTTTAAGAAAAACTTTTTTAAGTCTTTTCCAGAAAGAAAAAAAAAAAAAGAAGATATTTCACGTGATAATATTTTTTGAAAACAAAATATGGCCATGTTAACCGATTTTTGTATGATGTGATTCTGCAAAGCATTACGTAGTCGAGGCCGTAGGGAAAAAGTTGACTTAACAAATCAAAATGTACCTACATATCGAACATCAGTTTATTCCGAAAAGTGGTAGTTGCTGATATTTATGTAGACCTATGATTCAGCATTACAAAATTCATAGCAACTTAATCGTAGTTAGGGATTACGTACTGGAGAATACCTATGTACTTTTATTTTAATTTTTTGTTTGTAAAATTTTCTATAATAATATAATAATAAACTGCTGTAAACGTAATAGTTTCAAAATTTTGTAGGTAGATTAAATAAAATAAATTTGTTAATAATTTATATCTAATTCTGATGTTATTTTCGGTGTTATGTTTTTCTAGCATGAGTACATTCGATTTTGGTTAAATTTAATAGTCCAATTTTTAAATAAAATAACGGAAAATATAAATGTAAATAAAACTTTTTAAAATTGACAAAAAATTTTCTGGTTATAAATGAGTGTTAATTAACAACATAAGTAGATCAAAGAATAAAATAGTATATTTGTTCGTACAAATTTTATTATTTTTTCGATCGAGTTTTTTTTTTTTTTTTTTTTATCACATTAATCTACAAAAACTTTTAAAAATTAAATTTTGACCGCCGCAACATCGTTATGAGCGATAATTTTTTATCTGCGAACAAAAGTTTTGTTGCTCGTAATGATCAATTTTTCATTATAATCGTTATGAACGATAGAGCTTAAAGTTATATGTCCTATCTTTATATCAAAAATCGCCGGCGCTTTGCGCCTCATAAAATCCCGATTCCATCGCATATGGCTGCTCGCGTTTATAAATTTTCTTTTTACGTTTCCCCCTATTACGAATACTTTTCCCATGATTTTAATAGCATATAGGGCAGTCTATGAAATTTTCCCCCCTCCCAATCTGCGCTAATTCTCTTTCCGTCATAGTGTAGCTGACTATGTTTAATCTTTACACTGATGGTTTCAAGAGTGATGGCGGCGTGAGTGGTGCGTTCACGACTCCCCTTTGATTCATCACTCCGCGACCTTCAGACTTCCTTCTGCTCTATCTTCCCAGCTAAAGCAATTCCATTCTTCCTGCTATCTCTTTTATTTCTTCTGCAAGTGGGTTTTACAAATTCCTGATCGTTTTCGAATCTGAAGGTGTCCTTCAAGCCATCTCCTCTCCTCCTTCCCATTCCTCTGACGCTATCATTCTCTCACTTCCATCTCTCATCTCCGCTTTGCTTTCGTCCCATTCTATCCTTATGGATTTTGCATGCGGGTTCCTGGTCATTCCGATATAGAGGACACTGACGTAGCCGACTTTTTACAGCCGCCCGCAATGGTTTATTCCTCGACTCTTTCCCTTCTTCAGACATCCTTTTCCTATCCATCTCCAATCACTCCAGACTTCGTCTGGACATTTATCCACCTTTATTCTCTAACCCCGTCTTATTCAACCAGTTTTTCGTTCCCTGCCTTGGTTCCATTCTGCTCCTATTAACCGTCGTTCCACTGTTGTTTCCTTAATCAGATTCGGGATCGATCATTCTTTACTTCCCTCGTCACGTTTTCGATTCGCTCTGTTGACTTCTCCTTACCGCTCTCTTCACATTACTGATACTCTTTGTATTTGTGATTCTAATTACATTTTTTTTTGAATGCTCTGCTCTCCTCAACAAACGCTCCCTTCTACACGTCCGACTTTTAGCTTTGGGTCTTCCTACTTCTTATGACGCAACCTATATTCTTTGCCTCCAATTGTCTTCTGTTATCCCTCTGCTATTGCCATTTGTGTCTTCCATCCCTGACCGCCGCGGGCTATTTAGTTTTCTAATTTAGTTTATCATATTGTTCGGTCAAAACTGCTAGTCGCCCAAGGGGGAAAACATATACAGGGTGCGGCAGCATAACTTCCTTTTTTAAAATATTTTCTGTTATTATTTCTCTTTAACAAAATTTAGTAGAAAAAAAGTGGCCCCTTTAAAAAAAAAGGAAGTTATGCTGCCGTACCCTGTATTTACCTAATCCAATATAATTTTAAACGTATACGGGGACATTAATTCAGTTTTACATTTCAGACTACACCTACACTCCGGTTACACTATTTCTATTATATAATTATTTTTATAATCTGCACTTCGGAAAATAGTGGTTTTATTCTAATAACACGGAGTTTCGAGAAAATTTTAAGTTGGTTTGTTTCGTTATAGATATGTAAGTTTCGATACATTTAAATTAGCTAATTGCAGTTTGTTTCTCCGTCATGCTCTAATGATTGTATTTTAAATTACAACATTTGTCAACAATTCTTTTAGAATCGAAAAAAAAAAAAGATAGGAAAAAATCGAGTTTTTTGTTTACTTATTAAACAAACGTAAATTTCGTTTATTCTACTTCATTTATATATGACTACATCGTTATATCGAAATAAGAATATTTTCTCGGAGTAATCTTAGTGCTGCTGATTAATCGTTTTCCATTATTCAGCTCGCAGTAATCGCGTGACTCGTTTTCCCTGCAATGGACGGAACGTTGTTGTTCGTTTTTGTATCTAAACTAAAACTGATTTATTTGAGAACTCTGCACTGTCCTTCATACGGGTCAAATGGTTCACAATCGTATTAGGAGTAATTGCACGATAGCCTTCTTAGATTCAAATCCTGTGAGAAGGCATATAGTGAACATTGGACGGTGATGGTTTGGTCGAAAAGGGTGTGTATATACAATACCTTTTACCGAAATTAAACGGAAAAACGAAAATAAAATTAAAAAAGTGAAGCCTACAAACTGTATAGGAGTTTAGAAATTTAATTCGGTGCTCTAGTTAAATCGATTGTTGTCGCCGACGGGGTTGTTCAGTTAAAAATATAGTACGAAATAATAACGGATAAAGCGCTATTAAAAAACGGAAGAAGAAATTTAATCTTCCGAACCTTCGCTCATCTACGTTAAAGCATTGATTCTTGCAATGGCGATATCTAGACGAAACATCAATTATGTGACCTTTTTATTTTGCCGACCTTTAAGTTGGCATTTTTTACGACTATTCAGTACATGTCGTGTGCGTAGGTGCGTGTTTGTGTGTGTGTGTGTGTGTGTGTGTGTGTGTGTGTGTGTGTGTGTGTGTGTGTGTGTGTGTGTGTACTATGTCATCTGAAAAATAGCTTTTGTTACTCTAAGTTAAAATGTCAGCCTCTGTTCGCATTCACGCGTATTTCTTTGTGATAAATTTCATTTAAGGGGGAAATTCGTGTAAATTCATCGTATGAAAGATTTATTATTGCAGGATAAATTCGTTGTGGATATTCGTATTAAAAGTAGAAATGATAGAGAATTAGTCCAATTCAAATGTTCCGATTGTGAGAATGTAATCGAAGTTGTATTTTTAAATAAAACTCGTTCATTTAAAATTCTGCACTCCAACTGTACTTTTAATATACATTCACAATCGGAAAATGTCTACATTATCCGGCAAGGAAGAGTTTAGGTAGTAGCAATGATTTTCCTAAGAATGTAATATCTTACATATAGCTTGCCACTACCATCAGATAATGTTCAAAACTAGAATTTAATTGTTCTAGTAATAAAATTAGTTCTATTAATTCTTTTAAATAAACCAATTTAAAAATACAATCGCGCCCTTTTGTAGGTTCTTTTGAACCTATACTTTTTTTTTTTTTTTTTTTTTGGCTTGGCCAACCAAGGGCAGCTACCCAGGACAATTGGACTAGATTAGAGATTAAATTTTAATCCGGTCAGAAATCGATGACAGAAAAGAGACAAGAATAGGAACACCACATTGTGTGACGGCAAAGCTAAGATATAGGAAGCACTATATGGAGTAGGAAAATTCAGCTTTAATAATTAAACGTACAGGATATTACGTTCGGAGGAATGACTGGAACATATGCTTCTAAAAATTCGTTATAAAAGCTTTATATATTTGATTTTTTTTTTTTTTTTTTTGCTTGGTGTTGAACCATTTCGACCACTGATTAATATAAAAAAATGCCGATTACGACAGTTCCGCAGTTCTTGTTAATAACGAGACATTCTTTTTGATGCTTACACTCCATGCAAAAAAACAAAAAACTAACGTATTTTACACTTTCGTTTAATCTTCTGTTAACATCATTTCCATTCACTTTCCACACGTAACTATAATTCTCATTTGTTTCTTCTTTCTCAATTTTTCAATTCTGTCTCATCCTTTAACTTTTTCTTTTTTTAGTTTAGATAAAAAGTTGAAGGAGAAAAAAAAATTATCTGTAATTTCAAAAAAAAAAAAAAAAAAAATAGCACGTTTTTTCAGTGGTTCATCTACGTTACTCGTTGTCACCCTAAATGTTTTAATACTTGCAATGAATAGTAGGTCACGCTGAAAGGGAATAAAAACAAACAAATGTATAAACTGCTCGTGGAAATAACAAAAAAACATTTACAGCACCAAGTGCTATAGAAAATAAAGTTTTCTACCTTAAGAATTTGCAAAAGCTCTATAGCCTATATAGCGAGTAAAGGAAGCTCATTATAACGTTCCTTTAAGGTTATATGCGGCGTAGCAACTTCGCCTGAATTCCTCAGTTAAAAACTGTCGTCGCAAGTAAATTAAACCAAATCTTCAAATACGAGCAAGATGTATAGGAAAGATTAATAACATCAAAAATCAAAACAATCCGTCAAAAGTAGAAGTACAAGTAACTTACGAATCGAAAATAAAACAAAAAACTGGGAATTATAAAAGTATATAAAACGAAGAGAACAAGAAAATGATTTAAGAAATAAACTAGAATTGAATATTCAGTTATAGTTGAAATATAAAAAAAAAAAAAAAAAATCAAACTAAATCCATCTGTAATATTATTTTTGATGTACAGAAGGAGTAAAAGAAAATTTTAATCCAGGAATATGACAAACACAAAAAGATATTTTTAATGGTACAATAAGCAAAACTATGAAAACTATTATAAATCTGATCATCGCCGAGTAACGTTTATTACGCGAGTATTTAAACTTCAGATATCAAAGGGGACATCTGGGTAAAAGTCTGCAAAGCATGCAAAATTTATCGACATATGCAGAAGAATTCTGCAAAAATCAAAAGAACTGACAGCTGTATTTAAAAAATTAAACCAGTACCTCTCTGTATTATACATTATGACATAGATCTTTCGGATAGTGTGTAAAGTGTGATACGACTACGTGTTTCGTTTTTGAGTAAAAATGTGAATTTAAACTGTTGATGGCAAATTGAAAAAAAAAGTTTACTGCGCTAATACAAAAATAAGGGGGGTAACATTTTTTTATGACCACATTTTCCCGTGACATAGGGAATTCTGTGAAATGACCTCCAGCCATGATGAGATATTTCCATGTCAAATTTCATGTGAAGAAATGTCTCAGTCGCATTAAATGTAATTTTAAACTTACATATTTAAATTTCCTTACAAACCTGTACTTTTAATAGTCAATAGGATCGTCGATATTTATGTAAAAACATCAGAATAAGAAGATCATACGATTAGATCCCATATATTATTATAGCCTTATTTACTGCGGTCATGGCTTTTACGCATTATTTATGATTCTTAATACAGATTCATGTGAAATTTTTACTCTATTAATATAATTCGCAGCTCTCCTTCAGAAAATTAAACCATATATACAAAAAAATTGGTTGCTATAGATTCGAAATAATTATGACGATGAAAAAAAGTCGAGGTAAATAGTAGAGTTTAAATGATTAAATTTTATCGCGTGTTTCAGAAAAGACATCGAGCGGATCGCGAAATAAATCACAGAGAAGTCGAGGTGCTTCGCAATCAGCAGTGGAAAAGATGTAAGTGGAAGGATGTACTGATCGGTGAAATTGTTAAAGTTTACAATAACAACTTTTTTCCAGCCGATCTAGTTGTAATGTCAACTAGGTAACTTTTTTTCATTTAATTTTATTTAAATCTCTTTTAAAATTTAATCTGCGCGTGAATTCCGTATTTTCTCGCACCTGTTATGATAGAAAAATTTTAGATCGAACATAATTTTTATTCGATTTAAGGCGCCTATTCGTTTATATCTATTACAGTGAGCCTCAAGGTATGTGCTACATCGAAACGATGAATTTGGACGGCGAAACGAATTTGAAAGTTAGACAAGGACTTCCAGATACATCAACTTTGCTTAGTACTGCAGAATTATTATCGTTTAGAGGTGTTATAGAATGCGATTTACCGAACAAATTGATATACGATTTCACCGGTACTCTAACAGAGTCTAAATCATCGTAAGTGTTGCACATTTCAAATTTCTTTCTATATTTATTATTATTATTATTATTATTGTCAATCTTATCTCTGAATATGAATATATCCTCATTATTCAGCTAATTTGAACCATGCAATAAGCCAGTTGCGGTAATGTACTTGGTCAGGTAGTGGCATTTGGTTCGAGCGTGAAATTCGAATCCCATTGCCGTACATTGAAAAGTATGAAAAACTATGATTACGTTATATATTAATTTTAAAATAGACGAGCCTAAATATTTTTTTTTTTTTTTTTTTTAAAGGGAATACCATAAAGTCAATTTTAAACAAATACGCTTATCATAATTAAAAATTCATAGTTAACGTCGGATGTTGACGTTTTTTTCTCATCTTTGTTTGCTTCTGTATGCCACGCCCATCATGTGGTGTAGACTATTTTTTAAACAAATATTGTTTTTATTTTAAGTATAATGAACAATATGTGAATATACGAAATTAAAAAAAAAAAAAAAAAAAAGTTATTTTTCCGTTTATATACAATGCTATAGAATCATGCTATTAGTAGTAGAATTTGTTTTATATATATATATATATATATATATATATGTCAGTGAATAAATGCTTGCGCATGTGCTTACATATTTTATATATATACACATAAATATATACATATATATTATACACACACACATATATATATATATATATATATATATATATATATATATATATAAATAATATCCAGTAACCGAGTTTTGCCCAGTTCTGTCAATGGTTTAATGAGTTCCAGGATAGTCATCTACTCGTATTTTCAAAATACTATTTGCGGCGGTAAATCAGCATATTACTACTTCCTGTTTAATAAATACTAGAAAAACTGTAATCATTAAAACGAATACTGGTCGTCTTTCTTTTGTAATTGCTCGTTTAATAGAATTTTTTCAGAGATGAAACTTTGACTATTTGATTTGTAGACCTTTAAAACCTCTAATTCGAAAACTTCATCAAAATAATTCAAGTTAAAAATATTGTTACAAATTACTATTAGTATCATTCTACAAGGTTGACGACCCGTGTATTTTAATTAGCATAATATTTTAAATCGTCGTGTTTGTAATTTTATATACATATTTTATTGCGAAACAAAAATGTTACATCTGTATGATTAAAGTAGTTTGTTCCTTTTTGAGAAATTAGTTGCATAAAGTATACGTATATATTGGAGCGCTATGCACTGGTACCTTCAAAATTTGACAGTTAAAATCGAGAAATAATCAATTTCTTTAAATATAATATATTTTCTATTCATTGTTATTAGTTGCGTTCCTTTCTGCGGAATTACGAAAAACATATTTTTTTATCGAACCTCCTGTATATATACGAGTATAATGTATCTGATAAATATTATAAACATATACATACATACATACATATATATATATATATATATATATATACTGTAATAGACGTATGTATTCTTGCTTAATTAGCGGCAATTAGCCAAATTATTGTTTCTTTTTGAGTTCCTTCTTGACAGCAACAAATTGTAGGGAACTCATCTGTGTAGTGAAAGCGATATATTGTTACTGATAAAATAGAGAAAATATTCGGACGCCGCGGGAGATTTCATACTTTTTAACAGCCTATCTCTTCCGCGAAACATTTTACGGAATATTTTATTTTATATTAACAAATAAATTTAACTTTAGCCGCTTACTTGAAGAATGTTTTAATAGCTATTCGCTTGGCGAAATAAAATTTCGAATAAAAATTGACAGATGAAAAGAAAAATTAGAACATTTAAAGACTAGAAAAATTTTAGTAAAGTTTTACGAAAAAAATTTAATTTAAAAAAATGAGATATTGTTCCACGCGTGATACGAGTATGCCTCGATGGGCGGACTAGATCAAAAAACATATTTGTTGAAACTTTCAAAGAAAAAAAAAAACTTGGAACAAATCTCGTCTTTATCAGTCGGTAAATTAAACCAGCCGATATAATACCCAAGTTTTAAATTTTTTTTGCACTAAGAAAGTTGTACAAAACTTGTCAGAAGTTGCCGAACTTTTGTTTCATATTAATTAATTAACATCATCGTTGCTGATGAATATTCCAGTACCCCGGGAAAGTTCTATAGATTTCAAAAGATGTATTTAAGTCGTACATTGATAAAAAATTGTAACGAACCGAAAGAAATACACAAAAATAGAAATGTCAAAGAGATAGTAAAGAGCATTCATCTTTCGGCTTGTAGTGAAAAATATCCCCCCTCGATACGTCCATCTGCTAAAATGTGTAGGTTTAAATCCATGGAATAAAATTCTGGTTACTTCTAAATTTTAACAATTTTAATCAATGACGAATAACTTTTGTTTTTTTTTTCCTTTTTTCCCTTTTAATTTTTTTAATGGATCGATAAGTGCTGGAAATGTTCGTTTGGCGAAATGGATAGCACGAGATATTATCAAATTGCTAACTGTAGGCGTGAAACTTTCTAACGCCCAAACTGTGCAAACAAAAGTAATTCATAAATAATATGCGAATAATTTTCGTACAGTATACTAAAGGAGCATTAGTGAAATTTCAGAACACATTAGTCCAACCTTAATTTGCACCAGATTTATTATTTAAAAAAATGTAATTTTACATCTAGTGATAAACTATTATGATAAGTAAAAATAATTTGACATATAAGTGGTAAATGATACAAAATATTTAAATTAGCGTTTATTTATTTTATTTATTTTTTTTTTTTAAAAAAAAAGAAGAAAATAACGATTATTTTAAGTTAATAGTTTTATTAATCTCGATAGGTATAGTATAATATTTACGCAATTAACTATTTTATTGCAAAACTAGTATTTTTCGTACAGCTAATAAAAATAATAGAGAGTTATATAATACGCGACTTTTTTTTCCCGCACATTATTAAACTGTCGAAAACCTTTAGACTAAAGAAATAAATTAAAAAAAAAATCTGAACTTATGTTTTAGACTCTGTTTATGACGTTTATAGAGTTAAAAAATTTATCATAGTTTGCTCAGCTGTTTGAGTCGTAACATATACAATTTTATAGAGAAAGAAAAAATGCCATGTTATATGCACCGAATACAATTTATTACTGGAACAAATTACAGTGTTTTCATATACGTGTGCATGTCATGTGAGCGTGTGTGTGTGTGTGGATGTATTTGTATATTTATTTTCTTTGTAGTGGATTAAATAATATCATAAACTTTTGTATGAATTTGTAAAGTATTTTTGAAAGGCCACAATTCTTGACAAATTTATGTCACTTTAAAGTTTATATAGTTTCAAACTCAAAATATAAAAATTAATTTTTGTATGTTTTAAATTTACCGCTAATTTAATCAACTTCAACCTAAATATAAAAATGACGATTTTTTTATCGCTTCGGTAATATTCTTATGTGCACTTGACGACTGCGTCTTCAGAGAAGAAACGAAAAAGCAAAATATTCTACAAACTGCTAGTGGACAAGCGTGTCTAGCGGGAACGCCGCGACTTCTAAAATGCGTATGCAATATTTCTCAGTTTTCGTTAGTTTCTATGAAGTTATGTATCCAATATCAGGAAACACTCTCAATTTTCTAGCGTGTTTTTGTTGTTCTTGTCATTTAAGTAAAAAAATAAACAACCAAAAACCAAACCTACTTACGTTCTAACGTTAGCAGATTTTTGGTATTATAACTAACTCCGCTGCTTCGTCGTCCGTACTGAAATTTCTATTTCTTGGTGACTGTTAATAAATTCTGACTCGTTGAACAAACCCTAAGATATACAAGTACATAAAAGAAATCGTACTCTGTAAAAATAAAAAAAAAAAAAATGTCAAAATAGGAAAATAAATTAAAGATACACGTAAAACAAATTGTAAAAATGAATTTAATTTGAAACAATATTAATTTTTTCTTCCAAAAATCTCGCCAAATTGTAAAAGGAGGATGTACATAATTGGAATGCAAATGAGCGGAATATAATAACAGTTGGCGACTAATAATTTTTTCCATTAAATCAAAATATTTATGAAGTTCTGAAATGATGACGTGAACCAGTGAAAAAGAATTGTCGCATTTTTGAGCGAGCGACAACTGACTTATTTACTGATAGCACATTCATTAAACCTTGTGCAACAGTTTTTGGCAAAAAAAATATTACGTAACTTTGCTAGTCTCCGTACAGTCCCGACATAGCCCCCTGTGACTTTTGGCTGTTCTCAAGATTAAAAATTTTCGTTCAAAGAACACCGGTTTAACGATACAGAGACGATTGAAACGAATGCGACGAGTGCATTGAAATCTATTCCGAAAACCGACTTTCAGAACAACACCGATGAGAACGTGTTGGTCAGTCGAATGAGGATTACTTCGGAGGATGCCATGCGCCGAATAATAAAGAATAACACCAGCGCGAAGTTATGAACGCAAGTCAGATACTTCTGACGCACATCTCATATATATACACAGTGCGTCCCGTAAGTTTTGAGACTGAGTTTATAAACTATACAAAAAAAAATACCAAAATTTTTTCAACACGATTTTTATTCAAAATAGGCTCCATTAGACTGTATACATTTGTTTGCGCGATCCTCCAACCTTTTCATACCTTTCAAAAACGCGTCGCTTGGAATATCGTTGAGGTTCCTCGTCACAGCTTCTTGAATCTCAGGAATCGATGCAAAATGTTTTCCTGTCAGGGTCATTTTTAGTTTGGGAAACAGGAAATAGTCCGGTGGACTCATATCCGGCGAATAAGGCGGGTGGCGCAACACGGGAACCGATTTTTTTTGCCAAAAACTGAACGTTAATCGCTGCGGTGTGTGCTGGAGCGTTGTCGTGTAACAGGAAAAAAGATCGATTTCTCCACAAATTCGGCCTGACGCGCGCAATTCTTTTACAAAGGCGATCTAGAACTTGCTGATAGAATGCAGCATTGACAGTAACACCTTGAGGAACAAATTCTTTGTGAACAATTCCTTTTGAATCAAAGAACACGATAAGCATTGTTTTTACTTTGGACTTTTGAAATCGCAATTTTTTGGGTCGCGGGGAATTTTTTCCACACCATTCCGCGCTTTGCCTCTTCGTTTCAGGGTTATACGCAAAACACCAACTTTCGTCACCTGTAATTATGCTTTCAAGAAAATTCGGATCGGCTTCAATCATTTCGAGAAGGTCTCGCGCATGAAAGACGCGTTGTTCTTGTTGCTCAGCTGTCAGAGCATGTGGAACGAAGCGCGCGTAAATCTTCCGTTTCTGTAAATTATTTCGAATAATGCGTTGAACGATGGATTTAGGGATTCCAGTTTCTTCTTCTACCAACCTGTGTACACCCCGCACTTCGATTCTCCTTCAAGAAATCGACAACACGAGCGATGTTTTCGTCTGTTTTCGTTGTGCATGGTCTCCCACCTCTCTCTTCGTCTTTAATGCACTCGCTACCCGAAGTAAACGAATTAAACCACCGAAATACAGTAGCAAGAGACAAAGTAGACTCAGCGTAAGCCACTTTCATCATTTCGAACGTTTCCGTCGCACTTTTACCCGCTTTCCAACAAAACTTAATCGCTGCGCCTGGTTCGAGATTTGTTTCCATTTTAAAGTTATGACAACACAGCCAACAGTATGTCACGCGCACAGTCACCAAACCGAGACTAATCATCCGATCGACTTGAAACTTGGTATGAAAGGGTAAGAAGGATGTAGTAAGAAGTTCCTAAAATTTCATGAAGATAGTGCTACTTGTTTCGATTCTATACTCGTAGTCTTAAAACTTATGGGACGCACTGTGTATATATATATATATATATATATATATATATATTTATATCGTGCGACGAAATTACAGTGTTCAAAATCTTTTCGTAATTCTGAATGTGCGTACACTTTAGGCCGAGAGTTAAATTGTCATCAGTTGGCCTACGTTCTAAACAAGAGCATTCGCAATAATGCCAGACATCGCTCTAAATTCCTGGAGTTACATCTGAGCGCAAAATTTATCAAGATGAATGTTTCAATTTTAGATACTATCTCTATCCACTTATTGCTACGTGACTTACGTACTTTTATTTTTCGTTTGATTTACAAAACTGTTTATGCGACTATGGTGTCTACCCCCCTATGGACTGTGCAAATCACGTCCTCATCCTCGTAACCTATTTGTATCGATAATAGTTTTTGAAATTTGAATTATACGCACGTGCACCGGTATTAAGGTTATTTTCGTGTTATAAACAATACGAATAAATTTTAACATAAAAATTCATTCTGTTACGCTACATAATATTGATATCATTTGATAATTCTATTTCCACAAGCTGTGTAATGAAAGGGAACTAATATAATAAAACATTATTCTAACATTTATTTATGTAACTCGACACATTTTAATGCCGTAGTGTACCGTATTCATGATTGCAGTACGTATTTAAATAAAAATAGATAATGTAAATTTACATAATTTCGATTTTTCGGATCCCAGGCTGATAAAATAATAAATGGTGTCTAAGAAATCGGAAATATGTAAATTTATGTTTTCTGTTTTCATTTAAATATGTACTATGTATAATCATGAATATGGCGTTATGATACTGAAACGTGCCGATTTAAATACATTAAATATATTTCCAGTAAAACGGTGATTTATTATTCCTTAACCTTTAAAGGTAAAGTAAGTTTCATACCCTCGACAGTACTACTTAACCTTTATTAAGCTTTAAAATTATATTGTCGCAGCTGAACTTTTATTGCGAATTTCTAAATTTTACAGACGCGTTTATCCCCTTGGTTCTGATCAGATACTCTTGAGGGGCGCTATATTACGAAATACAGCTTGGATACATGGAATAGTTATTTATACCGGGCACGACACCAAGCTAATGCAAAACGCTACATCCGCGCCATTGAAAAGATCTACCATCGATAAACTTACCAACGGTCAGATTGTCATGCTGTTTATACTACTGCTGTTTTTATGCGTCATCAGTACAGCGTGCAGCGTCATTTGGAGTAAGAGCAATAACGAACAAAACTGGTACTTAGGATTACAAGGTATGCGGATAAGCGACATGTTGAAAATATGTATTATTCTCATTTTAAATTAAGCCGATTAATTTTTTGCTTCCTTTGTTTTTGCGTTTGCCTAGGAGATACTTCGAATAAAAGCTTCTTGTACACTTTATTAACTTTCATCATCCTTTATAATAATTTAATTCCGATCTCTTTACAAGTTACTTTGGAAGTCGTACGCTACTTACAGGTAAGAAAATAAAAATATTGTATTTTGTATTTTTCAAAAAACTATAAGTTGTAAATCACGTGTATCTTATTTCATTTATTTTTGTAACTGTAATTAGATAGCTGTAATATCGAGTGTGGAAATACCGTGTTTTTGGGGATTGCTACATCCAGGTACCGGATAGCACGTGTTACCACCGGATACCCAGGGTGTTATACTTTTTCTTCCCTCTATTCTCCATCTCCCGCTCAATCACTCTCTCTCTCTCTCCCACTCCCTCTTTCTCAGATGTAATAAATCATAATATGTAACCTTTTTTTTTCTTTGAACATCATTGATTTTCACCATTTTTTTTTTTTTTTTTTTTTTACTTTATATCAAATTGTAATTGTTGTATTTCGAAATGATAATTGAACACATTGCCTCGTTGAGCTGATGAAATTATTTTTAAAAAAATGTTAAAAAAAGGTACCGACTTCAAGATTTACTATAAAAATTTAATAAAAACGCGCTAAAAAGTAAAAAATGAATTTTTCGATAAGAAGATAATGTATTTTACAGTGAAATATACCTTAAGGTGATACGATAATACTTATACAACATTAATACTTATTAGAGTCGACACGAAATTAAAATTGCAAAATCTCGAAACAATTAAATTAATATTTAATGTACATATAGTTTTTAATTATTATTGTAATTTGAATTTAGTGTTGACTACAAAAAGTTAATATTGCGTAAGAGTTATCATAATATCACCTTAAGGTATATTTCACTCTAAAATATATCGAGTAAATTATTTCTTATTTCCTTAAGTCTAGTTTCATTTTTTTATTGAGCAGCTGATATCTTTTCGTAATGAATGGTTGTTTAGTTGTAATCACTTTAGTGTTTCTCTTTCTGTCGTTTCTTTTAACGCAGCGAGTTATATTTTTCTTTTACGTTCATTTATATTTAGATTTGTTCGACATTGTGATTACTTGTTGTAAATCTTGTTTATATGTAAATTATGGAAGATCCGATGTAGCCATTTTAAAGCCATTTTCGTTTTATACGCAATCACGTAATATTAATGATTCATTTTTCGATTGAGAATATGAGTGAAACTTTATCGTGTTACAATAAACTTTCTTCAAAGTTTCGAATTTGCAAGTCATTAAGGAACATTGTTAAAAACGAATGAAAATAATTTTTAAAAATTAAACCACTGAGAATGACTTCAAAAATACTCTTCATATTATTTTTTTGATCATACGGGATTAGAGTTGGTTATAAAAACACGATGAGTGATTTCGATGATAGGCAAAATACTTTCCGACCAATATAAAGTTATCCATCGAAGAAATATACAAAAAAAATTGAATCAAAGGCATTTAAAATAAAAATAAATTTAACATTGTAAATATTGACATATTATTACGTTGTAAATTTTGATTATTTTATACAGAGCATAGAAGGTCTGTCGTCGCGATAGCCTGATAGCTAGAGCGCTTGACTTCCGTTACGGAAGTCACGGGTTCGATTCCGAGTGACGGCAGAACTTATTACAAAGAAATAAATTAAAATACTCGCTAATAATCAATCACGTGGAAGGTAATGGCAAACATGCATACCATCATAAGCGCGCTAGTTCGGTACACACAGTAGACACACGCGGGACTGCACACTTGTATATCGATAAATCAAACGATTACCAATCAATTCCGGGTGTGGTCTTGCGTGCGTACACATTCGTACTGCACATAAACAATTGCTATGAGCGCTGCCTATTCTGTACAACTAGAGTATACAAATAGGTAGTCACGACACTCAGAATCGAGCGATACGACTGAAAAGAAGAAGATAGAAGAGAAAGAGACAGAAATGTAAGCTAGGGGAGTCAAGGGACATAAGCTCTTGCGAGACCGAAACGACCGGGTTTTTATATTAAATAATACATTTTTTTGCGTTTCCGTGGTATTATTAAATTAGCAATATAGTCTTTACATGCTTCATCCCCTATGGTGGAACTTCTTATTCATCAACCTGCACACAGTAATAAGAAGTGCATTCATTATGCGTTTCCAAAAACGAAAACCGTCACCGAAATCAAACGCGAATTGAGGAAACGAAAACGGAACGACGAACCGTACAATAGCGAAGAATTTCCACACTTATACGTGATGATACGCATTTTGGTTCGAAAACGACAGATGTCGAAATGTTTGAAGCGTTTCTCAGTCGCCGAACTCGCATTCTTCAGATATCAGTTCAGACTTTGTGCTGTCGCGGTGCAAATTACTGTCGTTATCGGAGACATGGATCGAAAATGATCAGTCAATCAAAATACTAGGTTTCCTCATAGTATAGCTAATCAAACGAAACACAGTTCGGTCGAGCGGAGTGACCATCTGCGAAAATATAGCACATTCACACGCTTAGAACACGATCTGTTAAAATTCGATCAGTCGGAGATGTGAGTGGAGAGAATAGCGACAACGCGCGACAGCGTTGGCGACATTTGCTCAGTGCAGACAACTATAAATGGAAAACGCACCTACTCGTATCGGTCTATATCTCGCCAAACACTTTCTTCGAACGCATTCAAGAATTCTTTCTCTGGAACCTCTTAACTTACAGTTCGAAATTAAACGGTTTGTTTAAAGATCAGGATGAATTGAGTTACCACAATATTAATTCCACATCATTGCCGCCGTCTTTTCACGATACGTAGGCGCACTTGAAACGCGCATCTATATCTTCTACTTCAGTACGCATCGTCCTGTCCTTTCGATAACGATGCATACCTCCGATGTCAATGTAACGATGTAAATGTAAATCCTGTATCCTCCTCTGAAGAATCACTTTCTGTTCAATAAAAATCTTAAACACGTCGGCTTTCACGCTCGTTTATTTTTTTAGATTCTGGCCCGCGAAAAAAAGCCAGCCCACCGACGACTCAAAGAAAAAAAGTAAACGCATTCCTATCTTGAGTGAAAAAATAAAGGAAAGGCAAAGCTGCCCTTAAGATATAAAGCCAGCCTACCGACAGTTCACCGAAACAACTTAGATAAAATTCTTATGTCGAGTGAAAGAATAAAAGAAATTGCCCGTAAGATATATTCATGTATTAATGTATCTGCGTGAAACGTAGATACTAGTTTTCTTTTCACCTAAAAATAAAACAAAATTTAAAGTAAATTGTAATAATTATTTTATACTTAAAGTTTAGGTTTCTCCAACTTCGGTCCATCTTGGATTTTTTTTTTTTTTTTTAAATTGATTAATAATAAAATAAGTATAAATAAATACAAAGGTTGTCTCATAAAGACAGAGACCAACGCTGGCGTCGCGCACCGCATCGACTTGGCGAATATATTGGCATCTAGTTCAATCTTTTGGCTACAAAATGGGACCAATTTGAAATCTGTAACTTAAAAATTGTCCAAGTTATGGGCATTTTACGCGACCTACTTTGCTCTGACCCTACAGGTTTTTTGAATACACGCGCGCGATTAATTCACTGGCGTGAATTTTTTTGACTTTTTTTGATGTATATAGAGAATTTAATTGGCTACAAAATGGTGGTGAAGTCTGTAGGTCGAAAATTGCATATGAGTAATGACGATTCTACCGAAGTGAAATGAAGATGAAAACTCGATTTTTTACACCTTTTATTTCAAGAAGTACAAAATCACACAAAATCGGAAAAAAATCAGTCGCTATCGCTATTATCATCGCGTAAATCTAAACCACGTTCGAAATAACGTCCTTCGTTCTTGATACATCGGCCCATTCGATCCTGCCACTTCACAGTAATCGTTTTTCTGAATTTTTCTTCGGGCGTTGCTTCAAGGACACGAGGAAATGCTCATGCCACCTCAAAATTGTACTCCGGCCTAAAACATCATCTTTAAACACTTCCTTAAGTTCTCGGAGAGTTTCCATGACGGACAAACCACGCCCCGAACACAATACTTGATCACGTAACATCGTTTCAACACTCCTCATATTCACGTACGTAAAAAAAAACCTGTAGAGTTAGCGCGTACACGTCTTTTTTAAACTCGCACTGCGTGACGACTACTGAACGGATTCCGTTACTTCTTATTGCTATAGTGAGAGAAATGAATACTCTATACAATGGCATATGCGCCGAGTCGATTCGATACGTGACGGCGCGACGCCAGCGTTGGTCTTTGTCTTTTTGAGACAACCTTTGTAAATACCAAAAAAACAAAAATGTAATGAATTCATAAAATTTACAATTCGCAAGAAATAAAAATTGAAAACTGTAGAGGCACTTCATAATTTCGCTTATTCGACATTAGGCGATTGTGCAACTACGCTCACGTAATTATTACCAAGAATCATATCCAGTCAAATCGTTTATTCTTTAACAACGAATTTGGGGAAATAAAAAATGAAAAAGATAATAACAGCGGGGGAAAAAAATTCTCAGTATTATCATTCGGATTTGCACTAGCAACTGTGAAGCAACGAAATATTAAATTTAGCACTGAAAATCGCACGAGTATGGAATTTTTAATATTTTGTTGTTTTACAATTGTCAATGGTCGCAGAATAATGATGCTAATAATTCTTTCTCCCCAGTTCTAATTATGTTCTTAAACATTTTTATCTCTCAAAATTCCATATATATTTTTTTTTTAATCACCATTTTCCGATATTTCTGCGTATATTTGCCTTTTGTTCCTGACTTTTTTTTCCCCATTTTAGTGTACCTATGTTTATCTGCATCGTTAACCTTGTTTATTCTGCTTTTTTGCCGAAATGTCTGTCGCTTCGCAATATCCTCCGATAATGTTTTCCTTAAGGTACGCTATTATCTAATCGGAGGTTTCCAATCACACATTATTACCACCAATTAGTATATCGTTCGTTAAAACGTTAAACGAAGGAAGTCCAATGATAAATTGTTGTTAATTAGTCATTAGCAGTTTTAAAGTTGATATTTATAATGAAGGAGAAAATAGTAGGGAGGCTGTCTGTGCACGATTCCAAATTATTTCTTATACGTTTCAATTAAACCAATGTCGGCGCTCATATATTAGTGCGAGCGTAGAATTTATTAAAATCGTTTTTGTACCATATCGCAAAATTATTTAAAATATTTCGAATCTTAGTGCACTTGGTAATTATTTCGCAGGCTGTATTTATCAATACCGATTTAGATATGTACTATGCTCCGACCGATACTCCAGCTGTAGCTCGTACATCGAATCTTAATGAGGAACTTGGAATGGTAATGCGATATGATTTTTTAATTTTTTTTTATATTATATATTGTAGAATGATATGTAGTGTTTGTATTTTATAAAGCCATCTATCTATCTATACTTTGCTATAATAACTGTATATAGGAATATGTGTACATCAACGGAGTCGACAATTATATTTTATTATCACGATCGTTAAATGAATATTTATTTACCTCTTTCTTTATTATTTTTGTAAATTAAACTATTGGAAAATTTCAGGAATTCTGTTTACATTTTACTATACTTTTCTATTATATTATACGATTCAATTATCATGACTACAAAATATTTCTAGTGTTCCTGCGTACGAACACGAGTATGAAGTTGGGAAATGCAGCCGTTTTCGCAAAATTACATCTAATTTTATAATGCTAGGGAATCCCAATACGCACATGCTTATGGTATAGCAATAACATGAATATAAAGACAAGTATATATATGTATATATAATAAATAGGAGTTGTTAGATTGTGTGGGCATTGATATTAGAGGAAATATTTGTTTAAATCTCACGTCATTACGTTAATTGAAATATTTTGAAAATAGATGTACAAAAACAAATAAATTAATTACGAAAAATAATCGCACTTTTTTTACTTTTAACACAATTCTCTGACATAAAACTGAAAAAATGCTTGATTGTGATCTAAGAATTGTAATTTTAGATATCCCCAAACTTAATTCAAGCACTTAAGTCGAATGGCTTCTTCCTGCGCAATCGACGTGTCTCCGTCGGATTATTCAATAACGCTACCGCTAGTACATTCGTATGAATTTTTGAAGTCTTCCAATGTGTCTTACGGCTGACTTTGCAATAACCTCCCTTATATAAGGAGTGTTAAGATCTCGGTGGAGAGTTTTATTACTTACGTGCCACGGAGCATTAAAATTATTTTCAATGTCTTATTTTGATATCGCTGTATTATATTTATATTTGAATCTGCGATGCAGCCCCAGAGTTCGCAACCATACATCCATATTATTGGTGCAAGAATCTGCCTGTAGAGTATTATTTTATTATCTGCAGACAGCTGCGAGTTTCTGCCTAGTAACCGATACGTCTTCCTTGTTCTAATATTTAATTCGTTTCTTTTTGTCAGGATATGCTTGCACCATGTCAGTCTGCAATCAAGGCGCATGTCCAGATACTTTACTTCCTGCTTTAACGGTATTGTTTTATCGTTCATTTTAATAGGTTAACGATCTTCTCCAATTAAATTTCGGTGTTGATTTTAACAACTTTTTGGCCATAATAAGGAACAATATTAATTCCGATTGACATTTACGGTCGTTTCGTATATTTGCATTTATTTCTTTTGAGCATTTAGCGTGTTCACTTTCTCGCCCTTTTTTTTAACCTGAATAATATTGTTTTTAGGTGAGGTACGTATTTTCCGACAAAACTGGCACGCTCACTCAAAATGTTATGGTGTTTAAACATAGCTCAATCGCCGGAGTTGTATACACGGAAGATATGAAATCAGAATTGTTGAAAGTGCGTATAATAATTTTACCTCGGCTTATTTATATTTTTTTTTACGAATTTTAGTTTCGCAACTATTCAGGATCGAATTGTTAACGGGAAGCCCATGCTCAGACTACATAGGATGTGTTCGTAGACGGTAAACGACCGGTAATTTCGGAGAATGGTACGGAACGTAACTGCCAATATTTTCGCGACACAAGTAATGCTTGAAATTAACGAGTAACGAAAAGAGATGTTTTCGGTTTTCGTTTAGAACAGTTCTACTGTTCCTTACGGTAAAGCCAGATCGCATTAATCACTTCAGACGGCGTGGGCAAATTAAGTTCTATGTTTTTCCATATTTTTAATGGAATTCAATGTACTCTTATATTACCTGTAGACTTTTGTTGAAAGAAAAACCGCGGCGGTATACATATGATTATTTGTACATATTAGGCACTAGGTGAGACTTAATAAAATTTTCATTTAATGCGCTTTCTGTAATATATTAATAGTAATTAATGTACAATTGCTTCGTAGCAAAAACTCCAGTGGAATAGAAAATACACTAATTAAAATAAGTTGAGAAATTAAATAAATACGGAGTACAGTTGTACACGGGTCACGCATATTTCATAGACTAAGAACAACATTGTGGTGAAAAATGCTACGCTTAATCATTGTATACTGTCAGTAATTAGAAAATAGCTCGGAATAACTCTCTATAAAACATAATCAAAGGAAATACAAAAAAAAAAAAAAAGTTTAAAAAATTAATAAATAAAAAGAAACAAAATAAAACAGAAACTATTGGGGATTCCTAATGGAGATAAACCGACTGATTAACCGGCAAAACCCGAAGTTGATGCAAAAGGTGGTGGAAAGCATTATGGGTAAAACAGAAAATGCAGTCTAATTTTAACTTATGTTCGATTAAAATGTTTCTTTCTCGCGTTCTTAATAGTTACTTCAATTTGCTTACTTCCTACCTTAGCGTATCGAGTCGTATACGAGCCGATACTATATGAATGGGGGGAGTTCCTCCACAACAACGACGTCTAATCAATCCAAGCAATGGAGTCATGGTAACAATGTAGTTTACGATGATAAAAGTAAATTTAACAGTCTTACATATGATTAAAATAACAGTAACGATTGTAAATGAGGAAATATATGAAAAATTTTGCGGAACGTTTAAATCAGATAAAGTTGAAAACAGAAGAGTCTTTGCAGTTATGTTCCTAGTAAATGAGGTAATTAAACATTTTATGGACAGTCAGATTTGTATGTGTATCATTTACAACTTCTATAAAATAATAATGTACAATGTAGTGGCATTAGGCCATACAACGAAAAATTTCCAAAGTCAAAGCAAACGATGTGTAAATGTTGTGTATTATGTGGTGACAATTGTATATTCAAGAAAACTGCGCGAATACCACATAATAAGGGAATTGCTCAGGGATACACTCAGCAATGGCCAAAGAGTGTCAGAAAGATGTTATCACATATACTCTACTTTCCGCATACCCATATTGTATACTTACGCACTACTCAACCATCTCACTTTTACACGACACAAAATTCGCTCAAACTCTCTGCTCTCTACTGTACTGCTCTGCACTCTTTCTCCAATTAGTTTCTTCCTGGGTTTTTTCTCATCGGTTTTGTTACTGTTCACTCGGTTAATACCTGATGGTAAATAATAAGGAGAATTTAATAAATATTTGTCATGTGTCGAACATTTTTTGTTATAAAACGTGATTTAAACAGAAATACGAAGAAATTTCTCTACATTCCTTCGCTAATTGTAACATAACTTGTTTCGAATTTACATTATTTGACCGCTTCAGACTATCAACACGAAAATGGGTGGTTTGTAGCGGTATAATCACATGTTGTTTAATACGAATTTTCTGTTGTTACAGGCATTAACGAGTACACATGAACACGCGTCTGTTGTACGGCATTTTATGACACTGATGTCAGTTTGTCACACAGTTATACCTGAAAAAGTACCAAATTCCGATGAATCAATTTATCACGCTTCTTCGCCAGGTTTATAATTTAAAATATTTCTCTGCAAAAAATATCGATATAATTATAAGAAATATGAGAAGAGAGATTTTTTACATTCTTTACCGGGCGATAATTATTCTTTTTTTCCGTTTTTTTTGTTCTTTTTTTTGTTTTTAAAAGTTATATCTTTTTAGATATTCGGAAAGATTACGAGTTCACTTAATAAATTAAACAAAACCAACGCGATGGTGTACCTAAAACGATGTAGATATGATATATGTTTAATGTGTTGATACGGATCCAGATGTGCATTATTAAGCTTTTTTCTTCTTTTTTTTTTTTTTTTGTGTTTATTTTTAGATGAACGAGCTTTAATACTAGGAGCTAAAAAATTCGGTTTCACATTCGATACGCGCACCCCTCAATCTGTCGAAATTTTAGCATTGTCTGAAAGACAGACGTTCCAAATATTAAATGTGTTAGACTTTACGAGTGCTAGAAAACGTATGTCAGTTATTGTTCGTACTTCCGATGAAAAGATTATTCTATATTGTAAAGTAAGTCGCTGATACCACTACTATATTATAAAAAGGTAGTTTTTAATTCAAAAAATGTTTCATTTTGGATATTATTACGTTTTACTTCAAATTTTTAAAAATAGAACTTTTTAAAATTATGTTAATAAAGTTTATTTTCGTATACGACGATTCATTTGTTAATTATTTTTTTATTTTATTTATTTATTTTTTTTTTTTTTTGAAAATAAATTTAGCACATTTAGTTTTAGTGTGTTATTATTGTTATATTTGTTTCGTGCGTACCAACAAATCTATCTTGAATGAGGTTGGTGTAACTATGCGGTTAGGGAATACATATGCAAACGTCGAATAATGCAATATTTCGGACACATCATGACGAGGAGAGAAGACGATAGTTTGGAAAAACTGGTAATACTAGGGAAAATAGGTGGCAAACGACCTCCGGGAAGATGCCCAATGAGATGGATAGACCAGATACATCATTTATGCCAAGAGCCAATTCACCAAATTATAAGAAGAACAGAAAACCGTATAGGCTGGAAAAAATATATCGCACAAATGTTGATGTAGCCACGATCGTTACGGTCGGCACAAAATAATGATGATTGTTACCCACAAAAATGCTGATTATCCTAAATTGTTATTTTAAAAGGAGTTGGTTATTATTATATCTTACTTTACTTTACAATTCTGTACCACGAATCAAAACTCAACAAATTATGTGAGATTGTAAACAATTTGATGTGGTTTATTGCGTGGTATTTAACTATTACAGCCAATACTTTTTTAAATACCCCCACAATCTCCCTCAGCGATATATTACATAAATACAATTTATATTGAGACTACTCTTTCAATCTTACAAGCATTTTTAATTGTCGTTGATTCTAACTTCTTCCTTCGAAATTAACCGTGTGTGTTTATCAAATCCAGTTTTCAAATTTTCAATTATAAATTCCTTACTGTATTATTCGAATTGGTTTAAAAATTATTTACACCTCCTTATACCTTTTTTTTTCTTTTCTTGGAGAAACAAAATTAAAGTTGGTTTGTTCTATACTCAAATCTATGTACTATCCCTTAATATCCCCACGCCGTACTGTACATCCTTTATTCTCGCCTTTCCCTCACTGTTAGCTGTTCCTGCTCTTGCTAAATTTTTGTCTTTAATCCGCGACCGTATAAACATTTAAGTAAGTCCTTCATCCTCTTCTTATCTTAATATTCTGATTCATCCACCACCTTTACCTAGTGTATTGTGGGTCTCTTTGTTTGGATGGTGGCCATAGTGGTACTAGGTCAATGTGGTGTGTATCTTCTTGGGTCGGTATGAACTATGCGCTATCTTTTAGCGATCATGCTGGTCTCCTCCGATGTAGAGTTGCTTTCTTTTTTCTCCTTAATATTTCGTAAGCTTGTCGTCTGCAGCTTCCGTTTGAATGATGGACAAACAATCACTTTGGTTTTCTGGATAGGAATTGCGAGCACTGATTTGCAGTCGCAGCCGCGGTGCGAAATAGCGATTTCTTGTTTCTTTTCATCGGCACTCACTGTTTTGCAGTTGCGGCCATATTGTTTGATGAGGATTTTTTTGTGGGCGCTGCCCAGCAGTCGCAATCATGGATAACTTCTTCTCTTTTGATGTTGATTGCTTCGCATTTAGTGTTATACAGATAAGATATATCTTAAACAGCTAAAACGGCCAGCAAGACACGAAAGCTTCCCTTTCCTCTAGGACATTCCTCATATTTTTTCTCTATTCATTTATTCCCTTCGGGCTGCTAGTTGTACAAGTATCGATCTCTTTTGACTCCTTTGTTATTTCCTCATAGTAGTTCTGATTGTCTCCTTCTTCCCGGAACAGCTCTCCCAGCGACCTCATTTTTCTTTCGTCCTACGTTCTTCTTTCTTGATGGGTAATCGTCCGTTGCTGACGAGCCCAACAAATTTAAAAAAAAAAAAAAAGTTGGAGGTCCATGAACTTTTTCCGCGTGCCATCTTTGAAAACACACCTTCTTTTGTTCCTGCTGTTAACTTTTTTCGATTAACAAAAGCTTTAGAATGGAATTTTCATTTAGCTGATTGCACCTATCATTTACTTGCGTACAAAGCGTACAGCTATCCAATTAGAAACGGGTTTTCAAATATTTAAGTAAAATATTTTTATTTAACAAGTTTCTTTTAATGATTTATGATGATTTTTACAACAAACAAGAACTTTAGAGATTGTTCACAAACTCGTTACTCATTGAATGCGTGTGCATATTATTTAATTTTAAATGACATTTAAAATAAGTATCTCAAATTCGAACGTATTTTGTAATAATTACAATCTAATAATTTAGAATACAATTAGATTTTTTTTTTTATTAAAATGTATTCGTTTTTTTATTTTCATATATCATTGTTTAAATATGCCATTTTTTATTTAAAACATTTCTAATGTTTTTTTGTTATTATTTTTTTCCTGCTATATTATATGAACTACTTTGCAAACATTTTAGGGTGCGGATAACGTAATTTTCGAACGACTAGCTCCAGATGGTCAGACATTTTGTCAAGCTACCTTACTTCATTTAAAGGAATTCGCCAGTTTAGGTTTAAGAACATTGTGCTTCGCTATGACCGAAATACCGCCAGCAAAATATAATGTAACTTTAATTTTTTTCCCCTAAAAGTGCGTGTGTATGTGTGCGCGCGCGCATACATATATAATAATAATAATAATAATAATAATTGCAGATCTTACAAGTGAATAATTTTATCGTGCTCATCAATCTTATTATCATTCACTTGTTTCAGAATCCCGCGCGTTAAATAACAGGCACGTTGTGAACGTTTTATTTTTATTTTGTTATTTTTTTTTTTTTTTTATTTTTTTTTTTCGAAGTTGGAATTTTAATAAATATATATTTTCAGTGTTAGAATATTACAAATAGTGTTATAAAATTTCATTATTTAATATAATAATTTTCATCACATTTTAGGAATGGAATGCGCACTACACAAAAGCAAGTACGGCGCTCGAGGGTAGAGAAAGTAAGTTAGAAGATGTAGCCAACATAATAGAGTGCAATCTGCATCTGTTAGGAGCAACTGCTGTAGAAGATAAATTACAGGAAAAAGTAAATTCATATTTCCTTTTAACATTTTCTTTGCTACAATATTTTTCATTATATTTACGGCTCACCTATAACAAATGGTTATTCTTTTAACAGGTAGTTTAAGCGTGTGATCGCAAAGGCGTGTATATTAGTTAACTAAATAAATTTTCTGAAAGTTTTTTAAATTTTCAATTATTGAAAAAATTTGTCAATTTATACAATTTACAAATTCGCGCTGAAAATAAATTTCTTATCGATTAAAAATTATTGATATTATTATATCCATATACGTGTATTCAATATGTTGCCTGAAAAAAGTGTATATATACGAGATATATAAACGCAATTACTCGTAATAGTGATGAATATAACCTAATTATTAACAGGCGCAAGCAAGTTGTGCGCACTTGTTTTTGGTCTGCTGAATAATAACATGTTTTCTGAAACATATTTAAATTAATTCCTGTTGGTATGAAACAACTAATTTTTAGTTTCTATAGGTTAACGGGGTGACCTGATCCTTCAATTAAGCGACACCACGTTCGTTCCTGAACGGCGTTTACTACACCTGCAACTAATCCGACTTATCTAGTTTTATCGACAATCTGCTGCTTGTCGAGTTATATGCTCGATAAATCGGAAGTCACGTTTCTGATAGATTTCACTCCGGCTTATTTGAATTTCTAACTCCTGCCGAACTGAAGAATTCGTTCTGCGTGTCGTCCAAAATCAACGTTTCCACCAGTTTTATATTCAACATAGTGGAGATCTGCTTACAGCGTTCTGAGAATTTCTTTAGACGTACCACTGCCGACTGCCAAAAGCTATTCTTCGTATCATAACTTAGGGGCCTCTTTTCTGCTTTATCATAGAGTCTAGAAATACAAAAATTGTTTTATTCTTTCGTAATCCATAATAGAAGCTGGCCGAGGTTCTCTTTCATGATTTATAACCATTATGATTTGCTTACATTGTTACGCACTTTATCTTGCTCACTAATAAAATTTGCCCATTCAATAAATTCAGCGATATTACGACACGTTTCACCTTGAGCATAATATCAGTAGGGCGGATGGTTGAGTTTTTTCTGCATCCAACCGTTATGATATCGTGTCACTCTTTATCATTATGATATGCTCGCTGTAAATGTTGAATAGTGTTAAGTCGATGACAGGAATGTATCCATTCCTTTCTCCGTTTTCTGTCTTGAATGTTGTGGCGATCTCTTCACCGTTGACCCTTACAGAAATTTAATTTTATTCATACAGAATGACAGTTAACTTGCCAGATGTTCAGACACATTTATTTGTAATCTAATGCCTTTGCAAATGGTCGATAAAGCATGTGAGATGCTAGTGTGTAGAATTCTTGACGGTTTTCTATAATTTGGTGGACATTTGGAATTTGCTTTTGGATAAAACCGGTCTACTCTGGTAGTGTAGTGAGTGTCTTGCCAGGAAAACGTTAACGCGGTTGCTTAATATTCTTAGTATTGTTATGTTACTCTCGTATGCGGTATCAAACGAATTGCAGTAGTCTTTTGTGCCTCTCTTCTTATGTGTAGGGATCAGAGCTGAGCTACAGTACCGGTCTCGTGGTCACTTCCTGTTTTGTTTTTTTTTGAAAAAATGTTATACAATTTTCATAGGAACACTGGCACTTCCTTATGGAGTGCTTTTGGTAACTTGAGCCGGATATCGTCATGATTTGAAACCTTGTTGATCTAGATGACACTTGGATTGCTGCTCAAACTTCTTCGATTACTGTATTTGGTTCTAGTCTTTGTCAGTAACAGTAATTGTTGAACTTTTCTTTGATCGTGTCGTATTTTGTTTATTCTTATATAGTTCTTCGCGGTTTTTTTTTTTTTTTTTTTTGTTTCATTATTTCAGAATATCCGTGCAATTACTACTTTTCTCTGCGTTCCTATTTTTGTTTTTACGCGGTCTTGGCATAAATTATTTTGTTGTCTGTTTGGTTTTCTTATGTAAGTCTTTTACGTTGCCTTTTCTTCCTTCTTCTTCAATTTCTTAACATATCTATGAAATATATCTGATCTTAATTAGTCAATCAAAACCATCAAAAAAAAAAAAAAACAAGAAATCGTTAGTTTTAATGCCGTTGGTTTTCTTTTATATTTTAAAGTAGACATATTTAATTATTTTAGCTAATATTTATAATCAAACGGAAACTTATTATTACTAATGAACGTTTAGTACAACGCTGTTTTACAAAACTTCTCCGCCCTCCGAAACATATAGTTTTTAATCGAAGAGCTCCAAACTTCAATTGTATTTTCTGAGTTCGCACATGGGAATCATCGAAAAACAACTAATGATTTATTTATTTTCCAAAAAAAATTGTCGCTCAAGTGCGGGGGGTTTATCTCTAAAGATTTTTGTTGAATGCAACATAATGTCAAACGATACGCCTAAATCGTTAGTGTTGTTTAGTTTAATATTAGTTGTCTTCACGAAGCAATAGCATAGGAGAATATTTTTTTATAGATAAAATAAAACTATCTTTTTCTAATATTAAAACTTATTTCGTCGTAAAATGAACCGAAATGTTTTAAATTTAAACAATCATCCAGAAGATTTTGTAATATAATTTAATATTGTCAGCGTAAACAATTATGTTTGTGTACAGCGCTTTTATAAGTAGTAAAAATAGTACAAAATCAAAATTAGAATCCTCCATAGAATAATATCAGATTGAAAGTGTCTACGAAGATAAATCACTTATAATGTGACATATCTTCGAAAATGACCTTCCTCCAGGCATCGAAAAATTATGAAAAAAATACCAAAGAAACCAGAAGAAATACACTTTATTTTTCGACATAATTTCCAAAAACATTAAGGCATTTATCATACCGGGTCACGAGTTTATCGATACCGTCATGGTAAAACTAGGCTGTGCATTTGGCGAAAAATTTCTTTACTGCCTCCATGACCTCCTCGTCCGTCACGAAACGTTTCCCACTCAGATTTCAAATGAGGAAAAACGTGAAAATCTGAAGGGGTCACATCAGGTGAGTAGGGTAGATATGGAAATTCGTCCCAATTCTGGGTTTTAATTAACGCGCGAACGAGAACAGACGTGTGCGGTCGCGCATTATCATGTAAGAGCACTACTCCTCTAGACTGTAGACCATGTCTCTTCCGATTAATCGCTCGATAAAGTGTCACGAGGGTATCATGTCAAGTGTACTATCGCATTCTTCTGCTTACGAAATTGCAACATTAGAAGTCCATACCGGGGTCCTAGAAGACGGTTGCGAGAACTTTTCTGACAGAGCGTTCAGTTTTGCCTTTTAGCGGATCCGGTTGGCCTTTCATTATCCACACTTTACTGGCTTCCTTCGACTCTGGGATCCGGTAATGTACCCAGCTCTCGTCGCCAGTCACAATACGGCCGAAAAAATCATCGCCGTATTGCTCGTAACACGACAGGAATTCGATCGCAGACGCCATACGACTGTATAGGCGAGGTACGTACCACCGTGCACTGCGTTCTCGTAGATTCAGCTCTTGAGTTAAGATTGTATCGATAGTTGTACGATTGCAATCGTCTATTAGGCGACGTTTGAGCATTAAACGATGCAAATCATTGATTGTAAACCTTATATTCTGTTGCAAAAGTTGTTGTACACATGCAATCGTATCGCTGGTCAATGCAGTACTCGGCCGACCGTTTCGTTCATCGTCCTGAGTGTTCTCGTTCTTCCTTCTTTAAACATCGCGTGATCTATTCGTACACACATTTACGCGTCATAACGCTGTTTGCACCGCATATGCGGTCTGCGATAAATTTCTGCACCTGGAGCTCCTTCAGCTGTTAGAAATTTGATGACCGCGCGTATCTTTCAATTCGCCGGGTTGATAACGTTCACTGATATGTTTTACACGTGCGTACAGAAGTTTTACTGATCAGATCAAAACGTAGCAAATGACCTTCTGTTCGTATTTCCTTCTACCTCCCGCATAAATTTCACTAAATTTTACCAAACAATGGCTGCGAAACTAGCCGTGTCACGTTACTTATTGAACGCCCCACGTATTTAATATAATACGGTACACATTGTCACAATATTACCATTAACGTAAACGTAGTAACAGGAATGTTACGAAGAACTACATTAATTATCCTCATATAAGTGTTTTCGTTATTTAACAAAAATTTTCAGTATTCTTACTCCCCAATGATTTTTGTTTCACAGCTTCTTCGTTGAGCAATAATTTTCTTTTCATAAATCATACCTTATCAGTGTTCTTCTTTTGTCTCACTTTTCTCCCATCGCGCTCCCTTGGTTTCTCTGAAATACATTTTCTTCTCGTTAATCTTTATCCCTTTCGTTGTTCGCGTCTATCTGCTAAAAATTTACGAATTTCAAACCCACATTTGATTTTTTATATCGATTTAACCATGAATTTAATTTTGAAAATTTCCATTATTTCTCCCTAAACAATCAAGCAGTTGACGTTTCTGCTGAACTTCACATAACACTGTGTACGCCAAATAAATAAACTTCTTTCCTAGTAAGTGTACTTGACTACTTAACTCATTTTTTAAAATAAGTATTTCGCTGTTGCACTCATCTCTAGATATCATCTTATTTTATTTTTATTTTCTCCAGCTACTTTTTAATTTTTAGCTTTTCTTTTGCAGTTAGAGCTAGTAATTTGATTATTTACTCTCTGCTTGTATATGTACCTTTTGTATTTGATTTATTTTAAATGCAGAACTTGCGCAAATAATGCTTATTAAACTCCTATATTTTCTTTTTCATTCAGGTTCCTGAAACGATCGAGTCTTTATTAAAGGCCGATATTAACGTTTGGGTACTAACCGGTGATAAACAGGAGACCGCTATTAACATTGGCTATTCCACGCGTCTAATAGTGCAAGGAGCTCCACTGATTATTTTGAACGAATCTAGTCCAGAGGTAATGTATAATAGTGGTGCAATTTTTTTTAATTCGTTGAAATATTATTGCTCATTCATTAAATAATATAAAGTATGTCATTGATGTTTACTTTAGTAAAGTAAGTCACATACCCTTGACAGAAGACGTCAGGGATTGTGAATTTAAGCTTTTCATATTGTACTAACAGCACTAATGAGAGTAGGGGACCAGTTTCTTTCTCTCGGTCACCTTTACTTCCCCAGATTTCTCTGGTACTCAATTCAATTTCAGATTAGTTACTACAAACCACCTGGGAGCGACTTGGATCCGGAACGAGACAAGTCTCGAACCCTTGACTTCTGATTTGGTAACTAAGCTGCTGCGCTACCTACTTATTTTAGAATAAATGTTATTGTATGCAATAATTATAATTTTTCGTGTGGATCTTTTCACCCTCTTACCAACACTCCGATTATGTATATACCGTGAATCGATTGATCGATTCTCTTTATCAGTGCCATATTATATTGTAACTGTTCGTCTTACTTACCGTTTTCAGGATACCTTTCTTATCTATATTCCGTCTGCCAGCTTGGTTTACCTATTACTTTAATAAAATTCATTATAGTTTATGTTCATTACGATTATAGTGTTTTGCCGCAAAAAGTTAAATTTAGAATTTGTGTCATTTTTTTTCTTTTTTTTGTTTTGCTTTACTGATAATTTAAAAAAATTGTTTTTGTGTTTTTCTTTTTATGAAAAATAAATATTTTACATACCGTAAGAGAGTTATTTTTCTTCTAGTAAGAGGGTTCCCTATTAAAAAAAATACATTCCTGTTACATTCTTACATAATTTTTTTTCTATAAAAATTCAAATTCAAGTTAACTGACTTTTGCGTTGCTCAAGCTTCTTCCATTCAAATTAATTTGGTTAATCGCGAGTCGGTTTTTTATTTTAAAAAAATAAAATAAACGGCGCAGCCTACAAGAAACTGAATAATGAAAAACTAATGTAACGGGAAAAAACGAAAATCTACTGAAAAAATAAAAAAACTTACCGAAAAACTCGACAATATATCATAGTAAATAGAATTCCTAAAATCAATTATATGCGCCGGCATACATTTTCTGCCTATCTAAAAAATATTGCTAAATACGGATCCAATAGAATCGTCATGCTCAAAAAGATCTTATTACATACAACGTTAGTCGTTCTTTTGATAATACTTATAGAGTATGTATCTTACTACTTTTAGTATCTAATTTGTACTAAGAAGAAAAAGAAAAAAAAAGCCGTAATTACACGAAAATTTCAAAGTGACCAAATTCAGTAAAAATATCTTGTTTATAACAGCATAGTGGATAAGCTATGTTTTAGATAAAAGTTATTAAAAACTTTTCGCGAACATCGTAACAGCTTCATTTCCGCGCATAAATTATGTGCTGAATAAGTAAGCGGAAAATATTTCGGTTGAAATCGCCAAAGATATCACATCTGATGTTGGACAACTGGTAATTTTTTCTTTGTTGAAATTACCAAGAATTACGGTTTACAACATTATTCGACGATATAAACAAAAGAATAGAATAAAATTTGTTCCTCGATGCGGAAAAATTGTACGAAAAGTAACAATAAATCTAAAAATAAATGTGCCAAAAATTTTTTGCCATGGCATATGTAAAAATTAGAAAAAAACTCGTCGTTTCGCGCCTTTATTTAGAGCCTACGGCTAAAATTATGAAACATAGAACATGCTTTAGCCTGATTTGCTGAATGCCGAATTTGTAACTGCTGTTGTTCTGTTGGGAAATTATGAATGAAGAAATGAAAAAATTGAAGAAATACAAAAAGTGCGGATTTCTGTTTGTTCTACATGGTCATTAGAAGTAATGGACAGTATCGGTTTATGATAACTAAAGTAACTGATATAATTTTTCGAATCGATCTTTTCAATGTGGCCAGCGAAGACTGGATCATTGCACGATCCACTACAGTAGTCGATAGAGCGAGATTTATTTTGAGCTTTAATCCGAACGTTTCTTCCATAAACTGAACCAATCGGCGATTTTCAGGTTTCTTCAGATCCGGGTTTATATCGCCAGACAAAATTATGGATATAGTATGGTATTGTCTTTTTTCAATAACTTTGAAAATCTCTGCTCTCCTAGGTGTGTAAGCCATGAAATTCAATTCAAAGAAATCAGTTCCAGGTGAAATGTAAACCGTTAAAATCAATGCCCGCTGACCATTGATATGCATCATCGACTTATCAAAAGCTCTGATTACAATTCACGAACTTCTCGCCCAAAGCCTTTTATCAATTCGATTGATAAGAAAAGCGCCTGCAATTTACTTTCAAATATAGTTCAACTGATGATAAATTTTGGAATTATCTAATTTTCAGTGATGAATGGAAATTTAATATTTTTGGAAATGACGAGAAGCAGAAAATTTTGCGGGGAAACAAATTCAGCATTTAATTATTACGGTGAGACATGGAGGCGGCATGTCATAGTATAGAATTGATTTGCGGCGTGAGGTATAGATCCAATATTTATTGAAGGGAATATGAGTGTTGATATATACATATCACTATTTTGCGTAAAAATCTTCGCCAAAGTGCAGAAAAATTAACTATTTCGAAGTCGTACAAGTTCTACCAGAATAATGATTCTAGACATAAGGCATACAAAACTTGTTTATGTTTGCTTTATAATTGCTTTATAGTATTAGGAATGCCAACGCATTCAACGAACTGCAATCCTGTCGAAAATATATCGAAGTATTTGACAAAAATTTCTGTAGAAGCCCTATAGTTTGAATCAGCATCGGTTAAAAATTGACTCCGAAAATAGTTGAATTCCGACTAATTAAACACGAAAATTGCGTTCATCGGTGCCTTATCGATGAAATTCTGTCATTGAAGTCAACGGTTTGTACACAAAATACCTATTTTAATTCATGGTAATTTCACCAACCCGGGCGTTCACTTTATTTTTCTATTATTCCGTGGCCTAATATTAATTTAACATAAATTTTGCGTGTTTTTCACTCAAGCTTTGTTTTTACTTGTGACTTATTTGTATTCCCATTGAATAATTATTTATTTTTTAAGTTTAGTAAAAAATTTGATTAATAAAGTTTTTTTTCTTAATATTCATTTTTAAACAAAATGCCCTAATATTAATCTAGGCCATTTTATATTTATTTTTATATATGTGTATGTGGGCGGATCGGTGTGTGGATGTGTATGTGTGTAAAATTTTGATTAAAATTGTTAAAAATGTTTTGATTGATTAACCAAGAAATATCTAGTAAACAGCTGTATTTTTTTGTCTCCATAAAACCATCACCCTTTAAAATACCCTTTAAGTTAAGTATACAATTATTATAACTTAATTATTTGGACTTCATAGTACGCAGTAGTTTAAACGATAAAAAATATTTGTTCGATATGTAACTGGTTTTAGTTAGATTTACTTATTTATAATACAGGGTGGGCCAAAAGAACATCCCGAATTTTAAATGCTCGTCAAATAAAGACTAATATACTTACGAAAATGAAACAAACGTTGAAATACTTCAAAAAGAATGCCATTTATTTTACACTATTAGTTTTGAACAATACTTCGTATAAATAGTCACCATTTTGATTTTTACATTGTTGCAATCTTTCCTCAAAATTATGCATTACTTTTTTAAGAGTTGGTTTTTTAATCGCCGCAATTTCCTTCTGAATGGCCAATTTCATCTCGTCGGTTGTTGCTGGTTTACCCTCGTACACCTTGCTTTTCAAGTAGCCCCATAGGTAAAAATCTGTCGGTGTTAAATCCGGACTGCGCGGCGGCCAAAACAGCTCACAGTTTCGCGAAATCAAGCGGTCCTGAAACTTCTCTCTTAATAACCGCAAAACATCGTTACGAATATGTGGTGTGGCCCCGTCTTGTTGAAACCACGATTTAGATAATGCAAACCTTTTCCGTCTGAGCTCCGGTAGAAAAAACTCGTTTAACATTTGGATGTAGCGGTCGCCGTTCACAGTAACATTCGCTCCGTCCTCCTCGAAAAAGTAGGAACCGATTATCGCTTTCGCACTGACTGCGCACCATACCGTGATACGAGTGGAGTGCAAGGGTACCGGGTGAACGATTCGAGGGTTCTCAGTAGCATAATACCGCATGTTTTGTTTATTAACGTTACCATTTAAATCGAAATGCGCCTCGTCGCTAAAAAAAACATAATCCAAATCGACGTCTTCTTCCTCCAGCATATCCAAAAATTTATTACAAAATTCTAACCTTCTTGGCTTATCTGTTGGTATCAATTCTTGGGTTAGTTGTATCTTGTATGGGTGCATATTGAGGTCTTTCGAATTATTCTTCTGAGTGAAGTACGGGGAATTTTCAAGGCGGAAGCCTGGCGACGAACGGATCTGCGCGGACTTCGCGACAATGCTACGCGCACTTTTTCGATGTTTGTCGGGGTTCTAGACGATCGACGGCGACCTTGATGGTTGACCGCCACCACACTACCGTATTCTCGGAAGTTTTTTACCCATTTGAGGATACTTTTACGGTCGGGGGGATTGTCATGACGTTTTAAATCAAATTGTTTTTTAAACGCGCGTTGTACCGCGATTACACTTTCACCGTTTTTCACAAAGTACTCGACAACGAAAGAGCGTTGTTTACGCGTTCACGACATCATGACTACTAACCAACTATATTTATATTAAACGGCATATTATTTAGCGCCAGAGGCGTTGCAATCGCCACGCTAACTCACAGTGTATGATTTTGACGAGCGTTTGAAATTCGGGATGTTCTTTTGGCCCACCCTATATTTGTAAAATTTATCTTTAGTCCTTTTATAAATTCCGTTATTTTTATTTCAATATTAAATTAATTTTGTTTTGAAAAAGATTTGTAAAAATATCGTTTGAAAAAGAGTAGGTTATTTTTCAGTATTTACGTTTATCCTTTAATTTTTAGGCCTTACGAAACAGTATTAACTTTCATTTAAGTAACCAAATGGATAATGCATCAGATGTTTTGTATGGAAGTCAAAAAGCTCTCGTAATTGATGGACAGTCACTAAAATTCGCTTTATTAAAAGACTTTTCGGGTGATTTTTTGCGTTTGTGCTTTCAGTGTAAGTCGGTAATTTGTTGTCGCGTTTCTCCCATGCAAAAAGCTGAGGTAAGCGCAAAAGTAATTTGTATGTGTATACGTTTTACCATTTTATTAATAATAATACATTTTATAATAGATGAAAATTACTAAGCAATATTTCCAAGTTAAATCAAATAATGATTTTATAGGAATAAAAATGCGTCAATTTTTTTTGTGTGCGGATGCGTATGTACTGTTTTTTATCATCTTATGTAATTATGCCGATGAATATTAAAAATATGATTTTAAAAGAACGTTTTGTCGATGGGTTGAATTTTCGACGCCCCAAAAAAAAAAAAAAAAAAAAACTTCTGTAAATTTTCCAAAAATTGATGTAGCGGTGGTAACAGAGCAACAATGTTCTGATTGAAATGAGTTTTGTCTTATCGGTTAGTAATGTTACTCCAGAGCAAAAGCTCTAATGAAATATATCTGCACTACTAAGTGTATAGAAATATGATATTGTGAAAAAATTACGCTGAAAAATTGATTGAAATAATTTAATGAAAGCTCGGAGAGTTTGGGGTGTTAACTGTGACGCATGACTGCGCGTAGGCGATTCTTGGTATTTCAAATTTTTTAAATTTTTCGCTCTTCTGCAGCCCTCATTAAATCTTTCACTGATTTTATCCCAGTCCATAGTTGTATATTACTTAATCGCGACATCTTTCTTCCTGGACCTCTTCGACCTTCAATTTGTCCTTGTATAATCAGTTTTAATAATTTGTATTTCTTTCCTCGTATAACGTGCGCGAACTATTTTATCTTACGTTTCTGTATTGTTTCGACTACATTTCGTTCAGTATTGGCCAGTTGCGATACTTCTCTGTTGCTTAACCTCCATGTTCATGGGATACGCGGCATTCTTCCGTAAAACCACATCTTACAAACTTTCAAATAATTAGTCGTTTTAGCTGTGTATGTTATCGTTTCCGCTCCATATAACTGAATATACGTAGCATACTAGAATCCTTTGTCTGGTTTTAAAATTAATCGAACGATTCGCCAATAAACCTCCCAGTTTCTTCAGAATTGTTTTAGCATATCCGATTCTACGTCTGACTTCAACTTCAGGTTCTAAATTCTCTGTTATAAAACATCCGAGATATTTGAATTATCGTACTCTCTCTATTTCCGGACCGTTGATTAAGATTCTTGTATTTGAATGTTCTTCCGACTTATCACCATAAATTTAGTTTTCTTCGCGTTAATGTTAAGCCCGTATCTTATACCCGCGCCATTCCTATTAATGATTATTTCTTGTAGGTCTTCTATCGAATCGGCATATAGTACTGTGTCATCCGCGTACCTTATATTATTTAACCATTTCCCATTCACTTTAACGCTTTTTTCGACCTCGTAGATTGCTTCCTTGAATATTTCGTTAGTGTATACAACAAATAGTAAAGGGAGGACACTACACATCCCTGTCGTACACCTCTGCATATTTCGATGTTTTCCGATTCTTTTCCATCTACTAGGACTGTGGCTGATTGTTTCCAGTATAGATTCTTGACAATTCTTATGTCATACGCATTTATATTTTTCTCCTGTAATATTTGAATTAACTTGTTATATTTAACTCTATCGAATGCTTTCCCATATAATCCAAGAAGCAAACGAAAATAGATCTTTCCTTTGGTCTCGACATTTTTGGAACTTACACATTATCCAAAATGGATTGTTGGATGCATTAACGAATCAATTTTAGCGTAATACTCGTAGGTCATTAATTTTCGCAACATTTATTTGCACACTATTAATTTTACTTCTGTGTTGGTTAATAAAAAAAAAAAGTGATCCTTATTTAATGAAGAAAAAGAAAAATTCTATTTTTAACAAATCTGTAAACAAATTTTGTTGAATTGGTTAAATTTCAGTATTAAAATTTTTCTGTATAACAAATTTGAAATTTTATCTAAACAATTGTTTTTGGCCTCTGTTAATCAAAATAACGTAGACTAGACTATTGCGAGCAATGTAAATTGAGATATCAGACTTTATTGTTAATATTATTTCTTATGATCCATTAAAATAATCTTTTCGTTTTTTTTTTTTATATAAGAGAAGTATTTCGCAATATAGAATTATGTTTTTTTTTTATATAAGAGAAATATATCGCAGTATAGAATTATGTTTTTTTTTTTTTTTTTAATAAATTCGCACAATTTTGTAAATATCATTTTTTTGCTGAAAAAAAAAAAATCGTTATATTTATCAATTATTCTTTTATCGTTGATAATGAAATAAAACTAACCGACATGTTTACATCTAAAATAACCGATAAAAACGAATATAAACAAAACCGAACTGATTAATCTGAAAAAATGTTTCGAAAAAATTATGAATCGCTTAACTTCTTGCTTTAATCTGATAAGTAACTGTATTAAGTTATAATTATTCATAGATCACCTACTCAAGATATCTTTTATTCAGCACGATTTACTAGCAACCGTGAAAATTTTAATTTCCGTATTAATATTTTGTGTGTTTGATTTGATACTATTACCATGTATTGAAATAAATTATTCAGTTTTGTGCTTTCTAAATATACTTCGTAAATAATATTTATTAATTATTCGATTAAAATAGATACTTCATCCCACAAAAAAAAAAAAAAAAAAAAGGTGATTTGGCAAGCCCTACTTTTCCATTTTCTTAGAAGTATCGTACAGAAAAGTGGTTAAGCTCTACCCGAATCGAGTTGCACGAAAAAGAAGAAATAAATTATAACGTATGCGAAATTATGTTTTTAGTTTAGAATAATTTAATATTTGTGCATTCTTAATTAATCGGCTGTAGTCGTAAAAATAAGAAAACTATCTTTTGTTCACCTTCAGTTTATTTGATGATAATGGAGTGCCCTTACCTGAAGAACCTGTGTTTTGTTTGTCTCGTTCTATTGGTTCTCAATCGATTATAGTAATAGGGATACAGTTTATTTATCTTCTTTTTTGAAACTGATTATTAAAAATTAAATAATTTTATTTTTATAACTTTTTAGGTAGTCGAATTAGTTCGTAATAATACTAATCAGGTAACGTTAGCTATCGGGGATGGTGCTAACGATGTTGCTATGATCCAAAAGGCACATGTTGGAATTGGTATCTCTGGAGTAGAAGGATTACAAGCTGCTTGTGCTTCAGATTATTCCATTGCTCAAGTAAATACAGAAAAATTAAATATTTAATGTAACAGGCAAATTTTAAAACTCGTTTATACATCGGTATTATTTTAATGAAATCATAATTTCATTTGTATTTTAATCGATTACTTTAATGAAGTTTTGTGAATTTATTGTTTTCCTTAAATTTTATTCATTCCCTTTTTATAATGACGTGTTTTATAATTATTCATTTTTTAAATTAGTGTACTGATTTTTATTCGCATCAAATACAACAATTGATTAATTCTCCTTAAAAAGTGCAATTTTCCACCAAAAAATAGATGATTATAGACTATGTTTTATAAAATTAATTTGTTATTTAATAATTTATTTCCATTTTGTAACCCTTTTTCTCCTCTGAATTTTATAACCAAAATAAATCAGAAAATTCAAAATTAAGCCAAGTTTATTCAAAGCGAATACTTCGAAAAGAGCCTATTAATTCAAATTTTTTTCAATCGTGTTGGAAGCACCATTTTGTTCAAGAATAAATTAAAAATTAATCAAAAGGAAATAAATAGTTTTTTAATACAAAATATATTTTTTAAACACGAGTGGTATAGGCAAAAAATAGGCAAGGAAAAAAGTAAAATATATTCGGCAAGGCAAACGGTTAAAGAGTGAAAGAAAAAATTCTTACAACTGTGCAAAGGGCTTTATAAAGAACACAATGAGAGTGAGGTAAAATATGGTGAAATGGAGTAATATCGGCAATTACTGTCATTTAGGCATTGTTTATTAACAAACAGTTATTTAATTAGATTGTCTGCAATAAAACAAAGCAACTATAGAAAAGGTTTGATCAGATAACCAACAGTTGAAACTAATATATATATTATATAGATATATCACATAATGTCATAAGCTGCTTTTGTAACGTTTGTAAAGATCAATAAAATAATAATTTGCAAAAAAAAATATCTTTTGCGTAAATTCAAGCGTTTATCCATTTGCTAGTTTTTTTTTCATTACACATATTATTTTCTTAATTTAAAACAATTAGTACTTCTGAATAATAACTTTAAAAATTGTGAATAAAATTCCGTATAATTAACTTAATTTTTTTTAGAAATAGAACTGCAACCGACGCTAATTTGAAAGAGGCATATAAATTCGTACTAATTTTATATAAAATATTACATAATAACCGTAATAATAATAAATTAATACTCTAATTCAAATATTTTCCATCTTTTATGTGTTATTAAGTTTGTTTTTTTTTTTTAATGTTATTCACCGTACAAACAATTATAAACAATCCGAAGAACAGATAAAAACGAAAAAAATTTTTTTAACGAGTTCTACGATATAAATATTAATTTTTCTTTTTTGCGGCAGTCGAATTAAAATTTACGAAATGCAAAATAAAACTTGTCTTTATTTTACACTAATTTGAACGATATAATATTGATTTTTTCGGATCGTGTAGTTTCGTTTTTTACTGAAGTTACTCTTCGTTCACGGATCATGGAATTATACTCGCATGTGTAAACTGATACTCTACAGTTTTTATAAAAATATTTGTCTATATGTAATGGAATTATGGTTCGCTATTTACTCTGGTTGGTCAGGTCAGATACTTTTTGAAAGGTGGACTATCGGCTTATATAATGTGGTAAGTAGATTAAAAATAATTCGCTTTCTATTATTTCTTTTTTTTACCTTCTATCTCTATTTTTATGTTGTATACAGAGATTGTGAAGGCAATTTTCCATTTGTTCACCAGAAATTTTAAGATTTATGTACATTATGCAGTACCATGTTGCAAATAACATACGTTAAAAGTAAATAAAACTTTTCAAGAAAATAAATTTGAATAAAATAAATTATTAATGCTTATTTAATTTGTTAATTTATATGGGGAAAAAAATAGTTAAATTTTTGTAATGTTCGTGTGTTAATATATGTATATATAAGTAAAGTAAGTCCCATACCTTTGACAGAGTATCGGGAATTGTGAAGTTAAGGTTCACGATGTGCTGAACTCAACGGTGCTAATGACTGCAGGAGGAGGGGCTAATTGCTTTCTCTCGACGCCTTTACTTCCCCAGATTTCTTTGCTACTTAATTATTTGAGGCTGGGTAAACCTGGGAACAACTTGAATCCATATAAATATATATGTATACGTATATATATATTAATTGCAACTTAATTTTTAGGCTACCCCCCGTTCGAAAAAATGTCTCAATTTTATGTAACGTTTGTTATATTTTATAGGATTTTTGTTATTGTTATTTAAAAAATGTCACAATTTTATGTAATGAAATATGTAACGAAAAAATGTCTTAATTTTATGTAATGAAAGTTAAATGTTAGAATAGGACTTTTGTGGTTATGTTATTTTTTTTTTTGTGTTGATGCCAGTAAGAATTACGTTGTAAATTTTGATCATTTTATTCAAAGTATAGAAGAGAAAGAGACAGAAATGAACGCAAGAGGGGTCAAGGGGCACAGCCCCTTGCGAGGCCAAAATCGCCGAGTTATATATATATATATATAAGGATTCAGTATTTGTGTTGCTATCTCCTAATGATTTAAAAGAACACTCGGACTCATGTCGGAATGGTACTTCCCTGGGAGGAATCTCATTTTGGATCTCTAAAAAAGTCAATTTTACGTTAGAAAAAAAAAAAAAAAAAAAGATAAAACAAAAAGAATAAAAGTCTAATGCTCGCAATTTAGAGACCTGAAATTTCGGGAAAGTCTATATTAAGAAGCTCCTGGAATATAAGTCCTTTAAATAACTGAATCTATATTAATTGTAAAATAAATGTAACCGCTCGTTCATCACATTCAGAAATACTGAAAGACATTTTAAGCGTTTTTTAACACTAATATAAATTTTAATTTCATCTTCGATTCATAATACGGAAAAGTGTCGGTAGTGAGATTAATGTAAGTTGTATTTACTATTGGAGTACACGTTCAGGCTACGTTTAAAAAGTAAGCTAGATGAGAAAAAGTGATTGTGTTATAATATAAAAACTAAGAATAATTTATTGCTAAAATAAGTAAATGTAGTTGTTAAATCATATTTAAATCGTTTAATCATAGTAACCTGTTGAATTAATTCACGTCTTTCTTCATCTTGTAAAAAAAATAATACATATATATATATATATATATATATATATATATATATATATAAATTTTTCCAATTTTTTATTACAACTATTTTAATGCAGTTATATTACATCAGTACGCGTATAATAATTTGTTAGTAGTATTTATTTTTTTTAATATAATCATTTATACTGTAATAAAAACATTAAAAATATCCGAACTGAAAATGAACGTTTATCGCGAACCGATTTCAATTTTGTCTTATAAAAATATCTAACTGTAAATGTAATATTTGTAATTGTTCCGTACAGCGCGGCGTTTGAAAAATGTTATTTAATTCCGGTACGTTTGAGTTTTTTGTTGCTTACAGTTATTTACCGCAGCACCGCCGTTAGTTATCGGCATCTTTGATAAAAGCTATTCAAGCGATGTAATGATGAAATACCCGCAGCTTTATTCAGTTAACTCTAATCAGTTCAGCAAAACGGTATTTTGGTTTTGGATATTTAACGCTCTTCTACACTCGATTCTTTTATATTGGCTTCCTATGTTGTGTGTACGTCACGATGTATTATGGAGTAACGGTAGGGAAGGCGGTTACCTTGTTATGGGTAATATTATCTACACGGTAATTATACGTACATGTGTACGAACTTTATTGACAATGTTAAATATGCATGCGAACCGCCAGCTTTTAATTTTAACCTAATTTTTCCTTTTACGTTACTTACATTTCAGTATGTTGTGGCTGTTGTGTGTTTAAAAGCCGGAGTCCACATGAGTTCTTGGACTATGTTAACTCGGGTGACTATTTGGGGATCTATACTCGCCTGGTTCATTGTATTGTACATTTATAGGTAAGTTTTAATATTTTTTTTTATTTTTTGTCTTTTATCGGTTGTATCGTTATTTATTAAGTTCTTGCTGCGATTTGACGGTTGTGCAAAATGCTGCATGAATGTATACAAGACTACACCGAGACTGATTGCCTTATCGTTATGCAAGTACAGTTCACAAGCGCGTCCGAAATCTATATCTCCATATATACGTATGCATACTTTTCATTGCTTTCCACGCGACTATTGTCAATTATTATTATTATTTTTTTTTTTAAATTTTTCGTCGAATCTCGAACTTAAGACCAACTCCGATTCAGTAGTTTCGATTATTCTAGTCACTATCGCGGCAAATTTTAATATTACCGGCTACTAATCCGCTGCCTTGCATAATATATTATTATTATTCAGTATTTATAATTTTCTCATTTGAACGTTAATGTATCTTGTATGGTTTTTTTCCACTAGCTTCTACTTTGACTACTTTCCATTGCTGTATTTCGAGTTTGTCCCCACTCACATTGCCTTTGTGATATTTTTCCCCCCACGATCCTTTCCTTCTGTTTGTCTTATTAAAATAGCTTTTTCGAAAATAAATATTCTTCCCCCTTCGCATGACTGTTTATAATATTTTAGGATTTGCTATCGAAATATTCCAGAAGGATGATTTCCAATGTTTAGTTGTTCCGGAATCGACGTATTTGCCCTTTTTATATTTCAACGTAATTTTCACATTCTGCCTCATGTTCACAAATCAAACGCATCAATTTTCCGTTTCTCGTTTTCGCGTAAAGCCCATATCTCTACCTCACATAGGAATATGGAAAATAAAAGAGCGTTTATGAGTCTAATTTTTGTATTCGGACTAATATAGACCGTTCTTTCGAGAACGCATTCGCACTATTGTTGCTTTCTAATTTTTTCACTACAACCTCCATTACTATTGATTAACTATCCAAGATTTATGAATTCATTTTCCACTTTTCAATCTCTAATATTTTTGTTTGTTATCATAATTTTTTATGTTTTTTTTATTAATTAGTGGACCTACTTTTTGGCTTCCTTTTTCTAATATGTTCCATACGTTCTTCATTTCTTCTTCCGATTCAGTAATAAGTATAAGATATCATCTGCGTATCATAAGTCGATGATATGTTCTCTATCGGCTTTAATTCCTCTTGCAGAATCGTCTAAAAAGTGTTTCTCAAAATAAATTCTCATCATGTATTAAAAAGGGCCGGAGGCAGTATACAACTATGCCGTATATCTTTTTTCAGATGCAATGTGTCTGCTAAAAATTGTATCTGTTCTTACCGTAGTTTTCTGTTAATTAGTCTGCCTAGATGATTTGACATCCCCATGCTAGTTAGTACCTCCTATAATTTTTTCCATTCTACACAATCGAATGCTGTATAGTAATCAATAAAATATATAATTAAAGAATTATTTCACTCAATGTTTTTTTCGATTAATTGCCGTATAGGTAATATTTATTCACTAGTGTTTTTGCCGCTGAAAAAAACACTTTGTTCTTTTGCAGTTTACTAATTTAAGTAATGTCCTAATCCATTATTGAAAATCTACTGCAAGATTTTAACTCGCACGTGAAATGAATGCTATTATTCACAATTCTCGCATTTTCTTTTTGAATCTTTCTTATATATTGGAATAAAGATAGATTTTACTCAATCATTAGGGTTCCCTATCTTCCATATTTGTTTGCATTATATGTAAATTATTTTTATTTCCTTGTAAGGAAGTGCTTTGAGTATTTTAATGCATTTTCCGCCACTTCAGACTGCCTTGTTATTTTTTTAGTTTTCTCATTGCGTATCCGACTTTTGTATATCTGGTTTATCCTGTATTAAGTTCTGTTCTTGGTTTATCGTCGTTAGTGTATCACTATTCGTATCCAGTAGTTCGCAATACTTTCTCCAACGTTGTGCGACTTCATTGTAATTCGTTAGCAGCGTTTCCCTCTCTGTATTAATTATCCAACTTCGCGGTTTGAATTCTCTGGTAAGCGTTTTTATTTTTTAAAAAAAAAAACATCTCTAGTTACATTTTTCTCCGAATGACGTTCAAGTTTATTGCATATGTTTTGTAAGTATTAATTTTTGTCTGCAGTATTTTTGAATTTCTCTATTCAACATGGCATTATGCTTTTGTTATATTTTCTCCTTAAATCCCTGTCTTGTTTTAAACGTCATGTATAATTTGTTATTTATATTTTTTTTCTTTTTGTTTACTGTTTTTTTGCTGTTTAGTAATGGTTCTCAACGTTTTATTTATAATTTTCTTCAATTTTGTCCAAGTTTGTTCTCGATTATCTTGGTGTTTAAGTACCAATTTAGCTGTGTTTAATGTAAAGTACGAATATTAACTAAATATATTATTTTCATTTTTATTTAGGCCTATCTGTTTAAAATGCGTCAACAGCAAACATCGAGTTGAAGTGTCGTTTTTAAAAGTTTTATTACAAATTATGTACTGTAATTCACTCGGAAATGGTGATGGTTGCGATACTCATAAGATGAATAATTTTCTTAATTATGATTTAATTCTATAGAACTGGTTTTATAGAAGTACTTTTAAATTTATGTAAAAATAAATTTAAAAAACAATAAATCAAATCAAATCAAATTTGTATTCATAGCACAAAATTATAATGTTTATATAACTAAATGTGACTGAGCATTACAAAAACAATTTTTTTTTTTTAGGCATAGCAAAATATAATAAATTGTTTACCAAACAAAACATTATTTCTATTAATAAAAAATTTTTTCAAATCAAATTAAATCAAAGTATATTTATGAAATTGTACAAAAACAAGATACTCTTAAAGTTAACTAAATAATCGCTGGGTAGATGTACATAAGCCTAGTTTGTTTCTTTATCTATTCTTTTTTTTTTTTTTTTTTTCTGTTTTATTAAATCAGTGTGGAAACAGATTTTTTTTTCCATTTCGTTATCCGAGTCGGATGTCATGACATTATTTGACGCAAAATACAACACGTCGCCATTTATACCGATCGTGTGCTAAATAATTAATTTAATTAAATGAAACTCCATTTTTGAAACAGTTACTTAGCCTATGCTCACAAACTTATTGTGTTCACAAAGGTGTTATTACATATAACAAATTAAAGATACAGACACAAAAATTAAAATTAAAACTATATTAGACGCAAATGAAATCAAATATACGAAATTGTTTACAAAACGAAACATTTTTATATATAAATATATATATATATATATATATATATATATCAGATATTCGATATAAATAGAGTTAAGCGGGGCTGCGTATTATCTCTACATGAGTATGGTACATCGGACATTCAACTAACGCGTATCCGATGCGGGCGTCAGACTTGAATTCCGTCTCAATGGTTGACTACATCCTGACAAAATTTAACTCAAAGCGGAGCCGAAGATCGTATGCCAAAAATAATGATGTATGTTATTCTGGAGAATGATACACGTTCGCTTGAGAGGTCGCTGCTTCGTTTTAAAGACATCATTGCCAACGATCTAAAAAGATAGGGTATTAAACTGAAAATTGATAATTGGGAAAGTAACGCGCAAGATCGCAGAAAATGGGCAAACATGGTGACAAAATAACAGAATTTAAACTGCCCAGGAAAAGGAAAATCCGTACTTCTAATAATAATACTACTAGAGGACAACATTTAGTTTGTTAGCTATGTATTTTTGCAGCAACTCATCAAATAAGCCTGATCTCATATGTGAGACATAAACATGGAAATTGACTTACGTGGAGCCCATACCTGGTTTCGGCTGGGATTGGATGATGATGATAATGATGCTGCTGTTGCTGCTGCTGATAATGATATATATTAATTACAACGTAATTCTTTAGCTAACCCCCATTAGAAAAAATGTCCCAATTTTATGTAACGAAAAAAATGAAATGAAAAAATGTCTTAATTTTATATAGTGAAAGTTAAATGTTAGGATAGGATTTTTGTGATTATGTTATTTTTTTGCGTTGATGCCAGTAAGAATTACGTTGTAAATTTTGATCATTTTATACAAAGTATAGAAGAGAAAGAGGCAGAAATGAAAGCAAGAGAGGTCAAGGGGCACAGCCCCTTGCGAGGCCGAAATGGCCAAGTTGTATATATATGTATATATGTATATATGTATATATAAGGAGGAGGGGGTAAATAAATAAATAAAATAAAACATAACTAAGTATGTACAATTTTAATCAACATACTTCAAAAACATTGAACGTTAGATGGCATATTAGAAGGAATGAAAGAAGGAGAGCGGATAAATTGTGGCTCTTTTGTCATTATTATCGATAAAAAAAAAACAAAAAAATAAAAAAAATAGAAGAATTAAAAAAGTTTTAAACATTCTTGTTGCTTTTGCTACGTATGTCATGAGCAATTTATTTAGAACCAATGGGGTCGAGAATTTGATTGAATAATAGAAAAAAAAATTCAAAAGTTTCGGCTTATTTTTATTTATTTATAAAGAGAGAGAGAGAGAGAGAGTTTGGGCTCCGCATCTTCTGGAAATTATCTAACTTTGTTGTCAATTACATTTTTAATTGACTATGGTTGATTTGTATAATAAATATAAATGTTAGCTCCTAAAGTATTTAAGCTTGTATTTTAATTTATGATTCCTGTAATTTTAAATTTATCTCGGCCTATATTTATTCTTCTGTATGCATTACAAATTATTTACTGCAATAAATAATTCATTTTTATATTACATGTATCATACATGTATATAATTACAAATCGGTTTTATTCTATTTTGATTAAAATTTTTCTCTATTTTTTTGTTACGTAATTTAACTTATAAACATTATTACAATTTTAAGACTTCATCCACGTATTGATAGGTAATGTTACTCCCCGCGGTATTTCTTGTGTAATTTTATTATTTTAAACCAATATTTTTTCTTGTTCTTAATATATTTTATGTTTAGAAAAGTTTCTTTATATCATCATAGTGTTGCAAAATTTAACTGAAATAGGAAGTGGAAAATAAAAATGTATTTCTTATTAATGATTTATTTAATTTATCTTGTAAATTTTTTCAGTCATTTTTGGCCAATTATACCATTCGGAGTTGTTATGTTAGGTATGGATACAATGTTATTAACGTCGGTCGTGTTTTGGGTCGGAATAATATTGATACCTATCATTTTGCTTTTTTTCGACTTAACCATCTTATCGTAAGTATATATTCTGGTATCATTATAGTTACATATATACGGTTTACTAGCTATGGTCGAGCGTTGCTCAAAAATAAATACATTTTACAATCTATGTATATTAATAACATTAATCTTATGAGAACAGTAAGTTATTTTTAAATTATAATTCAATCGAAACACTTACTTTATTCCTTATGGCTGGAAGTTTTGTGTCGAAATATAAAACGATATAATGGAAACCAACGCGATTAATCTATTATACTCAATTCTACGGTGATCATTTTTGTTTTCATTATTTTTCGCAAAATATTTCTTTACCTACACACAATTACGTTAAATATTTTCACGGTTAAAATTGCTTTTAAGTTACTGTATTTAAATAAATGGTAAAACAAACAAACATTTGAAGCTTCCATGGTGGATATAATTAGGAAAACAATTTACGGTAGAAGACACCACATGTTTAAAAATTTTTTTTTGTTTTTATATTTAACCTTTCGGAAAGCTTACACTTACCATCATCGGAAATGGTAAAATTGTGATATTTTTATATTACTGTACGTTTATTTTGTGTTAAGTGTTTTATGATTTGTTTAAATGTAGTTAAAAAAATACAAAAAATGTTTGATGGTCAAATTAATTACTCGAAAGCGTTTATTTTCGGTAGAAATCACGCATAAAAATTAATATTTAACACTGGTATGAATATTTTTATGTAACCCCTATTTGTCACTGGATTCCACCGAAATGAACGCAAAACTTTGATCTGGCTTAGTGTAGTCACTGATATATGATCGCTTGAGAAAGTTTCCAAATTTAAACTTTTAAACAAAAATTAAAATAAGACCCGTGTTTCTAACAACTTCTTTATAAATTACTAAAAAATCCGATACTAGGATTACCGGTATTATTAGTATTTCCAAACTCGAATTTATTTGCACTAACAATCAGACCTATTTTATTATCAATCTCTCTGTGTTACCAGTTTTTCTTTAGCTGGTAATATGTTTATTTTTTCAACAAAGATTATCTCTAGTTAATGGAAAGACTCTTAAAAATCGTATTTTAGTATGGAATATTAATAAACGAAATTCTTTTAATTAATTCCGATTTTCGCATGTATAACATTTTATTATTGACGTACATATTTATTACCGCATTATACTATTTTTTTTTTTATCGCCATAAACGTTAATTTATGTCTTATTTCAATATTTTTCAATTTGCGTTAATACGTGTTGTACGGATTGCGAATTTATTTTTCCTTTTACATATTTTATTTTTATTGACTTCAAAACCAGGTAGAGTTATATGTTGTACCCGAATGTGTTTTTAACTTAAAAATTTGACAAAAGCACCCTAAAAATTAAGAAATAATTACCCAATAAAACGTAATATTCGCGATAGCCTAGTTGCTAGAGCGCTTGACTTCCGTTACGAAGATCACGGGTTCGATCCCGAACGACGACAAACTTATTACAAGAATTAAATAAATACTCGCTAATAATCACGTGGAAGGTAATGGCAAACATGCATACCATCATGTGCGCGCTAGTTTAGTACATACAGCAGACACACGCGGGACTGCACTTTTGTAAAACGATGTAAATCAAACGATTACTAATCAGTTCCGAATGAAGTCTTGCATGCGTACAGTCGCGTTGCGTATAGCAATTGCCATGAGCGCTGCCTATTCAGTACAACTAGAATGTACAAATAGGTAGTCACGACGCTCGGAATCGAACGATACGACTCAGAGAGAGAGGTCCACCACTGACCTGACCGGTATAATTTCTAATAAACAAAGAATCGTGGGCATCACTCCACATAGCCGAAAATTATAAGCAGTAGTGGTAAGATACGTAAAATTTCGATCAGTACTGAGTTTTTAAATGGCGCCACAGTGGTTTTAAATTCGTTTTCTTTATTGGAACACCTATATTTTCATGGTAAATGACATTGGAAATATTTTAATTTTTGCCTCGTTAAAAATTAGGTTTTTTTTAGGTTACATTTCCATGGTAAATTGATAATATTTTAAGTCATATTGAAAAAAGCTTCCCCAAAGAGACCGCATATTTTTCATGTTATTTGATAACTCGGTAATCTGCACTAAATATACTCATTGCTACTTATATGGTACCACCTCTGACTGATACACTTTCGAATGTGCAAGAAATCATTAAAATTGGTCTGTATGAATAGAAGTTACTGCGAACAAACAAACAAAAAAAAAAAAAAAAAAAAAAAAAGAATAGAAAAAACATATGCGACGAACATGTAACCCCATCTTTTTGTAGTCGGAAATTAAAATGTTGTTGTTAATTACCACGGATAAATACAGCTTCGAATGAAGAAAACGAATTTAAAACTCACGTAGCTTCTTTTACAAGCTCATCGCTGACAGAAATATTATTATGTCTTTACATTACTCTCTATATAACTTTTGACCATGTGAATATTAACTCGAATAATATTATTATACCCTTTGTTTATTAGAAATTGTACAGGGGTCAGTGGGGTGGTCTTATATAAGTATATCAGTAAATATCGATGAGTACTGACCGAGTAGTAATTAAAATAAATGTTAAAAAAAAGGATTCCCCTTAGAAATATATATTTTTTTTTTTTTGCTTATTTAATCAAACAAAAATTAGACAAAAAGTTCCTGTTAAAATATAGGAAAAATATGAATAAACACAAATTTAAAATAAAATGGGTGATGAAAGCAAGCGACTTGAAGTATTATCAACGTTAGTTTTGTATTAAAAGATAGGTTCGAATGAAAATAATGAATTTAAAATCCACGAGTTCACCACTAATGGAATTTGAATATTACTCCTGAATCACTATCGGTTTTATGAACACACTGCAGCAAGTAGTAATATTTTAGGTTGCTGTATCTGTATTATTATTCGTTAATATTTACACTAAAAATTGTAAAATAAAATATTTAAAAAAAAAAAAAAAAAAAAAATACTGACTTCAAGATTTACATTACAAATTTAATAAAAATTCACTAAAAAGGAAAAAAGTAATTATCTAATAAAAGTATATATTTTATAATGAAATATAAATCTTAAGAAGGGATATTACGATTATTTTTAAGCAACATTGACAATTATTAGACTCAGCACCAAATTCAAATTGCAACAATTAGAAACCACGTTAAATATTCCTGATGATTCAAATATTTGGCTTATAGAAAACACATGATTTTATTGTTATACGCATTTAAATCGATTTTTAATTATTGTTTCAATTTGTGATTTCCGTGCCGACTCTCCAGTAAGTGTATTAATGTTGTTTAAGAATAAGTGTAATATCATCATCCCCTTATGTATTATCTTTTACCGAGTAAAATTACTTTTTAGTACATTTCTGTTAAATTTTTGGAGTAAATTTTGAAGTCAGTACTTTTTTTTCAAACTATTTTTTAAATTGTTTTATTTGTAAAATTCACAATCTAATTTAACGCCACGCACTGTACTGGGAATTAAATCGAATTTTATTAATCGTCCAGCATAAACTTTACGTTCATATTTCAGTGCGGTTGTCAATTTCTTTTTCTTGTTTTAACTCAGTTTTTTAAATTGCGATCCGTCATATTCCGATTTTGTTATTAATTTTAACGGGTCATATTTCATTCTTATTCAGTCCGTGTACTCCCTCCTTTTTAAATAAATTAATAATCTAATAATAGTACGATCTATTAAGTGCTGTATAAATTCATTTAAACTAAGCGTCTCCATTGTAGTGTATGATTTAGAGATTAAATAACGCATTCTTGTATAGTTTCTTATACCCCAGACTGTATCTTGAGAGAAATATTTTTTTCATGTTTTGGTGCCAGATAGCGCTTATTACGCACAGGTAGACGAGAAATTTATGTTTATTACATTTAAATTTATTTTGTACATTATATTCTGTTTATAATTACAGAATAATATTTATTACTTATCCGTTTTCCAGTTTTGGTTTTTACATTATAAAAAATTGTACTTAAAATTAAAACCACTTTAAAATTGATTTGTTATTTTATTTTCAATTGATATTATCTTTGATCTGTAAAGATAGTCAAATTGACGGAAATTAATATAATTTGAAAATTAAAAAATTGCATTTATCTGTATAGGTACGCAAATCACAGTGTAAAAATATTTATTTATCAGGCACATTAGTAGACGCTAATATCTGTCCTGATATCGGCAAATTCATAGCTTTTTCGTGTACTCCAGAAGCAAACTTAATAAATTACTAAAGAATCACAAGTCCGAAAGATAAATTTTTAACGGCTAATATATCGGAAGTTTTTTTTTTTGTTCTTTTTTTTTAAAGGTCGATGGAAACAGTATTCCGGAATGATACAGAAGTTATACTAAAAGATGAAATGATCAGAAACAGAACTATGGAAGGAACATCAACTCTAACAGCGAAACAAGCGTAAGCATTTATTTTTAATTTGCGCATACTTTATTACCGAGTTAATAATTAATATTATTTAATCGTAATAAGTTGAAATTAAATTTTTAAAAAGAGAAATACGAAAATATTCTAGATAACCGAAAAAAAACAAAATCTATAGTCCCACCCAAAAATATTTAAAAATCGTTTATCATTGATTAAACCGCAAATGAAATATATCAACGGACTTTTACTAGTGAAATTACAGAAATAAAATAAAATTCGTTTATTAAATGTAGTCATTTGTAATTTCAATTTATACACTGTGATATTTGTATTATTTAAGTTTTGAATTAAAACATCAACTTGTAATTTTGATAGCCAACATTTTTAGGATTTTACGAAATACCGTTTGTCATTTTGTTATTATTTTGTTTATAAAAAATAATCACAGCGCATCAACTTTTTGCCGCTGGAGATTTCTATCATCTTGTTTTATTTTGTCTAACTATGGTAATCTAACGCGAATTGATGACCTATTGAACGTTATTTTCACGGTAGGGTCGATTTAACTTTCTCTTAATGGCACGTTACACAATTGTTAATTTTCCGTTCTGCAATTATTGTCAACATTGTTCGGTCCAATTTATACACACATGCAGTGTGTTATTTTTCTTTATAAATATACCAAAAATATGTTAGCGCAATTTTATGACTCGCTGTTTTTACTTCTGAAAAGAGTATTTGCGCGTTCGTGCGATGTAAACAGCTTAGCCGAAAAGGTCACTAATAAAATTAACTACGCCGTAAATTATTCTGTTATATGCGTAGTTCAATTATAGAAGCTCATAATGAACTAGCTAATTCACAATATAATACCGTACATTGATGATTTCATAATATAGAAATCTATTATTTACAGCGCTGCTTAAATTTACATATAATCAAATTATCTTTGTATAATTTTTTTACCGCTAATCTTAAGTGCGCAAAAGTATTTTTAATTCCTTACCTCAATTAAGAAAATATTTTGAAACGTTAAATACGGTATATATGTATGACGATGCAACTAAGATTTAATTAACAAACTTCAACAAATTCCATGTCACAGTTTAACATCGTAATATATAAAATAAATATTTTAAAATAAACTTCAGTAAAACACGTGGCATTCTCGTTGCTTCCACTAGCACTATTTTATTCGATAATTATTTTTCTTTGTGCGAGAGGTATATTAATAATATTTTTTACCATCATTATTATTCAGTACTATACGAAGAAGTTGATCAACGGTGTTTTGCATGCACTATTAAAAAAAAATAAATATTAGACATGTATATGTATTTCTGTGACATACGTGGTTTCCCAAAAGTTTTGCACAGCGGGCTCTGGCAGCCGCGGTAATTCAACTAACCGGTCTTTCTGTACTCAGTTTGTAGCCTGTACTTTAATGAAGACGCGAGCGTGTTTGTTTTTATCGTCGTAGGATAAACAGAAAAAATGTTAAATGAGTTCGCCCAACATTCCGACGATTGTTCAGCTCACATTACTGCTTTGAAGCAACGTGCATGCATTAAAATTTGGAACTTTTCATGGCAAATCTGTACGCGAAATTAATCATGCTTTAATTGAAGTTTGCGATCGCGGATCCATATTACACCGATGCTCTGGCCATGATACAGTTTACAAAGAGTGTACCTTCATTTGTGAAGCGAGCGAACAACTGTTGCGTAATTTGTAACCGTTGTTTTATTCTTCCGATAGGAAATGTGATACATAGCGCGCAGAGAAAGCTTACCCTTTTGAAGAACATTCGTCGGAATGCGCTCTACACTCAATTTAGATATATCAGTTTCCGCTTCTATTTATCTCACCGTTATATCTTCGTCTAACAACGCGGCGGCTGGTTACCATTGATGTTTGTATGACCCTATCGAAAACGCTCAGACCAATGTTGAATCGAAGAACGGTTGAGCACATAAGCATGATTAATTTCGGGCATAGATTTGCCACGAAAAGTTCTAAATTTGAATGCATGTTGCTCCAAAGTAGTAACGTGAGCCGAACAATCGTCGGGATGTTGCGCGAACTTGTCTAACATTTTTTTCGTTTACTCTACGACAAAAACAAACACGCTCACGTCTTTCTTAAAGTACAGGCTGCAAATTGAGTACACAGCGAATTGGCTACTTGAATAAGGCGCTGTGCAAATCTTTTGAGACACTCCATATATATTTTTATAATATATATATATATATATATATATATATATTTGTGTTAATTCCCGTAATTCGTTAAGTGTGCAAGGGGAATCTATTACTACACACGTTCGACACGATAAAACATAATTTAAATAAGCTTTCTTCACCACATTATTTTATTTATTTTTTTAAATTTTATATATATATATATATATATATATATATATATATATATATATATATATATTCCCGACGAATAAACTAACATAATTTTAGAAACGTGTAACCGCATATAGTAAACTTCTCGAATTCCTGTGTGAAATTTTAGTCGGGAACATACTAATAATTGTTTGTTTGCTTTTGTTTGTGTTTTTTTTTTTATAACCGTGAAAAAATATGTATCGGATAATTCTTCATTGACTGTTAAATAGCTAATCAGAATTTTTAATTAATATCGCATTAAAAGAGAGTAAAAACGTTAAAAATATTACATTAAAACATGTAACAACATGCGATATTTAGAATATATTTATAATGAATCTAAAATTTAGCATTTACAGATAATTATTTACCGTCGAGTAATAAATTTAATAACGCTAATTTAAAAAATACGCTCGGGTACGTAAATATTTTAAATGTTTCAGTTGCAAATGTATTGCAGTTGGTGCTGTCGGAATAATTTTTTTTTTTTTTTTTGCTGTTATTTTTGGATTCTATCATCTCAATTATCTTTAGAATCTTAAGTTTACGTTTTGGAAAAGACGGAATTTCAAAAAAAAAAAAAAAAAAAAGAAAATGAAAATCTTCGAAATTACCAGAAATACTTATTTAGTAATTATTACCGGTTTTATTTTTCTTCGCTAGAAGTATAAAATCATTTTTCTACGTTATTTATCGCGATACTTAACGCTTGAAACTTCATAGCTGCATGCTTACACCTCCGGCTTTAAATAAAACAATGCTATTCCATTTTTTTAAATATTTTTGTTGCTATATTACCTCCTCCCGCTTTAATTATAAAAGTCTTATTTAAGAAAATGTTTAAAAACTTAAAACCACGGCACATTCGGTTTTATTTATCTTCCTACATTTTTGGTTTTTTTGGTTTTGTTTCTGTTTTTTGTAAAATAAATTGTTTTTTAAAACTTCATTCTACTTCAGTATCGAAACTTCATTGTACACATAAGCGGAGAATATTCGTTACAACTTTTAAAAAAGATTTTCATTGAAAATTGAAGAATAGTCACGAATTTAACAAAATACCTCCATTTTTGAAATTTCAAGAAATTCAGTAGTATATAAAAAATCCCGCGAATTATATTTTCATATGCGACAATTTCCTCATTCCATCGGAGAAGCATCTTTATTGTAATTAAAGGTTTTGAAAAATCTCCATTTTATGAAAGTACCACCACCTGCCCAAATAAAAATATGACATCAGTTATACACGTCATTTAGCAAAATAACTGTCTAATTCTGTTATACTGACACTGAAACGATAAAGTTCTCGTCATTTGTGTTGCCTTTTCTTCGAGTTTCCTTTTACAGTCGGAAGTTTATTATTTTTCTTCGTAATAATGACAAATTGTTAACCAGCATCGTATTTCCATTCGTCGTTGTTTAGAATCAGATAACCGAACATCGATTTTTATATTTAAGCAAATTCATTTTTGTCTAGCGGTAAATAGCGCAATGCTCTTGATATTATTAAAATGTTTCCGTTACTGTTATTTAACTTGTTAACTTTTCAACACTTCCGGGTGCCCCGGGACATTATACACTGGTGAGAGAGACAAAGTGTAGGTCAATACTAAATCTAACGTCGAGCAGAAATAGAGTGATACTGGCGCGGTGGCAAAAAAAAAACAACTCGTACTACATTATATAAGAAAAGAAACGAAAAGTAGAAATTAAAAAATAACACGATGATGTATCGGGGTTTATTAGATGACCGAAAATTCAATGAAAATTTTTCGGTAAAAAATAAAAATAAAAAAACTAAAAGGCGAACTTCCTTGTTTTAATGAATTATTTGAGAAAGCAGCGTGATAATTTCATTTTCAAAAATTATAATAACGGTAATTGTATCGGTAGCTGTTATTTTATTTCGACAAATTTTCATTAACGAAGAATGATTGTATTAAGCCATAATACAATCGCTCGTTGAATTGTGAAATAACAGAAAACAACGCGCATTTGTTCGCGAACATAACTTTTAAAAAATAAGCACAGGATTTTTTCAACTATTTTCATATGGTGCACTTGTCGGGCTCGATTAATAATTTTATTTACTTACGCGGTTTTACATTCTGATGACACAACTTGACCAAAGCGTTAAGTAATATTTTAGTTTTAGTAATGTAAACTGCCAAAGCGCTTTTCATATTTAAATAATTAAATTTTAGTTATAAGAAATATATAGGGATATATGTTTATATATATATTCATACATTCGTGTGTAGTGGGTTTTTTTTCTTGATAGTTAATTATCCTTTTCTGTATTTTTGAGTTTCGAAATGTGTGATAATTACGAACGCTTTTTACAGTCAACTAAATTTATATCAGATAATCTTAAAAGTGACTGAACAATTTATTCCAAAAATATACGTTCATATTTTTTTTGCAACTAATTAAATAATTTAAATATGTAATGAGCTTTGGCCGTGTTAAAAAAATTCCTCAATTAAAAAAATTTCTCTGCGCATAACAAGTACGAGTGCTGCGCAATTTGTGAAATGAGAAAAAACCAGTTCACGAAATGCGCGTGTAATTTCATTATTTACAAAGAAGTAAAATTGGAGTTGTAAAACTTTTATCAGTTGACAATAAGCGAAATAGTCGCATTCGGAGCGTTTAATAAAATCATAATCTGAAAAAGAAAAAAAAATATATACATATTTGTTTACTCGTCAGTTGCAATTCAGGGCACGTAATATAAATGTTTCTTCTGCTAGCGTGCCTTGAATTTTACACAAAACAGAAACATAGACATTTTCTAAAAAAAAAAAGTATTTATTTCCTCGTTACTTAACACACTTTTATTTTCTTCTTCTGCTTCTTTTTCTCATTTACACAAATGTGCTCGGTAATTTATGTAAAAATTAATGTGGAAAAGAAGTAGTGCGTTTCCAACGATTTTTATTTTTTACAATTTCACATCGGTATTTTTACTTTTTATTACTTATCAGTTTGAAAAAGGAATTTCGCGAGGCAATAGTGGCGCGGGGCATTCGAATATTACGGTTGTTTTTTCGTTTGTTTTGTTTATTTGTTTTTCTGACGTGAGACGTATCAAATTTTAAACTGTTGTATTATTGTGAAAGTGTCGAAATATAATATCGAATAAAGCTGTGTGTGTAACATGGAGTAAAATTTGTTGCAGTATTATACGAAAACGGAGTTTCGGCGATTTTGAAAAGTTTTAAAACCTATTATTTGCTCCTATAAACACGTATCTATGGAGTTTGAGAAATTGCGTTTCGATTTTTTCTTCATTTTTTAATTCGCAAAATGTGAAAATTATTATTTTTGACTTAATAAATGGAAATTCGCCGTTCGATTTAGTTTCTTTTTATTTGTTTTGCGTTTAATTTTCTTTCTCGTGTACTTTATGAAAAACTGTTATAAATAACCCTGCTCTGGCATCGTTTCTTTAAAAAGAAAAGTAAAATAATTGAGTTTTAAAACGATACAACAAAACGTGTTTACTCTGTCTCTATTGTCTCGTGTAATTTCCCTTTTCATTCGAGTCTGCCGCCGCGGGTGATTCGCTATTAATCGTGCAGTTTTGTGTAATTTGTGCAGAAGCTCGGAAAAGGCCAGTCTGTTAAAAAGTGTTCGCAGCGTTTTTACCTTTTGGTCTGAAAGCGGCCATTCAAATGTAAATTTAGAACTGAACCGTAAGTAGTACTTCTTTGTTATTGTATGTTTTCGGTGTTTTTTTGTTGTTTTTTTTTTAAATCTTTTCCGAGCTACAATTTATATGACACGCGATCGCATATTTTTAATAGTACACATACTCTACGAGTTGCACAGAAACATAAAAAATCCATGAAAAATCTCAAAAAAAAATTGAAATGGTTTTTAAAATAAACTACCGTTATTATTATTACATACGGGGGGACTAACTTTCGTATTTTCAGTGGCAAATAAGAAACGTCTAACATTTGTTTACGCGATCGTTCTCTTAAATAAAATGATGTTCTCGTAGAGTTAACATTCTCTTTAACAATATATACATTTTATTCACAACCTGCGCTGCTTTATAGTATTGTTTGTGAGCAGCGCTGTAACACTCCGCCGATAATTGTTTTTTTTTTTTTTTTTTTTTTTTCGTACTGCAATTAATTATTGTTAGTATGTAGTTTTTCGAAATAGTAGTTGTACGGTTTATCACTTTTTCTACTATCTCGATAAGAACAATTTACACCCGGTAGATTTTTTCCCGTATTTATGATTTTTTTTTTTCAATTTTTTCCCTTTTTTTTTTTTTTTTTTTTGAAAAAAGTTTTCAACTGTTCGCACTATCAGAGGTCATTTTTATTTATAAATTTTATCAGGAGCCAGATTGAAAAAATGAATGTGTCCGTTCCAAGAATTATACAAAAAGAAGCATCCTGGAAAAAAGAGGTGAAACGTTCAAAGATCGGTAAAAATTGAAAATAAACCGGTTCCGCGAAAAGAAAAAAATACTTTACACGTTGTTTTCCCCGTAACCGAAAATAATAACATACACTACTATTTTTAATTAAAATTGCAAAATAAAAATTAAAAATAAATAAGAAAGACAAAAGAAGATCGATGATAATTTACATTTAAAACAGAATAAAAACGCGTAACATTAATAGTTTTACTAGTAAAAACAGTATTCAATATTAATTATTAAATCCGTATATTGTAAAATTTATACAAATCTTTTATAGCATAAATTAAGTTTCTCCGTTATAACGAATTTTTTCATAGAGGCTTTGGTTCTTTTGGAAGGAAATGCCCCCCACCCCGTGCATCCGCCGCCGGTTTTTGTTTAACGTTAATAAGTTTCGTTGTGCGTAATTTAATTTAACTAACGTTTACCTTTTCTAATTAAACCAAAAAAAAAAAATCCAATGCAGAGGTAAAGCCTATATTATTTACCGGCGGCGCCGGGTGGGAAATAGTGCTAGAAAAAATTTTTCCAACTTGCGCTATATATATATATATTTTTGTCTGTTGCTAGAGATTCCTTTTTTCTGTGCGATGTCGATCATATTTTTTTCGAATGTTCTTTGCTTTCTTCGGATTCTCAGCTTTTGGATCTTGGTCTTTCTACTCCATATAATGACTCTTATTTTTTGTCTTGTTTCCTTCCTTCTCAGTTGTTCCTATTCTAGCTCTTTCACTTTACTTCGCACCTGATTAAAATCTGCTTGTTATTATGCTTCTTTTGAGCTATTATTTAGATTCCTTGGTTGATCGGGCTGTTGCTCTTCGTTAGTGTCCCCGAGGGAAAAAGATACTTTTAATGGGCACACTTTTTGCGCATTTTTAAAATTAAAAGAAGAAAATATACATCGATTTTGAAGGTGTTAAACATTTTGCCGTATCTATTACCAAAAAAATTCTAATATGTTATGAACATTAAGAAAGGAAGAGAATAGACTAGGAAAATGTATTTTAATTGGACAGATATAAAAGGGACCCTAAGAGTAAGGACATCGGGGGGACTCGATAGATGGATAATACAAAAGTGTGCGAACTTGGAAATAGGAGGTAGCCGAAATAAAAGTCGATGGAGAAAAATCGTATTTGATATATTTAAGAGGTCATGATGTTTAGTAATCAATTAATGACTTCAAAGAAGAAGAAAAAAATTGTACATCATTTATGTTACCTTCTATAAATCGTTGTATTAAAAAGAAAAGAATAACATTTCTTATACTGTTTTTTTATCAAACGTTAATTATAAAATGAAATAAAAGAAAAAAAAACATCGCCGACTTTTTTTTTAAAAAAAAAAACGTGTTTGCGCACGCATAATTTTTTTTTTTAGAGCTGCCGCTAGAAGTTACTTCCAGTAATCGCAGAGAAACAATAATAAAAAAAGTCATTTTTCCGGTTTTTTAAATATCTACTAAATGAATTAAATAAAATATTGCATAAATTTTCCCTCAAATATTTTTATACTGCTGCGCTCATGGATGTGCGACATCAAGGAATGGTCGGGGATGAATACCGAACAATTAGTCCACCTTGCATACGAAAGATTTCTTTAATAAGGTCACCTACGATCGAGAACGGTCGGGACTCGAAGAAGAAGAAGAATATCTGCTAAACATAATCGCTTGCGATACCGATTTAATTCTAGTAACCCGTAGGAAAAGATAATAAAAAAAAAATGATAAGGCATTTATAATCTTTCCGATTTTCTGTCTTTAAAATTGAAAAACTTTGGCTAAATGCATTAATATTAATCCAAAGTGAGTAACCAGGCCGGGGCTACTTTCCCTGCTCCGTAGACTGTAGTTACAAAATCTGTAAGCGCTAATGGAGAAATCCTACGACATCTGATACATTAAAGTTCTTAATTCATAGTATTTGACAGAATTTTTTATGACGAATATTTAACTCAAAATTTAGTCTTAGCTGTTTCTTAATGAAACACCACATTTTATTCAAGTTCCCTGTACCCCTCTTATACACCCGTGTATTGAATATATACATTTTTTTTTTTTTTTTTTTTTTGGTCTTCTAGTGTATTGAGGATGCAACATAGAATTTTGTCCGCAAGAAAACGTGAATTTTTTATAAATTAATTTCCAATATCTCTTGATCTTTTGTTCTGTAAATAATAAATTCGCACATCGCGAAGATCGTTCCGACGAATATATAAATCTTGAGGCATTGTGAAATCAAGCTCTTTGTAATATACTAGGTCTAGCGGCATTGATGAGGCCAGTTCCTTTTTCTGAGTTTCCGCAACTTACCCAGATTTTATTGTTTAGTTAGTTCTTTTCTCTTGGAACCGATTTTTATGCATCCCTAGATTTGCGTCTACAGTCCTAGAAACGACTTAATCGTGAAACGAGACGCATCTCGAACCAATGCCATTTCCGGTTTGGTAGAGCTGAATACCTTACCTACGAGCGGCTAGTGTTCGCAATAACTTTAATTAAACGATCTCATAAACGGACGAAAATTTCTTATACGCTATTTGAAGTAGCTGCCTATATTTATATTACCTATTGTATAGTTAGGCATTGAGAAATCTTTTTTCACGCTTAAAGATATTTTGATTTACGTGGGACGTGTAACTTACGTGCAGATGATTTTTAAAAAAAAGATTTTTGACAAAATCTTAGCAACTTTTTAACTAAGATTTGTCATGTTTTTTTTTTTTTTGTTTTTTTTTTAAATGTAATTTAAAGCGAAAGCGAAAATAATTTGGTTTTACAATTTTTAAACGTACGCTATCTTTTACGAAATTTCTTCGTGCATGCTTTTGTACATGTTTTGGGTTTTTGCACGTTTTGAGATTTAATTTATCGGTATTTTTTAACACTGATAAGCCGGTATCGTATTTACTACACGTTCATATACACACGCACAAACACGGTGTAATCTACATCTTATTTAATTTTTTTTTTTCATCCGTTTCGATGGATGCGAAATAAATCGCTCATCCGACTCGAAACAGGGATCAAACGTTACTTGTCATTTTGTATCATTTTAGGTGGGTGACCGGTTAAGCGTATCATTATGCTTCCGGTAAAAATGCGAATTCCATTTAAATCAAGACAGCACTGACGATTCTGCTAAAACAGTTAACTTAATACCAAAATTAAATCGTATACGTTACGATGACATCGGTATTTATAATTCTGCAGGCATCTAATAGAAACTCAGTGAGGTGTGTAATGCACTTAGAAAAGTTGTTAATTTATTTGAGAATAAAATACTTAAAAATTATTCTAAATTGTTGTTACGGACTCCTATAGTTTTAATTTCTACATAAAATAATATTTTTGAAATGACTGTTTCTTTACACAGATCTCAATGATTAGTGTGAGAAAATATACCATTTTAAAATGCAGTTTTACTCAGAAGTTAAATCAACGAACAAATGAATACAATTCTTTTGAAATAGTATAACTTGGAACTTTTACGCAGAGCTAGCCTAGTACACGCTTACGACAACACAAAACACCCATACATACGTCACACGATCTTCCTATAACAAATAGAACCATTAGTTGTCTTATGTCACTACTAACATCGGTATTGTTAATGTTTAAAAATCGGTCAGCATGATCACTATTATCCGTGTAAAACTTTAAATTAAATTTCAACATATCATTTTCGTTGTGATATCATTTTTATTCTCTTAATAATTTATTGCGTTTATAAACGGAGTTGAATGAAATACTTTTTGCGCTTAACAAAGAAATATATTATTCAAATAAAAATTATATTTTTATCATGTAAACTCACGAGTGCGTGTTTTTTCACATTTTGTTAGCAAGTCTCATACATTAAATGTAATACTTGAAACCAATTTAATTTATTTTAAAGTCACATATATTTTGTTACGGTTTGTACATTTGATATATTTCATTATTATTAATAATAATAATAATAACAAAATATAAACATCCGTTCAATACGATTAATTTAACACATGGAAAATGTATCGATAAATGTGGGATTATGAATTTTTCTAATTAACATGGTGACGCAAACAACTAGTGGTCTGTGTCACTAGTGATGTCATTGTCGATAATACTTCAAATAACCATTATCAGTATTAATCCTTTAATTCAACTTATAATTACTATAATTTAATTGACACAGCGTCAACTTAATACTTGGTGATATATAGTGTTTTTGTTTTTCTGATAATTTAATGTGCTTATAAACAGGATCGAACGAAATATTTTTTTTAACTGCCTTTTTAAATGAAAACCCGAAAATACAAAAATACACAGTAATATGATATTTCATTTGAATAAATATACGCTTATATTGTATCAAAATTAATAATTTTTGTGTTTTGTTGAAAAGTTTGTAATTCTTTAAATGCAACGCTTAAAATAAAAGAATCCAGGCCCGCGCCCAGAATTTTGGAGGGAGGGTGAAAATTTTCTTTGCATATTTACTTTATAAATAACAATACATTTTTCACTAATATTCATATTATTAATAATTTCCATCATTTTGATTTATATATGAATAATTCACATAAATGAATTCCACCGTATATGAACATTAATAAAAATTACACAATATGTTATTAATTATACTCGTAATAAAAAATTTTGCATAAGATATTAATGAAGTACCTAAAAATATGGAGCATATTTTTTCTTTTTTCTTTTAAAAGTAGGTAAGAACACTCTAAAAAAACTCATCAATATTTATTTTAAATTTGTGATTTTTTTCAGATTTTTGTGTAATTATAATAACTATTTCAGTTCTCATGGGGGGGGGGTTAACCCCCCAAAAAAAACCCGTGAACACGGCCTTGAATGAATCTATTTTAAATTTTTTATTTAGTACGCAATTAGGATATGCATGTTTTTTATTTTCCAACATAGATTTCATTATTCATAATAAGCAGAATAATAAACCAAGTTACAGAACAAAATAGAAACATATATTCAATCAAATTAATGCAATACATGGAAGAAAAAAATTATTTATAAGTGGTACAACAGTGATTGGTCGAATTTGTGAGTTAGTGACGTCTGACACTTAGTAGTGGTTCTATTTATAACTAAAAGGATTATTCAACAACTCATCGCTGTAAGCCAATAGCTATTTTTTCTCGAAATAAATAGAATTTCGAAAAAAGCAGTCTGCTCGGAAATCCAAGATTCACAAAATGTCACTACTGTCACACGTCCCACTCAAACACTTCAGCTTAAATTTTAATTACTTTTTTTTTCATTTCATTATATTTGAAAATTCTCAGCTCAAATATAATTCTGAAATATAAAAGTTTCATTTATTAAAAAAATCTGTAATATTTTCGTAAATTGTTAAACAATTTTGATTTTTTTTATTATTATTATTTATTTATTGAAGTATAACTGGTATAGACATATATATAAGAAACCATTTTTCAGGGTGAAAGATAAATTTGCCATATTTCATTTAATCCTTTCAATATATTTTACTATATTTATTTCTGTTAATTAGATTACATTTAACAATAATTAAATGGAGGTTAATTTTACTTCTAACTATATTTTACACAAACGATTTTTAAAAGAACTGTATACACGACAAATAAAAATAAAAAATAAAAACAATAAAAAAATGGAGATTTACGATGTAAAAGAAAAATAAATATTGCGATGTAAAAAATAAACTAAATTTAAATACACGTAAAATGTATTTTTTATTTGCGGCAAATTATAAATAACGCGTTATTAATTAATTAAAATGAATGCGTAGAACATATTACTAAATCCCCGAACGGAGGAAATAATTTTAGTCCATTGGCGTAGAATAATTAAAAGGTTAAAAATTGCAGTACTGATGATGAAGCTTTATGGTTTATTTACAACCCTGTATTAGCAATAAAAAGGTTACATTAAATCATAGAAGGCACATAAAAGCAAACATAATATCCAAAAACTTTTTTGTTACCAAAATTGCTTGGTTAGTATACTAAGGGAATTATGGGAAAAAAAAGCCTATGCCACTTTGAATTTAAAATAAATGATTAAAGATAATAATACTCAATTAGCTTCACTGATGATGAAGTATTAATAGTTAAGTCGAAAAAAAAAAAAAAATGTAACAAATGATTATAATAATTTAAATAACGCAAGTGAAAAATATTTATAAACACGTCTGGTAGAAAATGTATTCAAACAAAAACTATTTGTAAACATGAATAGAATTTTGATTAAATACAACAGACGACACAACCGTAAATAAAATCGCGTGTAGGATTAAATAAATCTATTCAAACGTTACTGACGGACATAGTAAAATGAGTTTGCAATTACTTCAGTGTATCATACTATTTCGTTCTTATGAAAAATAATATCTTTGCAGAAATGGGATTCCTGTGTAGAATGGTTTTCCAGTAGCAGTGTTCCTTTTACTATAATTCTTATTTGTAATATTAATTTTTAATACATTTATTAAAATACGCAATAAATCCCGATTTTTAACAGAAGATTTATTTTTACACCTTCTTTTGTAAAAAGAAAAGAAATATTCTAAATTAAAGAATCACACTGAAAACGTGTCAGCACTTACCAGCACACACAGGTGTACAATTACGATTGTGCACGTACTATATGGCATGCACGCAATATATATTTTCCGGAAACGGATTATAGGGTAACAAAAATAATATATTAGTGACAAACAAATGAATCTAGCCTTAATTGACCAAACAGCAACATTTTCATACATACTATGATGTGGCCAGTCTTGGAAAATTTTCGAACAAATTTAATGAACATTTGACATTTACAATATTGACGTGATTTTCAATGAATTATTATGTGATTTTTAAAAAGTATTTTTTACTGATGATTCTTTGCATTTTTTGATAAACTAAAAGTTAGTAAATTAAGCTTTAAAATACAGTAATTTAAAATATTAATATCTATCTGGCAAAGCACAGTTTTATAAGTTTATTTCATATGTAGATTAAAATAACAAAACACGTATTACCTATAAATTCTGTAGGATGTTTAGATTTTGTACAATGTCATATAGATAATGTACTATTTGCATTAAAAACCTGAAGCTAGTTTTAATAAATATACAAGTTAAAACATCATTAGTTCCCAATCTGACTTATAAACTTTACCTATAAGCCACGGGTATTAATTCATTAATTTGGTGTCATTTATATATAAATGATGCGGCCTATATAGTGTATTTGTTTTACAGATAGACAATTGTACTGGATTTATTTTGATAAAAAAATAAACAACAACCAAAATATTTCTATTTATTGAAAAGATATACACCTGTACAAGGACTGCCCGGTAAGTTCGCAGAATGATTTTTTTCTCCGAAAGTGGCTGCACTGCGGGCTTATCAACTAATCATATGTACCCCTTGGTGATAATCAGTTTGAATTTTATCCCCAATACAGTTTGTAGTCTATGTGTAGTGACGTTTTGCGTAAAGTGTTTTTTTTTTTACCTCGGTCGAACTTTTTAAAAATGAATTTCGAAGAACAAAGATGTGTGATTAAGTTTTTCGTTAAAGCCGGTAACTGTGGTTCGGAGATCGTGGAAACTTTGCATGAAACATTAGACGAGTCGGCTGTGAAGCCTGCGATGGTATACAAATGGGTAAAGCGGTTCAAGGAGGGTCGAGAGTTGGTAGTAGACGATCCGCTAGAGGGGAGGCCCGTTTCAGCGCTCACTCCATAGAACATTCGTCGAGTCGAAGAGTTTTTGACGTGGGACCGTCGGGTATCGACTAGACTGATTGCGGGGATTCACTTGGAGTGGGCAGAGAAGCAGTCCGAGAAATACTTCGTGACGATCTGAAGATGCGCAAGGTGTGTGCGCGCATGGTTCCGAAGCTTCTCAGCGCTGATCAAAAAAACACTCGCATTCGATGCTGCGAAGACTGGACGGAAACGTTAGCGGAGGACGATTCTTTCGTACGACGAGTGATTACGGGTGACGAGTCGTGGTATTTTAAATATACGATCCCGAAAATAGGAAATCAAGTATGATCTGGATGCGTGAAGGGGAGCCGAGAGTGAAAAAAGCAATGATGTCAAAGCCTAAAATGAAGTGCATGCTCAACGTTTTCTTTGATTACCGCGGGGCATTGTGCACAAGGAATTCGTACCCGAGGGCCAGACCGTTAATAGACAGTATTATCTAGGGTGTGAGGCCAGATTTGGCGGCGAATTAAAGTTGGCTTCTCGATCAGGATGTTGTCCCTTCCAAAATTGTCACCTCGTCAAGTCGTTCCTCGCGAAAAGCGGCATCACGGTTTTGGACCACTCCCTACACTTCTACCTGTTCGCCAAGACCAAAAAGGACCTCAAGGGGGGGGCACCATTGGGGTCCCGAGAAGAGGTCATTTGAGTTACGACGAGGTAAAAAAAAAACACTTTATGCAAAACGTCACTACACATAGACTATGAACTGTATCGTAGCAAAAACTCAAACTGAATATCGCCAAAGGGGGTATATCTACACAGTTGATTAGTTGATAACCTGCGGTGCAGCCACTTTCGGAGAAGAAAAATTATTTTACGAATTTACCGGGCAGTCCTCGTAATTTTTAGATAATAAAACACGAAATTAATAAAAAATAAATAAAAACGTCTCCTTAAAACTGTTTAATAAAATGTCTCTTAATTCTGTCGTTGTATATCGGCATTTCCGTTTACATACGTAGTTACGATAGGTTTGTGGTATAACAGGTTTGCAAACTTTTATAAGGATATTATCAACAGATGTTTCTATTCTTTATAAAATTTTTCCACCTCTTTATTTAGCTTAATTGTACCCTTTCGATGCCATGTATTATTTTAAAAATGATCTATTTTCATTAAATTTGTAATTTTTCATGAATTTTTCCTCTTACATTATATTCAAGTCAGGTAATCGTAAACTAAAATTAGCAAAATTAATTATATTATTTGGCGCCCAAAAAATATATTAAGAGCTGCCCCTGTGCAGTCTTCGACATGCAAATGACAACATGGAATTAAGCTGAAAAAAGCAAGATTTAGCAGTAGTACGATCATCTATACCCTTTCTTACCTCACTAAGAAGCTATACAAATACGTGTGAGCTTTTCGGTTTACTCTTCTTATATGTTAGAATGCGGAGTTGCAAATTGGCACTAAGCATTTTTACCCTGTATTCATTAACGATATGGCTGACTATCTTCGACCGCCAATCGAAGCCTGGTTGTTTATTGATGAGTTTATAATTTTCGTTTAATTTCCCCTAATGTACACAATTCATCCTTTAGACGCAATAATTTACACCAATGGCCCGAAAATAATGATTTATTTTTTTCCTCTTCAAAAACCGTGTATGTCTATTTTGATAAAATTTCCTTTTACGTTAGTAATAAGTCACTTTATTTTCATTATTCGATAAAATTGGAAGGAATTATTGACATTTGGTTCAAAACTTTTCAGGTCCAGTTATATATCCACCCTAAAAACAGAACTGTATTAAATCTTTATCAGTCTTTAAATATTTATCTAATCCCAAATATAAAATATTGATCCAAAACTTCTGTTGACAGTGCATAAAACTTTACTACGGTTGTGAGGTATATACTTCGATCAAAGGAAAACTCGGAAAATACTTGATCCCGTTTATTACTCATTTCTCTGTTTAATCCTTTTGTGGCATAGAATATCTTAGTTCCTGAGCATCTATGCATATTACTCAGTGGCTTTTTAAAAGGCAGTTACCATATCCCAATCTTGATATTTCCTTTATGTTTTAACCAAATAATCCTGCCTCTATTATACCGACCCGATACTCGAAAAAACTCTAAAATTTAATTCCGCAGTAAGAAAGTTTCCCACTATAGCGTACTTTAAAAGGAATGATTCAAATAGTCTTGAGTTCTAACGCTTTACAAATCTCTGTGGTTTCGAAATTGTAGAAGAACATTTAAACAATAGCCATCTTCTTTACGGACGGAACTAAGGCTGTACCATATTCCCTCCCCAGCATCATAAGCGCTCGAAGTTAATATAAACACAAAGATGATTACTGTTTATCACAGAAGGCTGAAATGTATGGGATTCATTTATACGTAAAAAACCTCTCTCGTCGTTGAATCCATCACAAAAAAATAAGTTGATTTACAATTAAATACATTTTTTCGGTCCTCAAAGATTAAAATGAAGTGACTGGAAAAAATGAGAAAACCGTAGGTAGAAATTATTGAAAAATATCGATACTACATTCATCTGCTCTCTTAACGGAAATAATCAGTTAGAAAACGAAAATTAATTTTTTTTTCTTTTATAATAAATGACAAGCAAATGAGAGTGGGTTTTATTTTAAAAATGAAGAAAATATCTATTAAAATATGCTCGACCACTAACAGGTCTTTAACTGAAATTTTTTTTATTAATTTAAGACTATCCACCTGTTTACGGCATACTCGTAATACATGTTTGGTGTAGCTTAATTTTTTTTTATCCCATTTCTCAAATTGATTTATTTTATATATTTTTATATATATATATATATATATATATATATATATATCGAAGATTTCATTAATTCCAATAGATTTATTGAAATTACAAGAATTAAAAACAAAACTATAAATAGTGTATAATATATATATATATATATATATATATATATATATATATTCATTACAACGTAATTCTTAGGCTACCCCTCATTAGAAAAAATGTCCCAATTTTATGTAACGTTTGTTATATTTTATAGGATTTCTGTGATTATGTTATTATATTCCTATGGACCGATTCAGAATTACGTTGTAAATTTTGATCATTTCATACAAAGTATAGAAGAGAGAAAGAGATAGAAATGTAAACAAGAGGGGTCAAAGGCCCTTTGCGAGGCCAAAATAGCCGGGTTATATATAGGTACTTAGGGCCTCTCAAGGAGCAAGCCCTGACTCCTAATCTTTTTTATTTTAAACGACTTATAAAAGAATTGTTTTCAGTATTCTTAGCCGTCTTATAAAAAAGAAAAAAATATTGTTCAATCACACTTTAAATGTATATACAATATTATTATTTACATTTGCTTTCATTAAATATCTATGTAAGTTACAAAAAATTTAAATATTCTTCGTTATTTGCACAATTTCATGACCAGGTTTAAATATGTCGGAAATTCAACTAGTCCCTTGACCGGGTTGTTGTGTATCTTATGTAAATTGTGACAGACATTGTAATGGAACATTTTTTGTAATGTGCCCCAGGTTAAGAGTGACACAGTCATTAATATATAATGTATATATTTATGCATATCTATTATATATATATATATATATATATATATATATATATATGCATGCGCGCGTGTGTGTGTTGTTTATAGTATGTGTATGTTAAAAGAGATCAATCGGTATACTCACAATCGATTAGAATTTAGAAAAGTCACCCATTATTTGGCTAATCTAAATTATATGGCATTTTTCTATAAATTAATGTTTTTTTAATTTTTACTATATATATATAATAGAAATTTTAAAACATGCATGCTCCGTAATATAGTGATTTACATCTAGTGTAACATAAATTATCATAGCATTATTGTTCATTTAATTTAAACTACGTAATCCGAGAGTTTTCCCATTTAACCAAAAATTAAATGCCATTTTCAAAAATGAGAATACCCTCTCTATGTGGAATGTGTGCGTGTACATTTATGAAAAATAAAACTGCAAAATACCCCTTGCTACCTTCTTTTCCTTTTAAGGTTTTCAAGAATTAAATCAAAATTTGTAACGTGTGATATCTGTACAAAAATAATTTTGTCGCAATGGTGATAATTAACCGTGTGTAACCCCCCATCTTTAGAATGAACAATTTTCATTTAATAATTCGTGAAATGACTAAATGAAAAGGGAAAATTTTTAATCGCCGCTGGAACAATTTGTACAAGTTTCTCATTTTAATCAATTTTTTTTTTCAGATGGTTTCGCTTTTTCGCAAGAGGAAGGCGGTGCTGTATCGCAGTCTGACGTAATTCGAGCGTATAATACTAGTTCGCTAGTAGTGTAAGTAACTCTTGTATAAAGATGCGTGTGCGTGTATATCTCAATAATTCTAATCAAATCTGTAAAATAATAAAAAGCAACAGGCCAGCTAATCGTGCTGTAAATGCCTATAAATAATGCGTTTCATCGAACTTAATCAGGTTCTAAGGGAAAACATTATTAAAGACCAATAAGGTGAAAAATAAAAGAATAAACTTCATTGAAAACTTCTCGTTTTTCTGAAATTCTTCAAAGCGTACGACGCTAAAATTTTAGAAAAAATTTTTTACTTCGCTGTAAATGAATAAAAATTATCATTCGCGTTTTACCGAAGAATCCTGCGCTAATGGCACGAGTAGTAAATGGTTTGGGGTGCGTGAGATAATTCCGTGTTTAAAAATCATTACCTACTATCTTTTTTCCACCATGAAGTATAAAGACATTACCACCAACGTCGTCGTCCATTCAGGGTCAGCGAAATAAACGGTGCTTATTCTAGAAAATTCGTGGATCAGGCTCTTTTTGCGTAGTTTAAAAAATAATTCACTCAGTAAGACGTCTGACAGACACATCGTGTCATTGCCGATGGAGCGATCAAAGCATTTATTAACTCATCTAAAACGAACAAGCTCGCCTCCAAGAATACATTTATTAGCCCAACGATACACACGGGTGGCGAGAACAATGCGAATGATGAGCAATTTGAATTTCGGTTATTACGTATATAAACGTGGTTAATGCTGGTGTATTTTCCCACTCGCGGCCTCTATTCTTTCCATTGTTTTTGTATTATTTTCAACGTAGTTTCATACGCTTTTTTTAATAGTTTAAGCAATAAAACAAAATCAATTCTGAATTCGTAATAAAACCCTTTTTTAAAAAATGTACTGTCAGCGAAAAACTAAAAATTAAAGGTCACAGTGAGCCGGAATTACCTTTTTCGAAAAATGAAAGAAACGATACAATTTTTACTAGATATTTTCATGTAACACCATTACTTGATGTGTTAGAAGCCTACAAATTAGGTGTTTAAAACAGTGCCAAGTACAACTACGAGCAACTCAAGGGATCGGGGGAAAGATTGGTTATGTGGTTTATCTATGAAGTCTGTCGAAAAGAGGTTAGTCAGCTCCGAGAACGGTTTAATTCTGCATTTTACGATAATGTTAAAAAAGATAGGGGGATGAATTTTATTTTTAACCAAAAATGTTACACAGATTTAAAGGTTCTTGGTTCTTCGTTGTTTTCTTTTTGTAATTATCAGTGAATTTCCCACTTGATTACATTTCTTCTGTGCTCTTACCCGTTGAAAGAATCACCACATGCAGACTGTTTTCAAAATGAATGGCAATAAAAAATAAAATAGGGTTCCCATTTCTTTTTCCGGCAACGTTGAGAGCAAAGATATTCTATGAGGGCATAGTGTAATATTTCCTACCAGTTGCAGGAAGTATTTTTTTCTTAAATAATATATTGGTGTATTTTCATCCGATACTTCAACCTCCCGCCTCATATGCTCAGAGATCCAACGTGCAGGTTACGTTTCAAACATTTTTATACGTTTTTGATTATATGTCGCAATTATCCAGACTCGCAATGCATATTGAAACATTGAGAGAATAATACAGTGCACACTAAGTTAATTTTGTTATGTATGTATGTATGTGTATGATTCTACAATTTTATAATCAGAAATATTACGCGCATTCAAATTATTTTTCCCCGTCATTTTAGAGAATTTTCGTAATTAATTTTAAAAAATCGCATTTTTCATATCGGTAAAAAAGCGGAGATTTGAAAAAATGTTTTTACTCCCAATGGAGAGGATAGTGGTCCAAAAGCAAATTAGGTGCCCGATACATATTACACATATATACGATATGCATGTTTAAAAAATATATATATGATGCATTTCTGTGACTGTGACCTCATTTTTAACAGATTTTTTTTTTTCATTTTAAAATATTTTTTTTCCCCTTCAGTTGGCGTTAAACTACCTATAAATTTCGTTTTCATTTTTGAAAGGTGTTTTAGTTGTACTTCCGTAAAAACACAAAAAATATCGACCAAAGTTTAGGGAAAAGCTTTATATCAGGATCTACAAAACAGCATTCTGGGGCATTCACTGAATTACTACCGTATTCAGGTTCTGTTTTTGAAAAACCTTTACAAACCTTATTTTACGACTATTTCCCATTTTTATGAAATTCGATAATCGTGTTTCTCTATGTATTTATAATAATAGCGTAATATTTTCGTCTAACATACAAGATAGTGCGACGAATACAACTTTTTTCCCCTTTTGTAGCGAGATGTTAAATTATTCCATTCTCTTTGAGTCATTTACACATTTTGATTTTTTTAAATATTTTAACGAATGTAATATATATTCGGGACGACATCAAATTATTTTACCCGTTGCATTATTCCAAGTTTTTTTCTAGCGCGCATCATAAAACCAGTTTTGCCCTTTCCCCCACAATTGCTTCAAAATTCTGCCTATTATAGGTTAGCAATTTCTCACTCTACTGCTGTACTTTTCTTTCTTACTTTTTTACCTTAATTGCTCTTTTTATTGTTACGCATAATGGATTATTATGAACAAAGTCAACTAAAATTTAACATATAATATTCCATTATCATACTGCGTTAATATTCCTAACATTCCGATCCTTTCTGCAGCTTACTTATATTTTTCAGTTTCATATATATATATATAGTATAGTACTCACCTGTTTTGATTCCTTTTATTTTTTCTGCAACGGTATTAAAACGATACATGGAGCGCCGCTCCCATAATTCATAAATCATTTCTATGTGAGAATATTAATTATATATAACAGAGTACAAAAATGTAGAACAATGATAGCGCGAAAACAGCAATAATGAAATTAAACACAGAGGTATGCTACTATTTAATATGAATGACCGTTTTAAAGGGACCAGTCCACTTTCTATTAATACCAACGTAGTCTATAATTTTAAAAAATCACGTTAATTTAAGAAAAAATATTAACATCGTGGGTTTTTGAAATTAAAAATTGTGCAGTAACGCATTTAAATTCGATGAAATGCTGTATGTACACACATTATACACACTTCTAAAATTCCAGTTTGCTAATATGTAAGAAAAAAAAATTACCATTAAACTTTACGAATACATAATTAATTTAGTTTGAAATGTATACATAATATTATATACCTAAGTGTAAAATAAAAAGACGAATTCAATAATATAGATATACATATATTATTTTTTTTTAATCCTCATAGAAATATCTGTTTTAAATTTAAACCCTCCTTTTTTCTATATTTTTCTTAAACTGCATTTATTCCGTATGTTTTACTAATTAATAAATATAACATAAAGAACAAAATAAAATAAAAAAGGCAATAGTTTAATTTTTAATTAAAATAAATATTAATGTTACCACCCTCTCTAATATCCTATCAGTGAAAATAAGAAATTTTACAAAAATTACGAAATTAACCAATTTTTGAATAAGTAATAAATTTCTTTTTTAACATATTTTTCTTAAAACGAAAACACTCCCCTTAATGTGAGTTAAATATTATTATTTCACACTTTATATAAGAGAAGGTTTTTTTATATACATATATATATATATATAATTTGTTAGACCAATGATTTTTTATAATTTATAATACGAAAGAATATTAATTTAACAATATGTATTTATTTAGCGATTTATTTAATCAATAACCAGAGCAAATCTAAAAAAAAAAAATAATTCCGTTTTATTAAATAAATTTTCGCTCCGATATATTAAATGTATACTCGTACAGTAATATATAGGTTTTTTTAAAATTTTAATTTCAAAACAAAGAGGCTTATTAAATTTATAGTTTTAATTATAATTATGTTAAGTTATTATTTCCTTTTTTTCTTGTTTTTTATTTTCTATACGTCTTGTATTTTTAACGTATCTATTCGATGATCAGAATAACTAGAAAGTGAAAACATATTTATCTTATTTCGCGCGCGTGTGTGTGTGTTATATGTAAAATTAAAATTTTATATAAAAAGCACGTTTGTGATTATTAAAATGAAATAATCGATCTACTTACGTTAAAATCGAAATTGTGATAATTTTAATATAAATGAAAACGAAGCGTGTGTGATATTTTAGTAGAATCAATAAACAGCGTACTTAACCCCGTTTATTATTATTATTATTTTTTAATTTTCGAGAAGAAATACGAAACTTTTATTTTAAAATATATTTATCTTGCTTTTTTTTACTAAATCTGTCGAGCTAATAATTTTGCATTATTTAAAGAAATATATTGATTTAAAAAAAAACAAAACAGTTTAATGGAAACAAAAGTGTAGTCAGAATTTTTTTTTACAATAAAAGACATATACATATATGTATGTATATATCGCATATTTTAATTATGTAATGAACATATAAAAATAACATTTTTTTACTCATAAAATTTTTATGTAATTTTTATTTTAAATTTAATAACGCATCATAACGAAAAAAGCCGATTTCAATTTTATCGATAAATAAGAATTTTTTGATGTGCCGTGGGTATTCTCCGTGCATTGAACATGTAACCGTTTGGTATCTAATTTTTAATTAGGTAGAGTTATTTTTACTACATAAAAATATATTTATCGCATAACATTTTAAAATAATAAGAATGTAACAAACTAACTTAATAAATAGGAAAACGTAGAATTTAAATTATAAGAAATTGTAAGAAGTATTATCGTTATTTTTTATGTGGTTTTTATGTTAGCGCGTTTATTTATTTTATACATTTCTGTCATTTTCAAAATCGATTTTGTGTCATATAATAAGTCTAAGCGATTTTCTGAACTTTGTATCTTCTTAAACGGCGCATAGGTTTAATAACAAAATTTTTCATACAAACAAAAAAAAACACTAAACACAAATTTTATCAAAAATAAATATCGGTTACGTAGATTTTTACTACTTTTATCCGAATTATTAATCGGTACATTAATAACGAGCCGTGCTCGTCGGTATTTATTAATTAAACATAATCAGTGATTATGTGTACATACATATATATGGGGGAAATTTAGTTGATTTTTATCATTTTATTTAATTGCGGAAAAACGGTTACTCGAATCGTGATAAAATTGCAACATTAATTGTGCTTAAATATGTATGTGTAACTTAAATATTATTTTCGTACAGTTAATAAATGCAACTGTAATCCTTCTGACCATTTAACATTTGGACGTCTTATTGTCGAATTTTATATAGAGTTTGGTAGTACACGCGCGTTTTTTTAGTTTATTAACTATTTTCCATTTTTGGTCGAGTTTTATTTAGACTAATAGCGAAATTTCTTTGCGAATTATTTGAAAAGACGCAAAGTATACGTTTCGAACTGTACACAGGAGAAGAAAAAAGGTGTTTTAACATGCATATACAATAATTTCATTAATAAATTTTGCGTGCAGTAGTAGACAGTATTGCCGAATACGTGAAGCAATAATAACTGTTCAAGTATCAGATAATTCGAGGATATCCGTCACCCGCGTTTTTCCCCTCATAAAAATGTTTATAATTTTTAAATAATTCTTAATTTAATGCATATTAAATTAAGAAACGGTCAACGTGCAGCTCCAGTTGGTTAAATTTAATAAATCCTTAACGAAAAATTGTTGCATGTCAGATACTAATATCGCAGCATGAGAAATGTATTCATGATCAATGTAGTGTTACATATTATTTATACAATCACGTCCGTGGTGAGAAACAAATATGTTATCCGCCTCGTTCGATAATACCTCATTTTCCCTACTTACATACAGGTGTACGATATCATTGCTTAAATAAACAAATATCTTTTAATATTTTCGTTTTTAACTTTATTCCGGTTTATTTGAGTAACTTAATAAATTAAAAGAACTATAAAGAATTGTAGGTACAACTTTAAAATACTACGTTCGTATTTTATACTTCATACGAGTACTTATTTAACTATTAAATACGGAATTATATATTCGTATATATATATATATATGTATGTATGTATGTATTTTTTTCTATTTGGTTTTTACTTGTCTAATTTTTATTAATGTGCAATTATTCTAAACACTTGTATAATTATAACCGTTTTGATATGTTAATTTATTTTTATTTGCGCTGAAACTGATTTTTTGTCATACTTATGTTAGGTCGAAATTTTTAATTCGCTAGAATCAACTTGCTTTCGTTTTTAGAGAGCCGATAGCAACGTCTTCGATCGAAATAATTAAACTTATCGAACGGATCAAATTTTAGAGAAAGTGTGGGCATATCGCGTGAATTATTCATGGTGATGAAGAAACTACTGGGATATGATATATAACCTCTCTATATAATTTTTATTTCAGGAAGATTATTTGCCGTATAAATGTACATTATACAGTTTATCTTTTCAGTGAAAATAGTCTCACATACTCTAGTAAGCTGTCGCAAGTACATTAAAGAAAGAGCACGTTCGTCATACAACACTGTAATATAGTCGTGCGTGTATTATGACAAACGTATGTAATCAATGAATGAGGCACCTGTATGCGCGTAAAAAAACAGATAAATCCTAATGTTTAATGTAAAAAGAGTTCCTTTTTCCGAATAATAAATGTGTCTATTTAAAAATTTTATTTTCTAATTTGTCTTTTAACTAGTAAAGTTTGCGTTGTACGAAGTGAAAAAAATACAAAATTTACTATTACACATCTTTCAGCAACATACACTCGTAGCTGAAAAATACCAAGGGAATTCTTTAACTATCAATAAAATATTTTTTAAAATTTGCGCGGTGACAACCGTGGTAAATGTAGTAAAATTAATTAAACAAAATATAACCTTTAAAAATCACATAAATAATAATGGCAAACCACCATGATATTAAATTACAAACATTGTTGTTACATAGACACTTAAATATGCCGATTTGTTCAGCTTGTACAAAAACTAGTTGATATACATATATATTCTATGCTGCTGCCGTATTATTACAATCAAATAACAGTGATAACACTAAAAAAAAAGGAAACTTACTGCGAATGCATTTCGGCTTTCCCTCGAAAGAAGAAAAAAAAGAACCATCTCCCATTTAATATCAACTTTTGAGTTATAAAAAATGTTGGTAATACCTAACGTAACCATTTATTTTTTGACTCAAAACGGGACACCATTTTTTTTCTTTCTACGTCAATTAGTCAATGGAAAAAACGCATTTTTATAATAAGTTTTATTTAATTTATCAAAATAGTATTTATTGCAAATTTAAAAAGTTGCGAAACTATACTTGTCAGAGGAACAAACTTGTTTTAGTACAGCTGGTGTGATAATTTTAAGTAAGAATAAAATTCTTGGCGACCCTTTTTTTTTAATATTTACCTTAGTTATCAATATCGTCATAAGGGAACCTGTAACTTTCAGTCGTCCACAATTTGTTCGATTAAAGAAATAACTCTTTCTACTGATGCATCCGTACCAGGCAGACATAAAATATATTCAATTAAAATACAAAAGTTTTTCATGTTTAAGATTGTTTGTAATGGAAGTGTTTGAATAGTTCCATCCAACGCGAGTTTCCGTCGAAACGTTCAGATTGTTCCGCTCGGGTACTTTTTCCGTTTTGATGTAGTTGAAAATGAATGAAAATTCGTCAAAAACTTCTGTATCTTTATTACAATCAATATGGATCGTTTTTCAATCAATACATCCGATGCTTTTTAAACGCCTTCCCATGTAGGTACTTTTTTCAGATCTGCCCAATAAAATACCCACAATTCTTTAGTAAAAAAAAGCAAAGTCCACTGTTTTCAAATATTCAAGACACTTGTTTTATAAAATTCTGCAGCCGTACTTTTCACAAATTCTTAGTCAACATCAGTGCCCCACTATATTTCAATTTCACCATTAACCTATGGACTGTAAATGGAAGAAACTGATATTAGTCTGTGTTTCTGAGTCAAATTGTCTAATTTCTTTTGCAGCTTCAATTGCCGATAAAGTTTGACCTTCAACTACCTATGAGAAACACTAAATTCTGTGCGACACTTTTCGCATATCCGAGGGAATAATCGAGTGTATTTTGCTTGTAAACTAACATTGAACGTACACTTCCGTTTTGGGCATAGTTAGATAAAATCCCAAAAAACGAAAAACTTTAAATCAATTTACAAATATTACGCGAGTATCAAACAACTGAAGACAATAACAAATCGCGGCAAGTGCGCGTAATTATCAGCTAATGAATGAATGAAACGATGCAATCGTGACATGTCACTACAATCAGCGCCCGCGCGGGCGGTGAATCGGCTTTCGTCGACCGGCCGTCCCTCTAATTTTTACGGATTTGGACAATTTTGTGTCCCGAAGTTTTTTTCCGGGGACACCGGGACGGAGAACGAAAAAAGAGGGACGGTGCCGTTCAAAACAGGACGTATGGTCACGTTAGTAATACCTCAATCTGAACTTAATTTTACGATATCGAAGATCACATATACTACGTGCAGTTAAAATCCATTTTCATCGATGCTTATTTTTGATAAATCACGTTAATACCCCGTCGTCATTAGCCGTAACAATCATAACTTTTATGCTAAAAAGGGGGCCTAGCCGGATAAGCGGGTCAAAACTGCTTATGAATGGATCGGGATGATAGGAGTATGCCCTCTTATTCAGCACTAAAAATTATGACTATTCATAAGTTTTTGGTCCAAAAAATATGGCTAACCTAACCTCAAAATTGAATATTTTGTGTTCTGTGTTGTTTTTTTTATGATCGGCCTCTGATTTGAAAAAACCTTGTGAACGATCTTATAGGGATTTTCAAATTACATCATCGTGAACTTTTTCAGATTTTTTGGGACGAAATTCAAATTTTAAAAACCCGATAAAAATGAAACAAAAAATATGGTTTTATCAGAAAGAAAAAATATGTTGCGTGTTTTGATGCTAAAAAAATGTCCCCGAAATTTTTCAGAATTTTTGGAATAGTGGAACAGGGCCGAAAACGCAAAAAAAAAAGCTGTTTTTTCACCCGAAAATGGGCTTTCTTCGCTTTGAAATTTGAAGTTATCATTTAAAAATCTAAAATCACATCGAACTTTCGGATTTATTTTTTAGGTTATATTAGTCAATATATATATATTGAGTGCTTTTCTAGGACAATGGAACGATGGAACAGGAAAGAAACCTTTGAATTATAATTACAAAAAGTCTGCCCCCCCCCCAAAAAAAATTGTAGACTACAAAATAAATGCGAGCAGATAGTTTTGTATCTTTTGTGATAAATTTTTTGTGTCAAGTTCGATAAACAACAACAACCAGTTAGTGCTGAAATTACAATAAGTGTCGCTACATGTCACATTTAGCACTGACTAAATTCACTTCTCTTTAATATTTATAACAGTAACAGTTCATGAAGTTATAAATTTACACGAAATTAAATAAAAGATTAAAGAATTTGGTAACAAAAAATACAAAGTAAAAAAAGATATGAATAAAAAAAATTCATTAAAATTGGAAATTAACGTGTGGATAGCAGTGGCGATTGTACTTTGAACAAACAGGTTGTTATCTTATTTAGTGTGTACATCTGTTAAAAACACTTTCGCTATAAGTTTATCATTTTTTTCTGCAAATACCACGATTAAAATTACACGAACTGTTCTCATGCGGGAAGATAATGGATATTTTTACAATTTGTTTAATTTTTCAAGTTTTTAACACCTACTTTAATCACTGTAATTCTATATAAAAGGAAAACAGAAAAAATTCATTATATGACGACAGCCACAAACCCATTCAGCTAAATCGCAGCAGAATTTTGAAAATATCTTTTCACCATATTCCTTATAGGGACGCTAAATGTGTGCAACGCATTCCTGAAAGATTTCAACATTGCTATTATAATTAAGTTGAATAACTGACATTTGTTGATTAACCACAAACAACGGCAGGTTCAGGCGCAGAATATTACTCGCATTAGGAGTAAAACATATCTATACTATCGCTTTGTGATATTTGAGGCAACCAGTTGGCGCATGCATAGTAAAAATTCTTCTTGAGACGTTAGAAAATAATAATAACACTAAATTTTGACTACTACCTGCAGAAAGTAAAATAAGTCTCATACTCTTGACGGCACGTCGGAGGTTGTTTAGTTAAAGTTCACAACGTACTAAGCCCATTGGCAGTTTCTTTCTCCCTTTACTTTCCCAGAGATTTCTCTGGTACCCGATTCCATTTCAAATTAGGCTATACCTGGGAGCGATTTGGATCCAGAACGAGACAACTCCCAAAAACCCATGATACCTCCGGTTAGATAGCCAAGCATGGACTACACTTACATCATTATATTCTTCTTGCACTATCGATTTTCAGCTACTGTTTTGATCTCGGGTTCCTTTGTTATATTTGTTTCAGAAACGTTTTACTATTTTTTTTTTACTGAGATCACTCATTGTTTTCACTATTAATAATACTGAAATAAACGCTTATTGAAATAATACATATATAATTCCGGTCCGTTCTCTGAAAGTTTCTGTCGTAGTTATTTAATACGGAACAATTGCCATTTAGAGACGAGGAAAATTAAATAAGCTTTATTTTTAATCACGTTTTTTTAATGATTAAACGTGAAATAATTTTTAATAGTGTGTGTGTGTGTATGTAAAGATATTATAAATTTATACACAATTGAAAATGAGCTCTTAAATAAACTACGGTTAAAATTTTCTACAATTTAGTGATTTAAACATTTTTGGCTAAGGAGAGATTAGATTAATCCGTAAGTGAATATTACACATTGAGGGGTTATATCTGTTTGAAGCCCCCCCAAAAAAGGCCTTTTTTCATATTTTTTTTTTATGAGCTCGATTTTAAATAATCATAAACAAATAATAAATGAATCGGTTAAGCAACTCTTCAGGAATATGAAAAAAAAAAAAAATCATTAGCATAAATTTACAAAGTGATGGCTGTTGTTGGTCAATAAATTAAACGCAACATTTAAAAAAGTATCTCCGCGGCACGCAGTAGAAGTCCCTTGGATTACCATCTGGAAGCATAAAAATTTTTTTTTCATAAACTACACGAGTTTTGCTAGTGAAGTACACACAAAATCTTGGTTATAGAACTTTTTTTCGCAAAATGGCGATTGTTTGAACAAAAAATTGCGTTTTTGACAAAAAAAAGAAATCGACTTAAATTGTTTATATTTTTTTTTTCTTCTTATTTACCGATTGTTAAAATCGTGTGTACTTCACTAGATAATCGAATGAAGAGGCTACAGTTAAAATTTCAAGTCAACCGGATGAAAACTCTTTGAGTTCTGCTGCGTGCCGATTTCAAAAACCTGGTTTCGAGAAAAACGCATTTAAAGTTGAAAAATGCTATAACTTTTCGAAATCATGATCCATAATCATTTTTTTATCTTCACTCTGCTATCCCAGCACCGTGTATAATTGCCCGTCCAAAGTCGTATTCTGGTCCTAGCATTAAGAATCGACTCCGATTGGACACTTATCGAGTTACGGTTTTTCATCTGTGGATATTTGACGGTAGAGGGTTGCCATATATCATTTCTCATTTTTTCAACTGATCCAGTATTGCGTCTAATAGCAAGTCCGTAAAAAATAGTACGTTCATCAATTAGCTTACCCGTCAATTTACCTCGGCCCTTCGAGGTCTTTGGTATTTTTTTTTTTTTCATGTTACGAAGGCGAATTCCTATTCTCTTTTGAACACGGCCAATACACTTTTTTAGCAACAGAAACATTTCCATACAGATTGGCGTCAAAAATTACTTTATAGGTTTTCGAATCCTCCCATAGCCAATGTAATTGACGTATTTCACATTATGAAGTGATTCGGAGCGCTGGAACATGTCAACGACGACGTCGACCTCCATCTTGCCCCCGCTGAATCCTCATGATTTGCTTGGCAATGCAATTCATGGTCAGCAAAATCTTCTTCATATTCTGCAGTTCCTTGTTTTTTCTTCCAATATTCACATACTTAACAATACTTTGATTTGACACAAACACCCAATACCTAACCAGTACACCAACCAATTAGCGTAACGAGCCCGAAAAGAGAAGTATTCGAAATTTGCTTTTTTCATAACGAAAAAGCGTTAAATATCCTCCAGGCGACCTTCGCTCTCTGTCTCTATTATACACGGGTGTATGTATGTGTGCATGCGAGTATCGAGATTCGAGCAGCAATCATTGTGCACGGTCAGCTATATAACCTCAATTCTAAACACGTGTAAATTTTATTTAAACCTATTTTTTTGTTTTTATTTTAATTCTTACGGGATTTATATTGTGTGTCATTATTTAATATAATTTATAATTCGCTCTATTTTATATTTAATTATTAAATGAAATTTTTTGATTTAAATTCTTACTTTACATTTTTACATTGAAAAAATGATAAAAAATATACAAATTAGAGAAAGAGAGGGCGAATGTGAGAGAAAGTTGAATGAAAGAGGATAGCGATTTTTGGCGTGACGAAAATACACTAATAGAACTAATAGAAATCTACATATTAAATCACGTTTAGAGTTGAAAAAATATATATGTGTGTGTGTATAACTTATATTAATAAATAATTGGATCGAAAGAGAAAGAACTAGGGAATGAGGAATAACAGATTACTTTTATTATTATTAATACTCTTCTTTAATTTAGTGTCGTAGCAATCAGCTAAATGGGTGAAACGAAATTACAGCACCGCTTAATGTTAACATCGAGATACGCCACTGCTTTTATCTGATTTTTTCTTCTCTATTGAAATTTGTATAATTGTCGTCGTAAGCTTCGGACGGTTAACATTTTTAAAATTAAGATATTCTTCGAACGTCAAAAAATTATTCTTTTTTAATTATAACATTTTTTGTGCTGTACAACATTTAAAAATTTTTAAAAATCACTTCGATATTTAATATATTAAATTAAAATTAAATTAAACAACCACAGCACACAATCGCAATAAATGAATATATAAAAAGAACAAATTTGACATAAACATAAATGACATCTATTACTACATAGATCTGCGTAATTAGTCGTGTGTCACTAATTTAGTGAAAAGTAAGGATATCGATTGAAAGTGAGTCGATGAATTGTTTCTAAAGGCCCCCCCCCCCCCGGTTGACAAGCCCAAAAAAAAACAAGAAAAAAAAAACGAGTCGATCAGCAATATTGTTCGCTCCGAGTTCATTGCTATTGCTCTCGCGCAACTTCGCCAGAACATTCGTTTTTATAAGAACTATAAGAGATAGATTCGAATTTGATCAGCTGTGTACGCCCATAATAAGCACGAAGAATGCGTCATTTTTTGTGTTTCTGCTTTTTTAAATCTTTTTCGATCGAATATTTCCGTTTAACATTTCCCTATACTTAGATATTTATAAATATATGTGTATATTTTTTTTGTTTTGGAAAATTTAAAATATGGTTATAGTTGTTAAATTTTAGTGTTTACTTGGAAGTCCATTAACTAAATGATTCTATAGAGAAAATACCACTGATGGATGAAGAACGAAGGAATATTAATGTAAAGAGCGTTATTAAGCAAGGAATTTCACTTAGAATAATACCAACGATATCGAAAATATTTCAGAAAACGATGAATACTTCATTTCGAGAAAACAAATAATAATAATAATAATAAATCTTAACACGGTGGTAGTAAGTCTACCTGAACTATTTTGTATTTTGAAGAAAAAAAAACTTGGTGTACAAGGGATTTGTATACAAAAATATATATACGACGTTACTCGGCTAAACTGAAATCAGTACATTGTAAAATACGATAAAATAGTCGAAAAATAAAATTTTAACCTATACACAATTTTTATCGCGTAACATCGCGAGTGCGCTCATATTCGAATTTTTCCCATAAATATCATTATACATTAAAAATTATTATTATTATTATTATTATTACATAAATAGATTTAGGAAATTTCAATACGCGTCTGCACGATGAGACGTAATAATTAAAAGATTATTATTAGCGAAGGGGGTAAGTTGAAGAGGTCGGGGTAAGCTTACGCTTCTGATTCTAGGGGAGCAGCGACAACCGTCGCTTCGGCAACTTCCGGTTCTTCCAATATCGGCACGATTAGGTTTTCTTTCGGCATCAAGCCGTACTTCAAGACGAACGTGGTAAACCGTTTGCACAGGTGGGTGCTGTTTTCGAATTCATCGAAAACCTTCCGATGGTGGAAGTAGGCATGCGAGAATATTCGGTAAACCCGTCTGCAAACGGATCCGAGTTTACTGACAGACGCTTCTCGAATGCTGACTCGACTAGGAAAATATTTGTTGCTATTTAACAGACACGCGGCTCCGTCTAAAGTGTGACGAGTGTAATCGATGGCTGGACACTCTTTGGGAGTTTTATGCGCGGCGCACAAGAATATCCACTGCTCGGACGCCGTCATCTGCGTGCAAGACTCCGGCTGACAGTTGTCCTGCAGTCTTACAGCTAAGCCGTGCAGTTCCATACAGAACTGCCTTAAATGTTCGTATTTCCAGACTCCTTCGTCTTGAGAATCGGGCGGAGACAAAATTACATCGATGTTCGACGGATCTTTTCGTATCAACTGTTGAATGTACTGCTGAACGGCCAACGTGCTGTCCATGAATTCGAAATCTTCGTCCGGCCAGTTACAGAAATCGCTGGCCTTTGTACCCGGCCTGTTTCTACGTACCACCGGTGTCAGTGCGGTCATCCTATTAAACGTCCCGCAATCATATAAACATAAGCTTACACATAAGAAAGAAATTTTTTCTGCATATACTCTACTACTATCGTACACTTACAATTTTTAAATACTTTCTAATTTTTGCGACGAAAAATATTGTCCCTTTTTCTCATCGTCAACTTTGTTACTTAAAGAAAAAGTAAACAGGTAAAAGAACCGGGGAAGAAGAAACTTTACTAATAAATGCGGTAATAAAAATGAATAATTAAAAACCATCGGAGAACAAAAATCTTTGTATAGCACAACGCGTTTGCCACTTCCGTTTCGTGTTGCGCGTAACACAGTGAATGCAGAAGCTAATTAAACACAGTATAAAATTAAGCTGCTAATGAGAGAGTGTTAGTGTTATAAAAATTATCTTGTATTACTGTAATATATAAGTGTTAATATATTTAAGACATTATAATAATAAGTAACAATTCAGATGGTGGTATAATTGTAACATATATGATAAATAATGAGTGTGGATTATTTTGTAATATAGTAAGATAAATAAGCTAACAATTTCTATATTGTAACATAAAGTAGCACATAAGTTGATGATATATTAAACAAATAAATAATATAATTATGTTGGGAACCCACAGACGGGCTAGTGCCCCCTTCTGGGACCCGCAAATTATTCAAACAAAAAAAAAAAGGATGAAGAATATTTTTCTTAGGTAATAAAATACGGATGAAAAAATTAAAAATTAACAGAGAGAGACACTAATGTCAGATAGGTTGTCAAGTTTTAAAACCGGTAAGTAATTTTCCGTTATCGTTCAAATTCAATTAACACGCGTCAATAATTCGAACGTTTCCGAATATGTTTTCACTATATAATCAACTTATTTCCTCCTGTAAACTTCGGTCGGTTTTACTCGATGATTGGCTACCTCGAAAATGTTTCTCTACCGATAAGTATTATATGAACTTTTTGTTTGTTTGCCATTTTCGTAGCTTTATTTATTTTCGAATATTTTTTTAATATGGCCTATGTTCAACAAATACATACAAGCTATATTTTGTGATTTTTAAAAATAATCGTAACAATTGCCTAGTGTACTCTACACCTGTACAACTAAATCGCCGACGCTCAAAAGCTGAGTATGGCACTATGATGGTGAAGAAAGATATTTTACGGTCTTTTAAATTCCTTTAAAAGCCGTTTTTTTTTTTGTTTTTTTTATCTGTAAAACGAAAAAGAAAATATCGTTCCAGAAGAAACAGTCTGTCATTTTTCGCTCGGAAAAGGAGTTCTCAACATTTAACTTCTCTCTTCGTCCCCTTAGCCGTTATCGAACCTCTGTCCAAGCGTCCCGATCTTGTGTCTCTTCCCACCAGTTTTCTCTAAATTTACCCGAGCGTTTCTTTGTTCATCCCAGAACTCGCTTTCGATCAGATTTCATAATACTGATAAACTTATCTGTCGATTATTTTCACTTCTAGCTACATACTGGACCGTCTCCGTTTATTATTTTTAATAATATTTATAACGCCCGTTCCTTTTGTTGTTTTTCGGATGCGCCTTTTCGTTTACTTATTCTTCAAGTTGATACCCAACATAAAATTTTTTATTTTTCGTTAAATTTTATTTTCAATTTTGATTTTTTTTTTCGTTAATACGGGTGTTTCGTAAGCATACGTTAAGACTGGTAGAACACATTGATCAAATATTCTTTATGTACTAGCTTAAATACATCTGTTTATTTTAAGAATACTAACCAAGTTTATCTAGCTCAAATACACGGACTTGTCTACTTTTTCCACTTCTTCTTTGTTTATATATATATATATATATATGTTACCACTTTTATTTATTACAAATTCGTTACATATGTATGTTTAGTTTTGGTTATATTTATTTTTAGGCCTATTTCTGAACATTTTCTATTAATTATCATAGTTTATTTATTTAAAATCAAAAGCAGTATCGTCGCAACCATCGTAAAATGTTTTCATAAAAGCAAGATGGAATTTAAAAAAAAAAAAAGTCTGCTCAAGAAAAATAACCTCGCAAGAATGTCATAGAATGACAAAAAAAAAAAAAATCAAATTAAGTGCAGTCGCTTTGCCCTCGAAGTATTATTGCCAAGAGACGAAATTAAAAATTTTCGGTCGTAAACAACAAATAGTGCCACACGAGAGAAGGGTACGACGGCTAATTTACCCCTGACCGACCACACCCTCCAAAAAAAAAATTAGTATTAATGAACGCGATCTTCACACGCTTATTATTAGTTTATAAATGTGCATAATATGTTAATTTAGAAATCGCCAAAATATCGGTAAAAATATTTTCCTCACTTTTATCATCAGTCGTTTCATTATTATTTCCTTTTATTATAAAATTTCCTTCAACGCCTCTTTTCTCGATAACTTTATAAACATCATGGATTAATTTGATATTACTCCGTCATACTTTTAAAAGCACCGAATGTTTTTGGAAAACAATAGGAAAATACCGATACTACTTAGTACCTGATGGCCTGCATTTTATGAGTTGTCCTTACTTTATGTTTTATAATTATCTCAGTATTTAGCAAAAGTGTATAAAACTGATCGTATCTAAATTGAAACCAATTAAATGGGTTATCGAAATAATTTTATTACTTAAATGTTAAAAAACATTACATAAAATTATAATTAAATAACACAGCACGCGGAAATACATTTAAATTACGAAAATTCGCATAAAAAAAATACAAAGTCCTCTATGATCTTGTTAAATTTGTTAAATCACGAGATGACCTTTTTTTCCCCCCAAACATGTTTTAATTTTTTTCACACAAATTTTCGTAATTTAAATATAATTCTACGTTTGACGTTACTTTATTATAATTATAATTTTTTCCCATAGCAGCTACCAGAAAATCTGTGTGCCTAAAATTCCACATAAAAATAAAATATTTCAAAATTATATATAAAATTATGCTCATATTTAAAATTAAATTTTAAACGATACGTACAGTTAAGTGCTTTTTTTCAATTTTTTTATGGCTGTATCAAGTATTATTTTAAGTTAATACAACAACAATGTCGCTGAAATTAAAATCACAAAAAAAGAAAACAATATTAAGTAACTGAAAATACGAATCACTTTGAAATATAGGTGTCCAACATTTTGATCTACCAGGGCTTAAAATGCTAAACTGACACTATTTACAGGCCAATATACATTCTTTTTTTTTCTTCCCATAAAATAATTTTAATAATTAAAAAGATTATATTTCAACCATTTAGTGACGAAATGTCGATATTTTTCAAAGAATTTCAAAAATATTTACTTTGTTGCTGTGTGTAAACAAAAACGTAAATTACGCATTTACAGAAAAATAAATAAAAACTACTAATAATCAAGTATACGCGTACAGGTAATCAAATATTTGACAGTGTATTTTCGGAACATATCTATATTTTATGATCAATTGAAGTTGTTCGAGAGAATTTTTCAAATGGATGCCAGAAATTTACGTTTCCATCTTTCTTTTAGCGTATTTTAATTTTAAAAATAATTGCTCATATGCCCCGAATTGTAACGTTATAAATAATAAGCGTCCATGAAAAAAGATATATTATAGACAACAAAGATAACCCAATTCTTCAGTAGTGTTATTGGTCATGGTCAGAAACCCTAATAAAAACTGTGAAGTCAGTTGTATCGGTAGCAATAATACTTTCAACTGTCAGTAACACCTGATGATAACTGATGTGTCGCCCAAATCTCTTTTCACTGACATTCTAGTGTGTTTTACACGCCGAACTATTATTCTATTCTTTTAGAAATATTTTTCCATTAACATAAATTATATACCAGCAATATTTTTATGAATTCGTATGTTTTTTTTACATTGAAATGCTTGCAACTGTATAATACGTTAATCGGTTTATTAAATTTTCAAAAAAAAAAAAAAAAAAAAAATTTTTGGGATCAAAGATGACTTTTTTTACATCTGTCATTTAGTCTTCAACGAATGTTGTTTCTTTTTGAACATAAAATTTGGTAGCATGATTTTGCATATAACCGGCGTTTTTAAATTATATTCTTGAAATCTCTGATATCTTTTAATTAAATAAAAGGTATATAAATGACCATTTTTCGTTAGTCATTCTTCATATAAAATCTAGCTTCTACATTCGATTAAAATGTAGAAGTTATGATGCTAAAATCATCATTATAAAAATTAAATAAAGCCAATGTAAAATTTAAACTATATTTTTGCTCAAAAAAAAAAAAAAAAAAATAGCGGTGGAAGAATTTATGGAATAATGAAAAGTATACAAAAAATATTAATATTTCAATAATAATTTAAAAATTGTTATATTAATCAATATTTTTTTCTTAAATAAAAGGTTTTAAATTTATTCTCAAGATAAACCCGAATATCAAAAAGATCCAACCGAGAATTATATCGAAAAACAAATATTATCATTCGTTATAAAAATAATTATAAAATATTAGACTGACAGATGAATAAGATTAAAATTAAAACATAGCATCGCAGGTTTATAATCGAAGAAACATGGCCGTAAAATCGTTCTTTTTTAATTATAAAACCCCGAAACATTCAGTAGCTAGTGAAAAAAGCAGCAGGAGTAATAAAACAATGCGAATTAAAAATACCACTGTATTACATATCTTGAAAGGTAATTTAATGATTTCAAGTTCAACTGTCTCTAGCTAATTCGTAGAAAAACTAATATAAAACCTTTCTACACCACTGACTTGAAATGCAGCAGCAATCAACTACGCAGAAAATGAATAAAATTATAATAGCAGTATATAAGCCTATCGATAAGATAAATATGAATGGATGCAATGTAAAAACGTAATTACGTACTGATTCGAAAAAAAAGTATCACAATATACGCTTTACTGACACTCACTTTAACTATCAATAACTAAATAAATTACAAATGTCAGAACTGTGTATAATTCCATAAAGTATTGCAAAATTAAAAGTTTTCATTAAATCTTACCTTGAAGTATGTCGATATCGCTGAACAATTGAAACAACATTAAAACTCTTTAAATCTGATTATATTTAAACCAACCATTAGAACACTGAAGAAACATTCGGAAAACTCCACAGCCGAAGTTCTAGTCTATAAAAAATTGAAGAAAATGTTATAGAATAATTTTCTAGGGTTATTTTATTCCACAAAACGTAACATTACTTAAAGCTGAAATAGTCGTAATTAATAAAAATGTTTTCTGAAAACGGTACTTGCCAGAATATATAATTTGAATTACACTTTACCTGATTAAGGTGTAAGAAACTTTACTAATACGTTAAACTAATCACAATTACATAATTTTGTTTAAAAGTAATCACTCATTTTTGTTTCTAATAAAAAGGGAAAATAATTTGAATTACTAATTGTCAACAGTAGCAAAATAAATAAAAAACCGGTGAGAAGTTAAAATACACAATACCATAGATTAATTATTTAAAGCGTATCTTAATAAAAAATTACATTAATATACCTTTATTAATAATATTAGAAAATTAATAAATTTAAAAATAAAATTATAATTTTCAAATGAAAATTAAAATATCATCATTTATTTGATATTACTTGTTTCTTTACCGATGAATAATTTGTCGCGCTAGAAGGCAACTAGCATGATTTATTCTTGTCCTTGCGAAATGACACAATTTCGCCGTTTTTATATATGATACGATTACAATGTACAGGAGTTAAATAATTTTCTTAATTTCGACGGTTTCCGCATAATCACGTCTACTAGAATAATTAATTTATTACAGAAAATGTTTTAAATTTATACGAATGAAAAATGATTATGAACGTGAATTGTATGGCTAATTTATATAGTAAATATGGACGTACCGTTGCACATACTATTTTAAAAAGAAAAAGGAAAAAATATGGATTGCCCTTAGGAAGTAAAATCTCAAATTCATAAGTAATGTTTTTTGTTTGTGGTTAAATCTGTGTTCAAAATCTGACGAAATCTATTCTTTAATTTTTGACGTAAAATTGATATTCACAATAATAATGAATAAAGAGAAATAAAATATTTATAATACTTATTGCCTGAGAGGGTTGTTTGTTTTTTAAGGAAAATAAGAACTGCTTTTGCGCGGTTATAACGAATGACAGAATTCCTTGAACAAAACGAATGTTTAAAATTTTTTATTTCATATTAAAAAAAGTCCATTTCTCTTTTAATAATGCAATCATTTCAATTTGTCTTCGGATTTCCTAGAAATTTCTCCGTTAATGCAAAATTATATTATTAAGAAACATTATTTAATGTAAAATTAAGAATAAGATTCCATTGTTTCAGTACTGTTGGATAACGTACGATGCTATGAGTAAAATGCAGTTATCAACAATGCTTCAGCGCTAAAGGAAAAAATGATTTACCTTTTTATATATGTACATATATATTTTTAATCTATGTCGATCCACTGCTGGATGTAAGCATTCTAGTAAAATAACTTATCCTAATCTCCTGTACTGCCCGAACAAGTTAGGAGATGCGTTTTATACTTACTGTCAGATTATAGCTGTTTATAAGAGATAAAATTGTATCTCTTATACCTTGTTACAAAAAAATTTTAAAAAAACATTAAAAACGGTTACTAAAAAAAGTAATAGAGAGTTATAAAAAATATAAATTTTTAATTAACACTCATAATTTATGAGAAGTATATAACCTTGCTGCAAAGTATGTTTATTCATTTATGGAAACTATTTTGTTGAGTTACTTAAAATTTATTTTGCAACGATCCAAATTTTTAAAAAACCAAAAAGAAAAAAATAGTTTTTGATTAAGTTTTGAAAATACAGAAAGTTTTTAAATGTGAATTACTATTGCACTTACCACCAATCAAAAATATGTGAAGAATATCAAAACATTTAAAACAAATGAAGTACCAATATTTAAATTTGAATTCTTGGACGTTTAAAAGAAATAGAACTGGATACATCAATATTTGAATTTGAAGGAAAGCAATATAACTATAACGAAACTATCTTACAAAGCACTCTATGTATAAATTTATCAATTATCGGTTAGTGAATATAGGAAAAAACGTTTGCACCAGTGTTATATTCTTAATCAAACAACAATAAAGTACTACACATTTCAAATACTAACGATACATTTGTCATGTACAGCCGAGTTATAAGCCATTAGCGATCATCTACCTATTTTTATTAGATGCACTTTTAGATGTTCATATTCGGTCCTTAACAAGGATATAGGTACCCGTTGGGTGCTTCCGGATGATAAGGTCCCCAAATTTACCAATTTATTGCGCGTCCTAAGTAATCAGCTCTTAGAAGCTAACCCTGACAATACTTTCTTATACGATAAGTTTGTCAATGTTCTGTATTACTCATTGCAGTGCACTGCAAAGAGAGGGACTGGCTACCTTGGTAAGCGACTCCCTATGCCCTGGTGGAATGGAATTTGTGCTGATATGGTCAGAAAAAAAAATATACTGTTTTGAGTTTTTCATTGAAGTAGGAGCATGTCAGATTATCTGAAATTTAAGAAGCAGGAGGCTCTTACTCATAGGCATTTGTTGCAGTGCAAGGCGCAGTATTGGAAAAGTTTTGTTTGCAATATCAATCGAAATATGCCTATTTCGTTAGTTTGGTCAAAAATTAAAAAAATCAAAAGATTTGAAGGGAACAGTTCATATAATACTACTTTCCTGGAATGTTGTGATGGATTTATAAACAACATTGCACCATCATATGTACCGAATTTGCCAGAAATTAAACCCCAAGTTCGATGATACTATCTAATAGCAATAGTCACATTCTCTCTAGAACTATTGATATACAAGAACTGAAAATGTCATTATCCTTTAATAAAATATCGTGTTCTGGCATGGATGGCGTAACCTACCATATATTGAACAACCTACCAGAGCCTGCTGTTAAGATACTATTAAATATTTTTAATTACATCCTAACCACTAATCACATTCCGCGGGAATGAAAGAAATTTAAGATCTCCACTCTTCTGAAACCCAGTAAACCACTGTACCTATTCTCTTCATATAGACCCATTACCCTTGCGTCATGTATTCGCAAAACCTTTGAACGGATCCTGAATAATAGACTCTCCTGGTGGACTGAGCACAACAACATCTTCCCAAACAACTTATTTGGCTTCCGTCACGGAATAAGCAGTTTGGACTGTGTAGCCAACCTGCTAGCTAACATTTATCAGTCTTACATCAAGAAGGAATATCTAATCGCGTGCTTCATTGATATCAAGGGGGCATTTGATAATGTTCGATTGGACATCTTATCTAAGATACTAGTGGAATTAGGCATATCTAAGAACTTTGCAAACCTAATACACAGTTTGTTTTCGGAGAAAACGTTGTGTTTCCAACACCCCATACAAGGGCCAGTAGACAGAACTGTCTACACTGGTTTATGTCAGGGATTAGTGTTAAGCCCGCTGCTATTTAACTTGTATATCTTAAAAATCCTTAATTTAGAATTGGCGAATAACGGTCTTCTATTATCTTATGCAGATGGCATTGTTCTTTCTGAAGCTTCCACCTTGCTTAATCGCGATATTATACGGGTTTGCAATATCCTAAATGATCTTGGTTTGTCGATTGCTTCTTCAAAATGTTCAGCAGTAGTGTTCTCATATCGCTCAATTAACCCGATTCACAGTGTTATTTCCATTGGCGGTGCTACTGTCCCCATTTTGTCGGCACATAAGTACTTAGGTTTTATTCTCGATTCTTAATTAAACTGGGGATCCAGCATATAGATTACATGTATAACAAACTTCTAAAACAGTTACCCCTACTCAAGTCCCTCTGTAATGTCAATTGGGGTAGCGATCCTTGCACAATGAGTAAGTTATACAAAGCATACTATCGCAGTATTTTAGACTATGGTTGTTACTTCTTTCATAATTCCTCAGCAACTAATCGTAACAAATTAGGGAGGATACAGAATTCATGTTTACGGCTTATAATTGGTGCTTGCTTACCTACTTGTATTGCTGCTTTGGAAGCTGAATATCCCTCCTCTCTCTGTTAGATCATCGTACCTAGCAGACAGGTTTCTTATGAAATACTGTCCTCCAGCCAGCTTCAATTTACTTAATTCCTATTTGGATGTTAAAAGCAATTGGAGATTTAAAACCTCCAAAATGCCTCTATTATCTTTAAGTGCGGTTAGGCTTCAGAGATATTCTTTTATTACTATACCGTCATATACTTCATTGATCTTTAAATACCCATACTCACATAACTGCTTTAAGTTACAGGTAGATTTGGATTCATTTCAGTTCGTTAATAGGCACAATGCTAGCAGAGCATTTAATGCGATAATTTCAGACCAATGGCTGAATTTCCAACCGGTTTTTACTGATGGTTCTAAATCTTCGAATTCTGCGGGTGCTGCTTTTTTTATACCGTGTCTTAACTTAACTAAAAAATTCTCTCTTCCTCGTTTTACCTCTGTGTTTAGTGCCGAATATGTTGCGATTTTCAAGTCTTTGTCCTTTTTAAATTCACATATCTTCTCTGAAAATATCATTATCATGTCTGATTCTATGAGTTGTTTATCAGCTTTGAAACTCTTATCGTTTAACACAAAATCCCATCCATACCTCTACCAAAATCAGAAGCCTAGTAGTGTCCCTTTCTGAATCTGACGTAGTAGTTAACTTTGTTTGGATACCAGGACATGCGGATATCTATGGTAACGAAATGGCAGACATGACTACCAAAGATACATGAATGAATAGTTGTTTAGTTCCATACTTTCTAAAAAGAGACCTATTCGAGCTCATTAGATATGCTCATAAGGAATATTGGGAGGCTACATGGGCAAATTCATTTTGCGTGCAACAGTACAAAAGAATTCAACCTAATATTCTTAACGTTCCTTGGTTCAACCACATTACGACTGTTTCGATGAGTACCAGATCGTACATTGTTACTTTATGTCGCCTCCGGCTGGGTATGAACTGCCTTCCTGATTTTCTTTGTACAACGTGGGTTTAATCTCTTCTCCCTATTACCAACATCCACTAGACTCGGACAAAGTGGCGGACGCTAATCACCTCATCTTCGAATGCAATTTGCACACCGCGCAAAGAATTATTTTGTATAACTCGATAATAAATTTCCAGATCCCTCTGCCACGTAGTGTCAATTCTCTCCTGGCCACTGGGAGTGCTGCAATATACAAGTTATTATTTAATTATATAGTATAATGCGATATTACTGTGTAGCGTTAATTAGTTAATTATATTACATTGTCGATGGGTTGAATTTTCGACGCCCAAAAAAAAAAAAAAAAATAAATTATACCGACATTTCTCAACTTCCAGCTTTCAATTTTGATTAATAGATGCCTCTTATACTTCAATTTTGAGGTTGAGAAATCAGCTGTTCGTAGAAAGTCCGTTAGAGCGTGCAACAGTCAGTGTTTGGCTTCTCCGCATGTATATCAGTGTTCCGGTAAAATTGTTACTGTTGAGACGGATTCGGTACTTGCAGTGCTATCTTTTGACAATGTTCGAGTTACAAATTAATCTCCGGTCGCATCATTAAGTTCACGATCTCTCGAACGTCGTTCTAAATTAGTTCCCATGTTCGGTAGCAAGTCGTTTGTACGGTTGCGTTAGGGCAGAGACCACGTTCGTGTTTGAGTGGTAGTGGTCGAGGGCTAAAATAGTGATATGTGCCTGCGGCGAAAGCGCAGAATACTATGCGTCGGGTAGCGTCGAGCTGAAAGCGGTTTTGTAGATCATACAGTGGCAAATCTGTTCTCAATACAGCTGTTCATATATTGCTGTTTTATACTTCAACTATGGCTTTACAATCGAATTAGTGAAAGTTATGGATCTATTGAACACTTGACAATCGGATTAAATTGTTACACAATTTCTGTACCGAAGCTGATGCGACGCGTAATTCCCTTTTCGAGCGATCGCTCACCGAAAACGCTAAAACTGCCCGCAGGGACGTAATTTCGACAAGGAAGGATGAGGAGGAGGAAAACCTCAAATTAGAAGGCCAATTATATGAAGCAAGCGTAGCAGATTAGAGTTAAAACGAAAATTTCAACAAAATTCCACTACTCAAGACACTTCAAACAGTAATATCTAGAAACTGTATTTTTTAAACTGGGGACGTACCAGTAGCTCCCTCAATTTCTATCCGATTAACTTAAAATTTTAACTGCAACTTTAAAATAAGCGCAAATCGTAGGATTTTTTTGAAAAATTGATTTTTACAGATTTTATAAGCGATTTTCGACCGATTTTTTCGAAAAATAGAAAAAAAAAACAATTCAAATCACCGCCTTCATTTTTTAAATCACTTTTTCGAAAAAATCCTACAACGTTCACTTCATTTTGAGCTGTATTTTAAGAAAATTTTTATTTTTTTGTTCCAGATTAAAAATTTTGACTTGTGATGCCCGTTTTTTTCTTTTTTTGCGTGCGCTGCTGTGCCGCAATTTTGTATCGTACAAATTAAAGTAAAACATGTTTTCTGTAGTTAAAGACTACTATACTTTTATTTACACAAAAGCTCATATCTCTATCTCTTTTTTATCGTTCGTGGTAAGTCTCAGAAAATCACCCGAAATTTTGTGAGCGCAAAGTGATATTACCCCTTAGCAGCAAACTTTGTTAGAAATTCGGCATCAACGTCTCGCTGGATCAACTGTGTGAAAAAAGTTTTGTTAATGGTTTTAAATCGTGTGATGTTGCAAGAAAGCTAAAACGGTTTGATGTATATAGTAATGATGAAATTTTGCGTAATTCATGGCTGTTAAAATTAATTCATAGTAATGCGTGCGGTCCTCCGATCGATCTTATGAGTAAAAACTGTAAAGAATGCTTCGATACTTTTATTGATGACTATAATTATTTTCGAGTCGTGTATTTGATTCACATGAAAAGTGAAGTATTAGAAAAATTTAAAGAACATGTGTCGGTTGTTTCCACGAATTTTGATTCTAAAATAGTTTCAGTTCGGTGGGCGTTCAAAAATTATTGCAGAAGTAAAGAAATCACATCAATTTATACTTCCAGATATTCATCTCAACAAAATGGCGTTGCTAAACGAATGAATTGAAAAAACTTGTGCTTTATTAAATGATTCAAAATTACCCAAAACCTTTTGAGGTTATGCACTCCAACTGCAGCTTATTTACTAAATAGAACTCAGACGTCAGCAATCAAAGTAATTAAAACACCGGCTGAATTATTTTATCGAAAAAAAAAACAAAAAGAAAACGAATATCGGACGTTTAAAAGTTGTTGACTGTTATAATTATCATCTGATATCGAAAATTAAACGAAAGAAGCCTGATGATACAAGCGAATTATGTCTGTTAATTGATTATACAGAAACTAGCTATGTACTATGGGACCCTATAGAAAATAAAGTATTCTCGAAGTGCTGTTTAAAATGAAAAATCTAATTACGAAAAATCAAAAAAGGAGAATCCAAAGTCAAATGTTACATTAATTGACGATTTAATTGGGAACTTCGAAATCGAAGAAAATAACGAAAAAATCCAAAAAATAAATCGTTGACAGAATAATGAAGCAAAGAAAGCAACGATGAAAATGACGAAAACAAAATGGTAGTTGCGCAAATCGAAGTCAATCGAAAACGACCAGCATATCCGGACAACTATGAGTTATCAGTTTTTTATTCGGCTATTTCATATGTTGAAAATGTTCTTCCAACTTATTCCTAATTAAAAGAGCGAAAAGATGAAAAATTCTGGAAAGAAGTTGTTGATGAAGAAATATGTAGTATGAAAAAAAAATGAAACTTGGATGCTCGTTGGAAATTCTAAAAGGCAAGATTTAAAGATAATTGACAGCGGATAGGTGTTTAGAATTAAAGAAAAACCGGATGGTACACAGCACTATAAAGCAAGCTAAGCGACTCCAGATAACCGACAAATAGAATAATTAGATGCTAGAAAAAAATATTCGCCGGTAATCATATTTCGACTTTACATACGTCATTGTACTCTTAATTACGAAATTTTACAAATGGATGTGAAAGGATTCCTAAACGGCGAGATAAAATCATAAATATGTATGAAACAATCCGAAAGGGAAAACGATAAAAGTGGCAAAGTATGTAAGCTAAAAAGAGCTATTTACGGATTGAAAGAAAGCCCCAGATGTTGGTACAAAAAATTTGATACGTTTGTGAATGAAAATCAGTATGAAAGATCGAAGTTAAATCACTATCGAAAAATAACTGAAAACGGTAATAATGTGTATATTTTGTTATACACGGATAAATTATTAATAATAATAGGAGAAACAAATTACGTCAATTTGACACAAAAACTTTTAAAAGAAAAATTTGAAATGTCAAGTAGTGGTCCATTGCGGAAATTCTTGGGATTTGATTTTAAGAAAAACGAAAATTCGCTCTTAATGAACCAGACTACATTAATGGAAAAAATATTAAAGCGTTCTCGAATGGGTAACGATACTGATGAATCGGCAATAGAACTCGTAAAACCGAATGATGAGATAAATTTAAAATTTACATATCTCAAATTACCTAAGCTGTATCAATTATGCGATGTTATTAACTAGATCAGACATGTCGTATGCGTCAACAAACTCAGTAGATTGAAATCAACGGATGAAATTGTTTAACATCTGAAACGTGTACTGCGATATCTAAAAAGTATTAAGAATGTCAGTCTCAAGCATAAAAAACAACAAAAATCGGAAGCAGTAATCGGTTATGTGGATACTGACTATGTTCAAGATAAGATTAAACACATTCCCTGATGATGCTATAATGTGGCAGTTATTACAGAAAATTCTTTATTCAAATTGCACTGTAAATTTTAGACCGATTTTGTTTCGGTTATTCCTTCTTGCTTAGTAACAGCAGTTATCGAAATTGAAAATTGGTATGATTTCATATAAATATCCCCAGATTCAAGAATACAACTATTGGAGAGCGTTTGAACACTATCGAACATGTAGATTGAACTTGCAAGTTATATTCAAGAGCAGGCAGTACTGACTTTTCCCACATACGAGAAATTTGTTGCAAACTGAGTATTTGACACAGTCCTTGCAACAATAACTGTCGGACAGTTTTTGATGCGTGCTCCTTTGCAGAATTACTTTTGCCAATGTCTTGTAACATTTTTATTCACAGTGAACGGAAGACCTTAAACTTAAGACTTTAAATTGTTACAATGTTTAATTTACAACAATAATAGCGAATTGAAATGTCTTACAAGAAATATTGTTATTTTCTATTTTTAGCTAAAAGCATAATTCACCTGAGAAGAAATGTATCAAGGTGAAAAAATACATCTTTACTAAAAAATTTAGAAACATCTGATTTCCAAACGGGACAGACATTTTTGGTGGGTGCTCGATTTCAAATAAAACAATCTGTCTTATTTCTTACACCAATGACAGATGAAACGGTGGTACATCAGTTGAGATCTGTCCTGCAATATTGTATCAAATGGGCTGTTCCACTCATTCATAACTCAATAAACTCCTGTGCGTCCTCCGAAAGTGGAGCTTCACGTTCTGTACACCGTAATGATGACGTCAGTGATAAATAATTAATTCATAGAAATTTGTAATTGCTCCATTAATGTGCACTCTATTTCGAAGTACAGTTGAATTATTAATGTCGAAATGTATTACTTGAAAGTCCATTTTTTTTTTTTCTGTATTCTTCGAAATGATACGTCGTTATTGTATGTACCATATTGTAAACAGCAATTTAATAAAAAACAAAACATTATTTAACTGCACACAAATTAACATTGTGTGTTTTGTTCCGAGTGTTACTTATATAAGAGAAAAGATGTTGAACAAAAAGAACAATTTAACACGACATATATTAGAATAACTAATGATAATACGAAAATAATTAAATTTGTTCGCTACAGTGTAATTTTTGGAAAACCCGGTGGGATTATCCAATATACATTTATATAAGAGGTAAAAGGAAGAGAGAGAATAAAATATATACTTTAATGAGTGTTGGTGTACTAATAGGTATGTTTATTATATATTTTTAAAATTTAACTATATAATATAAAAATCTAAAACTGTTTCCTCATCCAAAAAAGCAAAAAGAACTTTTTGTACGCATATCATGTTAAATAGAAAAATAATTTCATGGTGACTACAATTTCAAAAGTACCATATTTAACCAACGAACGTTCTATATTTAATAACCACTATTTTACAAATGAAAATAGGTATTCGATTAAAAAAAAAATGAAATTATAAAAAAAAAACTTGCAATCAGGAAAAAAAAATTATGTAAACTTGAGGGAAGAAAGTTTAGGAGAAAAATATGTAAATCAAAATTTTTGCTTACGATTGCCTTGAGCGTCGGTATTCTACGTTTTCTACATAATTCAGTGCGATATTCAGTCTATCTTTGCTTATATTTAAAGACTACAACAAAATATGCTCGTTAATGTCAACAGTGATCTGAGATTTTGTACCAGCAGTGTTTTCGAAAGTAAACACCTAAAAGGGAAAATTGTTTTCCACTGAACACCTGCTAGTACATGCAGAACTCTTGTTAATGATAATGTTGACTTCGGTGTCTTTAAACCGACTGGATTCTATCACTTTTACAGATTTAAGTTTCAATTTTTCGTTTCGCCAATACACCGAATATTCGCAACTCTCATTAACTGCCAAAGAGTATACATTTAACTCGTCTCCATCATCGGAAATTTTTTTCGATCTACTACTAGAGCAGTCACCGAAGCGAGAAATATCTTTACAATGGTTGTTAACGGCTTGCTTTGCAGTTCTATCTACATTTGGTGATTTAGTAATTGCCTTTTGGAATTCTTTACTTATAACAGGTTCCACATTGCGAGTATCAGTTGATTGGTCATAGTTATTGTTTATGCAACCGTCGTTATCTTGTAAATCGTTGTCCGGTGTTCCTATCCAGTTTATACACGCATTAGAACTTATTAGACCACTTTTGATAGCACGGTCCGGTAAGTTCCTGCTACTATTATTATGGGTTTGTTGTAGCGTATATCCACCGTGCTGATTTTTTATTTTCGAATCAGTTACCGTTGGCATTTTATAACTCAGACAGTTTTCATTGTCAGCTGCAAAATTATGCACCTGTACATTATTTAGAAATTTTACTTTTCTCGAAATCCTGCTGCTTTTACCAGTTGACTGAAGGGTAGATGCTGCTTCCGGATTTGTTTTCAAACCTGATAATGTAGGCATTTCATTTCTTCCATCATCTTTACAGCTACTAACAGAGTTATACATTTGCACACGATTACTGTCGTCAAATTTTATTTTTCTATTCAGATTGTTGTTTGAAATAATTTCATTGCTTCCCACGCGACTGTTCAAGGAGCAAGTTCGATCGTTACTATTGCGGACATCATTTGTCTGATTATGAACTAGAATTCCGGTAAAATTTCTTTCTGCTTTCGCACCGATTACTTCTAGTATTCTAGTTTTACTAACAAAATTAACCTAAAAAGAAAGTCCATATAAAAATAAACATTTAATATAAAACTTTTAATACTGCTTATAAAAACACAATTTCATACAAGGCTTTATAAGTCATAATACCGGACAGAACCATTCTTCTTCCAACGTCAAATTAATGCCGTATGTTTTACGAACCAATGCGCGCAGTTAATGTTTTGGTATGCAAAATAAATTGATAAAATCTTAGTTGCCAAACATTTTAAACAAGTTGATGTAATCAAAATTTTTTTATATTTTACATTCGGCTTTTGTTATCAATTATTTCAATTTACAAAAACGACCTTACTGTAAACCACTACTTTATATGCGCACTCCTTTAATTTACTTTACTTTATTTTCATGGAATACTTTTATTTGAGTTTTAACAAGTATCATCTAAGAAGTTTTTCATATTTTATTTATTTCCATACATGCGTATATATATTTATTGTTATATGTTTATTTTTACGCACCACTACTCGCGCAACTATGCGCATCTGCGGTATTATAGAAATAAATTAAATTGAAATTAAATACTTATTCGTTGCTGCCGATTGCTTTTTATTTATTTATTTATACTAAATCATAATGCAGAATAAAAAAGTCTACTCATAAATATCACTCGTATTTATTTACGAAAAAGAAGATGTCACTTAAATTTATTTTCAATCTATAAACTGTTCTTCATGATTTATTTACTGAACAGTTTTGAATTCCGAAACAAATGTAGAGTTATGTTTATTTAAATGATTGTTACATTATATCCTATAAATTTATTCAAAATAAACAGGGGTAAATGTATTTGATACTGTATGTGAATTATATATGTTTAAATTGCTATTAGGGCTATAAACTTTGAAATTAAATTTTTCGCTCCTTAGATTTAATCACAATTCATTCATCGCAATCCGTTCGGTGAAGTCATGTATTCCCGCGTTTATTTCATTGCTCATTTTGTGCATGTATTACTTATTATTTTTTATTTCTTTATTTTTTAATTCTAAAAAATTACTTGCTATCAAATTCGGGTATTATTTATCTATTAAATCGTGTTTTTTCTTTTTTTTTTCTGTACGCATTTGCAAGAAAAAAATTAATTCAGATAGACCTTTTAATAGGACCGGCACCCGCAATAGATTTCTTCCGCTATGGGCAGAAATGGAAGAAGAAGCGGCCAATGAAGTAATTGTGGATTAAGGAGCCAACATTTCATATACCTTCAATTATCATCCTTCAGCTGGATATAGCGACTTTGTACAAGCTGTGCTCTGAGCAACAAATTGAAAGACTACACCATTAAAAAGATATAAATTAAATTAAAATTGTATTACAAGTCCACTGAAGATTTCGAGAAGGCGTTTTTTCATGCTTGGAATCGGAGGCGATAAGCTTTACAAGGCACTGTTGTTTGGACTTGACAATATTATTAAACCTGCGGTTCTACTGACACAAGTAACTAGCATAGGACCCAAATCTTAAGTGTGAAATACATCATAAGGAAACATAAGTACAACAAAGATATTGCAATTTTAGTCGTTAAAGAAAACTACCTCGGTCAAAGAGCTCAACGGGTATCACTCTGTCATATCACGGATTGTTGTAAAATGGGACTATCAAAGAAATGATCGGTGATTACCTAATGTTATAATTGCCAGATGTTTGGACATGGCTCCATGCATTGTCAGGGTCAAAACTTTTTGTGCTAAATGCGCGGGACCGCACAAAACATCCTATTGCAATTGGATTTAATAAAATTTGCTGGATGTAACGGAGAGCATAAAGCTACGGATAAAAATTGCTCTAATAGGCTAAAATATGAGAATCTTAGAGGTCACGCAATCAGTACTAGAAGGCGGCTAACTATGACTATGAAGTACGGTTATGAAAGCAATTTTTCCAACTCATTGAGGAAAAATTCAGCCAAATCCAACGCCTTGGTGCCTATGAGAAATATGTCCATGAGCGGTTCGGCAGCCACTTTCGCTGGTATAGTAACAACCCACGAATGAAAAGATCCCTATAAATTCGAGTGAAGAATTATTTTCATTCGAAGAATTAAAAGCATTAACTTTCGAATTGATTTCTGGTTTACGCGATTGCAAAACTAAAAAAGAGCAATTTAATGTTATTACAATGTAGTTTACAAAGTCCTCCTGTAATGGATGGCATGATAAAAATAGCTACTTGGAACGCAAGAGGCATTCAAAATAAATCAACTGAATTTTTCCAATTTCCAATAGAACAAAACATTCGCATTCGTCTTTTAACCGAAACATTTGTTAATTGTTGCATAAAAAACCGTAACTTCTTCATCTACCGAAATGATCGACTGAAATCACGAAGCGGAGCAGTAACAGTGATAGTCAAACGAAATCCTAAACATAAGTTGCTACCTGTACTAAACCTTAACTTTACTGAGAATATTGAAATCCAGATTGATACTCCCTCGGGCGATAAAATAAACATATATTCCTGCTACTCCTCCGGAGGCACTGCTCAATAAAATCAAAATCGAAGGAATCTATTCTCCGATGACATAAACAGGTTAAATTTCATCAATGGCAAAACGATATTTGACGGCGATTATTCATCATGGGGATGCTTCAGGGACAATCTCCACAATAAACTTCGCAATGCGAATATTAGCATATTATATCCTGACGAGCATAGTTATATCCCAGTATATTGACGAGGAAGCCCTTCTACCCTAGATGATACGTCTTCATCACAAACACCCCAAAGGTAGTATCATCTATTGAAATTTTCAATGGTCTGAGTTCCGATCACCTGCCAATGATTATCATTCTCCAAGGTTCAGTCGTCGGCACCAATTTTATGACGTACGATTTTAGCAAAGGCAATTGGTTCTGCTTTAAGAAAAATCTAAACGAAGAAATAGAAAGGAACCCGATCGTTCCGCCTTTGGAACACGGACAGCAAATTGACGAATACGAGCATATCATTTACATTCATCAATCAAATCAAGTACGACATAGACTGCAGCGTTCTGGAAAAAAAACATATTTTTGACAAGGAAAATTAAATTCCCAACACACACCGGTAGGTTAATTAAGATCCGAAACAGGCACAAACGACACTGGCTTCGTTACCGAAACCTAACAGACTACGAGCAATTAAGATCTTTAAATTCTTGGATAGAACAGGAAGTTGCCAAATTTAAGAATAAGTCATGGAATCGCCTATTATTCTCATTTAACAAAAACTCTAACCATATGTGAAACCTTTCTGGAAAGAAATGTAACACTATTCCTATACTTAACGAGAGCTTCATCAACACTAAGGAAAAATACCGACTACATGCTGCGGAATTCGCTGCTAATCACTCTTTGTTCATAAACCTTAGTAGTGATCTTGAAACAATAAACGAAGTGACCAATGCGGTAAATAACCTACATGATATTATCAAAAATGGCCGGCAGGTTTTAACTTCTGAAATCTCTAACATAATAAAGGGTCTTAAACGAAAAAAAGCTCTGGAAATCGATGGAATAAATAACAGCTGCCGCAAAGCTCTACCCTCCAAAGGGATAACATGTATGATGCTAATAGTTAAGTCTGCCTTCGTCATTCATATTTTCCTAGGGTATGGAAAAACGCAAAAGTTATATCTATCAAAAAAACAGGAAAACTCTCCGAATCGTCGGACTTCTTCCAGCAATGAGCAAGATTCTTGAAAAAATAATACTAGAAGAAATAGTGTCCATACTAGACTTTTAAAAATATGTTACCTCCCCAACAGTACGGATTCAGACGAGAAGACGATACAATTCGGCCGCTCATGAGGATAAAAAAGATCGTAACAAGTAACTTTACATCGCGCGTATCTACTGGAATGGTGATATTGGATATTAAGGCAGCATTCGACTCGGTTTGGCATGGTGGACTTATCTACACGATGATAGAAAAAGGTTTCACTTCTTACATCACCAATATTTAATTCGGAATTTCCTCAGCAACAGATCCTTCAAAGTATATATACATATATATATATAGGGCAATGCAAATCAAAGAGAACGTTTACAGGTGACCTTGAATGCCCTCAAGGATTCTGCTTATCACCAAAACTCTACAATATTTTCACAGCTGATATTCCCTTGTGTGACGATTGCGTGACATCAATTTTCGCCAACGGCACAGCCATACTCATGCCAGACAAACTTACAACTAACATCACCCAAAATCCACAGTCAGCCGTAGACCAAATCCAGACTTATTTCACTAAATGGAAAATATATATCAACCCCGAGAATATTCAAGTGATCTACTTCACTAGAAACAGAAAAAACTGCTATATCCCATAAAACTCACCAAACTTCAGAGATAATATTGTGCACTAGAAACCCGAAGTAGGATATCTTGGAGTTATTTTAGACCTCAAGCTTAAGTTTCATAAATACATCGAACACATACTAGGTAAAGTTTGATGTCCAGAACTTAACGACTAATTTTCAAGGCAATCTACATCCCCACCATACACTATGCCACCACCATATGGGAAACCAGTGTAAGATGTCGCATTAAAAAAATCTAAGTTGCACAAAATAAAATGCTTAGACTAATTTTGGGCCTGCCCCTGCCAACAATGGAACTACATAACATCGCAAATTTTGAAATGGCTCATGATAAAATTAACAGATTAACTAACCGATTCTTCCACAGATAACTAAAGTCAGATTTTCCACACATCAGGGGGGAGCTCGGAAACCCTAACGGAGGCTGATTCTCACTCGAAATGACGTCAATCCTATATCGTACATAAGTGTCTTATACAGGTTTATTTCCGTTTAATTAATTTTTCTTCTAATTCCACTGTTTTCAGAACGTTATATAGAACTTGTAATTTAAAATAAAGTAGCAAAGTATAATAGATTATTCATCTAAGCTTTTAACTATATTAGACTGTAAATATTTAAAAATTGTAAATAAATAATAATAATAATAATAAAAAAAAAAATCATAATTTCCTTCCCATATGGATCCAGTTTGATTTTATAAGTACACCTGTGAAATGATATGAATCTGTTAAGGTCGAAAACAAATATTTTAAATTTAGTAGTTGGATACATATATAATATATACAAAAAAAAAATTGTTTCGGAATATAAGTTGGAAAAACAACTGCATTTCCGAAGCAAGGAGAAAGTAGCTTTTCAACTTCCATGTGATTTGATAAATCACTATTTCAATATTCATTATTTTAAAGTGAAAGCCCTTGCAAATATTTCATAATCAAATCTAACGAGATCTTATCCAATATACGAACTATATTAAAACAAAAAAAAAATTCTTAACACAGCGAAAATTCACTGTCACAATTATTTATGCGAGATCTTCTTGTTTCTACCAGTGCCATCTTGTAGAAAATACAAATAAACTTTTTTATCCCTAAATTCTTGAAACTAACAGCAACATCATTTGAATACTTCTACAACAGCTCCATCTGCTGAGTACTGAAAACGAGGTAATTGTTCTATACCTTGATTAGTTAACATCATCAGTTCAGAACAGATTTTCTAAAGAAAATGTACTATCTCGTCGTTTTTACATTCTCACGTCACAATTAAATTCGAGCATTGCCGATTTTAAACAGGGAACAATATTATTCTAGATTTTCTGATTCAAAATAAGTTTAGTTCAAACTTAAATTATAGTACTACACATGTAGCAAAAAAAATTCAACAGACAAATTTTGAAAGATCTAGAAATAGCTGAAGTAATTAAGAAAACCTAACTTCTTTCCTACCTTAAAAAAAAAAGTATTCTACCGATTTCAATAATGCAGCCTTCTTCAGCAAGTACTATTGAAAGAAATTTTAAAAATTTACATCTTCTTAAAATTTCATTAAGATGAAAATTAAGACCGATAATCGTTAAAATGGATTAAGTTCAATGCGTGAACATAAAAAAAAAATTAAAAAGTGAGATGAAATTGCAGCTTAAGTGGCCGGGCGTCTTTGAATAACTTCAAAGAAACATCTAAGTAAGCTATTTGATTAGTAAATACATTGCTTATTAAGTTTTATAATGTGTTTGGCAAAAAGTTATGAATTAGATATTAGCATTATAAAAATTGTTGCAAAATATTAATACCAATCTCATTAACTCATTTGGCCACAGGAACACCATTATTAATGTCTTGTAGCTAATAAAACAAAAAGCTGATAATGAATTTTTTTATATCTTTATACAGGCCAGAAAAATACCATTATAATATAATATGTAATTGAAAATAATAATACGAAACCCATTCATTCATCTCCATATTAAATATTTCAAATTTTGATATTCTCCGCTCCGAATGATTTGAACAGGAACATGAAATATCTAAATTATGTTCATCGAAGTTATTATTACCTTCCCTATGTAACCTAGGAAGAAAATAAAATTTAATAAACGCTTGTTCATAACACAGTACAGTCGCGATCAAATGTTTAAATTTATAAAAAGCCGATATTAAGTAACTACAGTGTATAATATAATTATTGTTAATATATTACGTTTATTAAAAGTTTGTAAATCAATGATGGGCAGTATGTAGTTAGAGTAGCATATAGGAAAATGTAAAGGTGGAGGTCGAACATGTCTGGTATTATATCTCTCTCTTTTCTCTCTTCTGTTTAATATTTCATTGTAGCCGTTATTTAGCAACATTTTGATTAATTCTAAAATTACAAAATATCGGAAATTGCTAGTGGTTTATTATAATTTTAAATTTTGTTTATTTTTACATATTATTATTGTGTGTATATATATATATATATATATATATATATATATTCAGGCCCGCCACATAAACTTGGAGGGCCCAGGGCAAAAATATGATTGGGGCCCTCTTAAAATTAAAAAAAATATTAAATATTTTTCAAAACCCACTAACCCAATACTTCTGCAAAAATAAATAAATAATAATATTAATGAAAAAAATTAAGATAAAAATAAAATACTCCCATCAATCCTGGTTTGGAGTTACTCCATGGCTAGACTGTTTTGTTTTCCGTGCTAGTTATTTCGTTCAGTTGATTCAAAATCAAGTACATCTAGGTTTGTTATGGAAGGCAGCGGTTATAACGATAATTGGAGAAACTTGTGCGAAAAAGTTCCAAGCCACGAAAGTAACTCCCAGCAACACATAAATAATTATCTTTTGTAGAAAGATCGAAAGAATAATTGTGTAACTGCATCTCAGGTAAAAGAGCTCTTGAACACCGTATTAATCGGGAGGAAAAAGAAACATGGCGAAAAATTTCATGTAGCTTGATCGATGTTACACTTTTCTTAGCTGAGAATAATTTACCTGTTCGAGGCGAAAAATGTACTGTTGAACACGAAAATTGTGGTTTACCAACGGTAAAATTTATATTAGTAAATATGATTCTGATTTAAAAGTTCACTTGGATTCTGCGCCAGAAAGTGGTTTCTGACTAAAAACGTAGGGATAAGGGGGTTTTAACTTTGTACGTTTTTGGGGCCCCTTTCCATCTAGGTCCCGGGGCAATTTGTCCCAGTTGTCCCCCCTTGTGACGAGCCTGTATATATTACTATTATCTAATAGGAAAAGAAAAAATTATAAAATGAAATCCAGACGTCGAAAATGTATTATTTAAAAACATTTTATATTTTTATCAAATATTAATTTTTACTGTCAAAAGTTTTGTCGATAACAAATTTGGCCATTATTAACAATGCCCGTCTATTCTCCTGGAGGGGGGGGGGGTTGCAGCCCCGTATCCTCCCTCCCCTGCCCTAATGGTGTTGATATAAATTTACCAAACTCTTTCTATACTTTTTTCTATTTACGAATACAAATTTCACTTTAAATCAAAGTTTTCTGCTATAGTTATGTAAGTTTTGAAAACAACAGCTGAAACAGAAAGTGCTAATTTGTTTTGTTTTTTGTTTTTTTTTAAATTAGAATCCTTCCTTATACTGTCGTGTATGTGGTAACACACATAACAAATAAACTTTCATAATTTCTAATTAACACAACATTTTTACTTTTTATTTCTTACCATCACCCGGTATAATGAAAAAACATAGTCTTATTGACTTACTAACCATTGCCGTGTAACATTTAAATTTCTATGGTTTCTTGATTTTTCTTTTCATTCTTCATAATCAGGGCTTGAAAAGCCGAATGAAAATTTGATCTATTTGACAATGCTGTACGCTTATTTCATTAATGATAGTCTAGAAGAAGTAGGCACTTCAGCCAATGAATTTGAGAAATAAACGTACATCTTTGTCAAATAGATTAAATTTTCATTCGGCTTTTCAAACCCTGTTCATAATACCAATGAAATCTCTTCTGGTATCTCCATTTTTGAATTTTTGTTCTATTCCACCACTAAATCTCAATCTTTTTTTAATACACCATTTGTCCCATTCTCTTGAGCTGAATTACTTTATATTAATATATCGTCCATTTTCTTTATATTATTTTCCAGTGTACTTTTCATTTTTCCTGGAAGTTTAAGCTACAATTTTCTCAACTCCTTTCTGTAACTGCTCTTTTAAGTTAGTTAAAATGTTGCTTAATTTCTCTACCATTTATTTTAACCATATGCAAAGGGGTGAACCCAAACTCTTTGGAGTGTAAATCATCTATGCGAATTAGCAAACTGGTTTTCATCCTAAATGAAAGCTGCATTAACTAACATGCAGTCATCAATAACTTTTCATAATATTTTTCATGCCACTTTTTCTTTACTAATCGCATCACAAAACTACCTCAATGTGTCCGGTATTCCGTTATTTATAGTTTGAAAACCATTAACACTCGAGGTATGACGCATAATTTTTGAAAATGTAGCTTTCATTTAAGATAAGATGAAAACCAGTTTGCCAGCTTGCAGTGATGACTCATGCGAAGAGTTTGAGTTCTTTTTAATCACCTCTTGTATATGATTTTTGATAACCTTTTAATAATTTTTTCCCTCTTCCATAATTTTTGATTTGTCGAGTTAGTAGTCCACTGTATCCAAAATTCTTCTTCTACTTCAAAAGTTTATGTTACTTTAAAATTTTTTAGACTACAATTAATAAGTTGTAGTTTTAACATAAATAGTTTTGTTTACAGTGTGAACCTTAACATTAATTTAGCTGGCGTTTTAAAGGTTACCAAAGTTGATGTATTTTTATAATTAAATAAAAAGTTCCGAATTATTTGTTATCTGTTCTTTCTATTTGATAACTGTATTTTTTTAAAGATAGTTTTAACAGTTCTTATCGCCCTTTCTTCAGAACCATTTAATGACGGTTTATATAATAGAGAAAACATTAGTTCTATGCCATATTCTTCACCAAATTGTTTTGTTTACATTTTGGTGATGCGAGTGACCGTCCACTATTAGTAACTATTTTTTCTGGTATGCCAAAGATTACTAAAAATTTTTGGACTTTTGCTATTGTTTTATTTGCATTATTGTTTTGCATAATTTCTTTTTTAAACTATTTTCTATGAACACCAAATATTATTAGCAGTGTTTAGACTTTAACTTAGAAAAATCAATGTGAATTCTTTGAAATCATCTATCTGTATTTGCCTATGATACGAAATTCTGTCAATTTGAATTCTTCTTGACAGTTACTGCATTTTTAAACAATTTTTTCTAATCATTATTGATTTTGTATTACCATACAAAGGATTCGGTTAAAAATTTCAATCCTAAAGTCTCTAAAGATGTCTTTCACATAATAAATCTAAAACTTTTTGTTGTAAAAGTAATCGAATAGGAATTCTGCTTAGAGTACACATGCATTTTCTATCAATATTTTTTCTTTAATTTTGAAGTAGTATCTCAATTTTTCATTTTGTGATGTATCTATTTTCTCTGACCAACAGTAGTATGCATAATCTTTCATTTGACTTAATGATGGATCTTTATTTGTAAATCTTTCTAAATCCTTAACATTTAATATTGTTGGAAAACGTTCTATAATTCAAAAAATATCCATTTTAAATTCAGTGCCATCTTGAACAGGTAATCTTGAAAATATGTCCACTAATATTAATTTTTTTCTATGAACATATTTAATACCATAATCAAATCCATTTAAAATATAGGTCCATCTTTGTCATTTTGCATTTATTGTTTTAGGTATTTTTTTTTTTTTTTTGAATTGAATATGTATATTTGATTTACGATCTGTTTCAATGATAAATTATCTACCATGTAGATATTTATAAAAAGTTTTTACATCAAACATGATTACTTCTTACTACAACTGACACGTTTTCTTTTCTTGCGCATTTAATGTTTTTCATGCAAATGATATAGGTTCAACCTTTAATGCCTTTTTTAGCATCATAGAAGGCCAAAATTTTGTCTTTGACAACATATTTTTTACCTTTTCAGAATTTATTGGACATTCATTCATTTCCATCTTACATTTTTTTAAACAGCTTATAAAATGGACTCACTGCATCATCAGGTATAAATTTAATCCATTTTCTACATTTGCTGGTTGTTTCATGTTTTTAATCACTACATATACATATCGATTTTTTTTGATTGATGAATAACTTTTTCATCCAAATTAAACCCTAAAAATGCAGCTTTGAATCTGTTTCTTTCTTTTTTTTACCTTATGCACTGTTTTGCCTGTAATTAAAATATCATCTATGTAATATATGCAAAATAGTTCACACTTTTCAATATATTGTGTATTCTTTTATGTTTAAACAGTCCTAAAGTAGTTTTAACAGTTAATATCTTCTGTGATTCTGCTGCTATTGTCAGTCAATGAAATGCATTACATAAATTTATTAATGTAATTAGTAAATCTTCCATAATTGATAAATTGTGATGCTCGTCATCAATATTTGAATTGAATGTAACACTAAAATTGTCACAAAGTCTAATATCTTTTCATTTCTTTTGGACTATCCAATTACTTTTATTAACTGGTTCCAATATGTCTTTTTTAACTAATGAATACCTTTCCTTTAACCGCCTCAGTCTGGACATTTGGAATTGGCCCACAGCAACAAAATTTTGGTTTTGTATTATCTTTTAATATTATATCTACTCTTCAATTTTTTATAGCTAAGTTAGAATTTAGTTTATAATTATCCTTAAAACAATCCATCAATTGAATTATTAAATCTATATCTATAATATTCTTAAAGACCAATTTCATAATTTCACTGTTTAGATCTGCTTTACTTAACTTCAATTCTATACTTCTATTCCGGTTGATAATGTACTCATCCGAATTCGTAAATTAATTAATCCGTCTAAACGACTGATAATTTCAAATGTTTCGCCTCATATTCCTCATACGATTATTGATAAAGCTCTATCAACGGCTAATTTGAAATAAACCTTGCCAATAACCTTCATGAAAGCCGGCCTAAATGACAATGAATATAAACACATCGAAAGCTTTAGACGTCAAGTGTACATACAACCTGCCAATGATGATTCTGACAATCTCCCTGAATCATTAAACATCAACTATCAGAATGAGACATTTAGGGTCTTTCTATCAACCGACGATCGGTTGTGCAGTATTTGCAAAACAAGAGACCATTCAAACAATAAATGTCCAGAAAAGGAAGAGGAGGAAACGGAAGAGTTGCTGCTTACTGAAAATGAATCCGATATTAGTACCAGCTCCCGAAAAGGTAGTTTAACAACAGAAGGCGTCACCTACTCGGATATTAACGTACCTAATGACTCAGAGCAAACATCAACAGATCAAGGCGCATCCGATGACCAAATTTTAACCAAATTAACTCAAGTCTCGGCTTCTTCTGAAACTCTACCGAATCAAACCAATTCAATACCGTCTAATCCCAAGGGATTCAAACATAATCTATCGGATAATTCTTCGAATTCGAACTCAAGTGGTCAGAATAGTACTAAAGCCCAACCGCAAAAAAAGAAGAAAGTGACGAACTAAAGAAATTAAAAACCAATCTACTACAGGCGAAACAATGCATGGAAAATCATCAAAAAACTCTTAAAGACAGTATATCTTTGGACAAAATAGCGGCATTAATACAGTACAACAATAAGTTTTCGTCTGCTAAAGAATTGTTTAATAAACTGAACATCCCGCTTAACTCGGCCGATACGGTATCTATTCAACTGAAATCGGTCTACCCCGTTATTAATGATCACTCTACTAAAATAAGAATTACTAAATTGACCAACAAAGTAAATGAAGGGTTAGTTATAAAGAATGACGGTGATGGATAATTTCATGCTTCAATGGAATATCAACGGTTTGCAAAATAATTTATCAGAACTACAACTAATTGTACTTAAACAACTAACTATAATATGTCTACAAGAAACACACCTTCGACCTATGTAGTCCTTGTTGCTGAAAAACTTCCAATCATTCCGGTATGACCATATCACAGGGTTACACGCCTCAGGAGGTGTGGCAACTTTCATTCATGAATCAGTACTAATTGTAAAGGAACTACGGATAAATACCGTAATTCAGAATATAACGGTTCTGGTTCAGTTCAGTAAAGCAACTCCCTTCCGTCAACTAACTATTTGCAACATTTATCTGCCCCCGGATGCGGAACCGTCATACCAAGAAATAAACATGCTAGTATTTCAGCTGCCGAAACCACTTGTCTTCGTCGGAGATATGAATGCACACAGCCCGCTCTGGGGATCTTGTAAAATTAACAGGAAAGGGAAAATATTCGAAAAGTTGCTAAATGAAAATATACACGTATCGGCGCTAAATAATAAACAGCTAACAAGATTTGACTCATTTAAAGGCACTCTAACGGCCATAGATTTAACACTGTCATCGAAAGAGATCTTTCTGAAATGTAGGTGGTCAACTCACCCGGACTTATGCCATAGCGACCATTTTACAATTTTCCTTCAAATACATAGGGGAAATATGGAAGTCATGGCCAACAAACCACAGCGTTGGATAACGGAAAAAGCAGATTGGAGTAAGTACCAAGACCTGTGTAGATTACCCTTCAGTACCAATCTGGATGATATAGACGGAGCGGTTGATATTTTCAATAATCATATAATCGGAGCCGCAGGGAAATCTATTCTGAAATCATCGCCGGTAGTGAAATTGCGCAATGTTCCCTAGTGGAATCACAACATAAAAATAGCTATTAAAACCTGTAACAGAGCGCTGAAGACATTTCGAGCCACCAGGCGAAATTCGGACTTAATCAATTTTTGCCAATGCCGCGCTCAAGTACGTCTAATCATCAGACAAAGTAAAAAGAAAAGCTGGCAGGAATTTATTTCCGAAACTAATGAGAACTCCAGTATCCATCAGATCTGCGGAAAAATCAGCATCTTAAATAGAGCTAAAATATTTCCGTCTACTATAACATTGAAAGAGTCATCAGGGCTCACTCAAAAGCCGGAAGAGGTAGTTAATATCTTCGGAAAATTTTTTGCTGAAGTGTCGTCAAACGGAAATTATGACAAGCGATTCCTGTCTTATAAAATAAAAAAAGAGCGGAACCCATTGCTAATTGAGTCGGATAACCACGATGATTATAATACGCTATTCACAGAAAAGGAACTGAATGAGGCGATTAGTAAATTAGATAAAAACTCTGCACCGGGTCCCGATGGAATTTTGCCTCTATTCCTCAAAAATTTGCCTCTATTCCTCAAAAATTTGCCTCTATTCCTCAAAAATTTGCCTACAGAAATGGTAAATCACCTACTAAATACCTTTAATAAAATCTGGACGATTAACTGTTACCCCCGGCTGTGGAGTAAGGCTCTGTAATTATTCCCATTCTGAAACCGAACAAAGAGCGTACTGATCCATCGGCTTATAGGCCAATCTCGCTTACCTGTGCTACAAGCAAGCTAATGGGAAAACCAGTGGTGCGTTGATTATTATGGCACTTAGAAAAAAAGGAACTCATTCCTGAAAATCAAACGGGTTTCCGGAAGTATGAAAGTACCCTCACTCAACTGTACAATCTGAATCAGAAAATACTAAGCGCTTTTGAGGATAACCAATACCCTGTATCAGTATTTTTTGATATCCAAAAAGCGTATGATACGGCGTGGAGATACAAAATTATCCAATTACTCATAAAGATGGGAGTGAAGGGCCGACTAGTCCAATTTACCAATAATAACTTTCTCTCAAACCGTACGATCAAAGTCTGAATAGGAAGTAAACTTTCATGTGATTTTATTATGGAAAACGGTGTACCACAATGCAGCGTATTAAGTGTGTACTGCTTTTTGATTTTAATAAATACTATTATTGAATATATTCCATCACCCATTTCAACCAGACTGTTTTGGGATGATGTAAACATTACTCTCCGGACGGCAGACCTCCTTTACGCCCAAAGTCTGTTGCAGAAATGCCTGGATAAGCTTCAGGAGTGGAGCATGATAACGGGGCTACAGTTCTCTCCGGTTACTTGTCCCATTCTGGGAATTTGCGACTTTTCTTTTTAAATTTTTAGTTTTTAAGTTAGTATTTTTTGCGTTGTATGTTTAGCTTAATTCACATGTGGATTTTTTGATTACTGGTTTCTTTGTACTTTCCGCTTAGTACTTATTTGTATCCTTTTGGAATTTTACTTTTCAGGCCCATATTTTCCACTTTGTTAGTTAAGTTTATTTCCCGTGTCGGTTTTTTGATTATTTTACATTTTGGGTCTGTTGTTTGCTCATCCTACTTTGGGAATTTTCGGCGGTTTGTTTATTATAAAATTTGCTGTCAAGTCCGTTTTTTTCCCTTTGTCTGTTTTATTTCTTGTGTCGTTTTTCTCTCTCCTTTGTACCGCGTCTTTTTGATTACTTATCCCCTTTTAGGAATTACAGGAATTTTTTATTTTTATAAGTTTTACTATTCAAGTTCGTACTTTTTGTTCTGTTAGTTTAGTTTATTTCGGATGATTATACGTGTAATCTTTCCGAAACGTTAAATATAAAAATTTTAATTTTTATACATAACGTCCAGCCTAAGTTGTTTTCCCAATAGATATTTTTATCAAAAAAAGTAGACAGTTTGCATTTTAATATTTGTTTTTACCCAGAATAATTATTTTTTTCAAATTTATTCTTTTTACAGTTTAAATGTATTTATTTTTAGAAGTAGAAAACTTTTTATAGATAATAATTTCTTATAACATTCATAGTAATTAACATTTTGAATAAAAAAATTATGTTTTGTACGTTTCCCTGTTTCAATTGTTAATATTTATTTTTACAAAAAACCAATAATATCTGGTATGTTAATTTCTTTTTTAAAATTAAATTAATTTTTAACGAAACTGAATTGAATAAAAACTCTAATCAATTCTTGACCTTTAAAATCTTCTCGCCCTTGTTAGGTTTTTATTTTTCTTTGAAATTGTAACTTATAAATACACCGCTATTAAAAATTTTAATTTATTTGATAAGCGTAAAACTTCGTATTTTAAATGAAGGTTACAAATTATTTATTCGAATAACTGCTACCACCAAGGTAAATTAAATTCAAGTAAAGAGCATGTTTAAAAATATCATTATATCACTATATTATATAAAAGATAAAACATAAATAAGAAATAAAATATTGGACGTGGATAGACAAACCAGGTTTAACCTAGTTACGAATAATCTATGTGATGAATACAAGTGTTCTTTTATATGCTCTATTATTTTCTTAATGACACGCAACCATATTTTTTTTTTAAGATTATTTTTTTCTATTAACAAGTTTCCGTTCCATTTATATAATTCCATATTAGAAAAAAAAAAAAAAAAATCCATATTACTATTTTTTATCGAATACACACATTTTTTTCGTCGTTAAATTTTTAGTTTGTTTCCTTATTTTGTATTTTCATTTGCAATATTAAATTTTTATACCAATATTTGAAGTATTAAACATCGATTATTTGTATTTTTAATGTAGAAAAAAATTGTCCTGTATCTTACTAAAAAGTAAACGATTTCTTAGTTTTAATGAAATAATACTGTATTCTCAAATTATATATGTTTTCCAAGTTATGTTTTATCGGTTGCTTCTTTTCTATTTAAATTTTATTAGCGATGTGATAATATTATTAAGAGCAAAAAGTACATTTAAATACGACCTAATAATGATATAAAAAAAGTTCAGAATTGATAAAGTTTTATAGTTTCTCATCGCACACCAAGGCAAAAAAACATGATTGTAAATAACTTACTTTAACGGAATTGAATCCGGGTTTTTTCATTAACTTTACCAACCATAAGGATCAAAATTGGAATCTCCAGAAAAAAAAAGAAGTAAATAACCTAAAAATTATATTTTTTAGGAAAATAACATGTTCGCTAAAAAAAAAAAAAAAGCGTACCGTACTTAATAATTTTGCGCATTATTTATTTATACTTCAATAAAGCAATTAACAAATTCATTTGACGCGACTGTAATGTTTATAAATAGACAACCATAAAATACCTAACTTAAAAAATGTAACATTAGACTAACCAAATTAATCGTTATTTTAATAATTAAATCACTAATCAATATAAAAATGATTCATTACAAATAACAAAAATATTAAATGAACCTTACATTATTATTAGCAAATTGCTGTGCGGTCATGTATTATAAAATTAATGTAATTTACGGATTATTCGCACAATGTTAACAATTAAATAAGTCAGTAAATCCGCCGTCTGTAAGCTATACTAAACACACTAAATAAAATGTCCATTCGCGTTACCCCTAAATTTGATGCTTATAATTAAATCTTGGGTTTTCATTGGCTAATTTGTTAGACCATTGGTTATTACGCGCCATATGATTTGTGTATTTTTGCTTTTGTTTACATTTGTGATTGTTTCATTTATTTATGTTTTCTTTTATTTTTTTAATTCTTTAAATTAAGGATCAAATATGATCTTATTTTTAAGATACCAAAATTAGCTAAAATCGAAATAAACAGTGCAACGTGTAAAACACGGATTCGTATAAACACTACTCGTAGATTGAAAATTAAAAAAAAAAAAAATGCTTTTTATAATACTTAAATTTTTAGCGATATATCAGGTTTGATAATTGTGCCTAAAAAAGTAAAATAAATGTGAGACCTTTAACGTACGTAAATGTGTAGATCAAAATTTTACTTGATATTGTTAAATTACACCAAAAGTTACTTAAAAGTTTACACAATTTATAACGTTAAAAGTACAGTCTACTTTTATATTCGAACGTGTGAAATACATTAAATTTTTTTTCATAAATATAATTTTGTTAAAAGCGTATAAAAGTCTTAATTTAAAAAAGAAGGTTAAACAATGTGTGCGTAAAACGTAATTATATTAAAAATGTATAATACTTCTAATTAAATTAAACCAAAATTGTCACTATTGATAATATTTTACATAAATAAAAAGAGACTTTAATTATGAAGTGAAATATGCTAAAAATGTTTTTCTTTCTTACCTCAAACGATTTTCTCTTATCGAATTTTTATTTTTTTCAATTATCCGAAATTTTTGATTTTTGTTTTCTCGGTTCGGTGGCCACTTTGTTTTATTTTTATGACGACGATATAATATTTAATATGGTTAAAAAGTTAAATTTTATTAATTCAAACGATCTCGCTTTGCATTTATTTAGCTTTTCGTTTAATTTTCTTGGATTTTTAATAAATAACTGCTATATATACTGGTATAAATATATTTTTTTGAGGTGGCGTCGTCCCCGCATTTTTTCTTTGGGGGACGACTGCCCTTGTTTCCGCACCGCTCGCTTGGTACACCACTGATTTTAGTGTATTTACGCTTATCAAAAATTGTTTTTTTAATTATCAATGAAAAACGTTTTTATATTCGGAAAAAATAAAAGTACTTCTTTTCATTAACGTCAGTTAGTAATTTTTCACTATGGTGAAGAGGGAAGGTCACTGAAATTAACTAAAAATAAGATTGCGAGTATTAAAAGAGGTTTTTAATTTGAAAATAGGGTTCAATCATTTCAGCTGAACAAGGATCAGCGATTTTAATAAAACAGGATAATCAAATTATTATGAGATGCATTAAAAAGAATATTAGTACGCTAAAAATTACTACCGCATCAATGAAATCATTTAAGAAAAATTTGAACAGGCAACAGTGCAACGAATAATTAATAAACACGGTTTTAGTTCAAAAGTCGCTCGATAAAAGTCATTTATAAATGACATGAGCCGAAAAAAATGTTTAAACCGTTCAGTTTAGTATAAACTAGTGTTATTTTTACCGATGGAAACAAATTTAATATTTTTAGTGGTGATGTGCAGCAAAGAGTTTAGAAAAAACCTGATACCAACGCGTATGACAAAAATAACATACATAGGTCGATTAAAATGGTGTGATGATCACTTTATAATTTGCTGACTTAAGGCAATTTATGCAGTTGAAAAACTAGTCTTTATCGATGAAAAAATTAATTTTAATAATTACACCAAAATGTCGAACCATAAACGTTTTTATTCGTTTTATCAAGATGGTGAATCAAAACATGAGACACATAATACATGACTGCGGTTACTGTATAACTGCCCAAAAATGCTTGAAACGCTATCGTAAAGCCCTGATGTTAATGCCTGAGGAATATGTTTGAATCGTTTAGACCAGGGTTTCTCAAAGTGGGGTACGCGAACCCCTAGGGGTTCGCCATTCGACGGTAGGGGGTTCGCGACAAGATTTATGTAATGGGGACTGGATGACTGGCAGGCGCGTGGGGTACACATTTTGGCACGCCCGCGACTGAACTCGCATGGCATGGTACAAGCACGGCGCGCGGCGTGCTTTCCACGCTCAGTGTGTGCTCAGTGCTAATTTGTTTTAGTTCTAGTTACTTGCGCGCATTTTGCTTGACATCAAAATAAAAACAAAAACATTTGCAATCGTTTTGTGCGTCTAGTAATAATTTTGTTCGAATAACTATTATTTTCAGAAAATATATTCAATACCGAAAATGAATGAGTGGTTAAAAACGGGGTCATTACGTATAAGATGTCCAAACAATTCAACGTTATCATCCAGCTCGCAACCTGTACAAAGTACGTCTACTCAAATTGCATTTACTTCTGCTGAAAGTTTAGTTTCAAACGAAAATTCTGAGAAATCGAGAGAACCAGAAAAAAAAGTCATACCATCGGCAAAAAAAAAGGAAATATGACGAAGACTATCTGAAAATTGGAATTACGTGCAACGAAGAATCTCAATACCCAGAACCACAGTGTGTAATATGTTCAGAAGTTCTGCAAATAGCTCGATAAAGCCATCATTGCTGCGAAGACATTTGGAAACAAAACATCCGCAATACGTACGTAAACCTTTAGATTTTTTTGTTCAAAAAAAGAAAGAGTTAGCTTCTTCAAAAAAGACCATGAAAACCACCTTGGCTACTAACTCTGAATATTTACGTGCATCTTTCCTTGTGGCACATAAAATCGCAAAGACCGGAAAGTCATACAATACTGCTGAAGAATTGATTTTACTAGTTGCTAAAGATATTGTCAGTTGTATATTGGGAGACACATTTTCGAAATTGCTGGATAAAATATCTCTTTCGAATGATACAATTGAACGTTGCATTCACGACATGGCACACAATATTGAAAATCAACTCGCACAACGATTACAAAATAATTATGCGATTCAAGTTGATGAATCAACAGATATCAGTGGATTGCCGAATTTACTTGGGTTTGTTAGATAATTTTTGAAGAAGATTTTCTATTTTGCAAGACCTTGGAGTCTACGACAAAAGGAGAAGATATTTTTAACACCATCAATGCTTTTTTTAAAGAACATGGCATAAGTGGGACAAAGTGTGTTGGTATATCGACAGATAGTGCAAAGGCCATGACAGGAAGGATATCTGGACTAATAACCAGGATTAAAAATTTCGCTCCTGAGGTCAAAAGTATGCATTGAGCATTGCACAGAGAAGCATTGATGAGCAAGAAAAGGCCTGATTTAAAAACAGCACTTTTAGAGGTCGTAAAAATAATAAATTTGTTACCTTTTATTGAAATAAAAAAACCTTATTTTCTTCAACAGCCAATTTTATTATTTTCTTGGGAGGGGAATGTTAGGGGTTCGCCGTCATCTGGAAACTTTAACAGGGGTACGTGTAGCCATTAGTTTGAGAAATCCTGGTTTAGACCAACAAAAAATTCGGAGGGCCATAACTAAAAAAAAAATTCGAGAATGGACCAAATATTAATGCAGAATGTACAAAAAAGGCTTTGCCTAGGAGGTTAGAAGCAATAGTTAAAAATAAAGGTCGGCAAATTAAATATTAAAATCTGTTTATGTTTATTTTATTTATTTTTTATTACATATGAATATTAAAGTAACGTTGTTCTTTTATTTAATTATTTTGGTTTAATTTTATTCGAAATGTTATTTTTTAATAAAATATGTTTCTGTTTTTGTTGTTTTTTTAAACCGCTGCGGAGATGCACCAGAAACTGGTTATCCATATTATTAACGATTGCATCAAATGGAAATATCTGTTCAGAGGCATAAATTGTTTTCCGCTAAATAGCGAAAAAGCTTTGCACATTGTACAGCAGCTGGTTTAAATCCTCTCATTCAGTAACTCAAAAAGAGGTGGAATGGAAGGTGAATCTTTTGATAGGAGCAACGCAGGGAGGTAAAACGGAGTAAATCTAAAACTTAGATTAAAGATCTTAGGGTACTCTGACAAAAGATAGGAGATGATAATAGGAACTCCACATCTGTCGTAGTCGATGGAAGAATACGTAAGATTTGAATGGCCGATGTGAAGACAGCACACGTTCTGGCATATTAAATTTCTTGCGATGTTTATCGTTTTGTTTTGTTTACTCATCAATTTAGGCATGTTGAGACTTTATCCTATTATTACGGAATTTACATTATCACCATTATTAAATTTTGTTAAATTATATTTTCTTGGCGGCAACATTATATTGTTCGTACTGTTACTGTTTTCTTTTTTTGCTTCCTATTTGTTTACTATTACGGCGTTGTTGATTAGGCACACTGTAATGTTTTTGATTGTTGATGTCTTGTAAAACTGATATAGTCTTAAAAAGTTTTGTTTTTTTTTTTTGTTTTTTTTTATTAAATGGGCACGTCAGCGCAGGACATTTACCCAACACAAAAGATTAAAAGAATAGAAGGACATATGGAGCGAAAAGTTATATCAAGAAACGATTAGAGACAGAGGAAATGAAGGCGGCTAACAAGGGAACAACAGAAGGAGATGGAAAAGTGAGAATATAGAGGGCACTGTAAGGAGTAGAGAGGCCAAGGCTAAGCAAATTGGAATAAAGGATCGCGCGTTCTGTAGAAATAAAGGAACATTCAAATAGTACGTGGTTTGCATCACACGTGCCATTTAAGGTAGGAGGATGAAAGGGACACAAAGGAGATTGAACCAGAGCAAAGCGGAAACGAGAAACCGGGAGCAGACTGTGATTAAAACGAAGGCGAACTATGGAAGAAATGACAGAACGGCTGATACTAGGAAAGTTATTAAACCAAGGAGAAACGGATGGAGAAGGCTGTAAAGCAAGGTAAAAGGAATCAGGGTTGGAGAAAAAGGACGGATAGAGATCAGTCCAAAAGTCACGGTGAGAACGAAAGGAGAGAGAGTAAAGACTTTGGGAAGGAAATCTGCCTATGAAACGACCATTTACTGCGGCCGAGCAAGCTAACGAGTCAGCAAGATCGTTACCAGCTATACCACAGTGGCCAGGAATCCAAAGCAGGTCAATATGGATAGAGCGGGAGGCTAATAAATTGAAAATCAAGGAGCGAATATAAAGAATAATAGGACAGGAAGAGGGTTCAGGAAGGGGAGACGCGATAGCTACTAAAACACTCTTCGAGTCGGAGCATAGAAGGAAATTAACTAAATTGGAAGTTGAAGATATAAAAAGGATTTGTTGAAGTTATTTCGATTCCGCAATGTACTGGAATAATGATTATATGTGCGCGTTTCTTTTGCGAGTGAGATTGTGGTCTACGAAAATTTTGCGCGGAAGTGTGTAATCAGCTAGATTTGCGAAAAAGTATCTTGGCTTAAGTCCAGTTTGATAAAAATTTCTTTTTGTATTTCCATAAAATTATTTTTCCGATTGTGGTGATGTTTGGGGGTCTTTGGGCACAAACAGAGAATGTCTTTGTTTTTTTTTGTATTTCCTTTTTCTTTCTTGTCTTATTTGTTCTTATTCATGTTTCTCTATTCTAGTGTTTCTCTATTCTAGTGTTTCGATTAACACTTCGTGGGTATCTGAGCTTGCCCAGTTTGGAAATGTTGATTCCACACCATTGCATGGGGCGGCTGCTGTTTTTTTTTTTAGGGGCTTGTCAACCAGGGACCTCCACCCAGAAACGACAGGAAGAAGAGCCAACTAATTAAAATTTAATTCGATCGGAAATAGCTGAAATAAAGGATTCAATGGCAGGAACAACAGACTGGGAGGAAAAGGACAGGATGTGGGAAGTATAATAACAAGCAAGAAGCCTTAACTCTAAGAGGAGTAAATAAAGAGAAGAACGTTACGCAGGAAGAGCAGAATACCCAAAGAAAATATGATTAATATCACAGAAAACTGCTTCATTAGGATGTAGAGAACAATAAGGACAGGAAACAAAAGAGAGACGATAGTGGAAAGAGAGCAATAAAGTGTGATTAAAGCGTAGGCGAATAATAGAGATAACAACAGATGCGGAGGAGAAGAGAACTCTGGGAACCGAGGATTAGAAGGAAGGTTAGGTTAAATTGAGAGGTAGAAGGCACGATTATTAATAAAGAAGGAAGGGTACATATCCAGCCAAAATTTAAAGTGAAATTTCTTATTTAAGGATAATAAATTAGTACTTGGGATAGAATTCTGTGCAAAAGGGAAAGAATAAAGTTCGTCAGTAAGCGGGGAGATTCGGAAAAAGATGAACGACTATTAAGGGAAAGGTGAGGTTAGAAGAGCGCTCAAAGAATGGCGATTTGAAATCTTTGGCCAATTTCCAAATATAGGGAAGAGGAGTGGTTCTGGGGAAGGAAGAATAAAAATTCTCCCAAAAGGACTTCTTCGCGGCTTTCAGTATGTACCAAGCTCTTACATTAGCTCGTTTATGAGCAAGACAATTCTCGGTAGTAGAATTGGAGCGGAAGTTTCAAAAAGTAACTCGACTGAATCTAAAAGCTATACTGCATTCCTCATTCCACCAGCGTGAATGAGCAACAGCACCACGCTTAGGGGTAAAGGGGGGATGAGAAGGAGAGAACAAAGGAAACGCAGACGTAATAGTTTAAAAAAAAGAATTGTAAGATGATATGAGATCAGAGGAAAGATGATTATTAGGAAGCAAAGATTCAACAATAGAACGAAACAGAGTCTAGTTTGTCTTAGAAAAATTCCATCGGGGGTAATAGAGGGATCTGAAGAAAGTAGGAGAAGGGAAAATAAAGGGAGTTAATAAAATGGGAACTGATTGCTACCAACGCTACCCGAAAGAATCTTCCAGTTATAGTTGAGGCCAGCCCTGTGGAGATCAATTTCCTTAATACTATTAATTCTCTATTTTCTTTTCATTTTCTTCTTTATACTGGACGAATCGAAGGGTCCTCATGTCGTTAGAGCATCTTTCCTATACTCCGCCCACAACTACTTTGACAGTTATAGACTTCCTCCAACCTGCTCTATTTTCTTTGCAGAATATTTTGCGATATTAAGAGCCATTTTTTACATATCCTTAGTGCGAGACAATAATACATTTTTAATCATCTCTGATGCCAAGAGTGTTTTGCAAACTATCTCATCTGTTTTTCCTTATTCTTCTTGTGATTCTATCATTCTTCATATTTGTTCGATTATCCATAACCTATTCCAAACTTACCATACTCAGATTGAGTTCCTTTGGATTCCAGGCCATGTTGTTATAGAAGGAAATGAAAGAGATGATCAGTTGTCTCGAGGTGCAGCTGTTAATGGACTCCCCATTAATAAGTTCACCGCTAATAACTTACTTGCATTGCCTGAAAAGTTCCATTATAACTCATACCCTTCCTCCTTTTCTAACCAATTTTCCTTTTATCTTTCTATTCAGCTGTAGCTGTATCTTCCAGTTAATCCTTGGTTTCATAAATTCCTCTCTTTGCAGCGCTATATTATTTCCTCTTTATGTCGGTTACGTTTCGATCAAAGCTTGCGTCCTTCATCTTGCTGTCGAGTTTCGCTCTCAGGCTCTCCTTATTGTCCGCTACATCCTCCCTCCACGAATGTGCGTGGAAGGAAGACGTAAAAAAATGGCTGACAGATTGGTGTGCAGATTAAGAAACTATCAAGGATTCATCTATTTGTACTACCATATCGATGACTCGTCTTTATTTCGTAAATTAGGTTCCTAAATTTTTCATTGCTCAGCACAGGAACTACAACAGGTGCATGTAGATGATTTTCAATAATGTAGCGGAAAAGATCTTCTTTCTTTTACATTAGTAGGAATGATTATTCTGAGTGTGACTGGTTGGTGATGTATAGGTGCTAAGTGTGTAGTCATAAGAAGTTACTGTACTAAATTAATTAAATTACTATAGTGATAAGAAATATTATTTTAGATGTATTAAAATGTTATTAGCAAACTGTAAATTTATGTCAAATAAACGATAATGAGGGTGACGGGAACTCACGAAACGGGCAAAATTGCCTTGTGAGACCCACAACTTTCTTATTTAAAAATAAAAAAAAAAAAAAAAAATCTAACCATATCCTTTTCGAATGTTTCACTCTGTCGTCTGAACGTTTCCTTCTCTACTATCAATTTCTGAGACTTAATATTCCTGCTCCCTATAGTGCTGCATCTGTTCTCTCATTTCCTTCGCTATCTGTTGTCGCCCTCCTTGTATCGTTCATTGATGCGATATCTGACCGCGTACGAATCTAAATAATTCAAATTCAGCAATACTTTTCTTTCTCGTCGAACATGGGTCTATACTCTTTGTCAGCGAGCCGCCCCAAAAATAAAAAAAAATATATATATAACTTTCTATCGCTCCTATCACTTTTGTATCAAAATTATGTTTTTCACTATTTAAAAAAAAATTGTCAAAAATGCATTTTTTCTTTCAGACAGACACCATTTTGCGAAGGAAAAAATGCGTTTTCTTTTAGACGAGGTCTATAACGACCTTACCAATAAAGAATCTTTTTTTAAATTTCATTTTAGGTGCCTAGAAGGGCTGTAATCATGTCAACCAGAAACACCCGTTTTTTTAACTGTAACTTATCAACTTATAACTTTTTTAATTTTAATTTTTTTTAAAAATTTTTTTGTATATTTTTAAAATATCAATAAATATGTTTAAAAAAAAAATGAATAGTAAAACTATTTGTTGTTTTTTTTTTGTTGAGCTTGACAAAACGCACAAAATTTACGCCTCTAGACCAGAGTAGGCTCTTAAACTTTCTTCAGATTTTCGGGTTCTAACATTTAGAGCTGCAATTTTTAATATTTCAATATTTCTATTTGGCGACCTGTTACATTGTTTTTCCTAATTCTATATACTATTAGACATACTTTCGGAATCGACTAAATTAACCATCTTGATTAGACATTTCGAGTAATAAGTTCCTCTTTTACAATTATCATTACGCATATATATAAAATTAGCACTACAAATTACGTTACGTTTTATGTCGGCCTTACACTTATTAATATTGTTAAAATTACTACCATTAATAATGCCAATAATATTACGATTATTATTTGTATTGTCTCTACTTTTGTATTTATCATCGGCCCATTTAATGATTTTAATGACGGTGTTATTCATTATTTTTGTTGTTATTTTCACTATTATTACCAATAATGTCATTATCATTATTGTTATTATCCTTATTACCATTACTATTACTAGGATTTTCGCTTTTATTAGTTCTATATTTATTATAACTTACTATACCCATTTTGGATTTGGTTATTATTTGTTTGCTTTTTCGTAACGAAAATAGTTTTTAAGTGTTCCTGAATTTTTTGAGTTTTCTTAGCTGATACATCTCATTTTGAGGGTTTCTTTCTTCAAGCGTTCTTTCGTTAATACCTGCAATCACGGGTTCTTTCTGTATAGTTTCCTTTCAGTACTTTATATCTTTTATTGATTTGGTGTGAAAAGCTTTGCCTCCTCTTTTTGCTCCGTCCAGGACTCGACCATTATTCGTTTGAATAATGTAATTGTCCTACACGTCCTTGAATTAATAGGAATTTTTCGATTTCTTTTAGTTAGGTGCTTAATGTAAACAATTTTCCATCGCGGGTCTTCTGTGAAAGCTTCAGCAGTGATTTTTCGTTTTCTTGCATTTACCATACAGTTTTTTAGTATACGGTTTACCGGATCCATTATAAATGATGGAGCCTAGTTCTGCTTATTAGAAAAATGTTTTTTCACTGCTTCTATTTTTTTTCACTTATACCACCGTTGCCACGTTTGCTATTATTGCAACTTACACTGAACCTTCGACGGTTTGATAGGGTATACTATATACGATAATGTTCTTTCTCCCGAAGTAGCTATTAAGATTATTTATTTCATTTTCAATATCTGGAATTTTCTTTTTCAGACATTTGTTTTTTTTCATTATTTCTTCGAGAAACACCAATCTGTCTTTATAAAAATTTTCTGAAAGATCTCTTTATTTTCCGTTGTTTAATAAATGTTCGAGTCTATCCTTAAACAATATGTCTCTTCCTTGTGTTAATTGTTTCTGTTATCTTTTTCGATAGTGGTCTGTTCTCCTCCGAAATTATCAAATATCTTTCCTCCTCTTCTATCAAAAGGCTAAATTTGCTGAAGGCCTTTACATCAACTAAATAGGTTTGCAATCCTCACATTCTTATTTTCTATATATAAGTCCATCATTCATTCCAAATTTGAGTACTGTTCTTTTATCTGTGGATGAGTTTCCATCGATTCTTTAAATTAGGTATAATTTAAAATTCTTGCCATCAACTCTGTTTTGGTGCTCTTAAATCTTCTCCAATTCGGCAGTTCTTTGCTGAATCTAATACGTCACCATTGTATTTTCACGGATCTTATTTGGGCAATCGCTTCGTTACTAAACGTTTTACAATCTTATTCTTTACTCTCATTCATTTCTACTACTCCATACAATGACTCTTATGTTCTCTCATTTCCTTCCTTGTCAGTTGTTCCTATTCTAGCTTCTTTTATTCATTCAATCTCGCACCAGATTGAAATTTAATATGTTATTCTCCTTTTGAACTATTACTTAGATTCCTTGGCTGATTGTGCTGTTGCTCTTCGTTGGTGTACCCATAAAAAATAAAAAAAAAATAAAATAAAAACTTCCAGAAATTGGCGTTTGGGCCCAGGAAAATACGTATCTTATCTTTTATTTTTCTTCACCTTAGTTCATTTTGGCTGTACACAATTTTCTTTAGTGGTCTCTCCTACTTTTTTCTTGAACTTCAATGATCTCTGTCATCCTCCTCCACGGTACTTATTCTGCCCTCATTTTCAAAATCCCTCCTCCAAACTGTAATTAAACAAGAATTCTAAATCGCTATCAATTCCCTACTTCTTCTCATGCAATCATTTTTACCGATGGTTCGAGGGGTCCTACTGTTGTTTCTTCCAGGTTATAAATATATGGCCAAGTTTGTTTTTTTTTAAATTTAAGAAGGGGTACTAAACCACTCTCTGCATGTAACTACCTAGGTTATCGCAGTGAGTGGACCCACGTTTAAAACAGACTCCTTAGCTCGCTAGCCTGAACGAAAGTCATAAGATTGTTCAAAGCAGTAGGGGTATTTGAGAGGATGTCTTCAATCGATGTGATCTGGCCTCGCTGTAACCCATTTAGACGTGTGCATTTCAGCAAGATATGCGAAACTGACGGGTATTCATCGGTAGAACAAAGTGGGCAGGTACTTGGCTTTGGGGCTTGTTTGAGGATATAGTCGTGGGAAAAGGACGTATGTCCCGTTCTCAGGCGATTGATTGCCGAAAACACTTTGCGTTCTGTCCCGACTGGAGGCCACCATGGCTCCGTCGTAGGCTTCAGTTCCCTGAGGAAGGTCGACTGAGACTTCCAGTCATGACTCCACTGTGCGAAGACCGTATCTGACAGGAAACCTCTCAGAGATAATGGACCAAAAGCAAATAACGGCATTGGGCACATCATGAATGACCGAGCGACCAGGTCAACCCGCTCATTTCCCGGAACCCCGGCATGACTGGGAACCCATAAAAAAATAACTCGGCATCCCCTTCGGCTCAGCTGGTATAAGATAGCCAGGACTTCTAGGACCATTGGCGATTCCGGGTGATCTGACTGCAAAGCACGTATGGACTGCAAGGAATCAGTCACCAGTAAGATTCCGAGCGGTTGGGATCTCAGTTCTAAGTATGCCTGAAGACAAAACAACACAGCATACATTTCGGCTTCCGCAATGGATACAACGTTGTTCAACCGTATGCCCTCTGCGATTCCGTCTATTTCGAAAGCGCATGCAGCTGGAGCAGCCTTGGACTCATTAGCTTTGGATCCATCAGTGTATGCTTTCGAGAACGTGGTATATTTATTAATAATATTTAGCGCCCTGTGCCCTCGCAGTGCCGGTGGGTGATTATTATCAGTGAGAGTTGTGATAGCTTCTACCTGAAAAGAAGCCCAGGGTGGGGGTAATTTTGAAAAGTCCGTTCTGGGTGTTAAGTTGGGCTTTATGTTATTTTGCAACAAGATTGCATTGATTTCAGGTAGGTTATCCTTGGGAAAGTCAGGCTCCGTAGTTACGTCGCAATGATTCTCCGCAGCCGATGAAAGCATATCGCGATAAGTGAAGAATGTTCTGTTGTAAGACGAAGGTGGTATACCAGCTAACGAACATAGGCGTTTAGCTGGAGATGTACGATGGGCGCCAAGTATCATGCGAAGAGCGGCGTTATGGATTCGGTCAAGTGTCTTTAACAAGGAACCACTCGCTGACGAGTACACTTGACTCCCATAATTAATTTTTCTGAGGACCAGTGCTCTATAAATATTTAAGAGAAACTTTGGTTGAACATTAAATTTGGGATTTGACAAGAACTTGATTACCCTTAAAGACTGAAGGGATTTAGTTTTTAAATCAGATATAAAGGGCTTCCACGTCAGGTTGGCGTCCATCAAGATGCCTAGGAAAGTTGCTGTTGTTTTATAAGGAATTGGACTATTGTTCACTTGTAGTGATGGCGGATTCTGAACAGGACGACCTCTATGGAACACTACGTATTGAGACTTCTGAGAGGAGAAATCCAGTCCATTCTTTCCTGACCATTGCTGCAATCTATTAATTGTATTTTGCAGGATAGACTGGGCCAAGGAGGGGATGTTAGATGCCACGGATATATTTAGATCATCTATATATAGGCGAGCACTTACTGGAGGCCTGATGCAGTCAACAATATCGTTTATATAGAGGATAAAAAGGGTAGCACTTAAGGCGGAACCTTGAGGTACCCCGTTCTCTATTGGAACTTTTCTCGATATCGAGGAGCCAATTCGGATTTGAATCCATCTATCGCTCAGATAGTTGTGAATGTATCGCCCCAGCTTACCGCCCACCCCGATCGCTTTTAATTTCCGAAGCAAGTGTTGCCTCGATACGCGGTCGAATGCCTTCTCCATATCGAAGAATACTGCATAAAGGTGGTGTCGACGATGAAAAGCAGATACAATTTGTCTTTGAAGGCTCAATAAATGATTAATGGTTGACTTTGATTTTCGGCCTCCAGCTTGAATTGGTGATAGGACAGCGTTTGCTTCAAGGAAATGCAGAAGTCGCCTGTTCACCATCTTTTCCATCGTTTTAGACAGGACAGACAGCAATGATATTGATCGGTAACTTTCAACTTGGAAAGGATTTTTATTCACCTTTGGGATAGGAATGACGGTCGCAACTTTCCATGCATCCGGAATAGCCCCAGCTGACCATACCTGATTATATACATTCAGTAGGAATTCCTTAACATGGCCCGGGAGATATTTCAACATGTAGGGGTGTATCGAATCTTCACCGGGTGCACTGTTCCTGGTGTGATACTTAAGTTGGAACTCTAGTTCAGCCATAGAAAAGGGGCAGTTATAAGGATCGTCAGCATTGGAATCGAAATTAATGGACTGTTGCTCATAAAGTGTTTTTTGCTGTTGGAAATTGCTGGAATACTTCAGTGCCGAGAATTCTGTGGAAAAATAATGTGCAAATGCTTCTGCAACTCTCTAGTCTCTGTTATGTGAACTCCATTGACTTTTAATGTTGGGTGCGTACGGGTACTATTGCTGTTACTAATAGTTCTGATTTTTTCCCACATTACGTGAGCATTAACTGTTTGAGGAATTGATGCTGCAAAAGAATTCCACGACTCCTGTTTTTTGCTGCGGATGAGGTCTCGGGCAGCTGCTCTACACTTCTTAAATGTGATTAGGTCCTCAACCTTTCCAGTTGACTTATATTTCCTGAGAGCTCGTTTTCGCTCTGTTATCGCTTTTTTAATGTCATCGCACCACCATGGAACTGGTCTGCTCCGCTTTCTTTGTGATACTTTTGGAATTGTTGCGTTGGCTGCCTCCGAAATCACATTTTTTACGACATTTATATTGATTTCTATTGACTCTGTTGGTTGAGGAAGAGTCGTCACTCTCTTCGAATATGCTTCCCAATCTGCTCTTTGAAAAATGAAACGCGGCATTAATCCATCAAGCTGGTTGGGTGTCACTGTACTTTTAAACTCTATTATTATAGGAAAGTGGTCGCTCGAGCATAAGTCATCCATCACCCGTAGGGAAAATTTAGGGGCCAGCATGCTTGAGCACAGGGCTAGATCTATCGTTGAGAAAGTGTGATGCGTAAAATTAAAATGGGTGGGTGAAGTTGTAGTGAGTAACACCAGGTCGCTATTAATCACAATATCGGATAATACTCGTCCATGCTGATTTGAGGACAACGAGCCCCATAATGGCGAGTGAGCATTAAAGTCTCGGAGGAGCATTGCATCACTTCCGAGCGCACTGATGAGGGAATCCATTTGGCTGCGGGTTACCTCGCTTCCAGGAGGTAGGTAGCAATTACAAATTTTTACTTCTGACGAGGAAAGAGAAGGGATGTTGACTCGTATAATTACAGCTTGAAAAGTGGTTGTAATTGGTATCTGTTGCGCTGGTAGTGACGTGTGCACTAGCGTCGCCACACCGCCACTCGCTCTCTCCCCGTTTGGATTATCATACCGGAAAATATTATAATTCTTAATGGACGTTCTGGCATCTGGCTTAAGTCTGGTTTCTTGCAGGCATACTATTAGTGGAGAAATCTCGGCTATTAGCTGTTCTAGTTCGGCCCTATTGCTTGCGAAACTTCGACAGTTCCACTGCATTATCACTCCTTTATTTGCCAAATCCATTTTTATTTATCATGAAAAAAATTTACTGTAATATTAAAGTTCTTACCGTGGGGCCGCTGAGAGTGTCTTATTTAGCAACGTTATGGTGAGGAGTCTTTATTATCTGCACGAAGTTCATCGTTATTTATCTTGTCTGGTGCGTTTTGCATTTTTGAAATTTTATTTAGTTCTTTTATTATACGAGTGCATCTATTTTCAGCGTTTGGAGCATTTAAAAATGGTTTTACCGTTGATAACATGTGTATGAGACCATCTTTGTCCTCGGTGTAATCATTGGCATAATTTATAAAATCGGGGTCTGAACATACATTTTTCATACGGCCAAGTTGATGGCTATTTTACATTCCTTAATTTCCTCTAATCGCTTTTCTTCGAATTTATTTGATTATTTCTGACTCCATGAGTGCTCTTCAGGTTATCTATTCTCCCTTTGCTATTTCTCCCGAGACTTCATTATTCTCCATTATACGTTCACTCATTCATATTCTTTCTTCTCTCCATGCATGGCCGATCTGACATTTTTGGTAATGAGGTGGCTGGTTCTTTGACTCGGATTGTTGTTTCTTCTTCTTTCTTATTGAAAAAAAAAAAAAAATCCCATCTTCTAATCTCTTCTACCGCTGTGTAAGAATTTCCATTTTAGAGACTTTAATCCGATGTTTATGCTTTCTGCTTTTCTTACAATCGCTCCTTTTATCTGTCTATTCGACCTTATCTTCCTTCTAATCCATGGTTCCCCTATTTCCTTCACTTCGACGTTGTTGTTATGTACATTATTCGCCTGCGTTTTAACCATTCTTTACTGCCTTCCTCCTGCTTTCGCTTTCCGTTGGTTTCTTCCCCACACTGTCCTCTCCATTCAAATGATAAAGTTGTTTTCGTGTTCTTTAATTGTCCATCTCTTTCAATGTACAGTTCTGTATTCCCATTTGCTTAGGCTCAGACTTCCAGCTTATTATTGTGCCCATTATATCTTGTCTTTTACTTTCCGCAAATTATTTCGGCTATTTGTTCCTTTTTATTAATGATATCTGATCGGCTCATTATAATCGGTTGATACAAAAAGTTCCCGGACTACCGCTAAAAAAAAAGAAAATGATTAGAAACGAGATTGAAACATAGTTACTTTTCAATGTACAATCCATTACGATCTACACACCGCTTCGTGCGTTCGTACAAGTTGTCAAACGCGCTATCGAAGTCTTCCGCCAGTATCGCCTTCAAACGCTCGGTCAATGCATGTTGGATGTCCTCAGTGCTGTCAAATCGAGTCCCTTTCATAGCAGTTTTCAATTTAGAGAAGAGGAAATAGTCAGCCGAAACGAAATCAGGCGAGTAAGGGGGTGGAGAAGTTCAGTGGCCTCGTGTTTCGTTAAAAATTGCTTCACGATGATCGATCGGTGCGATGGCTCATTGCCATGAAGCAATGTCCATTGTTTCAACGCGTACAGCTCGGGTCTAACCCGTCGAATGCGTTTCAAAGGTCGATGGTACTCACGTTTAGTTTATTTGCGATGAACCGACACGTCGCCCGCCGATTTTCAGCAAGTACAGCTTGCACACTAGCCACGTTTATGTTGATAGTCGTCCTTCGCGCGGATCGTCTTCCAACGAGCTCCGTCCACTTTTAAATCAGCGATACCACTCAAAACACATTTTTATGGCTTACACATTCATCCTTGTATGATTTTTTCATCAACTCGTACGTTTCTGATGCACACAAGAAACAAAATTTAATCGCGGCTCTCTGTTCCATTATCGCAAATGTGACATAGTACACAGAAGTTCACTCACAACTGGCGGTCTGCTGAGTAAACTAATACAGGTAGCGACCTGGAACTTCCGCCATCTCTTCTCACAACATTGAACTATAAGTACCATGAATCTAGTACGGATTTTATAGCGGTAGTCCGGGAACTTTCTGTACCAATCGTGTACAGCTTTTTCTCTTTTCATTTCTAATTGTTTCCAGATAAAGATCCTTGGCTGACGAGCCTAAACATAAAAAAAATAAATAAAAATAAACCCTCTCTACTTATTATTTTTATAAATGATGTTTACATTCTTCCATATTTCGTACTATTTTTTGGAAATTCCGATTTTTTCAAAATCATTTTTTTGGAGGGGGAGACTAGATAATCTACATAGATATTTTTGAATTCTATTCCTTTCAAAAAATTAAACATATACTTACCACTACGTTACCAGCGCGATAAATCGTAAGAAAAATATTTTTGCGCATAGGGAAACTGATAAAGTGAATGCCGAATTAACATACTTTTTAAGCGATATATGTTAAAAATCGATTATAGAAACAACATATATTTAAACTATATCTTCTGTTATAAAATAAAAAATATATTTATATTCAAAAAAATATTCTCTTTTCCTTAATTGCGTAAAATGTAATTATACATTTTTCTATCGAACTATACTGTAAGCTATTTCTAGACCGCGTAACTTTTAATTCTAACGATTATCTGTTGTCAAATTTGATTGAGCATCGAACCGTCTGGATTTCTTTTCAGAGTTATCGAACTGTATGTCTGAATTGTCATAGGCACTAACCGAATTCAAAGGCATACTGATCTAAAACATAATCATACAACCGGTAATGAAAATTTGACACACATATAGAAAAATAAATTTATAGATTTAAAATTACTTCCTAACCTAGTTTGTCTAAAGCGACACTTTATCGTAGAATTTTTTTGATTATCTTGTCACGTACACAGTAAGGATTATTATTTTTTCATTTTTCTAAAGCAATTCTTCCGTCATAAGTCTATTTTAATCCGTTCAGCTGTCCATAAGTGCATTTATACCGAGACCATTGTAGAAGTTTTCATAACGCGAATTTAGAGAGGCGGTGAGAATCAAGTGGATCGGATAAGAATTTAGAGAACTAAAAGGAAAATGAAAGATGATTAGCTAGTCTCAGTAAAAGAAGGTAAAGTTTACGATTAGGCGAAGCCTGCAAATAGTAGATATAAGAAAGCGCGAGAGACGAGGGAAGTCATAGTACCAAAGGTACGGAGGAGGATGGGATTGGATGCTAAAATAAAAGGATTCAGGATTAAAGAATAAAAAAGGATAAATATCGTGTCTCGCCTACGATGGAAATTCCTGGAAAGAACGTTAAGATTAAAAAAAGAAAATTTGGATAGGAATTAACCAGTCAGAACGGCAGATCGAGCTAATGAATCAACCAATTCATTGCCCTTAATGCTAACATGACTGGGAGACCATAAGAAATCGATTTGAATGAAACGAACGCTATACAATCTATTGACAAGAGAGAACGAATCAGGAGAACTATGAAATCTGAGGAATGGCGAGGAAGAGGAGAGGCAATAGACAGTAGAACACCTTTAGAATCCGAGACTATCAGAAGTTTATTGGAGCCGTTGGTGAAAGTAATGTATTGGATAGCACGAAGGATAGCTGGGGACTTTGCGGTAAATATGGAGCAGGAGGAAGGGCAGTTTATAAGATTCAAAATAGTTGATGTTTTGGAGCCATCAGTAAAGATAACAGTGTGGAAAGAAAATAAGGATCGCATGACATGGTTATTATCATGTCGGACTACATGAGCCGGCAGGTTCTCGTGAAAGGTGGAAAGAGAGTATATCTCAGGCGGATACAGAAAATAGGAGTAATTAAGCGTGAAGTAAAGGAGTTTGTTATAAGAGAAAACGAAAGGATTGAATTGATTAAGTCGTTTGGATATATGAGAAAGAATAGGGATTTTCGTAGGAAAGAAGCCCCAGTTGTGTAATATGGAAATATAAGAGTTAATGAGATTGGACGAAAAAATAGGAAGTCGCTTAATCAAGAAAGACAGCCAAAATAAGACCGACGAATATATAGAGAAACCATATCGGTTTCTGAAAGAACTACAGCAGTGGGAGACGACTTCAAAGCTCCAAGGCAGCGGCGGAGGCAAAGGTTCTGTACACGATCCAGTTTGGAAGGATCTGTGTAGGAAGCACTACCGAACAAGAAGAAACAATAATCTAACTTCGAACGGATAATAGATTTATACAGGATAATAAGAATACAAGGATCTCCCCCCTCCAACGGTATGGGGAAAGAACTTTGAGGGGGTTTAGCCTTTTAGAAATAGATTTGAATAAGTATTTTATATGTTCCTGAAAAGTAAGACGGCTATTAAGAAAGATGCCTAGGTAGCAGAAGGATGAGGCAAGAGGAATAGCACAGTTATTTACGGACAGGATTAATGAAGATGGATTATAAGAACGCAAAGTAAGAACAATACGTGAAGACTTGGCCGGAAAGATGGAAAGACAAATATTGGAAAGGGCGGCTTCTAAAGAAATCAGAGAGTCGTTTAGGTCAGCATTAGCTTCTGAAATGGACCTAGAAGTGGAATATAGAACAATATCGTCTGCGAAGTATAGGGGAGATAATTTAAGAGGAAGACGAGCTATACTGGAGATGTAAATATTACAAAGGGTAGGGCTAAGGCAGGAGCCCAGCGGTAGACCCTGAAATACTTTCCGTGAAGTAGAGTAGATAGGAGTAGATAGGTGCGTGGTTCTATTTTGAAAAAGTTTAACAATAAGTGAAGTAAACTGGGGAGGAATGTTAATGGAGAGCATCTTGTCCTGCAGCGTAGGAAGGTGTACCATATTGAATTCATTGGAGACATCAATCAAGGAGGCAATAGTATAATTTTTGTTTATGAAAGATTTCTAGATATCAGCAAGAAGAAGACTAATTGAATGCGGAGGACCCAACCTCGGACGAAAACCAAACATATTATTAGGAAGCAAGTTGTTGCGCTCTAGCCACCAAACAGGTCGCCTGTTCAGCATACTCTCGAAAAGTTTCAGGGAAATGGCTCGGAAGACGAAGGAATTCTTCTTGGGAATAGGAATGATGGATAAAGGAATTCCGGGATTCTGAGACATAACCTGAATACATAAAGGAGTTAAGGATATTGAGAAAGGTGTTGAGGGAAGAATCGGAACGGTTTTTAAGGATTAGGAAAGAGATAAAAATCAATACCAGGAGCAGAGTTGGAGGATTTGTTTAAAGAACCACGCTAATGTTAAAGGCGAAAGTTAGAAAATAAGGACCAGTAGTGTATGTCGTAGGGGTGGACAAGACTTCGTTAAAAGACGAGACATAGGACGGAACAATAGAATCAATAAACGAGACAAGTTGATCTTTAGAGAGATTGGGGCCGAATGAGCTACTGTAAATATCTTTTATCGATAGATATCTGATAGATATAGACAATATATTTTTCCGTTAGACGAAAAATAAATTTAGCCAAATGGTTTAAATGTCGAGCCAAAAAAAAAAAAAAAATCAGTTTTTTCATGCTACCATCAGTGAAACGGTAGTGTTTCTGAAAAAAATCTTACAGATTGTGGAAATTTACATTGATCAAAATCGATAGCAAAATGCATGATGTATGAATCGTTGAGGTTTTTTTTTTTTTTATAGTGTTATTGATATACCATTCAATAAAAGATGAATGCTTTCAAAATAAAAGTTTTAGAAGGAAATAAATGTCTACGGGTACACCTAAATAAATGTTTATACGTGTACTTTGGCAAGTTTAAGTTTAGTGAAATTTTATGCGATAGGAAGAATCTTTATATTTTATATTTTTACTTCATTCTTTTTTTTTAAAGAAGACTTTTTGGGCGCGTTTTAATATGAGCCTGACTTTCCCAAGGATAACCTACCTGAAATCAATGCAATCTTGTTGCAAAATAACATAAAGCCCAACTTAACACCCAGAACGGACTTTTCAAAATTACCCCCACCCTGGGCTTCTTTTCAGGTAGAAGCTATCACAACTCTCACTGATAATAATCACCCACCGGCACTGCGAGGGCACAGGGCGCTAAATATTATTAATAAATATACCACGTTCTCGAAAGCATACACTGATGGATCCAAAGCTAATGAGTCCAAGGCTGCTCCAGCTGCATGCGCTTTCGAAATAGACGGAATCGCAGAGGGCATACGGTTGAACAACGTTGTATCCATTGCGGAAGCCGAAATGTATGCTGTGTTGTTTTGTCTTCAGGCATACTTAGAACTGAGATCCCAACCGCTCGGAATCTTACTGGTGACTGATTCCTTGCAGTCCATACGTGCTTTGCAGTCAGATCACCCGGAATCGCCAATGGTCCTAGAAGTCCTGGCTATCTTATACCAGCTGAGCCGAAGGGGATGCCGAGTTATTTTTTTATGGGTTCCCAGTCATGCCGGGGTTCCGGGAAATGAGCGGGTTGACCTGGTCGCTCGGTCATTCATGATGTGCCCAATGCCGTTATTTGCTTTTGGTCCATTATCTCTGAGAGGTTTCCTGTCAGATACGGTCTTCGCACAGTGGAGTCATGACTGGAAGTCTCAGTCGACCTTCCTCAGGGAACTGAAGCCTACGACGGAGCCATGGTGGCCTCCAGTCGGGACAGAACGCAAAGTGTTTTCGGCAATCAATCGCCTGAGAACGGGACATACGTCCTTTTCCCACGACTATATCCTCAAACAAGCCCCAAAGCCAAGTACCTGCCCACTTTGTTCTACCGATGAATACCCGTCAGTTTCGCATATCTTGCTGAAATGCACACGACTAAATGGGTTACAGCGAGGCCAGATCACATCAATTGAAGACATCCTCTCAAATACCCCTACTGCTTTGAACAATCTTATGACTTTCGTTCAGGCTAGCGAGCTAAGGAGTCTGTTTTAAACGTGGGTCCACTCACTGCGATAACCTAGGTAGTTACATGCAGAGAGTGGTTTAGTACCCCTTCTTAAATTTAAAAAAAAACAAACTTGGCCATATATTTATAACCTGGAAGAAACAACAGTAGGACCCCTCGAACCATCGATAAAAATGATTGCATGAGAAGAAGTAGGGAATTGATAGCGATTTAGAATTCTTGTTTAATTACAGTTTGGAGGAGGGATTTTGAAAATGAGGGCAGAATAAGTACCGTGGAGGAGGATGACAGAGATCATTGAAGTTCAAGAAAAACGTAGGAGAGACCACTAAAGAAAATTGTGTACAGCCAAAATGAACTAAGGTGAAGAAAAATAAAAGATAAGATACGTATTTTCCTGGGCCCGTCTGTTTTAAACGTGGGTCTACTCACTGCGATAACCTAGGTAGTTACATGCAGAGAGTGGTTTAGTACCCCTTCTTAAATTTAAAAAAAAAAAGACAAAAAAAAAAATATTTTACCGAAGGGCAACGTTGTGAGTTGACGAAACGTTACTTTCACAGTTACCAAAATGTTATTTTACAAACTTATTTTAAAAAAATACGAGAGGGATGGGAACATACGAATGTCCTGGCTCGCTCTTTTTAGCTGATTGCTGCGAGTAGCTATCGCATGGTTGTTTCGACACGTACATCGCGGAAAGAGGAAAACGATAACATTAATGTATACAACAATGATGAGCAAATAAACGTATAAGTTCATGTAAAACTAAGAGAAATACGATCTCACCGAATAATCAATCATCCGCGATTTTCATTATTACCGCGTTAAATGTGAAATAAAGAAAAAAATGATTAAAACTTTCGTACAAAGTGTATTTTACTTCATAGCTCAGAAACCCTAGACCACAGATAAAAAATGCAAAGTCAGTTAGAGGCGGTTGAAGTCTGATGCTGAAGGAGAATAGAAAGAACAGCGTGGACAGAAAAAATTAGAAACGAAGAAGTATTCAAAATAATTGGCAAACATATTAAAGAAGTTCAAAGAAAGAAGATGCAAGTGGATAGATCATATTTTCAGAACGACAAATATTTGACACAAATAATTGAAAGCGCCATAGGAGGGAAAGAACGAGTGAAGACCAAGGATAGAAGTGTATTAAAAAATACGGGTAATGTTCATATGGTAACACGAAAAAAATCGCTCTATGCAGAGAATTCTAATAGAAGATGGTTCAAATTAACTGTCGCGACCCATTAAAGGATAGAGGAATTGCAGGATGATGTTCAAGAAAAAAGATATAGTGACGCGCAGGAAATGGCTGTATTAGAGAATTCTAATAGGAAACTATTCAAATAAACTGCTCAGTCTCAACAAAAGGTTGAGGAATTATGATGATGATTATATTCCAACTTCTATTATTCTAAAACGGATTTTTTAAATTTAAAAGTTGTTTTTTTTTTTGTGATTATTTATGTAAGAAATATTTGATTATTCTATTTATTTTTAAAAATTTACAATTTAAATTTTTTCAAAATTTATAACAACTGGCCCACTTTTTAAATTCGCTATTGCTATACACATATATATATATATATATATATATATATATATACAGTGGCGAGCATACAAATAGGGAAAGCGAACAAGAAAAAAAAAAAAGAATAAAAACAGTGCAGAAGAAAAATAAATGATAAATAGGTAGCCAATATTAGGTACCGATCGAGAACGAAAGATGCATTGGTAGAAAAGAAATTCCTGTACACACCAACTCACGACAGTACACAAGAAAACTGCATGAGTCATTTAAGTGCGAGCAGATAAATAGAGAAACCCCATTATTTAGCGATTAAATGCGATGCGTGATGATGCACAAGAAGTGCAGTAGAGCAGAGTTAGTAGAAACTGTGTGTGTTAATCGAAGTTCGAAACAGTGTGTTCAACAATGGAAAGAAGAAAACACATTACATCGAAACAGCGTTGCGATATCCACAGGTTACAAAACTAAGGTATAACATTATCTGCAATATCGAAACGGTTAAAAATTTCAGTGAATGCATGCCATCAAATTCTAAAGCACGTAGACCAACAGCAAAATTTTGAAAACAAGATTCGGGCCGCCAGACCGCGAAAAACCACGGACCACCGCATGATGCATCGACTCTCGCAAAAAGACAGGTTTAAAACGGCTGTTGACGTTCACGCCGAAATTATAAAGCAAGCAAAAGTGAAGATAGGTGTATACACACTGTTGTTAGACGTCGGTTGAGAGAATTTGGGTTAGCCGAACGCGTCGCACGCAAGAAATCTCTCCTCCGTTTGAAAAACATAAAAGCAAGACTAATTTTTGCCAAAGAACATCTACATTGGAGTCAAGAACAGTAGTCAAAAGTACTAGTGTCACAGACGAATCTAAATTCATTCGGTTTTTTGGTTCGGATCGGAAAACATGTCAGACATTGTCCTGGTGAGGAGTTCAGACCCAGACGTCTGATACGAGCAGTCAAAAGAGGTGGTGGCTCAATCATGGTCTGGGCTGGTATGAGCCGCGGTGGTCCAAGCCCTATTTTTCAGATCCACGGCAAAATGGATCGTTCTCAGTATGTAGACGTGTTGAAGAACCATATAATTCCATATGCTGATGAACATTTGCCCGACGACTGGATTTTCGAAATAGATAATGATCCAAAACAAACATCAAAATTGGCTAAAGCCTACTTGCGCGACAATAATGTTAATTGTATGGCGTGGCCCGCGCAATCTCCAGACTTAAATCCCATCGAGACGCTGTGGATGTTGATAAGAATGTGAAAGCGAAAAAACCGTCAAATCTGAATGAGCTGTATTGCATGTATAGAAGAGGGATGGCGAAGCAATCCGGAGGACCGATGCAGCCGGCTGATTGAGTTAATGCCGCGAAAAATGTCAGACTGTAATCGCAAACCAAGAAGGACCAACCAAACATTAAATTTGTAGCGCGATTGTTACATTTTTGTGTTATTATTTTTTTTTTTTCGACTTACCTATTTATATGCTCGTAGAAGTTTCAAGTATTTTTTTTTTTTTTTTTTTTTTTTTTTTGGGAACGCCAACCAAGGACACTGACCCATCATCCAGAAGTTACGAATAAAAGGATTAGATTTTAATATATAGAGAAATAGAAGAAATAAACTCTGCTAAAACTTGAACAACATCTGGTGAAGGAAAGGAAAGTATGTAGGAAGCACAAAAAGGAGCAGACAGTTTAAGGTGTAAGAACTTAGTGTAGAGAAAAGAGCGCTTCTGCGCAAGAAGAAAACATTCAGAAAGAATATGATCCGCATCACAAACGCAGTCCTGATTCAAGGGATGAAAAACACAAAATCGAGAAGAAACAATAGAAAAAAGGAAAAAGAGACGAAGGAAGACATTTATGGTTGAAACGAAGACACGTTATGAAGGAAATGATGAAGAGACTGAGACCAGGAAAATCGGAAAACCAAGGCCGTGATGAAGGAAGAGGCTGTATTAGTTTGTAAAAAGAATGAGGATTCGAAAAGGAGGTAATGTAGATATCCGACACCATGATTTAAGGTGCGCTTGCTTAGATGGCAGATGGATATTGTTAGTAGTAAATTGATTGATAAATTTTCCGTTAGAGGAAGCAAAGCGAGCAAACGAGTGTTGTTGCCCGCGATGCTGCTATGACTGGGAATCCAAAGAAGATAGATTTGAATGGAACGAAGGGTTAGCAATTAAGGAACGAATAGAAAGGATAATGTAGTCGCATGAAGAGAATGGAAAAGGGAAGGATATGGTTTGCAAGACGCTCATCGAGTCGGAACAGATAAGGTACTTGTTATTGTAGGAGAAAAGTGCAATAAAAAGAACTGCACAAAGTATTGCATAAGATTCTGCAGTAAAAATAGAAGAGATAGAAGGAAGCTTATAAAGTTCGTAGTGCAGAAGGGAAGAAACAAGGAAGGAGGCCTTGACGCCCTCATCGCTTTTGGAACCATCCGTAAAAAGGACAGGAGAAAAAGAAAATAAGGACCTCAAAGCCTCGCTGAACTCGCTTGAGGCGATTGGAGGGAAGCCTTTAATGTCAGAAGGAAGGGAAAATAATTTAGAAATATGTAAAAAAAAACAAGTGTTTATTTTTTTTTTGTAAACTATCAGTGCCCCACCTAAGTTCTTTTCGTGCGTTCGTTATTCTTTAGTACATATTCTACCCACTACATTAGCAAGTTTTTTTTATTCCGTACATCTCGCTCGCCACTGTATATCAAAGCTATTAATACCCTATAAGAATCAATTATTTTACAAAAACTTTATTTACTCGATCCGCTTTCGTCAGTTTTTCTACATTTTCCGCTGTTGATGTTTTTTTAAACTGCTTGTCTTCCAATCTTATCAAAAATATATACAAAATTAACATTATAAGTCGAAGAATATTTATATTAAAAAAGGTACGTGTACAACATACTTTTGAAGTTATTGTTTTATTTTAAAATAATATTGTTTACCATGCAGTGTTCCCATACGTAATAACGCTGGCTACTCGAAATTAATTTAGTAAAAATACTTACAATGTCTTTGTACATTTTAAATGCGAGGAAGATGTAAAAAACTTTCTTCGTTTAAACGAACTGAAAAAATGTAAAACTAATAACAATTTGGTCTGAATCGGTAACACACGGAATTATAAATGTGTTAATAATAAACAATATTTATCAGAGATTCAAAAAATGTTTACACGTACCTGCTGCAGTTTCCACATTGTTTCACGCATTTTTTAATAATCTTGTAATTATCATACTGTTTAAAAAAATAATATTAGTAATTATGAGCATTTGTGACATAAAAAAAATATAGAAATATTAATTTAAAAAATAATCCTGTATCTTCAAAATCAGACTCTATTTTTAAAAAAATAATAATTGAAAACAACAAATAGCTCCATCAAATTTCAATTGAAACTTTAAAAAAGCATTTCGAATTATACAAGTTTAATTAAAACAATCAGTAATACATTATACTATTTTAACAGTAGGTGAAAAATTTAATTCAGAATATATCATCACATCACTATCATCAAAATTATTGAGAATTATCATTTCTAAAATACTTGTGATATTGATTCCTAAGAGTTATAATATCTATATTTTGAAGATTAACCAATCAAAAGCCAGTATTTAGTCACATAGTTACGTCCTCTTTTCAACAGGTAACTACCAGGCTTACAGTTTTACACCAACTACATTCTTTTGTTTGTTGTATACATATTCTTCGGTACTATGAACCAGAAACGATCTACCTCAAAACAACCACTAAAGATCTGTATGATCACTTGTTTGCTCTACAGACACCTTTGCTTGAGCGCCCTCACTCACAATCAGTAAAAGCACTCGAACAATACAGGGATTAGGAGGAGGTTTTAGCTAACCAATTTAATAATTTTCTAACCCGTATCAAGATATTTGGTATACTCGGTTGTCCGACTAACGTAATCATTTTCTGATCTGACCGTAGTTGTTTGGTATGCTTTAGTAAGTATACTTTGGTGATATTTGCTATTGTCCAGTCAACATAACAATTTGCTGACTTCTACATAACTGCTGTAACTTATTTATGTAGATCAAGTGGATAATTACGAAAATCTCACGGTATAGACATTTCATGTCATATTGTTAACAGAGTGACTAAATTGTGTACACCGGGCCAAAAAAAATATAAAAAAAGAAAAAGAAAAAAAAAGTATGTGAGAGGAATATGTTTTGACATGTAGATTTTGGAGGATATTTAGTGGCGTGATCTATTTTGCTAATCTCCTATATCCTTGGAATTGTAATTACTATTCTCTTTTTTTTTTACTCTGTAATATCCTCCTACAGTTAGAGCTCTATTACATGATTACGCCATAGTTAAAAATAGGTGGCCGCATGATTGTAATATAAACTAAATAAAAAAATACAAACAAGACAACGTTCATGGTAGAAAGTGGATTTTTTAGTGCTTTTTATATAAGACAACTTACGCGTAATCTATATGGATGACTAAAAAAAAGCAGTGAGATAGGAAAAAAATATTACCTTGAATGGATTAGAACATCTCGCTATATATTAGCTATCACAAAATAAATAACACGGTGTTTAGGAAATAAATATAAATATTTTAAGAACACAGAACCATGACATTAAATGGTAGTCTTAAGAAACGGTATTAAAAGAATGCGACTAATAAAAAAAATTGATAGAAAAATAATTTTAAAAAAATAAAGAAATAAAAAATGATAAACAAAAGAAAATGGAACAGATCGTAAAGAATTTAAAATAAAAATGAATAATACGGGTAAAAAATACTAACCGGAAAACAAAAATAAATATTAACCTAATATATAGGTAACAATGAACTTTATGGAGATTCTGGTGATTTTTGATTGATTTAACAAACATCAATTGTAAAGGTTAAGTTGACACTACACATCCACAAACGATTTATAACATAAATCGTTTGTCTGCGAGACCATTCTAGGAGCTGCTATCGTAAGTGTAGGTTAAACGTGATTTATTAAGCAAGAAGTAAACTCGAAATTCCATTTTCAGGTAACTTTAAATTCACTCAACGGTGGGAAACTAATTTCTTCATTTTTTTTTTTTTCGTTTAAACAATGCGTAATTTTAAATTTGTTTTCTATGTAAAATAGTTTTTAATTAAAGTTTAAATATAAATTTAAATTAGTTATATTTACTAGATTTTCGTGTGCTTCATTAATCAGTTGAACATTTTTATCCTGAATTTCTGCTATGGTAGCTGCTTTCAACAGTAAATTCGGAACACTTTTAAAACAGGTCGCAATATCATCATCGTCGATCTATTAATAATATTAAGCGATATGTTTTTTAATTTGATTTCTTTGTAATTATAAAATGTTGCAAGAAATTTCAATTCAAAATTTAGGGCGGTTAATAAGGAAAAATCTAAAAATGTGTTTTTCTTCTTTTTGTTATCTTGAAACTAGCCCATTGGCTATCTAGAAAGACGGTATATGCAGAAATAATAGCAAAAGGGGAAAAAAAATATTAAGTAAAGGAAGAAGGAAGGAAAAAGTTCACATTAAGAGGATGAGAGAGGAAAGAAAATAGCTATAGGAACTAAGTTGAAAAGTTCTTTTTTCATAATCTACTAAACTCCCCGTTGTTTTTGAATTTATTTTGTAATATTTTATTATAATTTTGTATTTGTGTAAAATTTTTTCATTTATCCCTTGTATCAATTCTAACAAAGATGACGCTTGTTCTTGGCACTGTGTTGTGTACTACATGGTTCCCTACATACGTACAACATTATCTCCTGCCTTCTCAGCTTGTAACATTGATTCGATTTCTTTAAACATAAGCGAAGATTCTACATCCTCGTCCATGGTGTAGACAGATAGACAATTCATTTTTTTTTTTTTTTAAAAAGTAACAACAGTTTTAACACATAAAATTATTAAATTAACTACGAAAATAACGGAAAAAATAAATGAAATAAAAAATGAATAAATGATAAATGTCAACAATACGAAAATGTGCGCATTAAACAAACTGGATCTTGATGTTTTCCTCCTGCCGGGGTTTTCCTTAATGTCTTTTAGTTCCAGCCGCCAATTGATATGTTCTTTAACTGATGCGTTCTACTTTATTATGCGGTTATTCTAAGAGTGTATGTAAGTTCGGACGCCAGAGCCGTCAGAAACTACTTTAAAAAAATACTTTTAAAAAACTTAATTCTTTAGAAAAATTATAAATTTAATAACAAAATTTTTCCTGCAACATGATAGGTATCGAAATGTGTGTGCCGTAATGTCATTTTCGAGCGAGAAAAATAGTATTAAGGTATCAATTCCATCTACACCACGGTAGTGAAACGTTATTTTTCGCCGTTTTTATTCGCGAACATCATTAATGGTCGTTCTGCACCAATTTTGCACGGAATAGAGTCATCACCACACTAACACTAGAACTGCGGTTTGCACAAACTGATCTGGGTAGTCTAACCAGATGCTACCTGCGATAAAGCGGATGTACAACATTGTCCAAAAATCTGTTTCAATGCGATTTATAATTTTTCTTAATTTTAGAACTTATCATCATTATTGCCAAATATTATTCCGACAGTTCAGAATACTATTGAACGATGATGTATATATCAGTATACATACACACACATATATATATATATATATATATATATATATATTAACTTGTTCTCGAACATCCCTCAGAATAACCGGTGATTACAAACGAATCATTTAGAAAAACCTCAAATGATATGTTAACAAGCAAGTAATAAATTTCTGAATAAATATCGGAAATGATCGTCTGTGTATTACCCAAAATATTAAATTCTCAAATGAACTATAAGTTCGCCTATTTTATAACCTTCATTACCTTCGGAGAACGGGATTTTATATTTGGACGAAATTAATTCCTTTTCTTAAGTCTTGTCCATATGCAATATGTCACCTAATATTACAATTAATTTAATTCCGTACCTACTGTGCCCGTAATACATATATATACTTTTACAATATTTACAGTTCTTCCATTGTTTCATCCTTGTACTCAGTAATTTAAGTTGTATTTATATTTTTTCTCTATATTTAAATTTCAGTTGCATTGTTTTATTTTGTTATTTTTAAGAATTTTTTTTTTTATATCGTATCCCACTTTTGCATTGAATTATTCCATTGTTCGCGCAATTTCTGCGCACAGATGTGTCTTATAATAATAGTAATAATAATAAATTATTATTTAATTTGATTTGATTTGATTATTATCATTATAGTTTTCTCAGGACGGACAGATATAATTTCGAGCGATTCGACTGTAATAGAAAGTCCAGACCCTAAACTCTAGCTAAACTTATAAAAAAAATCCTAAACTGATTATGAAGAAGTTAAAAGAAACAAAAATAATTAACGAAATTATGGTTTAAATTATTTTTTATATTTTTATTGAACAGAGTTTTGTTTTATCATTTTATATGAGAAATGTCAAATGAACAAAAGGAATACGGGACACAGATCACACAAGTACAAAAATTCAAAAAAATATAATAACGAAACAATTGTGAATGAAAAATTAAACGTATTATCATAAAAAAAAGAAAAAGACTAGAGCGATTCTTTACCCGGACTAGAGTTTGGCCTAAACATGCTATCTTTAATATGCGAAAGTAAAAAAATAAAACTACGGAACAAACTTACGCGCTCGACAGAAGATTGACCGCGACTTTGATCGGACGACAAGAAAGAAAAACCTTCGCTGTCGAAAGACACATGTATACTTAGTAATTTGCATAGTTGGGCAATTGTCTAAGCCAGGGGTTCCCAATCTTTTTCGGTCCGCGGCGCACTCACAAGTTTAGTATTCTGTCTCGGCACCCAATCCTGTATATAATGTAATTTAAGTATTAAGAAGTTTTGTAGCTATATTTATGAATAAACGATGATAAGAGTGTTGGGCACCCACAGACGGGCATATGTCTCGTGGGCCCCGCAACTTATTTAGAAAAAAAAAACCCAGCTAGCTAGTCGAAATATATAGGTACAATTAAAAGAAATAGATACAATGGTACTAGCTAGGTAAATAGGTACAACAATTAAAACATCCACAATATAAGGTTGAATTTTTTTATTTATTTATAAAAATACTAAATTAAAACATAAACTATTTAAGAGGTATAAAGAATCGCCTCACGGCGCCGCTCTGTGTTTTGTAAGGCGCACATTTTGGGAACCCCTGGTCTACGTCATAGCTCTTTATGGCGAAATTTCCCATCAAACGCTCGGCTATCGAGATATCCGATTCCATTTAATCATTTACCACTCCTAAAATGAATTTATCTTAAGTTTATATACTACACTAGGAAACACCGCTATCAAATTTATTCGCAAGCCTTAATACACACTGAAATATAATTCACATTCGCTTTTATTCCTAATACAGATGTAAGTACAATAGCTTACCTTGTAGCGTTTTTGCTAGAACGTTCGGAATTTTCTAACGTGACATTGCTACAAAATTTCGCACCTTTGGTCTCAGTGCACTTATCGTTCGTTATGAAAATGTAACTTCACTTTAATTTTATTACAGAAATATCAATAACACCTGAATTATATACAACATAAACTATTTGAATTTTTCAATTTTTCCTTTTTGAATTAATTAATTAATTTTTTTTTTTTGTTTTTTTTTTTTTTTTGTAATATATTTACCTTAAAAATACCAAATCATTTAGTTCGTTACAATATATTGACACAAATATCGTCAGTAATTACAGAATCTGGATTGTATAAAATATTATTTAGCAATGACGATGATAACTGCTTAAAACAAGAGAAATTAGTAAAGACAGTTAAAAAACTTTAAAATAAAATGGTGCAATAGTACAATTTCGGGTAATGTACCTGATCCAGTTGCTCGAATTCTGCTGGGTAATATGCGATAACAGTGTACAAGTAATAGGGGCTTTGATAGGTAATTTAAACCAGAGTAGATGTTTTTGGTGCTCATAAATGTAGGCTTCTAAAAGAGAAAGAGTCGAAATGGTTTATGTATGAGTCTATTTTCTACTAATTATTTACTTACTTATGGACAACATTTAACGCACATGTCGTTCGTAAAGAGATACTTTGTTAAATAATTCAAATTTTTATCAAATTACGAGTATAAAGGAATAAATATGTTTTTTATTCAAAATATTTCTTATATAATTTTGAATCGTTTTGACTCTGACGCCCGAATACTACAGTTTTTTTGCTAAAATAAATGTGAATTGATTGAATGACGCATTTCATCATGTTTGTCTCATTTCAAAAAAGAACACTTCATCCAAAAACATCATCTCACTTTCATCGATCAATTTCAATTAAACTGGTGTCAAATGGCGACGCGAACAGGAATACGATTTATGTGATTTGTTTCCGAGATTCTAACTGTTGATTCTGCTATTAAAAATCGTATCAAGATATATTTATATCAATACCTATATATAAATATATATATATTTGAAAAAAAAAACCTACCAGTTCTCCTCTGGCAGCAGAAAATAACCTAACTAAAGGAGGAAAATAGTTTTTGGCCTACCAGTAAAAATCTTAGAAACCACTATTTGAGCGTGTAAAGAAATATAATTAATAAGTAAAGGCTAGTGACTTTGTCAGTATTAAGCAGTTGTTGAATTCTGATTCAATAATCTGCTTGCTTTCTTGCGGTGTTCACCAGGCACTGGGAGTACTTCTTTGTTGTCAGAAAATCGCAAAAACACATTCAAAAGCATATGCACGCATACAACAGCATAAACAGCCAATCAAATTAGGCGTCTAACTAATCGAGTACTTCTCTGCTTTGGCAGAACAGCCAGAACGTTATACACTGCGTATTTTTCGATCTAGGCAATATGGCTGGACTAAATCTGTCAGCCTTAATAACAGTATTTATGCTTCAATATGGTCATTCACTGCTACAGTGCCATCAGGTTGTGATAAAAAGCGCTACGCCAATAGACTGGTATTAAGTTTGAACAGTTGTTCCACTGAGCGAGCTAGCGGAGCAGCAAATAAAGAAATGTTATTGTAATGTGACACGGCTGGCTTTATGATTTACACAGCCATTTGTAATTTCCCTAAATATAAAATGAACTTCCTCTATTTTCAGTGTCTTATTATTCTATTTCTTTTCCGATTGTACTTTATTCTTTACTAGAAAGAATAAACTTAAACTGATTTAATATAACATGTAAAACAATTTAAAATTATTTGCAAGTTTGACCAAGTTAAAATTCTGAAACATTAGATTTCTGGTGAAGTCCTTCCTTTTAACTAATTTTACATAAAACAATTTAAATTACAGATTTGTTTTTTTTTCATCTAAATTTAGATATCAGCTTTCTCTTAGATAAATTTTATTTTTTATTTTTTTCAAATTCTGAAAAATAATGGATTCTTAATTTATTTTTCTTTCTATAATAATGCGTGTGATTATGTGATGAGTCAATACCATTTCAATATTTTCCAAGTGTCACAGAAAAATCGAGATTTTCTTCTAATACATACCTATAAATATATATACGTCTGCGAGTAAGTGGGTGTGTTGTAATATTCTTGATTAACAAATAATTTTTCTTACCTCATCAGAAAGCAGAGTTAATGTGCATTTCTGTTGACAAAATGTACATGTCTGTGAATTTTCTGCTGTAAAAAATGTAGGTAATATTTTTGATATTATAATTTGTAATAGATTAATGCAAAAATAAAAAAATAGAAGTTGATTTTCTTGCGAACTTTTTGTAATTTTAAATATGTAAAACCACGCACGGCTGGATTAAAGTGAGAAACATTTGAGATTAATAATTTAATGCCAAAACAAAGGGATGATTTAAAAAGTGTTAATGGTTCCTACGGTACTGATTATGATATAGTTTCGATAACTTCTCTTAATTTTCCTTCCTTTACATATTTTTTAAGTATATATTTTCATTCTTTCAAATGGATTTTGTCTTAAACAAATTGAACTCTGATTCATTCTTCTGTTGCTTTATCGCTTCCTAATATTCAACCGAACTTTGTTACTTGTTTACAACACATTTTTAAATTCCATCACGTCTGCTCTTCCATTATCCTCTTCTCCTTACCCTCCTCCGTTTTCAAATTATCGCAAAATAAACTCATTTCTTTGACAAAATAAAAAATGAAACGATCGAGGAGAATTTTCTTACTCTTAAATGCTAACGTAAGGATTAGATAAATACTGATTTCAACGTACGATTATCTTCTTTGATGGGTGCCAATGATATGATTTTATAGTTATTCGGTCAAAAAAAAGTTCTGATTATTTCTTGAGACTAATTTGAGTCTCTAATTCAGTAAGCCGCTAGTTTGAACTTTAAAGAGCAAACTTTTTTACGTAAATCATTGTAAAGAGTTGGGCTTTATCGACCCAAAAAGAAAACATACATCACGAGCACGGGCCTCCACAACTCTCGCGGCAATAGAACTCATAATAATACGTTTACACGCAAGAAAATAAAAAGAGAAAAAAATCTGAAGCGATTTTCGTGCCCCTTCAGCGGTCATTCATGGAATTCGGTTTAAATAAAATAGACTCTTTCGCACTAAGGACATTATATTTCCACGTAGTATTTTCAAACCTTACATCAACTAGTGAAAAACCAAACAGCGGATAAACATATAATTTAACAAAAAAAAAAAACAGTATAAAATTGAAAATTTAGTATGAAGTGCCAATACGAATGACACTGCACTACTAAACGATAGAACGAAATAAATCCGGCTTAAACTAAATCAATTTTCAACGTTGAACACGAAAGTTTTTTTTCCAATATCGTTTATAGCTACTGAGACTATTATAACACTACTTGGTAAGATTTCTAAATAACACGGAATAATATAATTACACGGAGTAATCGAATAATGTTTGCGACAGTGGTAGGAAAGTTAGACAGAGATGACTGCAAAGACGCGATATGGAAATTAAAGCGTTGAAGAGCAAAAGAATGGCACGCCAGAAGAAGGAGTTTAACTGAATGAGCAGGAGGACGAGAACAAAGGGAACCATTAGCGAAAGGTTCGAGGTTGAGTAAAAGAAAGTTGTGCTTTAGAGAAATATATCTGATACGAAAGCGCGTTTCTGCTAGAAAATGAGTTTTAGAAAGGTCCAAAGGGGGAAACTAGAGGTCTCAGCATAATACATGATCTGCTCAAAAAAGCAAGCTTGTTGGAAGAGCTCTCTTCCGTCAAGACCGCACATAATTGTTTAGAAACAGTGCCATTTCCATTAGCCCCTAACACAAAGCTGTTCCTGACCATGCATGTAATTTTGGATTTTGACCGAGTTAGAGTCCTTAATAAATTTTGGCTCTGATGATGCTCGAGAGATCAAAAGTTAATGATTTTAGCCAAATAATAATTTCTAATATTTGAACATCATTGAATAATAGTGCCACAAATCCTGATGCCATATCAATCAACATTTTTTTTTCTCTCCTTCTGATTTTTATGCATAATTATCACAAATTTAATATTTCTGAATAGAAATATATTATAAAAAATTACAAATCAGGTATACATTTTTTTTAACGTAATTTTTCAATAAAACTCTTCTTTTATTGATAAAATTTGTTACAAAACATCAAGAACCATTAAATAATCTAATTACTTGCGCTGTTAATAGTACTTCACTTTGCATTATTTTTTCCTTTTCATATTTTCTATTGAAGTTCCGCGACGAATCGACCAACGAAAATTGGCAAGCATTGCTTCTAACCATTTCCCATTGTAGCGCCTCTCTATGTGCAGTATGTCTTGATGAAAACTTTCACCATGTTTATCTGATACTGCTCCAAGATTTTCGGGGAAGAAATCTAAGTAAGAGTCTAAAAAGTGAATTTTAAGGGCCATGTTGCATTTCAGAGCTTTATATACAGAAAGCAGTTTTTGGATGATTCCCTGGTAGTTTTCATTTTTTTTCGTTTCCAAGAAAATTATGACACACTTTTACGAAAGCGGTTCATGCTCTTTTTTCAGCTTTATTCAACGTACTTAAAAAATTTGAGTCCTTCATAAGCTCTCGTATTTGGGGACCTACAAAGATTCTTTCTTTCAATTTCGCGTTGCTGATTCGAGGGAATTTGGTTTTGAGGTATTGAAAACCTTCACCATCTCTGTTCATGGCTTTTACAAAATTTGTCATAAGACTCAGCTTTATAAGAAGTGGTGGTTAAAAAAGTTTTTCACTCTGATTACATGCTTGACTCCAGGCATCAAAATCGCTCTTTTTGGTCAATTTTTCACTACGTAATGCTTATCTCTTGCGCGACTGTACCACTCGCATAAAAAACAACAGAATTTTATGTATCCTCCTTGCAATCCAGTTAACATTGCTACAACTGTTACATCAGCACAGATGTTCCACGTGTACTGTAAATATTGAATTTTTTCCAATAACAAATTCATATTTCCATAATTTTCTTTCATGTTTGTTGTATGTGCGAGGGGAATTGAAGGATATTTATTGCCATTGCGAAGTAATACAGCTTTTAAACTGATTTTGGACGAATCAATAAAAAATTGCCATTCCTCCGATCCCTCGGGAAAACTCATTTCTTGTAGAAGTTCTTTAGGATTATTACAAAATACCAAATCATCCTCTTTGGTAAAATAACTCATAAAATCTTCTTGTCTGTTACGAAAATATGAGACCTTCGTATTTTTATCTAACAAATTCCATTGTTGTAATCTTGATCCGAGAAGTTGAGCCCTAGATTTTGAGAGTCCTAAATCGCGAACAAAGTCATTCAAGTCAGATTGCGTGAGAGGACGAGGTTTTGTTAAGTCTGTATATAATGATGAAGAAGCAGAGGAAATACTCGATTGACTGAAGTGTTAAAACCCCATCAGCTGATATCGTTCTCTCTCTTTCTATCAGCACGAGTGTCATTTTTGTGTGTACAAATACGATCTGAACTGAATAAAACACCGTTAATGCAAAAACGACAGACAAAATATGTATAATTTTGAGCTATTAAAAAAAAAAAAACATTTTAAATAAATATATACGTGATAGCAAAAAATAGAAAGCAAATCTAGATTCAACACGTTAAACTCCTCATATTCATCATATTTTTATTTAAAGGAAGATTTCGTTGCAGACCAGTGTAATTAAAGCCTTGAAGAAATCTTCCACCAGAATTTCGGCTCTTTTTTCTCAACAGCTACGATTACGAGAGCTTTGAAATTCTCATCCTTTGAATGTCTTTCAGTTTTAAAATTTCCGTCCGTGCATTATTGTCTTTCATTGATTATAAATTATATTCTATTTGATTTTCACAAAATATTCTGCTTCATCGCTTAACTTCTGTATTCAATATGAAAGAATTAAAGCCTGTTCTTTGGAATTTTTCAACACCTCACCCCAAGTTTCTATGATTTATTTTATCCTGAAAAAAATTATCCTCCAACGGCTTCTTGTTATCCTATCTAATTTTTCCCCTTTACAAAGGTATAACTTCTTCCTCTTGAAATTTTTTTATCATTTCCAGTTCCAAAAAAAAGTTCTTATTTACATTCAATTTTTTTAATATTCCTCAAAAGAAAAATATTTAAGCGTATTAAATGAATAAAACGTGAACTTAATAAATAAATATTATCTAAAAAAAAAAAAATAAATTTGAAAGATTTATTTTCATCGGTACCAGTAAAATAAGTTGTAAAATTTTGCATAATACGTTTGTTTAGATTGACTTTAATTTTGACAGATTAGTTTTATTTTATTTATTTACTGATCCCCCCGCACCTCTAAAGAAAAGAAAAAGCACGTGCTTCAAATTGTCATTCACTTTCCCGTAATTACATGCTTGAATGAGCGACATATTTTTCTGTATTTAACAGTAATATTATTAAGTAGGAATATTATAAGTAAATTTATTATAAATCTCGCTTAATTGCCCGCCTCAGCTTTTTAATACCTTAAAACAATTTTAAAATCACCTTCATTATTTGGATGTCCCCTATTTCAATGGTCTTATAATGCAATTCTTCACTGAAAATAATTCTGTAAAATAATAGACTTAATATTTGTTTTATTTTCAAAGAATTTGTTATAATTTCGTAGTTAATTTGCAATCGAATAATTTAATGAAATACTTTTTTAATTATTACTTTTTAATAATATATTACCTAAGAAAATAAATATTTAAAAATTTATTGAATTTATGTTTGTCAACGATTTTTTCAAATGTTCCATTGATAATTAATATATTTATTTTAAACAGGTTAAAATTTACAGCAGTTTCTTTTATTTATTTCTAACACATAATAAAGAAAAAAATATTCTTAACTCGATAAATATTTACTTGAATTCAATAAGATGCGAGCAAAACCGTCACGGTAAAATTAGTGTTACCAAAAGTAAATAAAGAAATAAAAACTTCACAAACCTTGTTCGGAACACACTGCACAAAATGTGTGCCCACATGAACTGAAAACGAAAGTATTCTTGTTTGGCGATGTTGCTGCTAAAGAACACGAGTGACAGAAAAGCCAATGGTAATCTTCCATACTGAAATTGAAAGAACAAGGACAAATACATCCATACACATAAATATATTAAGTAATTAACAAATCTGACAGCTGAAAGTTCTAGAGTCACAAATGAAAATCTGTTAGCTAGTACGGCAAAGTAACTTCATTCTCAGAATGTGTGTGTAAAAGTCGAGCGTAAGTATCTAATTTTGCCCAAACTATATTACTCCATTAATATCTCTGCTTCTCCTCCCATTGTATAAGTTCAAAAACCCGATCATGACGCCCATGTACTCCATAATCATGGCATTAATAAATAATATTTTTTAAACTATAATTTTTCTGTAATACGAGTTTTGATAAATTTTTAATAAAATGACAATACAGAAAATGTATATTAACATTTATAACTCAAGTGTGAAGAAGTACGTATATAATATTCTAATATCAAAAAGTAACTCTAACAACTCCTTTTCTCACCAACTTTACGAATTTGAATATCCGAATCCTTTTTTCAAAATATAGCCTAAGTATACTATTTTTTTTTCCAAAAATTAACCTTCCGTCGCCTACTGATCGTTTCTACAAATGTCAAAATCAGTAGAGCATTATGCATGCGCATCTATGCTTGATTGTATGATAACACAATTTTAATCTCAGAACAGTGTTTAATATTAATATTTTACTCGACCTTTTTAAAACTACTTTCATGCGAAGTTATTTAATCATGAGTACAATAACGACCCCCAAATAAATTTAAATCTCATCGCTTAAAATCTGAATTCTCTCAACACGTTCTATTCTTATATTTTTATTTTCAAAATTTTTTAAAACTATTACACGAATAAGTTGTCATACATCAGAGTGCGAATAAAGGCCAAAAATAATGTGTGGAAGGGCTGAAATAATTGGAAATTACTAAAACCGTTTTGAACTCAACTCTTAGGATTCAAATTTTAAAAAAATTACCAATGAAATTTTCTGACACTGTTAAAAATATTTGGATCTCACTATTTAAGATCTACATTTGAAAAGAATTTACTAAGACTCGTTAAGGTCAGAACACAATATCCGCAACAAGCCCACGATTATACATGGCAGTGTGTTGTTCAATGAACAGTCAATAAACTGTCCAATGCTTACTGACGGAACAATCCACATATCACCATGCGCTGATACCACATCACCACCGTCCATCAGCAGTATCCTACTTGATTAGTTTTGTTTATATTGTAATAGTGACGGTGCGGTGCCCAACAAAGGTCATAATCTAGTTTGCCTGATGCGAGCTAGGAATTTGACAAGTTTTTTATCACAACAGTGGCAAACTGTTCAGGTAAGCTGCGTCACTGTCACAAATGATGATAAATTACAACGTAAGAGTAGCATCAAGACTATTTAATTTTATTTACAGTACTATTCTTAAAGCGATAAAAAAGGTGGAATTTAAGCAAAAAATCCTCCAAAACACTTTTGGCTACTGGCAAAAAATCACAGACTAAAAAAGCACGAATGTGGATATGTGTAATTTCTTAGGAATGTCATGGATACAAAACCAATACATCACTGTGTACAATTAAAAACTTGGTGCAAATATGTGTCTAAACTTTTATTTAACATTCATAATATTTTTTCTATTTTTAGTTTATTTATTTTTCTTTCTCTCATACCAACACATAATAGTTATATAACCATGCAGAGCTAACAATACATTAACGCCTTTGTCCCACTTATGCCTAATATTATATTGTTGTAAGTGTTGTTCAAAAAAGTTTACTATACATACCTGCATATATACTATATATTCTTACACACAGCGATATAATAAGTTGTGAATTTTAATTTTAATTGTAAAAATACCATATTATTAATCTTTTATTTACTTTTATTTCTTCCTTTACCAATACATTGCGCAATACGCATCTTTACATCTCGTTTTAACTAAAGTAAGTTTTTATCATATACAAATTACCAATTTCTGTTTCACTATAGATAATCCTGGGGCTAAACATTCATCAATGTAAAATGTGTAACTTAAAAATACTTTTATGTGTCACCGTCCATTTACACCAATGCAATAAACCCAAATGTTGACATACCGTTCCACTCACAATTTTTTATTTTTTATTTTCTATTTCAAAAATTTATTAGTAATCTCTTTGCAGTCACATATTAGTAACTTCCTAATTTTAGACATATGCTTGTTAATATAATGTGATAAACAATAAATATTAAGTCTTTTTGGGAGTAAACAATATATGAGTACAACTTTTTACAGGTTACGAGTTAAAAACGCCGTATATATGGAACAATATTATATATTAAAGACATTCAAAATAGAAATGCTAATAGCAGTGGCGGCCCGTCAGAAGCCCGGGGCGGCAAAGCTGAATGAGGCCCCCCGTTTAAGAAGTTGATGTAATTTTACAATCATTTTATTCAGTTCACATTTGTGTGTTTATGTTTATTTAGTTAAAATCTTGCAAGTGAAATTTAAATTCGACTTTAATAAACATACATAGAATATGGATATGGATGAGGAAAATAAAATACGAATCGATCGGCAAAAAAAACCATTAAAGTAATAGGTAGTTTTTATTTTCAGTAAGTATGTAGCTATTATAGCATATTATATGTGTTTTCGTACCTTCATTTCACTCAACTCCTCAATAACTTCAGTGAAATAAATTTCTTTTGAAATTTTTCTTTCAATTGAAAGCACGGACATTACTATATTATCTATAATGATAAGATAACCTTTAGCAAAAGGCCGAGGATAGTAAAAAAGATACAAAGTGCAATATGTAAGTGAAACTGGAACGAAAACTGTGTAGACATTAGAAAGATTAACAGTAGTAGTAATTCTATTTTGAAAATTGTAAATTACTGGTACAGGTTGTATTTATCTATTTGTACTTTATCTGTACGGGATGATATTTGTCTGGGACCTCCCAACTCCAAACCACCTCTAAGATAGGTACTAAGCATATTTTTAAAGCTTTGTTTAGGATTTGATCAAGGAAACATGAAGGCGTTTAGAGGCTCCCAGGACCAGGTGCCCGGGGCGGGCCGCCCCTTCCGACCCATGTTAGTCCGCCGCAGGCTAATAGTATTATGTATTCCAACAACTCATCAATCTACACAACTATAAAGATTTCTTCCTTTACACTATTCTCTTACAGTTCAGTTGCACAATACAATTTTATATATAATACCAACAGTGCAGCGATGTCATTCCCTACCATAGTATCATTACTATTACATCATTTATTAATTGACGCTTTAAAAAATTTTAAAATGATAAAGTAAGCCAAAGAAATCTCACCAGTCTACTTTGTTTTTATGTTCTATTTTCCCACAGATGTAAAGTATTGATACAGATTTGGTATTTATGACGCTATTTCACAATAATGTCGAGCTAGAAATTATTCTTCGGTTAAAATCAATTAATTTTTGGTCTCTCGGCATCATTACATTATTCATTGTCATCGGAGAATACCGTCCAAGACGTTTATGTGACTAAAAATGTGAATTCCGATTTTCTGTCAGACTTTTGACTTGTATAGGGTTGCAAGCTGGATGAGTGTCTTGGCGTGTGTAGTTTGTGACAGCAGGGTAGCGTCTGTCTGCAGTGTGTGCGCATAAGTTGATAATAAGGTATTGTAGTGGGTGTGTGTGATTACTCAATCAGTTGATATGTCAATAGCCTTTATCTTAGTTTAATTTTACAGTTAGTTTTAATTTTGTCCGGCGATTCGCTTGGATAATAATATATCATTCGCCAATTATTGTTCAGTTACTGTTTGCTAGTTTCGTCCATTCATTTTTCTTGCCAAAGATTTAAGCCATTCTGCTTGCCTCATGTGTATGTTTTTATTTATACTTCATGATTTTTTTGGTTTCGCAGAAGAGTGTAGAACGCACCAGATGTGCTCTACGAATTACTGAATAAAACAAAATACACGAGTTTGGTAACTAAAGCTACCGGCATTGTTTTCATTTGTTTTTCTGTGACACGAAAAATTGTAGTAAACACTCAGCCCAGGTCTGAGTGATACTCCTCTGCGAAGAGTCCCACATCTGAGCCTCAGTGGGAAAAATTACTGTTTTTACATGTGTTTGTATAAAAGAGGTAGAAAAGTCGAATGCTCGCCGATTATTGATTCATGGTTAATTTGGGTCATCTAAAAAATCCAGGAACTCCATTCAATTTTCTAGAGTTTCAGATTGGGAACCCAAAGAAAACATTGTAGGAGAAACGAGAAGTTTTAAAATTTGTGTTATTAGCTTCCAAAAGAGGAATCGTAGAATTTTTGTTATTGACGGCTGAAAAGAAACCGGAAATATGAATTCCCTTTCATTAACTCCTGGAACATAGACCCAAAAAAATAAGAGAAGGCCTCCTAAAATTCTAAATTTTTTTCACTGGCTTCCTAGAACAGGGACTTGAAATTGGTATCAGTATATATTGCTTTAACTAATCTTTTAAACATCAGAGTTGCAAAATACATCACCACACTTATATTACTAAATATTCTAATGTAATTTTAATCCTAATTATTGAGACATATTATTATTCACTTTTTATTGTTCTACATTAGCGCATAAATCATAAGTCCTCTTCACTATGGTTTTATCTCATACCTTACTATTATAATATATTGCAATATTCTCAGCAGCATAAATTAAATTCTTAGTTGTCTATAAATCTCAATCTCATTTTATTATTAGTTCTAGTCACTTTGTACCTATGAAGCAGGAAACCCCTTTTACTATTTTTCCAATTCAAAATACTGCATGCACTTTTCAGTGTGTTAGCTTATCCAGGGATTTAGAATGTAGTAGACAAAAATCAATGTTTATACCAAAATGTTGCTTTAACCCTTTTTTCAGCTGGTGTGAATACACATGTAAGTCTGTATGTAATGAAGTATTAAATTAAATAAATTACCGATGTACAGAATTGTTTTACTGTTAACTTATCTCTCAATATTCATGCATGTTGCTGTAATACTACAGAGTGAAGCAGGTTGAGTCAATTTACAAATTTTTATTAATCTGATAAAACAATATTTATGTGCACTAATGCCTGATGAGCAAAGAAATAACTACCCGACTTGCATTAATTATTGTTTTCAGTGTGTACATGTATAAATTTACATATAGAATATAATGTGCAACGACAGTGCGCATTTGCTGTATTATGAACGACGGTCTGCAAACTACTGTTCTCAATGGGCGTTATAATTATTTTCATAAATTTAAATAAAAGCGTGTTTTACAATATTTTTATATTAAATAAAAACTACTGCACCTTGCATAATAGCCAAAAAATTATATACGTTTTGTAATATTACAGCTTGAAAAAAGAAGCAACTAAAACAACATTACCTTTGTTGTCTGGTTTGACAGAAAAGACTTTTTTTTTTTGAGACATCTGGTCGATTTTTTTGTTTTAGAAACGCGGATAAAAACGTTTGATTTTTTTTTATTTAATAAGCGTAAAATTTACATCTTCGGATTTTAAAAAAGGACTTGACTTATTTAATAAATCGAAAAAACATTCCAATACTTAAATACCAATTTACTACTTCACTGAAGAAAAATAAATATTACTATTAAAATTTTTGTAATTCGTGCAAGTAATAATACCTGAATTCTTCAAAGTTGACGAAATTTAAAATTTCTTATCAGACAAAAACCATTTTTTTAATTACAATATAACTTTTCTTTTTTTTTGTCTAAGCACTTTAATGTAAACATAAATTAAAATTAATTTTAATTTTATTACACACTTCGCCATGTAGTTTTCCATGCAAACACGATCTAAGATGTTTCAATTCTAAAAATTCGATTTATACTTAATGATGAAATACCGCAATAATTATGTTAGAAGTATTTTAAAAAAATGAAAGAGGGTTGCTTTTTTTTAATGGAAAAAAAAATTAAGAAAAATATGTTTTTTAAAAACATAGCATATACTGCAAATTTAAGTCGCATTTTATCCGTTGGAACCGCTCCTGATAATGGTAATAAGTCATAATTTTATTAAAGCCGAATTTCACGAGCTATAAAAATAAAAACGCACTATTATTGCGAGTAACTAATTTTTTTAAATTCCCGACAATTTCAATTCTGCACGTCTCACTGTCAAAATAAGAATTTAATGAAAAGTGTATATTAATTTAACTGAAAGGTTTAGAAATCATAAAATTAACATTTCTTAAACTGAATTCTAAATATGTACTTACATCATTTTATTTTTATGAATCTATGTTAACTCCGAAAATTAAAGTCTATGTACAAGCTATAGCATTAATTAGATATCAAATACAAAACGTATCTGATAAGTTCTTTCATTCGCACTTTAATGGTATCCTTTCATGAAATTCTAAAACTATAAAATTAGAGTTTTCTAATATGTTTTAGAACGAGCGGTTACAAGCAGTAAAATCATTCAATTATTTCAACTCTTCACCGGCGTATCAAATATCGATGTTGTCTAGAATAAATCAGTTTATCGAAAAGTAAATTACAAGTGTTAATGTTATAGGGAAAAAAGTTAATTTTTTAAAAAGTAGGTAATTCATTTTTTTTTATCCTGTTTTTACTTTTATTTACCTTTATGTTCAAACAGGCAATGTAATTTTCCCAGTAATAAAATAAATGAATTTTAAAATAAATTCTATAGATCCGGAGAAATTTTTACTTTATCAGTATATATTAACATTGTTCTGCAAGCTATTTTATTTTCTCTTCCGATTATGTAATACTTCTCATACATTTTGTCATTTATGATCTTTTCCTATGAAGTGGTGGATTCCTTAGCCCGTTCTTCCATTTTCAGGGGTATATTCTTCAACACATTTTCAGTCCATAATATTGCTTTTCTTTCTTCAGTCGCTCATTCCAAATTATGTTCAACTTCCATTTTTTTTTTATTTTCTAATCCTGCCCCCTTTTACCTTTCTATTCAGCCATCTTTTCCTCCTCGCCCATGATTCTTTGACTTCCCTTTTCTTTAAAGCTCTAAAATCCCTGCTATTTGTCGCCTTCGTTTTTTGGAAATAAGTTGTGAGTCTCGCAGGGCAAATATACCCGTTGTGTGAGTACCAAACACTCTTATCAGCGTTTATTATAAAAACCAATTACAAAAATTTCAACCATCTTACTTATTCCCTAAATAACAATACTTATAAACCTAGCATTATATTTAAGTAAGAGTATACACATGAACATTCCGCGTAATATGTATCTGTTAACCAGTACATGCAAACAGCTTAATATTTAAAATCAAAAGAGAAAAAAAAAGAAAGAACATGATTTGAGAGAACTTGAAATCCAGGAGGGACGTAACAGAGTCAAAACCAACAAACCGTAAAAAGAAAAGAAAAAAAAATGAACCACTAAAGAGTAGGAAGATATAGGACGTAACTTGAGTCCTGGCACCATTCCTTCAACCGTTTTTGCACCTCATTTTTCCACATACTAATTTTTTTCCCCTTTAATATTTGATTAGCGATTGTACTTATTAATTTAATTGAAACTGAATTATCAGTGTTATCAATGCATAGATTTACACCGCGCGGAGATAGATGTAATATGTATTACTCTGGTTTCTTGTTAACCGAATTTGTTCCCTGGATGGTAAATTGATATTATTGACATTAAATTCTAGTAATTTATAATAGTAATAGTACACTTATCCGGAGAGCAATTTCATTGTTTTTCTTCCACACGTAATTAATGTCGATTTGCTTCCAGTAGGGAAGTATGAATTTCAGACACCTCTTTTGTATTTTACTTATTTTATTTATTTCTGTTTCCTTAGCCCCACATAATATATTTGAATTACATATAATATTCTAGACATTATTATTGAATTATAGTATATACGTAGTGTTTGATAGAGTACCTGCCTTATTTTATAGAAGGCTGGAATTTTCTGTCTTATTTTCGAGTTTAAACTTGGGATGAGTTTTTTCCAGTTCAAGGATTTATCGATATATATATACCAAGATATTTAAAGTCATTTACGTTCTCTAATGGTGGACAAAAACATAAATGGGTATTGATATTTACATGAAGCTCATGAAGGCAATCGTTATTATGAAGGACAATTCGCGGATCACGTATCTTCTTGTCTCCTTCCTGCATCATTTTCTTGGTTTTCATCGGCATCTACTCTATTTTGTTCTTTTCATCCCCCCCCCCCCTTAATATACTTTCGTTCTGATGCTGATCAAATTTAATTTGAATATGCGGTCTTCTCTGCTGAGCAATCGTCCGTCTATTCTTCTCTATTAAAATTTGATATTTCTACTCCTTTAAATGCCGTTTGTATTTTTTGATTCCTTTTTGTTTCTGTTATTTAAGTTCTTGAATTATTTTTATTTTCTGTTCTTAAACGCGTAGCAATATCAATTTATTTTATCCTCCTTTATATTTCTTGGGCTAATATCCTGGGTGACAGACCTAGTTAAAATTTAAAAAAAAATGCACTACACGTAAATTTCTGTAATTCCTTAATCATTTAAATTTCAGAAGAAACTTTATAATTTAAAGTATCTTACATGTTTTATATTTAAAAATTTAAAATAATACGAATCAAAATCATTTGTAAACGATTGTTTATTTGACTATAATGTAGGAAAATTACTAATTTTTGCTTACATTATTTTTCTTTTATAATTGCTGTTAACATTATTATCAACAGGTGTCCAGACAGGTGTCTAGTAAGAATGCCGTGACATTTAAAACGCATGCATAACATTTTACCGTTCACATTCATTCTTGTAATTTAAATACGAAATTAAAATTTTTTTCCTCATAGACAACAAATAATGTTAGCCCTCTGTAGCGGTAATATTATGCATATTTTTTAGGTGACAGTGCACATATGTTCTTTTAATATTTTCTGAATAAATTTTACATTTGTACAATCTAACGTAATTTTATTTTCCATGCGGTAATATTTAAAAGATATGCAATCACAATACTCCAGACAAAATTTCGGGAAGAATGCTGAACAGTGAGAACAATAAGCGATATAAAATTCCATAGAAAATAACGAAAACTGCAAAATTTTACGCATGCGCTTTAGGCGTAACGGCGTTCTCCCTAGACTCTTCTGAAGTTAGGTGCTCATTTATTATCATTTAACTTTTTTCAGATCCTCCGCAAATGTGGTTCATATTACCCTTTTCTAAAATGTAAACCTTGTGATTATTTGATAACATTTAAATTCGAATTTTATCAAGAAATAATTATGGTTTAACTTCTTTAGTCCAGAATACATGATAAATCTGCGTAATGTGCTATAATGTATTAATCTGTATTAATTTGTTTGGATTCTGTTACAGTCTTATAAGGCATCGCAATTTCTAGTTATGGAATTGTGCTCTTATTATATTATGTGAACGAAGTATGTGCGCTTTTATTATTTGGCTGATAGCTTTTTTTCATTTTTTCGTATTATCTGTAACTTAATTATTATTGTTACTTACATATTTTATTTCTCTTATTAATAAGTAATGACGAAACTGATTGTTAATTTTTGATCAATAATGTACTATTCTAAACTTAATGTTTATCGCAATTTTATTTTTTGTTTTCAGTTTTTTAAACATGTTCATTTTCAAGTTATGCTTTTACTGTTTTAAACGTATATTTTTGTCCTAATAGTGTGTTTACTTTATATTTTAATGTCGAAATGTAAATCAAATCATTGACAAGCATTTACTCAATGTAAGGTAGATTTATCTAGTTGGTTTATGTGTACACAGTTGTTAATATGGTAATAAAAAAAAGGAATATATTTAAGTATACGGTTTGCACGAAGTCATGATGCAATAGTTAATTCTGTAAATTCTTGAACCGTTGCTTTACTTACAGTATTTTTTATTGTTAAATAATAACTTTTCTTTCTGACAGCATTTTTGAAATTTATATTTAAAAGTATTACATATTATGATTTTTCGAAACAGAGGTAGCTTGATAAAATCATACTTTTTTACGTTTAAATTCATTTTAAATAATTTAAAATTTACACTGTAAACAATGTAAGAATGAGTGGTTATAGTTTATATTTTTATTTTTAACGGTTAAAATGAAAACCATGACTTCGTGAACTTTAAGTTATGTATATATATATATATATATACACATATATGTTCATATATACTTATTAAAGATAATTTTAGGCTGCAAAAATGAAAAATCGCCTGCGAAACAAACGGAAAAAATGCCGGGAGATATATCCTACATTTTATTATTTTCCTATGGTGTTGGACATGTTTTCAACGATCTATGTGCTTCTATGTGGTTCACATACGTTTTGATATTTTTACTGTATGTTATCGGCTTCAACGATGTTCTCGCAGGAGCCGCTTTATTAATTGGACAAGTAGCGGATGGAATCGTAACTCCAATTGTTGGAGTGTTATCGGATAAAAATTATAACTTTTGGTTATGTAATTGTGGCCGTAGAAAGTCGTGGCATTTATTGGGTAAGATTTGTTTTTTTAAATTTTCTATATGATAATTTAATATTGAAATGTATATATCTTTCTTCTCCTTCTTCGTCAGTGTGTCTTGTACATGTCTGTATATTGATAATTTACGTTCGGCGTTATATTTCTTCATTCTTGGTTCCTTAATTGTTGGAATTTCAATCAAATCGGTTTACCCTTCTTGTTCATGAGGGTGTTTTTCTGCCACACTTCTAACTACATGTACAAAATAATTTATTTTTTTGATTTTTAGTCGTTTTAATTCTCTTCCCATGTTAACTGACTATAGTATCGTCGTATTTAAAATATTTTTTATGTCCAACAAATGCGGAGAATTTGTCTGTGAAATCCAGTTTTGCACATTTTAAGACGCTTCATTGATTGCATGATGTGTGTAGTACCTTCGTTGCTGAACGTGTAATAGTTTAACATTCGTTGTTTAGTTTTTAGACTAATTGATGTATCGTTCAAATATCTCATCTTTGCATACAAATGTTGAAATATTGTTTCTGTTAAACTTCTTTTGTATTAATGTTGGGATCATATGATTTTGCTGCATTGTTTAACAGGAGTATGATTTTTTTAAAGGCTCACCATTAGAACTATTGTACGCGTATTTTATTCTTTTAATTTTGATATCGTTATAAAGATCGTTCCACAAATTTTTAGCGTACTCTTTTTTTGATATTCTGTTAATTTACCTTTTATTACTTCCACATCGTTTGTTTTTATTGTGAGCTTTTTATGATTTATTAAAGCCGTTCATATTTTAATTTGTGGAATTCTTTTTGGCTTACGTTTAACTGTATAGAAATTTTTCCCATACATTCTGATATCTGCATTTTTATATAATGTACGTTATACGCGAGAACCAGCTTTCATTTGATAACTTATTTAAGACAAAAGCTGTCGACAAATACACCTACTATTTCTAACACTGTTGTGAATTGTTCTTAAAAAAAATATAGATGGAAGTGGCTCATTAAGTTTTTCTATATTACTCATAGTAACATGCCATTTCGTAGAAAAATAGCAAATATTTATCGTAACCTCTGTTTTGAGATTTCGACTGCTGCATCGATCTCATTGAATTGAGTAAATAGATGATCTCAACGAGTATACTTCGTAAAATCCTATCGCCTACTTTGTTTTCGACATATTTTTATTGTACATTAATTCAAAATACAATATTGCAGTGTTATCATTTTTGAGCGCAATAATTTGTTGTTTTTTCTTACATCCTACAATCTTTTCAGTGAGCTTTATTCGTGATCTTTTTTATTCTATTTATTATGACGATTTCACTTCCATTTATTAATTTTCTCGGGCTATTCTTCCTAATATCCCAACAAGGATCTCTTTAAAATTTTTACGCAAATAAAACGATTCCTTTCTGGTTATTTTAATTTTGCGTGTTTCGCGTAATAATAGCTGGTTCTTAATTTTCAAATTTTCTTTTTCATTTTTTTTTTGTTTATATTTTATCTTAGTTTTTTTTAATCATCAAGTATCGATTATAAAGCGTGGCTTCTTTATTATATAGCCTTTTAAAAGTTTCTTTTAACTTCAACGCTTAGCTCTTAATCTCAATGTTCCATTTCTTAACTATCTATGTTTTTACACTTAAACTATTAACCTCCAATCTATGTATTTTCTTGATTGCTTTATTTAATTTTCTAATCAACTCTCGAACGCGACGACTTATTTTTTTCATTCTTCTTTATAATATTGAAAATTATTTAAAAATAAAAACAATTAAAAGGAAATATATATTTCTCAAAAAATTTGTTATTAATTCTTGTTCGCTTTACTCGTCAAACCCTCTAAGAGTGCTCCTCAACCTGTTCGCTTCGATAACATATACGTGTTAAACGATCATAAATATTATTTGAGTGCTCTCGCTTTACTATTGAAATATTTAATTTTTCTATGTTACGAAATAAAAATTCCAAAAAAAAAGGAAGAAATCGAGTATTCCAAAAAAAAATTATGTATAAAGAGAAATAATTATTTTTTTTCAGTGACTAGTCTGCTGGGCAAACTTAAAAGAATAAATTAATTTATTACGGAATCGCCGAAAATATTGGTTTTAGAAAAACTGAAAAGTTTAAAATAACTGTCAGAATTTCATCATTTATATTATTACATTTTTTTTTTCTTAAATTTGGGTTCGTCAATATGAATATTAGTTTAAAAACTGAGAAAAAGGTGGGAAGGAGACCCAGATGTTTTACGAGAAGAGTTATCGACAAAAATAAATCAGAAGCTTGGATAACTGAAGGAGAAAGAAACGAGTTGATAAACGAAGCATATTATAGGGAGTGGGAATAATATTTAGTAAAAATAAAAAGTAGAAAGAAATTTGTTCAGTTGAAAGTGATAGGCATTCCGTATTATGTAATCGGTGTCGCATGTAAAGTGTTTATTGGAATGAGAAATATGAAAACGGCGTGAGAGGAAAGCAGAAAAGCTATGAAAGGAACGAACTGTATCTAAAGCGCAGGCGACTTATTGCAGAGAGATTAGAGTGTAGAATAGAAGAGAAGTCAAGAAATGAGGGCTAGGGGGAAGGAAAAGTTAGACATACGAGTAAAAAGAAACCGGGTTAAGAGTTGTTTTGAAGGAGCGGCTATAGAGAAAATAGCAATATTGGTGGATGAGAATGTGGTAATAAACCTGCCAGAAGAAAAAAATAACCAAGCTAACGAGTCAACTAAGTAATTTCTTTTCATTCTGAGGTAAGATCAATTTGGATTACACAAGAAAGGAAGAGATATTGAATTACGGAACGTATAATTCGGGCCATCTAGAGCATGTTTCCGATCACTTTCAGAGCATCGGAACTAAATCAATATTTTTTCTGTTTTTCTCCCAGTTCGTCGTAGTTTCAGCACTAAAGTTCCGGGTCGCATAGTTTTAGCAGCATAAGAGAATTGTTCGAGGGAGGTTTGTAGTTCTCTGTTGGTCGTGTCCGGTATTCAGGTAATTTAATAAAAGAAAAGTAAATCGAAAATGAAGTTAGCTGCGATGAAAAAAATATAAAATAAATAATAATAATTGATAAGAATAATATGAATATGCGATAACTGATTTAGAAAAATAGAGATAAGTGTACACAATAGAGAGATAAAATTCAGCAAATACGTGAACTGTATCAAACAACGTGAAATACCTTTCTTGTTTATAGTACAATGTAAATTTTATCTATTTCTCCCACTTTGTCACTGTGAAATGAAAGTAAGGTACGAAAAGAATCAATAAAAAAATATGTTTACTAGATGAAACTAATTAATTTGTTTTTTAAAAATTTAAAATAAAGAAGTTATGTAAATTGTGAATGTTACGCAAAACTGCGTTTCATTTAATTCTTACCCTAGTGGTGGTAGCGAAATATTGGGTTTTTGACACCTTGCATTTTTTTTTTCTTTGAAGATTTTTACAGTTTTTGGTTACATTGTTACTAATGGTCAGTAATTAGCTCTGGTCAACTCCTGTTTTATGTATTTAGCTATTTAAAACGACCCAAAAGTCAGAAATATAAAAGCATTTTTTTTTTTTTTTTTTTTTTTTTTTTGATAAAAGAATGTGTATTAATTTATGCGTTGTATATTGAGGCAAATCCGTATTTTTTTGATAATTAAATTGAATTTATTTTAAAACAACTTATGAATCAATTAATTCTAATTAAATTTTCATACAGTAGTAATAATAGGTATTCGAATATTTTAAAAAGTCGAACTTATAAATTACAAGTGTAATTTAGAGCAACAGTTTTTATGTAAATTAATAATGCATTATTACTACGTATTTGCTGTTTTATTTTTTTAAAAACGCCACACCACAACCGTTTCTCTGCAAGTGCAGTATGATCAACATAGTGATTTTGAACCGATGCTGACACGTGAATAGAATGCCCACTAATTCTTCTACTTACTCCATACCTTTGCAAAAGCCACCTTGCTATAGACTGCCGGAATTCCAAAGTAGTATCCATTTCACATTATAAATTTTGGCTAAATGAGTTGCGTTATTTATCGCAATATTAATTAGCCAAAATATGATTGCTATGAACCTTTTTTTAGTTATAATATTTAATAATAAGTAAAATTTAAATCAAGCTGATCTACACCACCCGTGGATTTATTATACTGGAAAATCATGTTTGGCTGATTAATTTAAATTCGAGCCTTTTCAGCAGCTGAGTAACTGCTTCCTTTCTTCAGAAGATACATCCAATATTTTCCAGATGAATGTTGTCGTGCCAGCAGACAATACCGATTTTATTGCTATTATCCAACTTATAATCATAGTAATCCGTTACTTATACACTGGCTTACTGCTGCCACGCGGAAATTTTTTACCCGATTGTTTCTCACCATTCTAGTAATACAAATGTTATGATTTTTCATATTTATAATGAACAGTGTAATAAAGTAAAAAATTGCAAGATTGTGATAATTCGGTTTTTTCGTAGTTGTTTCTAGTTACTTTAATTTTGTAACGACGCGTTCACTTAACTCCGTTTCCGTCCCTTTGTTTCGCTCTCGATATGGATCAACCTGTAAACAGTAGCCTGTCTCGTTGCAACAACGCACAGTATAAAACCGAACCGTATTGATTTTCCTCGAATATTCTATTTATATTAATGTCCACCATAGTACGGTATCATTAATACTTATTCTTTTCTAATATCGAATGGGACATTAAATAATGGTCAAACTTTGTCCAGTTTGCCTCTTTTTGCTAAGAAGATATTGTAATATTTCTTTAAAACTATTTCGACTAAATTTGAAACTAGAACATATGAGTATATTCATTATTTTCCCAATTCATTCTGTGTTTTGGCATAGTTGCATATTTACAGAATAAGGATAACCCAATACATTTCATTAACAGAAAGTGTAAAGCCCATGTTGTTTTTTTGTTTTTTTTTGTGACGTGTATGCCATTGTTTGTTTAATAAAAGTCTTAGTAACATCAATGTTAAAAAAAATTTTGAAATACTGAAGTGGATCTGATGTGTTTTACCAACCGTCACTACAGAACGAGGAGAGCAGGTGGTTCCCAGTTTTTTTGTTATTAAAAATTAAATCCATTTTTATTTACTTTCTTGATTTAATTTTAAACTTCGTAATTCGCGGTAATGAAGCTTCCGATGCTAAAGATGTAAAAGATGGAGGTAAACTAGCCTTAGTTACACACAGATTTATCTTTATTATTCTCTGGATGGGTGAATAATTCACCAGCAGCAAACAACTGACGAGTAAAGTGGTGGTTAAAATTTACACAGTCTTTTTCTCCCGAATTACTATCTGACATTAAATCGCTACCAGGTGGGTTTACATGAATACTAAAAAGATCCAAATTTTTTCATTATCTGCCTCGCATTCATTTAAAACGTCCAAAATTTCTTTTACGGTCAATGCTTTATGAAAATTAAGGAACAAAATTGTATTTTATTAGTCCCCCTACCCGGGTTGTTTTCGATGCAACAAAATATTTACTTTTACATATTTCCTAATTTTATTTGATTAACCAACTTAAATATATTACGTGCATTGTTACACATTTAAATTTGATAAAAACATCACAAAAATTAAAATACATTAAATAAGCGGAAGGTTATTTACATTTTTCCATACAAAGGTAGTACCTTATTTAATAAAAATCACAACACAACACAGAACATACAAGTGTATTAAGATAATCGTATTCAACTACCTATATAAGAGAGCGATAGTTGCAAAATTATCTGCATTCATACCTTCTCAACATTTTTTAAATTTGTGCACCTTTTTCGGTCATTTTCGATCCAATGGGCGTATATGGGTTAACCCATAGGCTACAGATTTATAAAATAGATAAGTAACGAAAAAGAAGTTGGATTAAAAGAAAATTAATATTACAAAATAGCAGAAAATATTTTAAAACATGTATTATTTAAAGAAAACTGAAGAACTGAAAGGATTATTTTTTTATTTATTTTTTGTTCTGTTATTGAAAACAAGTTGAATGAGAACATGAATGTTCGACCAAAGATAAACGTATCATGGTTGTAATATAAATTTATTGTTAATAGTAAAGACTTAAATTTTTTTCCCTTGTTCGTTATAAATTCTCTAAAATTAAAAGTTCTAATTCATTTCAATTTTAAATATAAATATCATATATTTTCTGTCTATAATACATATTTTTAAAGTTTGAATTTTTGTTAATCGTGCATTTAATTTTAAAAGTATTATTTAATAATTTAAAGAGTGTAAACGTTGGTTAATGTTAATAAATAATACTGTATAAGTTACCTTTTTCGTTAAAAGAAAAGAGTTGTATAGCAGAGTGTATCATTTCATAATTGCCAATGTCTAAAAGATTTTTATTATCTGTTTACGTGATATTTATCGGTTTAAAAATTTAAAAAAAAAAAACAGAAAATTTCAATGTTTACAACATTATGAGCGATTATTTTTGTATCATTGAATATTTAAGAAAAGGCTGCCACTATATTTAATTTTACTTATTTCGCTTTTATAGAAATAATAATCAATCTATACAATTACATATGTATTCCAGTTGATATACTGTGTATATTAAGATAATGCGATGTTTAAATGAGCGTCCTACATTTTTCACGCAATTAAAATTGAAATCCGTGAAACTGGTTAGGTATTATGATTTACATTTTATAAAAATTAATAATTGACAAACTTATCTATTTTTATTATTTTAATACGAATTATTACAGGAACATTTTGCGTTTTGGTTAGTTTCCCTTTTATATTTTCACCATGTTACGGCTGTCAAAATATGGACCATTTTTATCAATTATGGTATTATTCGGTTTTTATAATAATATTTCAGTTTGGATGGGCATCTGTTCAGATATCTCATTTGTCTTTAGTTCCTGATCTAACTCCAAACCAACATGGACGAACTAGCTTATTAGCGATTAGGTAATGCAGAAAATTATCATAATTTAATACAAAAGCATATGTATCTGTAGCGAAAGAATAGTTGTAAACCAATTCTTAACTACGTTATTTATTCAACTTTTTAAAATATTCTTTTCATTACTACCTGACTGAATAATATTAATTGTTTCGTGCAGGTTATATAATTAATTAGTAATTTTAATTAAAAATAGTAGTAAAGTTTTATTATTTTTACATGTATACTTTATATTTTTTAATACGAAGTTTACTAAAATATTTTTAAGTTATTTTATAGAAAACTGAAACTTATTGTTATATTATAAAAATTGTTGTTATAGATACACATTTACGGTATTCTCAAATATCATTGTTTACCTAATAACTTGGTTTGTTTTTCGCTTGCAAAGCGAAGAAAGTACCGTAATTGGACCGGGCGATAAAAGAAAATTTCAGGTACATTTTTCCTATACATAATATTAATTTACAGGAAAGCTTACGGTATTTTAAAGTTACAGGATAGTTATTTCAATCGAAAAAAATAAAATATATATAAATATTTATATTTATTGGTTTTACGTTTACTATAACGAGTATAGTGGATCCTTTTAAACATTTCATGCTTAAATGGTGGATATAATTAGGAAAACACTTTACGGTAGACACCATGTTTAAAAATAAAAATTTTTAAACATAGTTTCTAGTGTAAATTGTTTTCCTAGTTAATCTTTTTATTAGATTATGTGATAATTTATTTTAACTTTATGTTTTTTTAAATTTTTATTAAATAAATGTAGTTTCTTTTTTTTTTGAGGTCGAACAAGAAGTTAACTATCTGTAATTCTACTTTTAAATGATTATGAAATTAATGATTTTTTTTTTACTTTACATTTGGGGGAAAAAAGATAAGGATAAAAAAAAACTTTGTACATAATTCTGCAACGTACATTATTAAATTTTGTACTTCTTATTAGAGCACTAAAAAACTTTATGTTTTGCAGTTATATCTACAAAGCGCATAAAACATAAAATTAATTCACTGAAAAATAAAAATATATCCTAAATGTTTCAGAAATACGTTTTAATAGTAAAGACAGTGTGTGATTTTCTCTGCCTTATCAAAAATATCATAATAGTAGAAATTACGTGTAATAGAAAGATAACTTTGGTTTTTTTGAAGTGACACTCTTAGTTCGTAAAGAACAGCTCAAATTGTATTTTTACTAGTTTATAACAATAATTAAAATTTGCATTTCATCATAATAATTACCGTTAAGATGAACGCTATTTATCCAGATTACTGGTTTTCTTTGGATTATCTTAAATTTAATTGCAGTATTTTGAAATCATTATGTAATAATATTTGTGTATAATACATTTTTGTTTAAAGTAACAAATTACGATATAGAGATTTAGTGAATTGGTAATTTTTATTTTCGTTTTTTTGGAAGTTTAATAATGTCGAATTTTTTGTCTTGTTGAAATTAATATTAAAATAAACTGACAAATTAGATTGAGAAATTCCGTATTGATTTATTAGTGGACAGTAGAGGCGCCATTAAAAGAGGTATATAAATTAATGGAAATTGGTAAATGTCAAACAGTTTTAAGTGTGTGTGGGGGGGGGGGGGGGTAATATTTTGTATTTGAAAAATAATTTAGGATTGAAATAGATACGAAATGTTTTGAAGAGGTTAACTGTGTGAAGAGATTCCTAGTGAAGCTTTGAACTGAATACCTTTTTTCCGGTTACTGCTCTTAATAAAACTGAATGATTTAGGTGGCATACCGAAGCTTAATTTTAAGTCAAATTTTATATTTTGTGTATACTAATAGTTTTGGTAAAATAAAATCGAAAAATTACATATATTACAGCACACTGACGATGTGGTGTGTTGATCGACCGTTAAATAAAAATAATCTAATTAACTTGTAAACTAACTGATGTCCAATATTCAAGAAATCGTATTAATATGTCATGTAGACTATATAAAAGTTTACATTTACCACCAATGAACAGTTGAATAAATGAACATCTTCTTGCACTTTTCCGCTGTTGCATTTGTCATAGTTTGTCATAACCTACTTCTTAAAATTATATTTGGTACGTGCTGTCGCATTTCTTAATCTGTTCAGTGTTTTCCAAAGGCTGTATTTTAACTGGTTTCCACTAAGCGATGTTTCGCTCTTCGTTCTTCGAGCCTCTTTTTTATTCTATGTCTGATGTTTTGCCGACTCCGCAGTGCCCTCTCCAGTTGCTTGACAGTTCTTAGAAAAAACTGCTTCTGAACTTTAATCACGGTTCCGCTAATTCACTGTAAACCGTTCAGGGAATACTATCAAAAATATTATACAAGTCAGAAAATCTTGCAGGAACAATTGAACTTCAGTTTTCCATTGCAAAAACTAAAGGTATATATTTGCCAGACCCAAAGTCCTCTTATGTTGAAATTAGTAATAATACAGGAAGTTCATTAAAAAAAACGTTAAATACCTTGCAGTCTACTTTGATAATAAATCGGCGTCGAACGGAAAACTAATCTTATAAAAAATAATAAATGTATACTATGAATATAACGAGTGCTTTGAAGGAAACCAAAAGGGATGGTATACGAAGACAAATATAATACCTCGGTACGATTTCAAATAGAATTTACTGGATCAATGACAACTGCAAGCAGGAAAATGAAGAATAAGCTATAATTTACACAAAATACAGTGCTAATGCATTACAATCAAATCCTAGTCACTGCATTCATGTAGAAATATTAAAGATTTCAGTCTGATGATATATATGAAATCCATTTATGGCAAATTTTATTTAATATATAAAGCTGGTTGTGTCATCGTATAAACAAATGTCTACCACAATTAAATCGGCATGTTTTGAGCGCCAAATGTTAGTCAAATATGGCTCGTTCTATTCGAAGTGACAAACTTTCAAAATTTTAATAACGGTATAGTGCACAACTATAACTTTCCATAATATAATACTAATTATTAACATATAATGAATAACCATAAAGGTAAACTACCGGAAAAACGAATTTATTAAAAATATTTTACATCAAATAAATAATAAAGTTTTACAAGAAAGTGTATAGATGGAATATTTATAAATTACGAATGTACATAGGTAGGCCCAAAATAATGATCCGTACTGTAATCCGCATCATCCGGGAAAAAAAAAAAAAAAAAAAAAAAAATCGAAAAAAATATTCAAGCGCATCATTGCGCAAAACTTTAAGTTTCCTGTATAAGCGGTGAAATTTTCAGCACGGTACTGCAAACCGGCACGCCGCCCGTAGGGACTGATTGCGTAAAGGCTTATCGATGGTACCCTGCCAACTCTTTTCGTTTTTCTCCTATTCTTGTTAAAACTGTCTCGTTAGTTATGTATAGATCCGTAATAGTCTTCGGTAACACCGCATGTCAAAGGCAGATATTTTCTTTTCACGCTTTGCACTCATTGTCCACGTATCGCAGGAATATTTCAGGATGGACTATACGTAGCATCGCATTGTATTTTTTCGTAGGTTCAGGTTCACCGTTCGATTTCCAAGCACTTTACTTAGGTTATTGAAGACACTTTTCGCCATATCGATTCGGATCTTTATATTTCCGTGATCTCTATCATCGTCGATTATCAGTGCCGCCCCGAGATATCTGAATTCATTTACATTTTCGATTGTTTGCGTTCTAATCTTTATGGGGTAACCTTCCTATCATCATTCTTTGTAAATTTCAGCACTTTTGTTTTATTTACATTGATATTCATTCCATATTTTAACGCGGCGCTGTTTATTCGGTCGATCATTCTCTGCATCCGCGATTCTGTTTTGGCGATTATCATTTTGTTGTCGGCCTACCTAATCTCGCTTATTCATTCATCACCATATTGATCTTCAATCACGTTTTTCTCGATTCGCGCTTTTCTCACCGTTTCGCCTACGTATACGTTGAACAGCCTTGATGAGAGAGACCAACCTTGCTTCACTCCTTTCTTTATGCTGCATTTATTCTTCGAGTACTCCGTTCCGATCTTTATCATGGTGGCCACCGAACCGGGAAAGCTGGAATAAACTGGGAATTTTGTCATAAAACCGGGGAAAAAAGTAAAAATAACAAAAAAGCGACATTTTTAATAAGAAAAAATCATTTGAAACGTTAAAATTTTTTAATGTACTTCACACTCGAGAATAAATTACAAAGTTATGTTTTATTCATATAAAGAATATGCTGCGGCGATGGTCAAATCAATAGTAATAAAAAAATTCCATTATTTTTTTTCGTACAATTCTAGTAATCAGAAAATTAGGAGGGTTTGGACAGAGAAAACTAGGAATAAATCGGAAATTTAAAAATTCTATTCGAGCGGCTACCATGTTTATGTTCGCGCTTCGGTTTCAATATAGATTCTTGATGATTTGCCGATGCTTATCGTCGATATCGTATTTCTTCAGGATTTTAATTATCTTCTCACAAAGCTGTAAAGATCTATTTTTATTTTGCTCTTTGAGTTATAAATACGTAAACAGTTTGAACAGCTCATTAAACTGTAATTACGTATTTACAAGCAGAAAAATGAATAACTGTAAATATGATCATATTATATTACTAAAGTTACGCTTCGTTTATGTACATTTCTTTTTTTTTTTTAGCGCCATTAGTAATTTTTTATGCTTAATTTTGATTACTTCGGGAAATTGAAAAATTTTATAGAATTAGTAAAATAAGTTTATTTACATATATTTCGTTTAGCTGACCTATATCAATTACTAACTTGCGAAATTGTCTTATAGATAGTTGCTTATGCTGTAACGATTCTTGGTACAATAACATCAATCATATTTAATATTGGTGTCCGAGAAACGAGTAATTCACCTGAAGACAGCCGTCAGCTTATTGAAACTAGTCAGAGTTGCATGTCTTTGCTGCGTTCCAAACGTGTTTATAAAGTTGCTTGTATTTATATGGCAACACGTTTATTTGTTAATTTGAGTCAAATTTACATTCCCCTTTATCTACAAGATTATTTAAAGTTACCATCTGAAAGTTTAGCTATTTTACCATTGGTAATGTTCGCTAGCAGTTTCGTTACGTCCATCATCATAAAGCCGTTAAACGTTGAATTCGGACGAAGAGTGAGTCATATACTTTTATTTGAACAGTAGCGAATTACCTTTTTATATTTAATTTTATAAAACACTGTATTTTGCTCTCTATTACGATCGTCTTTTTTTTAAAAAATAAACGTTAAATAACTTGGTAATTGATACTGCGATAATATGATTTGCTTAACAAATAACTTTAATTTACAAATTAAATTATTAAATTTCAACTATTTTTATTATCGAATGTAATTATTTTTGCGAATTAAGCAACACAGTACTAAATGATGAATTTTAGTAGGATAATAATTAGAAATTCTAGAAAATGAAGTTCACATAAAGTTTAATTTAACTAAAATAATACGTATAAAAAAATACGTCAAAAAGCAACAAGAATTTAATATGCCGGCTTAATGAAAATACCTCTCGTAAATCCGAGTGATTATTGTAAAATAAAAATTCGTCTATAATATTTTAATAGTTTGCATCTTGTAATGATTTTAGAAACAATTCTAATTTGAATTTTTGTATTATCTTTATATTTGTTTCTGATGTTGCTTGTAGCATGTTAATCTCCGAAGTCGCACTCTGCTCGATAACAACGTGGTAATACCTATCAAATATTCATTTTTTGAACATAGGTTTTCGGTTAATCCGTCTATGAAATTTTACTTGGTAGAAATAAGACAAAAAAAAAATAAGTGAATAAGATTAAAAAAATAGTTAAAATCACGTAGGCGATTTGTATGCTTTCTGCCAAGGTGTGATTACACAGCGTTTTGCGAATTTTTTTTACTACGGTATTTTTCGAAATGTCTATAAAATTTTAGAAAAGGATTTTTTTTTTCTTTAAGGGATAATAAACATATCAATTTTTTCTTTTAGTTTTTATGCATTTTATAAGATGGATTATTTGCCCTCTGTTCGGCGTGAATCGTTTCGGCGGTAGCGAGCGAAAGTTTTTACTCAGAGCTTTTTACGAATCACTTGCGGTGTTTTTCAAATATCATCCGCTAAACTTATCATTTGTATGAGTGAGAAATATGGGTTACCAAATTTACTTCTACGTCAATATAAAACATTCGTATATAGCTATCGGAAATTTCGTGCAAGAAAGTACCATTCCTCGTTAACAATTTGGATTTTCTGCGTATAGGTGTATATGTATGCGTATTCACAAAATACACATTTTATTAGATTATTTATTTCTTCTAAATATTTTCAACTTATTTTTTTTTTTTTTTTCAAATCCATTTGCAAAGTCCAAAACAAGAGATAATTTTCTATCTTTGAAATACCACTCAACTGAAATACTGCAGCTGATTGACTTATTTTCTGAAAAAATTGTAGTAAAGGCGATATTTCAAACTCTGCCCTTGTTCCATCTATTGCGCACTGCTACGTACGTAAACAATATTATGGCGATTAAACCGCCTGATACAGCAATCGACTTACCAGCCCTTCAACGACAACTTCTTACAATTCTGCCAACACCAGAACATGTATTGCGATCATCGATATCCGTGTCACCGTTACTGTTAGAAATAACATTTTCACACGTAGTTAATCAAAGCCAACAGAAATCAGGTAACGGCAATTTAAATTCTAACTGTACCATGTTATGATCTTGTCGCTGATTTTGTCAGTCCATAGATCGGACTCCGTTAGGTCCGTTTTTACCCTTGGGCATCGAAATAGACGGTTTTGGTCTTGTTCTTGTCCGTATTTACGCAGGTTACTATTTGAAAGGCTCCATTTGATCAAGTTACTTCTAATATTACTGCATCCAGTTCGTAGTTTATTCAGCGATTTCCGTTGAAACTAATTTAAATTCTGTCCTATTTTTATACCTTCTTTTGGGCATGCGTGAAAACCTAAATTGTTAACAGGGAACGGTATTTTTTGCACGATATTACTGATAACATTAATGGATGATGCAGAAGTAAATTTGACAAGCCATATTTCTTACTGACACAAACGATAATGTTTGCGGATGAAGTTTAAAAGACACCGCGAGTAATTCATAAATAGGTCTAAACAAAAACCCGGGCTCGCTATCGGGTCAGCCCCTTCTACGATACGTATTTTTATGTGTATTTTTAAAAATACGAGATAATCGGCCCAGGCCGAGATCAAAAAGCAAAAAGAAAATAAATAAATATAAGTCGGCTATATTATGACTTCCTCTTATTTTTAAAAGAAGCTAAAACTACTAATCATTTAAAAATCATAAGCGATTTTACACTATAGTGTAATATTTGGAGCAGAATTATTATTATTCTGTGATATTTTGATCCTACTGTATTACCAACAATTACAAAAAACTATACTTCGATAAAGGCATTTTCTCATCCGCTTACGTCTTTAATTGTATTTATAGTTTAGGGTAACCGTGTCGCACATGTCGGAACTTGTTTCGTTTTTTAAATAACTTTATGTGTATTGTGTACAGATCATGGTTAGAATTGTTAGAAAGTAAATTATACAGAAATTACTAATATTGCGCTTATCCATTCGTTCTCTGTAATTTCGAGTAATTCAAAACTTTTCTCGTCCATTTTTAATAAATTAATTTTATATATTTCATTTATGTCAAGTATCCAGATTATTGTCAATGCTGGCTTTGATAAAAGCTTTTCCGGGAAATTTTCTTTTCCTTATTCTTTATTTATATGCTTTCTTTTTTTACGTTTTGGCTCGGGTTTAACAGAAGAGTTGGTCGGCGCAGTATAAATTTTGTATAGAAATCACCTAGCGCATTGAGATCCTCTGTTAAGCCGTTTGCAATAGAAATACTTGAGAGCTAACAGATGGTTTGATGGGGGCAGTAGAAACGGAAAGATAATTACGACAGACGACTTTATAGGAGAAAACTTATATGGTAAAAAACAATAGAAAAGATTGGACCCTACTGAAAAGACTAAACGGAGGAAAACACTCCTCAGGAAAGCACATAGATGTAACACGTCAATCAGGTTGCTAGTCAATTAATACAAAGTGGGAAAATAGACAAAATTCGAGAAGTGAAAATTTTCCGTGATACATGAAAAGAAAAACGACTTCAGATTCCATTTGCAGTCGAAAAAGTTGATGTAGCAATCAAAAGTCTAAAAAATGGGAAAGCACCAGAAATGGATAATATAATGACTGAAAAAATAAACCATTTTGAGAAGGAAACTAGAATATGGTCGTTGGTGAACTTGCTATAAAACTGACAAAGTATTGGTTCGAGAAGAAAGTGTTTAATTATAAGTTAATATGTAAGCTGTGTAAAAATATGGTATTTGACCCGGATGCGATACGAATGAATGAGTCCAGAATACACCTTTTTTCCCCCTCATTTTCCTGTTCTGTAAGGTAAGATAGCGTTATTTCCAAAATAGTTTCAAATATTAACGGCTTTATTGTTACATATTTTAATTAAAAATTATAAAATCGATGTGCTATTTAAAAAAATAAAATAATCGAAAGGTAAAAGGCTGAAAAACAAAGCTGTGTTCGTTTTCGACTTATTAAATGTACACATCCATTTTAATGATTTCACTTATTCGTGTTGCTTTTTACACGTTTGTTTTGCATAGTTCGCTTATGTATATGGCACTATATTGGGATTGGGAGCTTGTTTGTGGATACAATCTGGCCACGATTATTATTACCGAACTTACGAAATATACGGTGTCGTAATTACCTTTGGTGTGTATTTGTGTACTTACATCTAAACATATGTTAAACGTTGTTTAATTTTTCATTCTTTTATTGACCAGATTTAAATTCGTGATTATATATATATTATTATTATTATTATTATTATTATTATTAGACAGACACTCGTATCCGAGTTAGTCTTATGCATTTCATACTAGGAGTGTGTTCTCATATGCGAGACCAGTCCTATTCTTGCTCTGCAGACAAACCCGCAAATGGTACATGTTGCTGGTGTTTGTACCGATCTTAAACGTGACCTGATCGCATTTTTTCTATTCTCCAGAATTATATCAAGCTTATCTGTACATAAATCTCTCCAATGTTTTCTTTCCGTAGCTAAGGCTTCCCAATTGTTTCCAATCTGGAAAAAATTCATCAATTCTGTGATTTGGTCTTTAAATCGTCTTCGAGGTCTTGCTTTCTTCTTTTTACCAGTAACAAGTTCTCCATATAATATCTGTTTGGGCATCCTTGTATTTTCTATACGTACAATGTGTCCTACCCAGCGTAGCTGTGTCTTGTAGATCATGTGTTCTATAGGCACACAATTTGCACGTCGCAATACTTCTGTATTAGAAACAAAACTGGTCCAGTGAATACGCTGTATACGTCGTAATAAGCGTTGTTGAAATTGCTCAAGTATCTTTATATGCCTTCTGTACATCGTCCAGGTTTCACATCCATAGAGTAAAGTAGGGATTATCACTGCTTGATATACCGTAAGTTTATATATATATATACATATATTGTCTATATAAATTGACTCGCGTGCCACATTTTTCATTACAATTATATTATATATTTTTTAAATCCCCTCCCAATCAAATCAAGTTTTTAATATAAACAAAAGTTGGTTTTGAAATATTAAATTGTATTTTCTAGAACTTAGCTAGTTTTTATTTTTTTATTTTAATCGTTTTAATTTATTAAAATATCACCCATTCAATAATTAAAACGAATGTGGTTTGCAATTGAATTAATACGGTTTAGGCTGCCTCATTATAGTTACAAAGTACGCAATATAATTTACATAGCAAAGTCATTGAAACCGAAACATTGCAGTAGTTACTGATAATTAATAAAATTAAGAAAAAAAATGTAAAATTTATTAAATTTTAAATTCTTTAACACACTCACATTTTATGTTAATGAAACGCACGTACGGAGATTATAAATTAGCAGGAGCAATACGAAATTGCCTGTTACATAACTGTTCGCTTTTTTTCATTGTGAAACTTAAAAGATCAATTTTTGCATTTCTGTGTTCGTAGGGTGTGCAAGTTCGATTATGTTAGTTACAAGTTTAGGAATTACAGCCGATTTAATTGGTACCGACACAAATAACGGAGCGTTTATTTATGGTTTAATGAGCTTTGTCGATAAAATATCGAATGGATTAGTCGTCATGGTTATACAATATTTGTAAGTGTGTCTACTTTATTTTTCAGTTCTGGGTTTGTCTTTTCAGATATTTATTCGGTGCTTTTACAGCTGCCTAAACGTAACGTGTGTGCCACATTTTTAATTTTTTAGTCGAATTCTTATTGTTCAGCGATAAAAAATGTGTGTACCACGCTATTTGCGCGTTAACAAACTGTACAGTTTTTCCACAAATAATAAAAAAACAGTTTTACCATGTTACTGATCAATGCTTATTTAATTTGATCGTAACAATTTTTTTTTTTTTTCCGACTTTGGCCAACTACGGACCATGGAAATATTATACGCATAATGTCAGTTACACTTCGTTCTTTCCTTTTCCTTCTGTTTCTTTGCCCAGCATTCTTTCATCCTTTTCGGGACTGTCTTCTTTCTTTCTTCTGTCCATGATTTCCGCCCCGTTTTCCTTATTGCAACCTTATAGGATCCTTGAAAAGCTTGAACCTTGTGTCTAAACTTGTTTCTGTCTTCAACTTCCCTTTCACAAATCCCCATATTATGATCAAAATCTCTTTCGACTTGTACCATCCGTGGTATTCTACTTTTCGGATATTGCCGTCGAAGAAGTCAAACATTTTTTTGGTAAGGCGGTCGTTATCCGTTCTTTTAATGTGTCCATAAAATGTGACCCTTTTCTTCCTAATTGTGTCGTTGACCTTTTCTATTATTTCATATACCTCCTTGTTGCTCCTTGATGTCCAGTGTTTTTCATCTTTCTTAGAGCCCAATATCTTTCGGATTATTTTCTTCTCCTTGATTTCCAGTTAGTGTATTTCATAAGTCAAGGTTAGGCATTCGGCTGCGTACAGGCACTGTGATTTAAGGGAGTGTATTCTAGTCTAAAAATATGAAATAATCGATTTTTTTTTTTTTTTTGGATATTCTGATAGTTTAGACATTTAAGAATGTGTCCGTAAAAGGATTTTTCAAAATTAAAATTATTTACGGAGTTTATTTTCGTGACGCGGCAACTAAATCGGCTTAGTCGGAGCGGATCAAATAATAGGCAGTAGACATTCTTCGACTACCTGAGGATAAATCAAACTCTTTTATACATTATATATATATATTTAAAAATCGATGAACTGTGAAGGTCATTGTAACGTATTTTGTTGAAATCTTTTCTTGTTTACTGTTCAGTTCAGGTCAGTTTCGTTTCAATCTCCAAGCAACGCAAATATGCGTACTCTGTGTACAGTCCAAAAATATAAAATTTTGAGTGAATATTTTATTTATTAAGTGTAGTAAAATGGATAAAAAAAGTAACAAAGGAAGTGCTGCGCGTCCAGATAGACAAAAAAAAAAACATTTAGACTGTCAGGCGGGACTCGGATTGAACGTTCTGAAATCCGAGCTTCTGATGCTTCAAAGGAAGCTAGGACTGCTCGTCTAGTAGAAAGAACTTCACAAAATGTACAATTTGAAGTAGCAGAAGGTGATCCATTGTATGAAGCAGAAATCGCCGATTAAGAAAATCTAAGTATAACGTACCACCGTTCTATGAATTAGACTGAAACTTTACTTGAATATTTCCAAACTTGAAACGCGTTTTTTTCGAAACTACTTTTTTCAACGCGGTTGACACGATATCTCCAGTTCTAATAAACTGATTTACTTGAAATTCGGTATGGACCTTCTTTTGGCCTGTACCAGAATAAAGTCAAAAAACAGGTAAAAAATGAACTCTTTTTTTCAAACAGTCACCATTTTACGAGAACATTTTTGTTTTTCTTCTCTGAGGTAGGGGTAATAACCACAGCCTTACTAGCTAAGAATGTTTTTTTTTTTTTTTTTTTTTGTTTCAGATGACTATAAGGGTTGGAATCGTGTCAACCAGGAAACGGCTTTTTTTTACCCCTCCACTTCATCAACCTATAACTTTGTGAATTTTGAATTTAAAAAAAAATTATTGTTTTTTTTTTTTTTTTGATTTTGAAAAAACCTGCTAAACTCGTGCCTCTAGACTAGAACACCCCCTTAATGATGGTGTTATAATGTTTTCTTTTGGCATTTCTGGATATTGATTTTTTATTCTTGTTAGCTGAAATGCCATTTCCATTCTATGTTTTCGTTCGTGCATCGATCTTTTATCTGCAGCATTTGCCTGCATCATTTCACCTAGGTATTTAAATTCTTCTACTCTTCTAATTATTCCGTTATGAACTTTTATTATGTTAGGTGCATTTTCATAATTGATCATAAATTTCGTTTTCTCAAAAGACATTTCTAATCCGACCTTTGCCGCCATTTTGCCTAGTATATCGACTTGGCGCTTGGTTTCTGCTGTATTCTCTGCTGGCAGTGCCATCTGCGAAAAAGCAAGGCAGTCCACCTGCAGATTGTTTTTCTTCCGTCCGATAGTCACTTTCTTAATTTTTTCCTGTGCTCTGCATTTCCTTCATTCCGGTATTACCGAAATGTAATTAAATATAGTAATGGCCGATAATCCATCGCCTTGCCGTACTTCAGATTTTATTTTAAACGGTTCTGAGACTTCATTGCGGAATTTGGTTTTTTGATCTTGTGTCTGTTAACGATTCCTTAATCGGTGATCGTAACTTATCATCCGCTCCGAATTCCTCTAGGATATTGAGTAAAGCTACTCTGTCGATTGAGTCACGAGCTCTTTTAAAATCCATTAAAGTAACTACCACATCTATGATTCTTAATTTTTTATAGTTTAGAATTTAAAATTTAAAATCTGCTCAGCACAGGATCTTCCCTTTCGAAAACCAGCTTACTAGTGGCCCAATCGATTATCCAGCTGTTCTTCCAGCCTTCGGAGAATAGATTTCGAGAATATTTTATAAGTTATTGGCAAAAGCGAAATTCTTCTACAATTATTCACATTTGTTTTTTCTCCTTTTTTGCAGATCGACCATATCAGGGTAGTTTTACAGTCATCAGGCCTGATTTTCTGTTTCCCGGCTTTGCGATTTCTCAACACTTTCGATCGTTGCTAATTTCCACATCTCCGCTACAGTTGCGTTATTGCTACATTATTTGTCATTTTTAAGCTTTTAGATAGTTTGTTTAATCTCTTGAAGATCTGGAGCTTCAGAATTTTTTCTTGTTTTTAATTGGTTACATCGCGTGAATTTTATTTTCGGTTCTTTACAATTTAAAGGGTCGTTGAAAAATTCTGCCATTATTTTACAATTTTCTTTAATTTTTAATGTGCTAGTTTGCCTGTATTATCTTTGAAACGTAGGAAAAGTGCTTTGTATTTCTCCAAGTTCCTGTTGAAAAGTAGTTAAATACCTGCACACTGGAAATGTAGAAACTGTTCACGTATCGCAGATTAATTGCGGTGTCGGACGAACGTCAATTTCAACTTAGGAATGTCCACAGATAGCATGTAAACATTTGCGAATGTTACAAGGCAAAGAACGGTATTAATTTTATTCAGATTACGCGATTTCTTTTGAAAAGAAGTTTCTAGTATCGCAAACGATAATAACTTTTATTGTACGAAAACCCGGTAGGTTGCGCAATTGACAATTTCGATGAATTTATATATCAAGGCTCTTTTCATACTATGTTCCAAATTGTTCAGATGTATTTCACTGGAGATTGGGATGAGGTAGTACCGACGAGCGAATGACCGAACGCGTTTAGTTTCTTCGCTGCATATCGGTTAAAGAAATTAAGCTAAACTTCACAGATGGGGGGGAGGATGGATTTTCTGTGTTTTATTTTTTTTAAATGTGTCCAATATTGTGCTTGTCGTTAATCAAAATTAATACAATTCGGTGTAATAGTACTTTTTTTTTAATCTTATTAATTAAATGTTTAAATTTACGCATAGAAAACGTACCGACGATAGCACACAGTATTACCGGAATATGATTTTATACAGTTGCGGGACTGCTGCGTTTTTTGGTTTGTTATCATCAGTTTTTGCTGTTCAGTCGGAAAATCGTTCCAATGACAGTAAGTACTTTTAAATTTTATTACACGTTTTAAATATTTCAACCGATATTATTTTTATTTTAAAACAGCGAGTAATTAAGCATTTAACTTAGCACAAAGCAGAAAGCGTATGTTTTTTCTCTTCAAAAACTCTTAATTAAATATTTATCGACTTCACGCGGCGGTACAGGTAAACAAAAAAAACGTGTGTCTGTTTGTATTCGGGATGTTTTTTGTAATTTCCGTTTAAGTCGTATTGCGTGGTTTAAACTATTTTCATTTGTGATATATATGTATGCTGTAATAGTGTAGAATTTCGTTGTTGAAAATTAAATTTTATTTTTTGAAATTTCTGTAAATGAACCGTATTAACTTCAGTCTATAATAAGTACGTGACACTTTGATAAATCTATCGTAGTTAGTGTAGCTAATATATACAGTTTAAAATTTACTTCAAGATTTGTATTATTGTAAAATAAATAAATATGTGGTAATTGTTCTAACCAATCAAAATGTCCGTGCATATTTTGTATTTTTCCATATAAAGAAATATACATAGGTTGATCCATAAATGTTGGCTACACACCCCGTACATCGCGCGGAAAAATAAGTCAGCGAAAACTAAATTACATTCCCTTGTAGCATGGAATTTTTTTGCATTAATTCTAAAAATTTAACCTAGTCAAATGGGCATATTCGTATACGGACTATCCGCGCAAAGTTGTATCAAAATCCGCCTACGGATTCAAAGTGTCGGTGGGGCAAGTTCGTGTTTGACTCGTACGAAAACAACCAAATAACGTGGTTAAAAAGTAAGTAAACACTCTGAACTCGTGACGGGCAAAAAAAAAACACACCGTACCGTTTAAATGTTTTTTGCGTGTGCACATGTGCTCTGTTAACGCAGTGATTTTCATGTGAGATTTTTGATGCCGGTGTGTTTTCAAGAGAATAAGCACCACGATAAGACCGAATTATTACGAAAACATAATATTGAGGTGTTATCACCACACTCCCAAAACATTATTATATTGAGGTGTTATCACACTGCCCGTCGTACAGTCCTGACATCGCACCCTGTGATTATTGCATCTTTTTAATATTCACACAGGCCTTACATGGCGTAAGCAGCCTGCGCTTGTAAGGATCTCCTTAAATACGTTAATCTGAGTTTGAGAAAAAACTTTAAAGGTGAAACGGATACAGAGACAAATGTACGAAACATAATAGATGGTATTTTGAGTAAAAATGTAAACTACTGAAATGTGTATTAAAAATTTTGTAACAGAATTGCTTTCTTTATTTCAACACCAAATCTCGTAGACGGAAATTCGATACGATTTTGAGCGGGTGGCCTGTACACGGACGTTCATTTGGAGCTATCGAGCTGAAATTTTCAAACTTAATGTAAAACATTCCACGCTATATACGAGCGTATATAATAATTTAGTTCTTGCTCATTTATTTTCCAGCGCGCAATATGAAGGACGTGATTTATGGACCAATTTATGTATATAATAATGTTTTTTTTAAATTAAGGTCATAAGGAATAAAAGTCTCAATATGAAAGGAAGTTTAATATTCATCCCCCAGGTCATAATATTTTTACAAAATATATGAAAACATATGTTCACGGTGGTAATTGTTTTGAGGAAAACCGCGATAACACTTTTTTAATGAAATTATTAACTATACATATTTCAATGTTTTTTGTTTTTTTTGCATTTTTCTTAGCGTTAACAACGACGGTTGATGACATTAGAGACAATGATACTGGCGAAACGCAAACCAAAGAAGAATCATCTCCTTCTGCGGATAATTCGGGAGCTACCATGTCTGTTCCTATTGCTGAAAATATCTAGTGAGTTAAATAACGTTTTTTGTTTATTTACATGTGTTACGAATACAAAATATTTCAAGTTTATTTTAAAATATTTCACATATTATAATTTCATAGAATTACTTATTATCTTTTCATGCGGTGATCTGTTTACCGGCGTAATAAATTTCGATTTTTCACTACCATTAATCAGTACCCACGCTAAAATTTCAGTACGAATTTTTCATTATTAAATCGATAGTTTTTAAATTTGTAACGCGATACTACTACAGAGGAGGGTTGGTTACAGGAAATATGTAAATTCATGTACATCTAAAATAAAAAAAATAAAAATAAATATTTTAGGAACAAATCTTTATTAATAGATAAATCCGCGATATCGTATAAAAATATAATTTATTTATACAATCCGCCAGTGTGTAACAGCTTACGCCAATTACGGCATAATAAAACAATTCGGTAGAAATATACAAGTGTACAGGTACAATGAAACAATAGAAGAATTACGAAGTTACGCAATGTATAAATCATACTCGTACGTGTACACACAACGATTTTATCTAACAGTACTTATTTTACTTCTAAACGCATCTCACACACCCACGTCAACACAGTTCACACCTGTAACGCGTACGTACACTCTCACACATACACTCCATGCTCACGCAGAGAAACACTTAAGGAAAATTCAGTACAACACAGCCTCACATATCGTTAAATTCCGAACAGCTTTCAAGAAGAACTCTCACCACCGTGATTATTAAAAATGTTTAGCTCGCGATTATCTTTCTCCAAGTATGAATAAAACGAATGGAGAGGGGATACTGCTGAATGTTCGCAAACGGAACAGCCAAAGTACGAATTGAGCGGGCAAAATCGGAACTCTAATATGAACTTTCTCTAAAAGAGTAGGACACGGTTAATCTTACCGCGTGCATTAAATTATAACGAAGTGCTGATTGCGTTCTTCGTCCATCCAAGCTGTGTGCACATCTAACTGCCAGACTATTTGTATTTGAAAGACACATCACCGGAGCTAATAAATTCATTTATCAAGTCACTAGACATTCCAAATTAGCGCACCAAATTCTAACTATGAACGGACCAATAGGGTGGTGAATAAAATTAAATGTGTCTCAAATTGTCTGAAGTTTGCACTGTTCCGCAAAACGAAACCGAACATTTTGTTCGCTTTACGAATTTTGTACCGCATTACGTGTGAGTCTTAAATGTAAATTTTGCATCTAGTAAAACACCCAGATCCCTCATTGTGTAAATCTCCCTTATCAAGGGAAGAACACCTTCTCTATGTGCTGTAATAGGGAGACGTTTCCGTGTAAATGAAGTAAGTCTATATTTAGCAATATATTCACACGGGTGGTAAATTATTAGCCACACTCGTAAGTTGTAAAGTAACCTCTACATCTCGTTGTAATAGGAGAGCATCCTCAATGTTTTCTCTATTTCTTTGAATAATTTCGTATCATCGGCGTATAGTAATATCTTAGAATACTGTATTGAATTTTCGGTAAGTCATTTATATATAATAAAAAAAGAAAAAAGAGGCCCTAAAACGGAACCGTGAGCACAGCTGAAGGGCAACGTTACTGTACGGTGCGAAATTTATAATAGTAAATCAGTTTGGAACTGAATATTTAAATTTAGATTTTTTAAATGGGAAATGCTTTAGGAAAAAACGATATTTGTAATTTATTCAATCATGTAAATGTGTAAACACTTTCCCGCGATATGCATAGAGATTATTAATACATTTCCAGTAATAAAACGTGAACTTGTAAAATTTAAATTCGTTTGTTATATTTGCATTTGTTCCAATTACTATACTTTTTACCTTTATTTTCACGAAACTGGCACGGCAGAGCGTTCGACGGACTGTTTATGATAGAATTCATTCAAATTTCCAGCTTAAGCGGATCTCTACACATAATAAAAGTGTAAAGGTCAGTGGGGTTTAATTATTCATGTTTGTGAAGAACACGGAAATTCAGTGAAATTTTAACTTGAACTTTAAATTTACTTGAAATAAAAATTCAATCGCTGCAATTTGAGAGTTAAATTATTGCGTTGAAATTTGAAAAAAGTAATACTTATCATCAATGCGATGCTTTTTCTTTTGAGTACAATTTAATCTGATCTGCTCGGAATTCCGCGTTTTATACGAGACCTTTATAGCATTTTGATCTGGCTAATGATATAGTATCTTTTAACTTAATTAAATTACAGGGTTCTCATAGTCAAAATAGTTTCTTTTTTTTTTTTTTTTTTTTTAAACACATATATATATATACATATATAAAGATGTGTAGCAATAGAAAAAACGTTATACGTCTGGTGAGTTTAGAGGTCTTACGCGAAGATTCGCAAAATATACATCAAACAACGTTTATTTGGACAGCGTATTAGGACAAGCGATGTCGGCGACGCGAGATAGCCAGCGGACGATTAAAAACTGTATTCAAAAGAAATATCCCCATCTTGGCATATTCATTATTTTTTTGAAACAGAGTAACTTAACCTTACATTTTGTTTTCAGTAAAATTTATGTATTTTCACCGGCGGTATTTTTATAATTATGTCTTAATCATTTATTTTATTTTAACTTTCTTATACACGTATATTGCTTTAAGGGAATTTTTAGTTTTTCACCAATACTGTATTATTATTATTATTATTATTATTATTATTATTATTATTATTATTATTATTATTTCGCAGGTATTCATTCAAGAATTTACCGTAAATGATTTCTGTGTCGTTCATTAAACAATGCCAAGTGCTACATCGAATTGAATTTCAGAATTTGATTCTGAAGATGTATGTAAAACTGTTTAAAATTGACTAAATGTTTACTGAAACTGCCATTGAATTTCTCTTGCTGAACATAAGACAAATTACACAAATATTTAAATGGTTCGTAAAATGAAGTTCATATAATGTGATCTCACTTTTTTAATACGTAATAAACAAAGTGCGCTTTGTTTGAATTTACTTTTCGTAAAAAAACAACTTGCAAGTAGTCTGTTTTGTTTTAAATTACGATATAATGTATTTTGATGAATGCCAGATAATTCAGCGAAATTCTCAAATTTCTTCTGTATGAAAAGAGAAAAATTACAAACAACCCACTTAATATGAAAAAAAAATTTGCATAAATATTTTAAATGGAGTATTTTCATCGTTTATTTACTTTTATCATTGCTATTCTCTACATATTTATTCTGTTAGTTTCTTCAGGTAAGTTAAAAATATTTGTAAATCGTAAACATTTGCAGGCCGTTTCTCCATGAAGAAATAATTTATTTTATATTGTTTGTTTGATTGTATGTGTGTGTATGTTTTTTTAAAGTTGATTCCAGTATTTGTGGGGGGGGACTATACTTTGTATATCACCGAGCATAATCATTCATTTATTTAATAGCATAAAAATGCATTACACATATCCTTTAATGCAATTTACATAACGTTTCGTATTATTTTTTACAAAAATTTACACGTCTAATATTATTATATATTATGTTTGTTACATTATTGTTTTTCATTGTTACCGTGTTGTTATACAATATAAAATATTTCGAAAAAATAAACTTTCTTTTCTAGTTTTTTTTCTAGATGGATATAAACTTAAGCGATTTTTTAATCGTTTGTATGATATACATTTGCAAATATTTCTTTATTTGCATTGCGTTCTCGATAAATAACATTTTATAATTGTATTTACGATAATACAAACCTTTTCCAGTAAACTGTTATTTCTGTAATGGAAAAAAAAAAAAGCAACTATTACGTTATTTTAATCTTAAGTCGACCTATACTTTTGCGATGAGCTTTTCGAGTCGACTCCAAGAGTTTCGGGTTGTTCCGATATCTCGTAGTTGAAGTCGGTGAAAAACTTCTTGTTTTTTTATTTTTCAGGTAACAAAAATATGTACAAACATATTGATTTACCAATTTCGATTTTAAAATATATGTATTAGCAAATAATATGCAATGCTTAGTGGATGAAATGTGTAACTTTTGCTATGTTTATATTATGCCTATGTTCTTTTACGTGTACACTATATATTTTGTATAAAGGAAACAGTGACATTCAATGAAACGAATGCCATTAAAACAAGAAGCAGAAAAAAAAAAAATTGATTTTCCATATTAATTTTGCGACGGGGGTACAATTTTCATTAAAAAACAGAGAATTTATATTTAGAAATGAATGTTTTATTCGCATTTATTACGGTAAGTTGCTTTTATTCAAAATGCACTCGAAGTAGGAAATCATATTTATATATTATAATTTCGCAAAAATGAACCCAAAAGTCACACATTATAACGAAAAGATACATTCTGATGAATGTATATAATTTTACTTTTACATTAGAGCAGTGCAAAAAAATTCTGATTACAAGAAAATGCAAAATTATCGTGACACAAATTAAATTATTTGAAACAATTCACGTGCGTTTGCTTGTGCGTGACGCAAATGATCGTGTTCTAGTCTTGCCGTTCGTTCAACTTCGCTTTTACGTTTTCTTTGTTTCATTTCTGAAGTTCATTTATGTTTCAAATACCCTTTACGTTTATCGATGATTTTATTTATTTATTTATTTTTTCATTTTCTCGTTTTTCACGGTATTTTTCCTCCCTTACTTCTTTCTAGCCGTCTTTTATAATAGTTTCAGCCAGTGCTGACTTTAAGAGTCAGGGGGCCCTAAACCTCACCGGTTGGGGGCACTTTTAAAGAAAACAATTTTATGCAAAAATACAAATTTCAACACGACAACGGACTCGCGTTTCATTGGCCCGAGTTGCCATCCCGCTAACTTCGCAAAGAGCATATTTTTGTTTTCGGGAGTCGAAAGGTATTCCCCCGAAGACAAGAGCATACCTTCTGTTAGTCAGCAGAGATTAGATTTTTTTAAATTTTGAATTTCCCTCCCTGGTTCCGCCATCTTTTAACATAGTGGCGCTTTAGTCTGTTTAAAAAACAAGTGTGAACTTGCAATCAACACGAGAATCAGCCTGATCAAGTTTCAACGTCTTGCTTTTTAAGTTACCAGCGTGGCGGCGACCAAGGGCACCATGTTTAAAATGCATGGCACCCTCGCAACATTTTTACACGCGATTAAATAACTCTGAAAAAAGAAAGAAGAAATTATTGTATAAAATAAGTTGTGAAGTATATTTCGGAAAAGAGTATACTCGAACAAAATTCGCCGTTTACCAACACAGGAAATTGACAGTTTTGGGAAGAAAAAGGTGTTAAGGTTTTAAGGATTATTTGGAAATTAATCAGTTAACAAATTAAAAGTTTCATTCATACTAACAGTATGTTTCAATTTCACAATTATTGGTTTATTAAAATAAAGTATTTACATTTTATGTTTGAAATTTATTTTTATTTTTTTAAATATTCTGAACTGCGCAGCCAGTCTAACAATCCGGGGCCCCGAGTTCGAATCTCGGGTTGGAATAGAAAGAATACGCTAGTGATTCAGTGGACCGCAAAAGAACAGCAACGCGGCCCCTTGAGGACTTATGGGAATATATAATTAATAAAGAATATATATATATGTATATATATTGAATTTATTTTTTTTATTCCATCTTAAGGGGCCCTAAGCCCGGGCTTCGTCAGCTTATGGATAAAGACGGAACTGGTTTCAGCCGTATCGTATAGATAAAGAATCTTTATTAATCTAGATAATCAATAACTGCTCTATTCTTGTAAAAGTGACTAGTAACACGAAAACTGCGATTAGATAATATGATAAGAATAGAAAGTTATATTGTTGTAAACAGGTAATAAAAGATCGATCTCACCAGTTCGCTTATAAAGAGATTTTCCGGCGGAATTAATGGTTTTAAAACCGCTATTCAAAAATATTCTCTCATTTAATACGGTCAAATTGAAAATTCATAGGTCAGAAATATTATTTATTTCTTTTTACCACTCAAATTATCGCGTCGTTCGTGGCAGGAAAATTATAATATTTCCTAATTATCGCTGGCTTGATGGTACATATATTTATAGTGTACTCGTTATGTGGGACAAAAATTTTATTATCGTTTTATTAAGTTTAAAATAGGTGTAGATTCAAATTTTTTGCATGATATTGTATTATCCTCAGAAACCTACCACTACGCCAAATTTCAAAGCTGTAGCTCGATTAGAAAATTTGAAAAGGTGTGACACAAAATGACAGAACACAATCGAGTTAAATAAAATCATTTAATAAACAGGATGTAAAAAGCGAGATTTTAATCGAATTTGATCGTTTTTTTTTCTTTTTTTTTTTTTATATGATCGTAATTGTAATTCACTAAACACTTAATGGTGCTGTTTAAATTTAATTACAGTAAAGACCATTTTTTTTTTTTTTTTTTTTAATATGTGGGCGTCTTTTGCTATGTCAAATCGTGACAAATTTTTATAATACTATATTAGTAACAAAGAAGGAGTCGGTTAAATGTTTCATGCGGTGATGATTCCGAATGTTAAGTTAAAAATAACCATAATTTACATTTATGGAATACGAAATAAAAAATAAATATTTCCAATTTTTAAGTTGTGATATCCTTCGTATTTTTTTTACGAAACATTACCGTAAATGCGTATGAGTGCTTAACATTTTTTGTGTAATACGGCGGAGAGTGCATTTGTTGCATTTTTCTGAAATTTTTTCAAATTCTAAAAATTTTTCTTTAAGGTATCGAAATACTTTCTAAATTTGTTTATTTTATTAAATTAGAGTAAAAGTATTTGTCGGATACTTCATTTAACATTTTTCGAAAACATAATTAAACATAAAATACATGTAAACTACGAATACGAGATCACGTACGTATTATTGAAACCACAGAGACAATAAAATCAAATTTAAAACTTCAAACAACTTATCACATAATCACGTCAACTACGAATGAACAAAAAAATGGCCACAGTGAACCCGCCAAATAATGAAAATGTATTAGAACCAAATTCAGTTCATCTATGCTACACTTTCAGTGATGAAGAGTTTGTGATTTTACGAGTATAACTTATGAAATATGGTCGACTAAGTGTTTTAATTTTAAAAAAACAAAACAATTAAGTGAAATAACTTTTAATGAGATGCCTTTTACTACACATTTTGTAGTTTATTTGGATTCGTCCACAATGCCATACTAACCCTAACCCAGCATAAGTGATTTTCGATATTTTAAATGCGCAGCAGCAGCGGGATTTGAACCACTCAAACATAGCTGTCTAAGTCGTTGTCATCTGGTTTTTATTTCTAACGGGATTTTTAAATAAAAGTTGCGAAAGTTTTTTAGTGTATTTTTCGCACTTTATTTTAAGGGAATATCGTAAATTGTTGTAAGATGAGGTCTGTCTTTTATTTACAACAGCGGAATATATTTTTCGTATTAGTAAAGCAGAACCTTTTCTCTCCGCTATTAGGTTACATTTACTTTGCAGTTCACCTTGTGATGTTTAGAGGAATCATACATATTATACTTCGGGCCGCTATCTTCTATAAATATACCCTTATTCGAATCTATTTTTTTTTTAATCTCCCCCTTTGGGCATGCCAGCAACGCATCTTCGCCCAGAAACGACACGAAGGAAAAGAATATCAGACGTAGAGTCGGTGTCAAATATTGATAAGATAAAAAAGAACTGAGTATCGGAACAACGGAGATCGACGGAAACGATAAGATATACGAGAAGCGCAATGGTTAATAACAGATCGGAGTACAAAGAAGTACCATTCACGAGGGATGGAAATTCAAAGAAGATATGGTCAGGATCGTAGACGGGGCTTCGTCGTTAATTGGAGAAGGTATCTAGGGGATAGTCTTCTTCTTTTTCTTCTTCTTCGGGTGCCGTACGCTACATAGCGCGTTGGCGATCACTATCCCATTTGTCCACATAGTTCGCCGGTCACCGCCAGTCGGAAAATGGAGTGCGAGATGAAAACGAAAATGTGAGGAAGGAAGAAGTGTATGATTCAGACGTAAACGAATAATAGAGGCAACAACGGAGCGGTGAAGCGAAGGGAAATTGTAAAACCAAGACCGAGTAAGAAGATTAGGTGGATGGAAAAATAAAAGGAAGGTTGATTGGAAAAGGAGGAAACGTAAAAATCTAATATGTAACTTTTTACACAGTGGGAGCAAATTAGGAATTTTATTGAAATCAAAGCGGGGGGATGCAGCAGTCTGAGCCAAGGAATCGTGTTATTTCGTTACCCTCGATCCTCATATGACTGGGGACCTAGAGCACATATTAATGCGGATAGCATGAAGTGCGAAACGAGTATGAATGAAAGAGCTAATACGGAGGATGAAAAAAAATCAGAGAAGTGAGAGGGGAAATAAGAGGAAATAGTTTTAAGGGCACGTATAGAGTCAGAGATAAATAAGTATTTAGAATAAAACTGATGGGAGGATAAATTACGGAACGTAGAATGGCCATTAGCTCGGCCGTAAAGATAGTACAAAAAGATATACGCACATTTTTTTTTTTTTTTTTCTAAGTTGAAATTACACGGCCGAGTTTTTCAGTAAAGCTCCTATGATTTATTGTTTAAAGCTCAATTTAAAGTGTGGTGTAATAAACGGGATTCAACAATTAGAATAACTTTTATTATATGTATACATTACGGGTATAAAATGATGCGAAATAAATTATTCCGATGATTTCAGTACCTTCGACATAACTGTACATGTACATGTATATATATATATATATATATATATGTATATTATTTACAATTATAAAAGTATAAAAAACGTTGACTTAGTTTGTGGATGACACTCTATTAATTTATAATTTTTTTGCGATTTCTCGCGTTTTAGTAGTAAGGGTATTTTTAATGCTACGTGATAATTATTTATAGTTCGCACGAGGCTAAAACCTAAAATTACTTTCATGTTGATCGTCGCCGATAATGTCGATATATTCCTCGTTAAGTTGCGCCGACCCTTCCTCGTCATCGTCGTCTTGTTCAATTGCGTAATGTTCGTACGCCGCCTGAATATCGGCCGCCAACTTGATTTTTAGATTGCTGGCAACTAAAAGTTTATGTTCATTTGGCAATGGATATGTTGTCTTCGATGAAAAATCCACCGGGTATTCTGTAGAACGCGTAAACCACTTTTAATCAGCATATGAATAATATTTAGAAAAAAAAAAAAACAAAAAAAAAACGATAGTATAATTTCGAATCAATTTTTTATTTACTTTTATTTATTTATTTTTTTTTTTTATGGAGGGGGAATTAATGTATATTATTATTTGTATAGTGCGAATTTGGTAGTCGTACACATACGGTGTGTATACACCATTTACATAAATAAAATTTGATTTGTAAATTAATGAATTATTATACGCGTACCGTTTCTAAGCGGGAGAAACAATGCGCAAGTTTGGTTAAAGAGTAACGTCAACTTGAAATTATTTTTAAAAAATTTTCTTTTTTTCAAATCGAAATATATTTAAATTCTACAAAACAAGATCGTTATCATCGATTTATTTATTTCTACCCTCCGTAAATAGTACAGTGACCGTAATGCGCCAATGATATCACGAGACCTCTTTCGGATCCATATTTGTATCGATTCATGGAAATTCCGTATATTTTCATTTGATCGGTCCTCTATAGCTGCAGTGACGATCCTAGTTTCTTCCTTAAATTTTATGTTCAATTCTTCTTTTCGTTGCCTAACATTTGTAATGAATTTGATCAAAACGTATAAATTTGTTAAAAGAAACCGAGATGGAGTTTCTTGATCCTCTGTGACCTGATACAAAACTTAATCTTTAGTGAAAACTGTTGGACGATCCGCAATATTTTCCTATTCACATTTTCGCAGTTTTTTTCCATATTCTTAAATTTTATTTAACTGGAAATATTAAACTCCTAAATATTGTTGACTCGGTATGTTTGGTTGTTTTTTTTTCTTCTAAATTCAAAATAGTTCCAATTATTTCATTGTTTATTTTCGGTTCACGATATTAAAAATGTGCTGCTGCGAATTTTTGTTTTTCTCTTACTGTGGCTATTTTATTGCAGTAAAATGTTCGGTAAGCGATTGTGGATATGAAATGTACCCCCACATGTTCTATGTCGTTATGAACTTTTCGTGCTCACGATCTTGAAGCTATACGGTTGGCGTATCTATATACTCGTGAAAAATGTCGTGCAAAAGTGTTTCAGCTTGGTCCGTTTCTCTTAGTTCATTCCACACTTGCCTTTTTTTTTTATTGAGTGTTGCTTGGAATTAAAGTAAAGTAAGTTCCATTAACAGGGCGTCGGAGATTGTGAAGTTAATGTTCACAATGTGATAAGCCCAATGGCACTAATGAGAGTGTGGGGGGGGCAGTTCCTTTCTACTGTTGATTCAGTAGTTCTCCATGTAGATACATCTACATGTACATTTAATTGAGAGAAAAATTAAGCGTATCTAGCATTTCCAAGATTTCTTAATATTTGTTTCAAAGGTAGAGTTCTATTTCGCTGCCATCTAGTATGAAAATTTCTCTTGTTCGTCGAATCTACTGTCTTATTTCTAAAGGAACTTTAATACAATTTTTCATATTTGATGTTTAGGAATTTTCTATAAATATTATAAACAAAGACAGATATCGCGCTTCATCAAGATCTGGCGATTTTAATCTGATTATCACGATTCATTTGTTTAGCGAACACACTCCAATCTGTACATTTTTATTTGTTAGAAATTGTTTTTCCCCTCTTATGAAAGATTGTAAAGGCAAACAGGCTATCTTAGTGACGCGTGATAAGAGCTTAGATCCGGTAGAGTTTGCAGGAAGGATTTAAATGCTTTAAATTTTTCGCGATGAAAATATCGAGTGTGCTCGGAAATCGATTTTCATGTCGTGGGTTCGTTTGGCACATTCCACCTGCAAATTATATTTGCTACTACATAAGCCGTTTTGCCATTATTCCTTTAGAGTTGCTTCTGCTGCTGCAGTTCGTTGACTTTCAAGCCACTTCCAATGATCACATTAGATCCTAAGCCGACCGATAAATTAATTAACCTTCTCTCCTTTGGGTAATACAATGTTTTGATGACAATACACTGCAGCAATTACAAAAAAACCAAATTTTAACGTTCTAATATTCAAAGCTACAAACTGTGATAAGCGTAACAAGCTTCAGAATAACTTTTAATATATGAATAGTTTGATTTTATTCGTATCGTCACTCCATGACTTTTATCATTTGCGTGAGAAGTACTCCAACCATTGGTAATAAATATATTGAGGCCGAGTGAGGAGGTTGAGTTCCACATGGCTAAACAATATCAACTCTGCGTCTACATAAAAATAATTCCACTTCTGATTTCTTTCTGTCGGCAATTCCGTTACAATTGCAAAGCGTAATTATTATCGAACTGTGTTTGCTATACCTGTTAAACTCATTTTGCTAGTTTAGCAATTTGTTTAGCAACGTAATTAGCGGATTTATATTTACACGCTGACTTTTCGAAGGTAATTATTTTTCCTTTGAATTTACGAATAAAACAGCACTTTGTGAGAAAAAAAAAATAGTCGTGTTTATAAAACTTTAAATAGCCAAGTCCTGCACATTTACTGTAATTAAATTTTTTATCGGCTTAACTATATATTTCCTTTATTTTACCTTATATATTACTACGTGTGTGTGGTAAAATAAATTTGAGTTGATAATTTAAGACAGTCGCCCTCTGCTCGCTTCGTTTATCAACCCTAAGGGAATTCTTCCTCTTGTCACTTCGATTGTACTCTGCAACACTATAGAAAATAAAAACGGCAAATGGATGACCAATTTTTTTTTTTTATTAATAAAGAAATAAGATCATTTCTATCATGAGGTCACCCCCTTGAAGTGATAGTCTTTTATGTGTAGGTCATTTTTAAGCGTTACATATAAGCGATACAAATAGCGTTACTTGATTTTTCATATTAGTCCTCTTAAAAATGACAGTCATTAATGAATATGTTTATTCCAGTTTAATATAAAAATCGTCATAATTTTACACTTTATTGAACGGAAATACATGAATCGCTTCGGATGACGACGTATAAAAGCGAAATGAACTGAAAATTGACGCTTAATTTTCCGTGACGAAGTAGATGCTAGAACTAGTTCTTATAGAAACGTTTCGGCTCTTCCTTTCCTAAAACTACCCAACTATTTTTGGAAAATAGCTAAAGCTTTTAAATTCTCATTCTCCGAACATCCTTGCAATTTTAACATTTCCGCCAATAAAAAATTCCTTTTATTAATTCTGTTCTGTTCTTTCTTTTCAGCAATCGTTCTTTACTTTGTTGCTGCAAAGTTCTCCTCCTCATTTTCTAACTTCTTCCTTCAATATTAATAAAATTGAAGTTTGTCCTTTTAAAACATTACAACTTCACTCCAGGTCTTTTGATGGTGTACCGATCTTGCCGTTGAAAACCATTTTGAATAACCCATTAGCTTTCTCCTCAATCTGTTTAATTCTTTTCTTTCCATGGATATAACTCCTCCATTCTAAAATTAATTTATCACGGTCTTCGTTCCTAAAAAAAAAAAAAAAAAATGCCTTCCCTGGCTTTTATTTCCTTAGCGTCCTGCGTCAAAAAACTGAAGGTATGCTAAATAAGTTTCTTGTTCGGTGGCTGGAATATAGCAAAGTATTTCCTAGTAATATGTTCGGCTTTCGGCCTGGTATTGTCTTCTGGTTTCTGATATATACAAATTTTTTAATTCAGAAACATTACATCGTGGCTTCCTTCTCACTGAAGTTTCCTGTGCTTTTGATAATGTCCATCTACCACATCCCGGTCAAATTCACTTCTCTTATTAATCATTCTAGCCACCTCTTTTCTCCATTTTTCTACGCCTTTTTAAGAAAGGTTTGCCGCGGTCTTCCTCTTGATTCATCCTTTACTGCTACTCTTTTTAACATCTATACTATTAGTGTAATGCTTCTCTTCTTTAAACTTTTTTTCTTTATTCCAGCTTACTTTTTATCTCTTCTTGTGATACATATATTAGCTGCCAATGAAGAGCACTTAATTTGTCTCTCATTGGAAGATCCACTTTTCTCAGTTAACCTTTCGATTTCTCCCCTCTCCTAAATCTTCTTACACTGTATTTACCCTTTGTTGACCTTATAATCCTGCTGCTGTGTTAATCTATCCTTAAATAATATTGCACGGTCTTTTGTAAAGGAAGGTTAAGTTTGCCTTTTGTTTGGTCGCGTTCGCTTAACCGGTTATTTTATTTATTCGCATGTCTACGGGTATCAAAAATGGGTTAAAATCAGCGAAAAACATTACAATTACTAAACGCTTTAACCAATAATTAAACAGGGATCAGCATCGCATATGAATTTTCGCGTTGACGTCATCACCAACTATATTTATATTCTTATACGTGTTATACATGTTATAGCGTCAAGATTTTGTAGCCACTCTGTCGCTAGGCCCGTAAGTTTGATAATCTCTTCCCAGCCACCCAGCAAAGCTCGCTTCCGACATTCCTTCAGCATATGATGCATTGTCTGTTCCATCTCGCCACAGTCACATGTCGCTTCATTTTCAAATCCGTATTTCTTCATCATTTTCCCGCACCTTCCATGTTCCGTTCGGAAGCGGTTCAACCTTGTCCAGATGCTTCTTGGTAGGTCACAAAGCCTAGTGACTTGTCATCTGGATTGGGAACGATCCCTCTTCTGTCTGGATTGTTCTGACTCCATTTATTTCTCCACTCCTGAATCCCATTAAAATTCTCGGCGATTAGTTTTGCTGTAGTTTTATGCACAGGCTTTGTGGAGCCGGTATTACATGCAGCTGATTATGATAATCGCTACATTCTTCCGATTAGAATGTATGAACAGTTGTGTAGTCACTACTCTAGTAATACGACTGGTAAGAAGCATAAAAGTTGCAATGTGTATCAACTTCTATATTGTCAGAACAATAGAATCGATTTTCTGATAGTTTGAGAGTTATATAGGACGGTCAGGCTGTGTTGATAGGCGTAGAGTACATCATTAGACGTAGAATTCCCTTCCCAATCGCCGTTTAAAGGTAGATGTAGTTCCGTGTTCTACCACTTTCTGTCATTATACTACGAGCGTTGTTCAATAAGTAATAATAGAATGTAACTAAAATCCAGGCGGGAAACGATAAAACATTTATTAGTGTTCTCTGATAACACTATAAAAAAATCACGATCAAAGGTACACGGAAAGTAAATTATGATAAAAGCAAAAATATCCTTTTTAATCGCAAGTCAGAGATAATTGACAATAAACAAATCCGGAATTTGTCAACTCAGTTGAAATTAGGAATATTTCGACCATGTAATGAGGAACGGGAAATATAAGCTGCTTCAAGTGTTAATACAAGGGGCAAGCTAGAAGGTAGTCGCAGGTGTGGCCGATCAAGAATAATGTGGATGGAAAACCCTAGGGGGAAGTGGTTCAAATACGGTACAAAAATATATTCAGGAGAGTCATGGATAAAGATCAAGTCAAGCAGATGATCGCCAACGCCTTTCGAGGATGGGACACATAGAAGGAGAAGAAACAAATACAATAAAATTCATCAGTTAAATATTTTCGAATCTAAATGAAATTCTTTTCGTTAAAGAGCAAAAAGAAGGCAATTAGATCTAATAACAAGAGAGTTCTAATGGTTGCGCCTGTACCGTGATCACGCCGCGTTACAAGTTGCGAATAAAATATTATTCTACAACATGCTGCTAAAAATATTATTACGGTCGTGTGGAGTCGTGTTCATTTATTACGTTGACGCTTTTTCTTACTTTTAGACCCCTTCCCGCTTTAAAATAAAAGAAAATGTGTAAACTTCGCCGATCCAACGTAATAAGATATAAGTATTTTCTGTTCCATAATTGTAAGTGAAATTAATGAAAATATGATAATTTTTTCGTAAGGGAAAAGAATTTATATTTAAATTAGTATAATTATCCGATGACAGTAAACAAATCTGAAATCTGGAAAATTCTGTGACTCAAGATTAATAAATGACTAGACTAGAGTCCAGTGTGTTAGATGAGAAGAAAACGGATATGGAATAATTAAACAAATTTAAAGAAAGGATCTTATTTATTAATGCGATGAAAATAAAAGGAATAATTTTTACAAATCCATCAAATTGTGAGATATTTTAAAAGAATGAAATAAAAACAATGATCGATACGAATGTAGAATGTTACTTTTTTTAGACCAACGATTTTATTTCATTCTTTTAAATTATCCCCCGGTTTGTTGATAATGGACTATATTATTTAGTTTTACAATTTTTAGTTACATACGAGAGAATGGAAGCGTAAAAGGGAAACGAAAAATCCTAAATGGCACGAATGTTGTGTTATACGAATAAGAAAGTAAAAGAAAATGAAATTTTTCGTATAACGATTTTAATAAATAACGTGATTTGCCAAATCAATAGCCAGGGTTGGATTTCGCATTTACTAAACCGGTATCCAAGGTTAGATTTTCATTCCGCACTTTTTTTCTAAGTCTTTTCGAATTTATTAACCTTACATATCTGCAACAAAACGATCAGAAGCAATTTCTTTTTGAAATACTTTTTTCGTAAACCTTCTACTACTACACACAGGTTCAATCTAAATGTAGGTGTAGCACTTTTTATTAAAATTGGCATTGCTGTTTTTGAGATATTATTTCAATGCAATCGCGCTTAAATGACGTAGTAAGAAAAATCTTTTCCAGTAAACCTTCTAACATACATGTCCAGATCTAACTAGATGCCACTTTTTACAAAAAACTATCGGCCTTACCGTTTTCCTAGCGTTCCAAGATTTGCAGGAAGAATGCAACCAAGAAGGTCAAATTAAATAAAAACCTTTCAGAAAAAATTATTACTTAACCGGGTGACGTACACTCTTCTATCACAACTATTGATTGTTCCTGAAAATAAAAAATTTAAATAAGTTTTATTTAAGTTTTCTGTAATTTTATATGTTTTCCTAAACAGTTTGAGCGTAATTTTCTTCTTAATGAAATTTCATACATTGAAAAAATTCTGAATATTTTTGGTAAAGTTTTTTAAACAATTTCACATAAAATCTGGATAGCACGATGATACACAACTTTTTGCCGGAATTATAGCGCCATTTTCGGTATTAAAAATTACAGCAAAAGTTTAACACACATTTGTGAGAAAAATCGAATAATAGTATTTACGCGCTCCCGAAATAATGAAGTGTCTACATTTATTACCTAATTTTTCGGTTAAACTGTCCGTATTCGTTAGCGAGGTTACATCGTGACTCTTTTCTTCGTTTAATTTTCTTAACTGTTTCTTGTGTTTCATTCTTCGATTTTGAAACCACGTTTTCACCTGTAGTGAGATAGATTAATTAATTTTTTTAAAATTAAATTACCTATACGTAGTTATCAGTGTAATTTTAATGAATACGACTGATTTTTAGGTACATTTAATTTCGATGTTAATTTTATGCGTTCGTATTGGAAATTTAATCAAAAATTTATTACCGCAAAAAAATGGTACATTTTCAAGATGATAATCTCTGTAGAATATAATTTATTTAATTATTTATTTTTGCAATCGGCGTAAATAATTATCGCACGCATATATTAATAGTATAAACACATTTGTGAGTATTTTATCAGTAAACAATTAATAAGAGAGAACAAACGCAATATATTTAAATGAGAACTTTCCCTCTGTTACATAAAAAAAACAAAAAAAAAACGGGTCTGTGTTTATATTTTAGTTGACATTTTTTTTTTTTTTCCAGCTATTTTCAGTCCGCTGCATCTGTTGCTCATCAGGTCCTCTTGAAACTTAATTGTATTGTTTTTTTTGTTTTTTTTTTCTTCTTCCTTGGCGACGTCAACAAGGAAATATACCCAACGCAAAGGATTAGCAGAATGATGAAACGTAGGAATTTGTAGGTTATATCAGAAAGCGATTAGAAATAAATGAAAATGGTTATGCAGGAACAACAGAATGAAACGGAAGAGCAAGAATGTAGTTGGCACAGTAAGGAGTCGGCTGGCCAAGGCCAAGCAAATTGGAATAAAGGACTGCGCGTTCCAAGGGGAAATACAAGAGCATTCGAATTGTCCATGAATACCCGCCTATAAATACTCATCATGACCAGTTGATTAAAAAGTTCCGAAGCTCCAGGGGGAGCAACTACCCCCTTGCCCCCTTCGCGACACCGATGTATATATATATGTATATATATCATATATATATATATATATATATATATATATATATATATATATATATATATGTATATTGCTAGACCGAACTCGGCATCTAAAACTTAGTGTTTTTTTATGTTTGTCTTTTTTTTTTGGTTATGAATTACCGATAGAATTGAGAAAGAAAAGAATACAAGAAGTCGGAAGAGATACCTTGAGCTCCAGAGATTGGAAAGAAAGTTTCGCTGAAAGAGCGACATTTGGAGAGATGATTATCAATACAGGAATCTACATTTGGTAAAGTATGATAGAGATCTGAAAATAGGGAAAAGCAATGCGTGATGAGGGGAGAAAAGAGTGATCGACCCCATGGGCGTGATGGAAGTAGTAATGGATTGTTACAGAAAGTGGATTAATTGAAACCGAGGGCGAAGAACAGAAAGAAGCTGGATTAGAAATGTGAGAGAAGGAGTTCGATAATAGATGGGGATATAAAACTGCAGTCTGGAATATTCGAAATAAATGTAAGGAAAGTGTTTTATCGAAGTAATTTTAAAATTTAATCTTCTATTAACAAATAGTAAAGTTTTAAAGTGGGATGGTCCTATACTCGCACTGAGTTGTTCTAAGTTTAATAGACCTGAAGAGAATATTGTAGGCCTCCAATTTCTTTTTTTTTTCTTGATCACTTTTACTTTTCTAGATTTTTCTAACTAATGTTCAATTTCCAATTAGGGGGGTACATATAGTGTGAGCACAGAAGGAGGTTCGTCTCTAACCTATGACATATCTGGTTTAGTACCCAAGCACCTTAACTATATTAGGCGTTGCCGCCCCACTACCATTAACGTACGGGACAAATTAAAGGAAAAAAACGTGATAAGCATATTATGAAAAATCGATATACCTGTGTTTCGGAAAGTTGTAAGTTCGATGCAAGTTCTACCCTCTCCGGAGTACTTAGGTATCGTTGTTTTTCGAAACGTTTTTCCAAACCATTTAATTGTTGATCCGAGAATACAGTTCTGGCTTTCCTTCGCTTATTCTGCCTATTTAGATATTCATTATTGGCCGCCAGTATCGTTGTGAACGGTAAACCTTTGTTAAATAATAAATTCATGTAATTATTTTTACCTAACACAGAAATAATTCTTAATCACATTAAATATATTCAGCGTGTGTTTAAAATAGAAACAACTCGGATATATGTACAAAGTAGTGTACCAGCAACAGGGCGTTATTTCAATACTACTGAAAAAAATCATATTTCTACCCTCTATTATTATTTCTCCCCTTCTCTAGGACGCAGTAAGCTCGTTTTTGTTTCATCTCTATACGTTCATCCGTTCTTTTTTCCGACCTGTTCTGATCCAGGCGGACCACCAGTGTGAGTGTTATATCTGATACACGATGGATTTCTTTTGGATTCTCGGCCTCGCCGGAATCGAGGAAAATGAGTTAGTTGATTCATTCGCTCGATTATCTTCCTCTTCTGGTAGGTTTATTCCTGTTTTCTCAGCTTCCAATTATACCGTTCTGCCGGCAGCTGCTCATTCCAGACTATGATTTAATTCCTACGTCTCTTTATTCTCCAGCCCCGACTCCTTTTTCTTGCCTATTCCACCTTTCCTCCCACGCTTCCCCTGGTCTTTTTAACTTTGCTCCAATTTCTCTGCGATTTGCCGCCTGCGTTTTGGGCATAGTTTGCTCCCTTCCTCGCTGTTTCGTTATTGTTCTCTCGTGCTTTTCCTTATTGTGCATTGCACCCTTCCAGTAATTGTCGGCTATCGCTAATTGTACAAGGATCTGAGTCTCTCTTGTCCCTCTGTTCTATTGTTCTTGGGCCAATTTCCATGTTGACGAACCCATAGGTTAAAAAAAAAAAAAAGAAGTTAATCTGAGATCCCTAATTTCATGACGTCATTGCGTTTCGGTTGTTTTACGAACAGACTTCTTTCGTTTGACAGACTATACATACACACACATATAGATATATATATATATATGTATATCATTTTTTTATCTACAAGTTTTGTAGAAAGATCATCAGGTGAGCTCTGACATATATTAAGTTTTAGTTGATAATAACAAATATATTTAATATAGAAGTAATCATTTTTTTTGAAATAAAATTAATACGTGTAATATATTATAGAAAAATAAACAAGTATAATATTACGGAGTTGTTAGTTAACTTGGGAGAGGTCGCAGCTGCTCTTTTAGACTACGTTTTTTTATTTTCTTTGTTATTTGATCTGTGTTTTTCGCAAATCGATAATGTCGTAGTTATTGCTAAAGTAGTGTGTATAAGTAAGGTGATTATACAATTTTAAGTGTTTTAATCGTTGGCGTACACCATAGCCGGAAGAGATGTTTCTCTGTAAAATGTTTCTTTTTTTTTTCGTGGCTTATTCTAGTCTAGTTTAGAATTTTATTATTTCTGCGTGACTTTGACTTTTTTAATGTTTTACTTATTTAATACTTCACACACGGTTTTACGTTTCGTGATTTATAATAAAAATGAATTTAGAATAAATAAATTCGGATGATTAGAAGATTGCCAGCAAGTGTTGTCAAATGTTATAAATACCTAACATTTCACATGTAACGGAATCAATGCGCATTTTATTCAGACAGAAAATACATAAACATCTTCTAGTAAGTCTAATTTCTTCAAGAACTAGTCGTGGGGCATATTTGTTGCTCGAATATTTTCCAGGTTTGAAGCTAGTTTTAGATTTGTGGAATTGAAAGTCCGAGGATGCGTAAGATCGTATACATGAAAGGGGCATGAAGATAAGCGAATAATACTCACATTGGAGAACAACTTTTATTAGAAATCCCCAAATTGTTCTCGGGTGGAGATGTTATTTCCGTGACTGTCGCAAAAGAAGAGAAAAACTAAAAATCAGTGCAATATACTTGTGTGCGCAAAGAAATCCAACATGTACCGAATGTGCAAATCGAAAGTTAAAAAAAACTAAAAAAAAAAAAAATGGAAAAGAGTTTAATAGTGATTGATGACAATTTTCGACTTAAACTACCCTAGAATATATAATTTTTTTAAAGTATATCATCGTATTCTACGTGTATGATTTTTTTGTTTAAATTTTTCCATCATCATCATCATCATCATCAAGTAGCAGCCCCTATCTGGGGATTGCTCACACCATTTCTACATTTCGCGGTTCCTTGCCATCTGAATTAGTTCGCTGCATTTTTTCCCATCAATGTCGTATCATTTCGATTCGTCTCCTTCCTCTTGTTGTTTTAGATTTTCCCTTGCATCGCTGTAATTCCTCCTTCTCGGATGTTATGCGCGACGTATTTCCTTTTTCTCTGGATTACGTCTTTTACTATATCGTATTCTGTCAGTTGCCACCTGCTTAAAACTTCTTTATTTTTCACCTTGGCCGTCCATCATGGTATTCTCACCATTCTTCGTAACGTCCACATACCGAATGCATTTAGCTTTTTCCTGCATTCCGCGTCCATCGTCCAAGTTTCTGCTCCGTATTTTAGCGCTGACATCACGTAGCAATTGTTGATCCTTAGTTTCAATTGCATTCCAAGCTTTCGGTCCCTCAACACCGCTTGTAAATTATTAAATGCTTGTTTGGCCATTCCTACTCTTGCTCTAATTTCTTTTTTATCTCGGCCATCCGAAGTGAATAAGGCACCCAAGTATCGGAATTCTTCTACTTGTTTCAGCACTGTATTATTTATTTTAATTTTTATTTCTTTTCTTCCATTTTTGGAGAATCTCAAATTTTTCCATACATTTTATAAATTATCATATTTTCTGAAACTTGTTGCTAAATTATTATAAATGTTGTTCTTTATAGAATGCTTTTTTTAAGAGTTCGATCGAAAAGACCGGAGGAGCGGCCTCCACATCATAAAACGTTTCACAATCTTTTACCGGTTAACAGTGAAAATTTAAAAAAAAAAAGTAAATAAGATGGAAGCAAAGAATATCGTTTTGGTACGAACATCGATAGTACAACTTAAATTTGATCAGATAAGAAATTAATAGTAGGTATTCACAAAAAGCAGTTACAGATATAATTTGTATTTGTAAAATATTTAAAAATCATAAAATAGTTTACCATTGATTGAGGACTGCGCTTTTAGCGTAAATTTAATAATTACAATAACGAAGATGTGGTCATCATAATTATTTAGCTAACCTAATGAACACAATTCACATTGGAGATTTATTCTCTTCCTATTCTTTACGACATTCATTTTCATTCACTTTTATTCATTTATTTTCTCGGCAGTTTTATCGGAATTTCGATTTTTTCTTTAATCTACGTGCTGCTTTTATTACATCCACGTTTAAGTTCCCTCCTCTTCTTTCATTCTTCAATTTTATAATTTAATCTTCAAAATGCTTTTTTCTTGTAATATTATTTCATCCGCTTTCTTCTTATTTCTCAAGCATTATTGTTGTAGGATGTTAGCTTCTATACTGCTTATAGCACACGTTTTTTTCGCACCACCATATTCTTCCTACTTTTTCACCCCTCTAAACGTATCACTTGGCGAAAAATTGTTTTTCCTTTTTCTTATTTTCTATAATATGTATACTTCATCTTCTCATTAAGCATTATCCTATACCCCCCTTCTCTTATTAAGCATTACTTTAAGAAATTACATCCTATATTCCTCTCACCTACGCTTCCTCGAAAATTTTGTTCCCAATTCTCCGTCATATCTGTATATATCTTAAATTTCTCACTGCCCGCGTTTTTTTTTTTGTTGCAGTTTTTTTTCCCCCCCTTGTAAACTACTCGTTGGCCATGTATAACTGCCAGGGTCATTACGGCACAACGAGTATCGGATTTATTGTAATTTGTTTATTAGATTATTTCCGTTAAGGAAGATTAGCATTGTCTGAACCTGTTCTGGACGGTTATCCAAAAGAAGGTGTAGAGTGGTTCGTCCTTGATTCTTGTTAAGTTTTTACATTGTTTCAGGATGTGCTCCACCGAAGATAGCCAGTGCTGCATTACAGAATGGGCAGGAAATCGGTGGAGGGGCTCCCTGGAGGACATGGTTGTGAGATATCGATGTGTGTCCCAGTCTCAACCTGTTAAGGGCAGAGAATTCTTTTTTGGACATTTGGATCGGTGGCCACCAAGGATCAACATTTGGCTTAATATTCCTTAGGAAGGTTACATGTTGGGACCAGGATCAGATCCAGTGTTCCTTCATATTTCTGTGGAAGAAGGGAGTGATTTTTGGTGATGGGACATTGGGTGGCATAGGGGCAGTCAACATTGACTTGGCGGCCCTGTCTACACATTCGTTTCCGGGTATTCCAACATGTGCCGGCACCCACACGAAGGCTACTTGTTGTATCCCCTCTTGGGTAAGGCGATGTGCTGTAGATCTTATTTTATAGACTAACGGATTGGTTATAGTAAGTGACTGAATAGTTTAAAGGGAGGCCAGTGAATCTGCGATAATTATGTATTGTTTGTTCTCAGATTTACACCACGCACATGCTTCCAATCCAAAGTGAATTCCGTATAGCTCGGCTTCTAATGCGGAGCTTTCATCAAGTAGCCTCACTGCCTCGGCTTCACCTGAGATTAGGTAGGCACATGCTGTGGGAGTGGACACTGTGCCAGCGACATTTGCTTTAGCTCCATCTGTATAAACGTGTATATCATGTGTGTAAGTTCGTATTTTTTCGATACTTTTCTGGCGAGCTGTACATTGATCTTCTTTAGATGTACAGTGGATGAAGAGTGATAAGTCTACCATCAATGTCGGGTATTCCCATGGTGGTTATTTTGGAAACAGGAGGAGATTCGGATTGTATTTTGTTGCAGTTTAATGATCCTATCCGTTTATTTTTATAAACTTGTTATTTGTTATTGTTACAATTCCTGTTACAGTCGGATGCACAAATGAGAGGCAAATCATTTATTTCAAAACGATTAATAGCTATTCAGAAGAAAAGGCGAAAAGGGGAGGCATTTGATTTTACGAATAAGAAATGAACTGATTTTTTGGCAACAATGTATCCTTATCATTATCACTATCGGCCGAGAAATTTTATCAAACAACCATTTAACATATGAAAAAACAGAACACACATGTAATAATACTTTCACGTTACCCAATATCATATCGCTGTTATTAATTCTATTCGATTTGTAGCTTTCTTTCTCTTTTTTTTACATAAACATCACCACTGCGTAATTCAAATTTAGTTTTTTTGCGCTATAGAATAATTTTTTCCATTATAGATGGTCGCATTTTATGTAAATGCTAGTCAGATGAATACCGTTATTTACTATTTATTGATATCCGTATGTTTAATTTCCTGTCTTTAATAGTTAATCTGCCTTTAACTGTCCGATTCTGATTCGATTTATTTCAATTTTTACTAAACAGTTAATATGTTGTTATTCCACTACCATTGATTCGATTCCAAATTAATTCTTAAACATTATCGGTAACGATGAATTTCTCTTGCCTACTTTATGTCATTTCATTACCGAGTTGTTTAATTTCATGATATTTTTAATGATTTACTTCTAATAGTTTTTCAATTTTAGAATTAACTTGTTTTATTTCCTTTCCTACCCCGTGTGGGGGCGGGTTAGAATTCCCCCATGGTATCTCCTGCCTGTCGTAAGAGGCGACTAAAAGGAAAGCGAATGTCCGGCGCTATATCCGTTCCTCCACCGCTGCCTTACGGTAAAGACAATTTATCCAAAGGCTAAGCGAGTAAACCCTGACAGGAAATCCTCCAGCAGGTAATTGGGAACCACTGGAGTAATTTACTATGCAAACATATTCGTATCCTTAATCTGCTTTCAGTTTAATCAATTGTCTCCTTTTATTCTATCCTTTTATTCTCTTCTTTTATTCTCACATTTCTAGTTCACTTATAATTTCTTAGAATTCACCTATTCTAAGAAATTATCTTCTCCCGGACATCAAATTTCTTCCCCGTGCCGCCGTACAAAATTAGTTCAATTATATTTTATCCTCACTCTATCGTTCCCATACAACTATCATCACGGATAATTCAAAGTCTGTTGCTAGGGTTGAGGCTGCTTTCATTATTTCTGCGTTTTGGTATTCTGAATCCTAACTTCCTTTTCCTCTGTTTCCTCGCCGTATCCGTGACCATCTTACGTGCAGTCCTTTTTACCATTCTCATCCAATAATACACCCTGTCAAGAAAGTATCGGGAATTGTCAATTTAAATCTCCCGGGTAATAGCTAGGCAGATAATTTTTTTTTTCCAGGTTGGTACAACTGTTTTGTATTATGATGCCTATTTTTAGCGCGATCTGTCAACCAGTGTGTTTACAGCAGCTGTTAAAATCAGTCGACCTTGAAGTGTTTTGTCGAAGTTTTACAATGAGTGAAAATATTGAACAACGTACTTGTGTTAAATTCTGTGTTTCGAACGAAATTTCTTGTGCCGATACACTGAAAATGTTACAGAAGGCTTTTGGTGAATCTGCTTTATCAAAAACGCGGGTTTACGAGTGGTACAGAGCGTTCAAGGATGGTCGGGAGACGGTCGAAGACATGCCTCGCTCTGGACGGCCTTCAACGAGTGTGACCGATGATAACGTCGATAAAATCAAGGAAATCGTTGCTGAAAATTGTCATGTGAGCTTGAGAGAGATGGCTCATGGATTGGGCATGTCACACGAGAGCGTACGTACGATTGTGCACGAAAAATTGGGTATGCAACGCGTTGCGGCTCGGCTTGTTCCGAAAGACCTGAATTTCTTTCAAAAAAAGTACCGAGAACAGGTAGCTGCAGACATGCTGGATCGAGCCAATTTGGATCCTACCTTCTTGGAAAAGATAATTACTGGTGACGAGACATGGGTGTACGAGTACGACACGCTTACGAACCAGCAATCGTCCGAATGGCGGCCAATTGGCGCGCCAAAGCCGAAAAAACCTCGCCAAAGCCGATCGAAAGTGAAGATCATGTTGATTGTTTTCTTCGATATTCGAGGCGTGGTACACTATGAATATGTGCCAGCCGGACAGACAGTCACCAAAGAGTTTTACTTAAGTGTTTTGAGACGTTTGAGAGAGGCTATCCGTCGTAAACGTAACGATTTGTGGGTCGACAATTCTTGGATTCTCCATCACGATAATGCGCCGTCTCACAAAGCCATAATTGTGAATGAGTTTTTGGCCAAACACTCGGTAAATATCATCGAACAACCGCCGTATTCACCAGATTTAGCACCCTGCGACTTCTTCCTATTCTCAAAACTCAAATTTCCGCTACGGGGAATGCGCTTCGAATCGATTGATGACATCAAGACCGAGAGCTAAAGGCCATCCCGGAAACCGCCTATCAGAAGTGCTTTGCCGAGTGGAAAAAGCGTTGGCATATGTGCATCGCTTCGAATGGATGTTATTTTGAAGGTGACAAAATAAATTTGGATGAAAATTAAAAATTGTTCGTTTTATTTAACAATTCCCGATACTTTCTTGACAGGGTGTATATCTAAGTTCCTCTCATCTTCCGATTCGAAAAGTGTTTTACTAGCTATCTTTTTTTTTTTTTCTTCTTTCCTACACTTTCTACTGATCAAATTATTTTTCACATTACTCGCTCTTTAATATTCAATTCATTTACATCTCGATCCACTTTAATTGATCTATTACGGTTTCCCAGTTATCGCGGCATTTCCGATAACGTCCTGCAATGAAGGAGAGAGTAGTTCGCTGACACAAAAAGGTTGAAAATTAAATTTGCCTATTTTCGGTTAATAATGTTTATTTAAATTTAATGTTGTATTCATAAAAAAAAAATCTATAATTGTTTATTAAAAAGGTTTTTTAATGATTTAAAATAAATTTATAATGATTTTATGTATAATCAAAAAATTATTAATAAAGTTATTTTTAATTTTATACCATATTTATAATCACTCCGCTTGTTATTAAAAATGACTAAAAATAATAATAATGTTTTTTTTTTTTTTGCAGAAGTAAAAGTTTAAAAAATTAAGTTTACTTTTTATTTGATCCTTCAAAGAGAAAATAAAATCTTTGTCTTCGTTTATTTTTTATTTTATTTATATCATTTTTATTGCGTTACAAATTTAGAAATTTAAATGTTTTCAAAATTGAAATTTGCCATTCGAATTCAATTTTTTTTTAAAAAATTTATCCAAGAGCATCATCTTGGGGGGGGGGCACTGGCAGTGACTAATTTCATCATTTTTAAAAGATACCTTTTTGTCCTTTTTCTATTCATTTTGATTCAAAATTTCCTGCGCACTTTTCAACATCATACAGAGTCAATCGTGATGTAATTGCATGTTGCTTTTTTTTTTTAAAAAACTTTTCTATTAATTTTTTTATTAAATTCATTAAATTATTTTTAGAATATCTTCTATTTTTACGGAAGTGTGTCTTACACACGCGTTTCGCTAATATAAGGGGGCAAATAAACGGGAGTTATACAAAAAAATAGGCTCAACTCGAATCCCTTATTTAAAAAATTTCACACTTATTTTGGACGAATATTAGTTTTCCTTTCCAACACAGTCGTTTCTTATACTTTTCTATCCAACTCATTTCTAAACCCTGGTTTCCCGGATTTCCCTCACTTCCATCGCTCTGTTATTATCGCTAATATATTAGTCGGTGTTTTGGCCATTCCTCCTAATGTTTTCCTTTCATTTTCGTTTCTCCATGTTGTTTCTTTTTTCCGTTTTGCTCCTTAGAAAACAATAGTACAGGCGCGTTTGTGTATCGATCATTTATTCTTTTTAAAGTGTTTCTTCATTTTCGGAGTGCTTTTTTTTCTATTCCGATAATCGTTTTCGAATCTTCCGACAATATTGTCGATTACTGAATTAAAACCTAATCCAATCAATCCCTACTATTTACACACACACACACACACAGAGACATAAACACTAGTTGCAGGTGTAGGTCTTTGGTTGACGAGCCAAAAAGGAAATACAGAACGAAAAAAAAAAACACCTTCTGTAACTCTCCGAAAAAGAAACATTAATCAGATACCGGTTACTAATATTTTATTGTGGATTCCTGGCCATGCTGGAATTGAGCGTAATGAGGTGGCTAATTCCTTGGCTCGCTCGGGAGCCTTCACCCAGAAGATTTCTTTTTTCTGTGTGATATCAATCACGTCTTCTTCGAATGTTCCTCACTCTCTTCAAAACGTTCTCTCTTCTATTCTCATCTTTTGGATCTTCGTCTTCCTACTCCATACAATGACACTCTTATGTTCTCTCATTTCCTTCCTTGTCAGTTGTTCCTATTCTAGTTTCTTTCATTCATTCAATCTCGCACCATATTGAAATCTAATATGTTATTCTCCTTTTGAACTATTATTGAGATTTCTTGGCTGATTGGGCTGTTGCTCTTCGTTGGCGTACCCATTAAAAAAAAAAAAAAAAAAAAAAATGTTGAAGGACTGAAAAAGTTACACTTTCATCAGCTAGTGCGCTACATTTGGCAGAGAAAAAAAAAAACAAAGATTAATAATTTCTGTAAATGTTTTATCCTAACGCTACATCTACAACGATTTAATAACAATTATACAACGCACATATATTATGTACTACCCTGGGGAGGCGTGACTAAAAACGATCCTTGTACTAGTGGAACCATCGGATGAGTTTGCACATATTGCGGTGAATACGTTGATAGGTACGTTGCTGCGATCGCCGTCGATGGCAGAAATGTGTAGCAGTCTGGTCCATTCAAGGGAACCGCCGAATTACTGTCTATCTTCATTGGCTAAAATGATGAAAAAAAATGTTACAAAAGAAAATTAACATCAAATATTAACATTAAATTGAGATGGGATTTAAAAAATGTCACTCGAGAAAAGGTTATTAAAAAACCTTTTTCACGATTATCTTACCTTGCACCTGTTGTTTTTTTTTTGTTTTTTTTTGGGGGGGGCGTCGAACCCAGCGACATTGTAATATAATTAACTAATTAACGCTACACAGTAATATTGCATCGAACTATATAATTAAATAATAACTTGTATCTTGCAGCACTCCCGGTGGCCAGGAGAGAATTGACACTTCATGGTAGAAGGATCTGGACCTTGCATCTAGTTCGGTTTTCAAATTAACGCTTTTATGAAATGAACCCTATCATCGCTTATTTAGAACGTTTGTAAAGTTTTCGTAAATGATACGTATATCGAATGCACTACGATGAACTTTATCTATTGTGTATTGCAATTTTATTGTTAATCAGAGTTGTTATAAATATAAAATCGGAAGTTTATTCATTGATAAGATGATAAGTTAAATTTTTCAACGAAAATTTTTGGTTGACTAGTAATGTAATTAGTAAGAACTTTGTTAAAAGAATAGTATAATATTTGAAGAAACAAGGACGGCTAAATGTTTAATTGTAAGATAACAATGATAATAACAATAATAATATGATAAAAAGATAATAATATTAAAATAAACGAGTTGAATATTTTATAAAATTAGAAAAAAGATGTATTGCATTAAAATAATCTTCCGCGATTTTTTTTTAACGTACCCTTTTTTTAAATTATTAAATCTTTTTTTTTTTTTTTTTTTTTGGAATCCATTAAAAATGATCTCTATATTTTTCCAATTTTGAAACTTCTTAATATGATAAATAAACATTCAGCGAACTTTTGAGATCATTAAAGTTTTACTGAAAGTTGGAAAAAAAAGGAATTTTGGAGTCCCTTTGATTATGGTTAACATACTGCGCAGTTTTTTCCGGTTTGTCTTTCACTTTGCGATGTTTAAAAATATCCATAATGCTGCTCCAATTTTGTCTAAAAATTACAGTTTCTTACATTTTCTGTAGACACAACTCTCACTGTATGATTACATTCCTACATTAATTTTTTTATAATTACCTTTTCTCTTTCTAATCGGACACTGCTAACAGAACACCTCGTCGACAACCAGTACAAACTTATGCCAGTGTGTTGAGAGTACGGTGCGTATAACATCGGATGATCTATTCGGGTCCTTGTTCTGCGTTGAATTTCGTTGGAGCCACTTATCTTTCGGATACAACACACAGAATATCGTTACTTCACTACTCGCGGGCGTCGTATAATAACGACTGAAGCACGCTTGACAGTCCTATTATCGATTAGAAAAGCGAACATTTCCTTACGGATGATGAATACTAGTTATAATGCCATTATGGTGAGAGGGAGCATCCCGGCACTATCTTTTTTTAAATCTTCTCCTGGGATTGCCTGGAAACGTATTCTTGACATCCGAAATATACATATTAGGGTTATCACCGAGACTAAGTTTATCGAAGAATCTTTGATGCTGTTGAACATGTACTTCTTTGACTAATGGAATATTAAGATCCTTATGGAGAGAGTATGATTAGAGACATAATTAGGAGCCGGATGTGCGAAGTATCTTTGATTGCTGCCTTTGTACCAATAATAGGTTACTTGCTTTAGTACTAATTTCCGTACAGCTCTATGCCATACTTCCAAATTGGCGCTATAGCCATGAGTTATATCCGTCTTTTTAAATCCACACTTAAACTAGACTTTCTTCCTAGTAGTACTGGATTCAGCAATTTGGCTTACAGACTCTTCTACTAATTTGTTCTGTATGGAAACGCCAGTTTAGTCGCGATCCAAATGCATTCTCAGATATTTCACGAAAAATTAGCTCGCGGTATCTCAGAATTATTTATTATTAACTTCGAACATGAAAGCTATATGTTGCCAAATTTTTTAGCATTGAATTTTCCAGTTGTTGGCCCACGTTTGTATATGATATTGATGTGATTTTGAATTGCTATATTCGTAAAATCAGGATTTTCGTTACAGGCCATTAATGCTATATCGTTCGCAAATGTAGCCAGAATTGTTTGCTTAGAGACAGGTATGCCTACTATGTATTATATATTGAATAAAATATTGGGCCTAACAGACTTCCTTGTGGAACCGAAGCGCATATTTTTCTTCCTTCAAAAATGACCTCATTAATTCTGACTGAGAATGTTCTAGTTGTTAGGTACGATACCAGCAGTAGATAGAGATGCGGCGGAATTATCCGTTTTAATTTAAATTTTAATATCTTATGCCGGACACGATCAAATGCTTGTTCCACATCCAAGAAGGCCGCTAAATATGCTTGTTTTTTTTCTTCTTCAAGAACCGTTTTTAGTGCATCTACAATTCTGTGACATTGTTGAATTGTAGAATGTTAAGGTCGAAAGCCAAACCGACAATTAGGAATAACCTTTTGATTTTCTACTATAAAAACAAATCCTTTTTAATAAGTAATAATTGCTCAAAGACCTTGGATAACATACTAAGTAAGCTTATTGGCCGATAAGAACATAAAGATGTTTGAGGGTTTCCAGGTTTTAAGACCATTATTGACTTTTTTCCATTGCTTCGGCTAGTATCCATTTCGCAGCATAGAGTTGAATATATGTAGCAGAGTAACATAGCCGCTTTCTGAGGTAATCTAACCAATATTTCGCCAGTTAATTTATCCGCTCCTGGAGCTTTATAAGGCGATCGAGTTGATTTCAGACAGTTTGCCACTTCCTTGAGCGAAAACGATATTCTAGGAAGCTACATTTGTAACGGACTTTCTAGGAAACTTTTCACATATTTGGTGTGCGCAATATTTGAATCGTCATGTGCAGTAAATATCTTTTCCAGGTGATCGGCAAAAGCTTCTGCCATTTGTTCGTCAGTTTTTGCCCATTTATTATTATCCAGTTTTTGATATTGTACTGTTCTTTGCTTTGATTAAGTAATTTTTTTGTAGCATAATGAATTGCCCTTTATATTTAACGAGTTTAAATTATTATTCAAATGATTTACTTTTTTTATACTTTTTATTGCTTCTTTTAGCTTCGTGTAAAGTCTATTATACACAGTTTTCAACGATGGGTAGCGGTTTATCTGCTATTGTCTTCTAGCAGCTCTAGTCTGTTTTATTAATTTTCTTATTTCTATCGTAATATATTTTTTGGTGTTCTCGTGATTTTATTTATATATTGTAGAATTATTCGGTCGTCACGATAGCCTAGTTGCTAGAGCGCTTAACTTCCGATGTGGAGGTCACAGATTCGATCCCGAGCGACGACGAACTTATTACAAGAATTAAATAAATAAATAAATAATCGCTAATAATCACGTGGAAGGCAATGGCAAACCACCACGTTCAAAACATCGTATGCGCGCTAGGTCAGTACACAGCAGACCCACGCCGGACGGACTGCACTTGTATAACGATGTAAATCAAACGATTACTATCAGTTCCGAATGTAGTCTTGCGTGTTGTGTACACCTGCGTTGCATATAATAATTGCCTGGTACACAACCTATAATATCGGTACAGCTAAAAATGTACGAATAGGTTGCGCCAACGCGCTATCTAGCGTACGGCACCTTAAGAAGAAGAATTATTCGAAGCAGATTGAATAAGTTTTGTGAAGTCCGTAAGAAGAACAGTATTTATGTCATCGCTATTTTTTAATTTTATACGCAATTTGATATCATAGTTTATAATATGTGAGAACTTGAGCCAGTTGGTAGTTTTATTATGTAACTAATTTATAGTTTATAGCTTTGTATGGGATTTGTATCCAGTATAGCCGTGACACCGGTACATGATCTGAGGATAAATCTATTTTTGTTTCACAGATTTTAATTATGAATTGTGAAGAGCACGTGTGGTGACATAAAAATCTAACACATCTGACAGCCTATTCGAATGTTCTGGCCAGTCGGTTCATTGGTGAGATAATATTGTCGACGAATTACGATTAATTGCACTTGTAAGTTTTTTACCGGGATTGTTTGTTATTCTTGAACGCCATAATACATTTTTAGAGTTAAAATCACCCCCACCACTGATGAACCTATTACCTAAGTTAGAAAAAATATTATCGTATTCTCTGGAAGGTATTCTGAATCCCGGGTGACCGTAAATTGCAGCAACAGTTAAACAGCCTACATTGACATTAATATTAGCTGAAATTATCAAGTTATATACCTACATTCTATACTTTACCAAAGGAACAATCCCAGCGCGAAATTCATATTATTGTTCAATGTTTTTATTGCTTTCATTTTTTCTCAGTCGATCTCACTGATACCAACTAATTTTTATATTTTTCACTCCATAATTATAATGTTTTTGCACTTCGCTTTTTTTTCTAGTTTTTTTTTTCTATTTTTTGTTTGTTTTGGCTCCAACTCCTGCGACTCGCCAGTTTTCTCGATGTTCTAAAAATAGTTATCCGACTAGTCATCAGATTATAGAGAGCTCTTTACTAATTACCCCAAATTAATTCGTCCGTGATTAGCATCGTCGAAACCGGTAATTTTTTCCGATTATTCAAATAAGAATTATTAACCAATCTCTTCCGCTACTACACTTATTGCCATATATCATGTTCTAAGGATCTTTGCTCCTCGTTACATTTTTCGAAATGGGATGATTTTTTCATACCCAATCGAAATATAATTGTCTAGCTGTACATCGGTAGTTCTCATTGGTATTAACTTTACGATGCAATCTTTTTCCAAACTTCTATTTGCACAAAACCGTCGTTTAATTGATATTTCTATTTGAATGGATACGCGCAGTTTACCTTTAGCTTTATTAATCGGCGAGGATAGTGCACTGTATCTGATTCTATTCATTGGTATACGGTATTTCATCTCTCTAGCTATCCTTTTTATAATTATTATCAGCCCTTGTCAGTATCTCATTTCCAAATATATTCCGTAATGAGCCGGAGCTTAAACTTCACTCCAGCCAGAAATTTGTTCTATTTAACAATTATTCTTCTTATTTGCCATTCAACGTTACAGATTAAATTTATTTTTGTCACATTTAATCATACATATAAGAGAAGCTAGAGAGAGCCTGTTACTGCGAGTAATATTTTCCTCTTATAGTTCCTGCTGTATTGCAACGTTTTAAATAGTTCACGACATACGATATCCGTCTATTGGCGTAATAAAATACCGCGACATCAATGCTGTGTCCACGGGGTGGGTTTTGGGGGTTAAACCCCTCCCATGAGAACTGAAATAGTTATTATAAATACACGAAAATTCGAAAAAAGTCTCATATTTTTAGGTATTTCATTAGAGAAACATAAACAGAATGCCTAAGATGGCAGGATTTAGTTGGAAGAAGAATATTGTGTGCCGGAACCCTACTAATAAAATTCCCATTGGAAACAGCAGCTTTAGCAAGAAGGTCGACGGCTACATTTCCATCAATGCCTGCATGTCCTGGAATCCAAAGAAAGTCAATCTGGGTACACGTCGATGAGGATAGATCATGAAGAAGAGAACGAATAGAAAGGATAATAGCATCAGTGGACGGAGAAAGGGAACGGTGGAGATAGCGCTAGAAGAACACTTAAAGAATCAGAAACAATAAGGGGAATTTGGAAGAACTTGCAGAAGAGGAAATATAAATAATGACTTGTAGAATGGCAACAGATTCTGCAGTAAAGACAGAACAAAAGAACGGAAGTCTAAAAGAGCGAGAATGAAAGAACTGAGAGCACAAGAATGCCGCCCCAACTCCGATCGGGCTCTTCGATCCGTCAGTAAAAATTAAAGAGTGATCACGGAATAGAGAGTTTATTGTATTATTAAATTCCATACTGACGATATTCTTTTAAATGTGTGATTATAGGAGATCACCGCGTGAATAAGTTGTCCCCTTCAAAATGATGGCTGTGCGTGTTGTTTAGTCCTTTTGCTAGATCACGATAGATAGATTATAGAAAGACCGATAATTTTTTGCTGAACGGTGATAAACATATTTTCAAGGACAGATACGATCTTTATACGAATATATCAATTGAACGCCAAAAAGTAAACGTTTTTCACATGTAAATTCTAAGGATCAAGAGGAAATATAGATGGGCAGGTTATAAAATAAACGAATACGGTATAAGGAAAGTGGACTGATCAAGTAAAAACCAAATGACTGCGGTGATGAAAGAAATTTGATTTCAGATGTGGAATTTCAATAAGTATGTCAGTATGGAAGATGAAATCGAAGGAGCAGCTTTGTAACGTAGACATATTGTTAAATTACTGCCTAATTACAAGTATTAATTACGCAAAAACTTTACATTATAAATAATATCTATTAATTCTTTTCACATATTTCGGTATACAATTTAGTAACGATGCAACGCATTAGCAATGTTCGATTAAAAAATATATTGCAGTTGTAGAGAAGTCAATAAAGAGTTCTGCAACGGGAGTTTTAATATTTTCTATACCGGGAAATATTATTTACTTTCGGATCTTAAACCCTTGCTTACTACCGTGGTTTGCTATTGTAGAATGTATTTAAGGTTCCTTTTAATTATCGTATTAATAATATTCACAAAAGAAAGAAAAGCTAAACACAAGAAATAAATCTGTATTAAATACACGGAATTCACCGCGTAAAAAAATAGAACAACTGAAAGACCATTATTAATCCGTTGGTGAGTTGCGAAAAACAACTATCGGGTATGCAAATAGACCATCTGTAAAATATATGAATGCGGTAGTAATTAAAATGGCGAATAAGGAATAAAAAACAAATGATTACAATAATGAAAGCTATGGCACCTCCGGAAATATTACTGAACTGACTCTAATGAATATTTTGTAGAGGATAGAAAAATTTAAAAAAGCGGAATAAAATAAATTAAAGATTTAAAAAAAAAAATGTTCGTTATAACATATGCCGTAGGTAACGCAGCTAATATATATGCATATTAATTACAAAGTAATTCTCAGGCTGCCCCCTATTAGAAAAAATGTCCTAAAAAAATGTCGCGGTTTTATGTAACGTTTGTTATATTTTAAAAAGACTTTTGTGATTGTTATTTTAAAAATGTCACAATTTTATTTCATGAAATATGTAACGAAAGAATGTCTTAATTTTATATAATGAAAGTTAAATGTTAGGATAAGATTTTTGTGATTATGTTATTTTTTTGTGTTGATACCAGTAAGAATTACGTTGTAAATTTTGATCATTTTATACAAAGTATAAAAGAGAAAGAGACAGAAATGAAAGCAAGAGGGATCTAAGGGTACAGCCCCTTGCGAGGCCAAAATGGCCGAGTTATATATATATATATATATATATATATATATATATATATATATATATATATATATATTAGTAGCTGCTATCCACAGCTTCGCCCACGTATTTATCATCTTTTTAGATAGATATTTTTCCTTGATCACTACTATTATCTTTTAATCTGCTTTTTAGTATTCCGTCAATCTCGTACTATTTATTTACTTAATTTTTCCGAATCCTTTCGTTTTCCGTCTTTCTGTTTTCCATTTTCACGAATGAATTAATCACTATCCTACGTGCGATTATTTATATTTCCTCTAACCGTATCTACTCCGACTATCTGATAATTTTCGACCCCATGAATTTCAGGCTATCAATTTACCTTTTCCGATTTCATTATTGTTTGTTTACAATCTCTCATTCACAATCTTTCCTTTCGTCACTCTATCCACGTTGATCTGCCGTGGGTTCCTGGTGTAGTCATAGAGGTATTGAAGGTAACGAAATTGCGGATGCTTTAGCTCAGGTTGCTGCTTGTTAACGCTTTTACTTTAAAAAAATCCCAAGTACCAATCTATTATCGTTAAGTAAGAAATTTCACATTATATTTTGGTCGGATATGTGTATCCTTCCTCCTTTACCGATAATCGTTCCTTGTACCGCTTAATTCAACCTAACCTCGGTGCTAATCCTTGGTTCTCAGAATTCTCCTATCTTCTACGTTCAGCTATTGTCTCTATTATTTGTCTACGCTTTGTCCTCTTCCCGTTATCGTCGCTCTTTGGTTTCCTCTCCTTATTATCCTTTGCGTCCTAATGATGCAGTTGTGTTTGTGATGCTAATCATATTTTCTTTGAGCGTTTTTCTCTTTCTGCGGAACGTTATTCTCTTTATCTACTCCTAAAGTTAAGGCTTTCTACTCGTTTATTGTGATTCCTATATCCTGTTTTTCCCTTTCAGCTATTTGCCTGCATTGGTTTCTTTTACTTCAGCTATTTCCGATCGAATTAAGTTTTAATTAGTCGACTCTTCTTCCTATCGTTCTGGGCAGAGGTCCCTCGTTGACGAGTTTAAAAAAAGAAATAATAAACTCTACCTACTTACCCATTCGCTTCCTTATGCTTGAGGTGTAAATGATTATTTTTGTTCTTCATTTTTTCCATTTTTAAGTAAACAAAATTGTGTTAAAAAGCACTTCCCGCCCAAAAAAATGTTTATTTGCATTGCCAAGTTTTTTGAAAGTTAAAGACAACAGTTTTTTATATGGGGCCAGGTGGGGGGAAAAAAAAAAACACTTATTGAAGAAAAAATAATTTCCACCTAAACGATATGAAACGAATATTGCATACAACTTTGACCATGAACGCAAAAAAGTGTAGAAAACGAATGAAATTGAGATTGTTTAAAAATTGTCTAATAATTAAGAAAAGAAAAGATGTAATAAATGCGCATTTTAGTTCAATAAGAAGTATCGATCGATACAACACATCTATTTCCCAATTCGGTTTATGTTTCCGGAAAAAGTTTTCTTTTTTTCCTACCCTGGGCGCGCCAGCGGCCTTGACCCAACAACATGAAAAATTAAGAGATATAACTAAATAGCCAGGCGGTCAGAAATGGAGAGGACAAAGGACAGGAGCAAAGGAATAACTGAAGGCAATGGGAAGGAAAGAATATAGGTATCGTTAAAGGGAGTAGGAAGACCCAAAACTAAAAGTTGGGCGTAAAGAAAGGAGCGTTCGTTAGAGAGTGCAGAACATTCGAATAGCATATGATTTGAGTGTTACAAATACAAGAAGGCTCAGAAGCGTGAAGAGAGCAGAAAGGAGAAAGAGTTAAAGAAAAACGAAAGCGAGAAGAGGGGAGTAGAGAATAATTGATTCTGAATCGAATTGAGGAAACAACAGTGGAACGATGAGAGACAGGAATAGAATGAATTCAAGACAGGAATAACCGGTTGAATAAGACAATAGTATGAATATGCAGTGCGAGAAATATCAGTTTATCTGCAGTTAGCGTACTGGTATTCATTAAAACGACGCGAACTACTAAATCCGCTTATAAATGTTTTGTTTGTTTCGTTTTTATTTTATTTATTACAAAATTACACGAAAAGCACACGGAATTTAAACTAATGTAAAAGAAAGTCCAAGAATCCATGTGCCTCATTAACGCATACACTACGTTTACTCGGTGTGGAAGTAAAACAAAACAGCGAGTAATTTAAAAAGGTTTTCGAAGTGTGTTTACCTTCGACAGACCGACATTTGATCAGTTTGCGAATTTACCCCACAGTTAGTTTTTGTTTTCTTTTTCGGTTTTGTAAATCGATTAATCCAGCGCAAAAAAATAATTTTTTATGTAAGTATTCCTAATTTATAGAAAATCGGAATACCATCGCCGAAATACGCTCGTAACATTTAAAATACGATATAACGAGAATATTTACGCGATCACATATAAATATACTAACAAGTGTCATCATTAACATATCATAAATAATAATCATTAAATGACGTTTAATATTAACGCAGACTTAAGTATTATAGAAACTGTAAATAACAATAATGTGCCGAATGACGTTGAAACATATCGCATTCGGAAATTTAACGACCAATTAATATAAATAATAAAATTCCAATTATTAATACTCCATTATTTAAATGTAATTTATAACATTTCAATAATTATTAAGGGGGGTAATATCACCTTGTGATTTTTTTTTACATTTTTTTTTTTTTTTTATTGGCTTAAACACTCCCTAAAGCATTCAAGAATGATGGAAACAGTTGATTATGCGGGCGGGGAAAACTTGAAAGCGGATCAAAAAGACGTTTTTCCGAACATAGAAATTAGCGGTTTTTCAAGTATGCGTGGAAGCATGTGTTTGTTGAGGTCTTTATTCTTTTTTATATGAATTATACCGACACTTCTCAATTTCCAGCTTTCAATTTTAATTAATAGATGTCTCTTCTACCCAAATTTTGAGACTAAGAAATCAGGCTGTTTGTAGAAAGTCCGTTAGAACGTACAGCTGTTTGGCTTCTTCACGTGCATATCAGTGTTCCGGTAAAATTGTTACTGTTCAGACGGATTCGGTACTTGCAGTGCTATCTTTTGACAATGTTCGAGTTACAAATTAATCTCCGGTCGCATCATTAAATTCACGATCTCTCGAACGTCGTTCTAAGTTGCATCGCTGCTTTGTCTTTTGTCTTGTCAAGAATGCTTACTCGGCTAAAACCAAAAGTTCCCATGTTCGGTAGCAAGTCGTTTGTACGGTTGCGTTAGGGCGGAGACCACGTTCGTGTTTGAGTGGTAGTGGTCGAGGGCTAAAATAGTGATATGTGCCTGCGGCGAAAGCGCAGAATACTATGCGTCGGGTAGCGTCGAGCTGAAAGCGGTTTTGTAGATCCTCCAGTGGCAAATCTGTTCTCAATACAGCTGTTCATATATTGCTGTTTTATACTTCAACTATGGCTTTACAATCGAATTAGTGAAAGTTATGGATTTATTGAACACTTGACAATCGGATAAATTGTTACACAATTTCTGTGCCGAAGTCGATGCGACGCGTAATTCCCTTTCCGAGCGATTGCTCACCGAAAAGGCTAAAACTGCCCGCAGGGACGTAATTTCGACAAGGAAGGATGAGGAGGAGGAAAACCTCAAATTAGAAGGCCAATTATATGGAGCAAACGTTTGTAATATTTTAATTTTTAGCGACTTCCAAAAAAAAAATAAAATATACGTTCGTCGCGTATTGTTTCGTTTTTTGTTTTTTTTTAATGTTTATTCGCGCATAAATCATATTTATATAGATGGAGTTTACTGATTTTTTGTCCATTAGAAAGGTACCATGTGAGTAATGATGAAAATCGGCGAACATAAATTGAGGAGTATTCGTTAAAAATCGTGAAAACATGTGGTCCCTTTGGATAATTTTTTTTTCTTATTATTTTTTATTTGTATAAAAGAAGCGGTTGACTTAAAATGCTATCAAACGCTTCAAACTTTTCTACATCTGTCGTTTTTGAACTAAAAGGCGTATCATCACGTATAAATGTGACCAATTCTTCGCTATTTCGTCGTCCTGATTTCGTTTCCGCAATTCACGTTCGCGTTCGGTGGCGGTTTCCGTTTTTGGAAACATAATGTACATGTTGATGAATAAAAAGTCTCATCCCATGGAATGAAAATCATGTAAAGATTATATTGCTAATTTAATAATACCATGGAAACGCAGAAAAGGTATTATTTATATGTGTTGTAGTATGTTAAGTTGTTTCGGTAGTTTAATAAAATTTATGGTATAAATTATTGGTTGTTTTTTTTGTTTTTTTTTTTATTATATGTTATAAAATCTAATGAGGGTCGGCCTAAGAATTCGGTTATATTCTTTTTTCGATGAAATTACTATTAAATCTGTAAATCCTAATTATCACTGCCAGTAACATTATTAGACATGATGGAAAAAAACAATAGATTATTTAAATCAATTATGCCGTCGCTTTGCTCCTAATAAAATTCCCATCTTAGCCTTTACCTCAGTTATTTTTCGTCCCATATAATTTCCAGTAATAATTTTCCTTACTTTCCGTTTAATTTTGATTTCTCACACCCTCTCAAAGTATATTTCCTTTCTAACTTTTCGAGGTTTCTGCCCCAGACCGTTATTAAACAGAAATTTCACAGTACCATTAGTTGTCTTTTTTCTTCTCATTTATTCATTTTCACTGATGGCTCCAGGGAACTTGGTGGCGTTGGAGCTTCCATTATTCTTTCCGATTCTTTTTGTTCTATTTGTACAGTAAAATTGAGGCTATCCTACACGTGCGATTTTTTATATGTTCTCTGATTGTAACTTCTCCGACTAATTGATAATTTCCGACTTTATGAGTACCCTTCAGGCTATTAAGTTTACCTCTTTAGACTTCATCATTTTTCGTATACGATCTCTCATTCCCGATCTTTCCTTTTATAACTATCCTTGTCGATCTGCTGTGGGTTCCTGGTGTCATAAAAGCATCGATGGTAACGAAATGACGGATGCTTTAGCTTAGGTTACTGCTCATTCCCGCTTTTAATTTAAAAAAAACTCCAGATATTTAATTTATTATCTTTAAATAAGAAATTTCACTTTAAATTTTCGTTCAAGTATGTACCCTTTCTTCTTTATCAATAATCGTTTCTTCTATCTCTTAATTCAAACTAATCTTCCTTCTAAACGTTGGTTTTCACGATTTCCTTCTCTTTCACGGTTCCATTTGTTATCTCTATCATTCGCCTACGTTTTAATCACACTTTATTGCCCTCTTCATGCTATCGTCTCTCTTCGGTTTCCTCTGCTTATAGTCCTTTTCATCCTAATGGAGCAGTTATCTGTGATGCTAATCACATTTTCTTTGAGTGTTCCGCCCTTTTTGCTGGACGTTGTTTTCTTTATTTACTCCTCTTAAAGTTTGCTGCTTCCAGCTCCCTATTGTGCTTTCCATATTCTGTCCAGTCTGCTGTCGCTGCCACTGATTCCCCGATCGAATTAAGTTCTAACTAGTCGACTCTTCTTCCTACCGTTTCTCGGTGGAGGTTCCTGGTTGACGAGCCTTAAAATAAACCACTGTCAGTGAAAATATTTGATACGTTTGTACATTTATGCGTCGAGATATGCTCATAATGTATGTGTACGCCTTAAATTTATGAATTTTGCGTCGAATAAAATTATTTTCAAGGTGCACGTATAAATTATATCGATGAATTAAACTAGCACAGGTGTACAACTGAAAATATTTGTATCAATAGTGGGAGAGATCGTAAGGTCTATTCGCGTACGTAGGTAATTTAACTATTGAATTCACTGATTAAAAATACTGGCTGTCGCTACGATTAATATTATAAAATGCTTTTTTACAAAAAATAAATATCGATACTTGAAGGTTTATTATAAAAATTTAAAAATGCACTAAAAAGTAAAAAATAATTACTCCCGATAAAATATATATATCAGAGTGATCTTAAAGGTGATATCGTAATTCTTATACAACATTAACTTTTTTTGGAGTTGGAATTAAATTCATGTTAGGAACAATTTAATCAACATTTAATGCAGTTTTTAATTATTCTTTTAATATGAATTTGATGCCAACTCCAAAAAATTAATGTTGTATAAGAATTACGATATCACCACTTAAGTTATATCACTCTGATATATATATTTTCTTATCGGGAGTAATTATTTTTTACTTTTTAGTGCATTTTTAAATTTTTATAATAAACCTTCAAGTATCGATATTTATTTTTTGTAAAAAAGCATTTTATTTTTTACTTTTTAGTGCATTTTTATACATTTCCATGGTAATTTGGCAAATTTATAGTATTTCAAGTCAAAAATCTAATCCAACGGTGAAAACAATCATGAATGAAAAGCATCCAAAAAGCTGCAATCTCCCGCATTATTAAGGATAACTCAAAAACTATCGGTCAGACCTTGATCAAATTTAAATGGGACCACATGAGAAACACCACTATTTAAATAAAAGAAGAATCATCAAAATCGGTTCATCTAGAAGAAAGTTCTGTGGTAACACACATAAAAAAAATAAATAAATAAATAAAATAAAAAAATACAGTCGAATTGAATACCTCCTCCTTTTTTGAAGTCGGTTAAAAAATAATTTATAGGCGTAAGCTTGTAATGCAATTTAAGAAATACCGTTTGAATTAGTATACTAGTATATCGTGTCGTCGCGATAGCCTAGTTGTTAGAGTGCTTGACTTCCGTTACGGAGGTCACGGGTTAGATCCCGAGTTTCGACAGAACTTCTTAGTACAACGAATTACAATTAAAAATACTCGCTAATAATCAATCACGTGGAAGGCAATGGCAAACATGCATACCATCATATGCGCGCTAGGTCAGTACACAGCAGACACACAATTGGGACTGCATTTGTATATGTCGATATAAATCAAACGATTACTAATCAGTTCCGAATGAAGTCTTGCGCGTGTATACATTCGTACTGCATATAACAATTGCTATGAACACTAATACTTATCAGATGTACGAATAGGTAATCTCTGACGCTCAGTAATTAAGTATGGCGCTATAAAGAATTATATCGTAGTTGATTAAAAGAGATTACCGATAAAAATAATTCAAGAAATATTACGCCCGCGGAAAAATATGTAAATTATATATTATAATATGACTCTTAAAGGGGAACGAATGGACAAAGAGGACTAAGGTTGCTATAGATATAAATCATTGGTTAATTTTTAAACAGTTTTTTGAATACTGGATAGATTTAGACATCAGAGCAGAGATTGGGTTATTATGTAAAAAATAATAATTAAAAAAATACGGCGAGCGTGGAAAAAAGTAAATTATATATTATAATATGACGCTAAAAGGGGGATAAATAGACAAAGAGGATTAAGGTTAGTTTTGGGCTATAGATATAAACTATTAGTTAATTTTTATATAGTTCTGAATATCTGATAGGTTCATAAAATGGTTCAGGGGTTGGGCCTTCTTTCCTTAGGCGGGTGTTCGGATTTCCGGATTGCCTCCAGCCTAAAGTGTAAGGGTTTGAGTGAAATTAATTGGGTTACAATTTACTTATATATATATATATAAGTAAACTTAAAATATAGGTTACTTTATAGTTCCCGAACAAGAATTGGAGTTGGAGACTCTTTTCTGGAGGACAGGGTGTTCGGTTTATTAAGATTGCAGGGGAGCGGATCGGGGCAAATTCGAGGGAATCCGGAGAAACTTGGGCGAATTTTGAGCTCCGTGACAAGTGTGACAAGTATTCGGGTTACTTTTTGCCCCCCTAATAAAGTACTTGGGGTCGTGAATTTTCGGCCTGCGGACACAGTTTTTTGGGGTTACGGCAGCTTCAGTTTTTATAGGCTACTTACATGAAGTCTATAATTATGATTTAATCCGCACCTGCGTTATTATTTTCTAGTAATTCCTTCGCCACTTTGATAGGAATGCAACTTTTTCAAATACTTTTAAACTATTTCATTCTCCTTGAAAATGGTGAGACGAAAAGTGTCATTAATTCTGTACCATAGGACGCTCGTTATAACCGGTTTTATTTTGTTTTGCATCCTTTTTATGCGATCAAAATATTTCCCTTTCTCCTCTCAACTGGCATTTTTTTTTTTTTTTTTTTTCTTGGGCTCATCAACTAAAGAAAACAAATAGTAAGGAAAAAAGTCGGTTATACTTTAAGCCGATCAGAAATCTTTGCTAAAAAGCAATCAATATAGCGGGAATAATTAATTTGGGAAGGAAAGGACAGGATATAGGAAGCACAATAAGGCCAAGCCTCAATACAAGTAGGAATGCAAAATACTCCACACAGAAAGAGGTGAACACTGCATGATCGGCGTGGCAAATAGCTGCATCATCAGAATGTAGAGGACAGCGTTGGGAGGAAATTAGGAAAAATCGATATATGTAGAGAAAGTTAGTTGAGAATGGCCAAAACGCATACGAACAACGGATACAACATCAAAAAAGGTCGAAGAGAGGAATGCAAAAGAAAAACTATAAATAGGGAGGAAGAGTAATTTAACAGACAGATGAAATGAATAATTATTAGAAAAGGAGGGAGCGTAAATATCCGATAAACCGTGATCTGAAACGGAAGCTTTTACATATCGACAGGAGGTTAATGGAATTTCTTTCAAAAAAAAGGCGAGAAAAAGCAGCAGTCCGAGACGGGCAGTTAAAAATTGTGGTATTTTACTGGTTTTACACCATTAATTGTATAAAGAAAAAACAGAAATAGAGTTTTATCAAAGCGATGGATTAGTTACTCGAAGAAAATATAACTTTCGTAATGATTAGTAAAATTATTATATTGCCCTTTATCACTATAAATACATTGTCATTCTAAAATTTGTGATTTAGTTTTCTTCAAATTCAGATTGTATATGTTATTCGCCTTTATTTATACCTACTTTTTCTTTTCTTTTCTGACTGAAAAATGGAATATTCTAGCTTATCTATATATTCACTTTAAACGTTTGCTATTTGCGTTTACAATTTAATTAACTAATCAACGAATGGGGGTGTATAATAGGTGCATATCAGTGGTGAAGCGCCCATATAAGCTGATTTCTTTCGACTTCTCGTTTAAAATGTTGTTTAAGTCGCTTCTCACAAGTGATATGGAATTAAACAGTTTCGGTAATGTTACCGATTCACCGGAATAGTATCACTATAAAAGCAATCATCACAGCTAACAGAAAAAATCGTTCGGTAGTGTTTCTTCTATTGCTTATGACTCTAGGTAGTAGCACGCGTTCATTATGGGGATTCGATAATAGGATGTAACTTTGCAGTTTTCCAAAATTAAGAAAATTGTTAATACGGCTCCGAAAATCCGCGTACATTCTGTTAATCTCACTTACGCGACTTTTTTTCCTTTGCATTAAGAAATGCTCTGTTTCAGCATAAGCCAGTCTAGAACGGCTTATCGATGAGAAATACGACATGTGTTCTTTAAACGAACGAATCATCATTTTTCCAAAATAACCGCAGCGCATTCTGTTTAGTCGCATTTTATTTTTCCTTAAAAAGCCTCGTTTTTCTGCAAAATGCAACTCACTCTTCGATGCACCTTATACAGTGCAAAGTTTATTTCTGTAAATGAATAGAAATTATTACGGACAAAAGCCAAGAAAACATCTTATTCATTGCAATGATTTCTACTTACTGTTAACTGCACACGCGCAAATAAATTAAAATGAAAATTAAATAATGTTTTTTAAATAATTTTAATCGTGTTTTTCGCGAATGTTTTAATTCTTTTCAAAAAATGTTTAAGTTTATAACAAAGTTTAAGTGACGTCAATTAATGTTTCCAATTTAAAAATAGATAATTATATTATATGTGTGTAAATAGTGATGAAAATTCGTTTAACGTTAATATAACATTAAGTGACTGTGCAACGCTAAACAATTATTTAATTAATTTTTTCATTTATTCCTTAGACCATCTTTTTTTTACATTTTTTTTTTTTTTTTTTTTTTTTTTTTGTGAAAGCAACATCCTGTACCGTGCTTAACTGCTGTAGCTATTACAGTACGAAGATGCGCAATTTGTTTTTATAGATATCTGATTATTCCGCTAGTTCTGATAAATTGTGTTATGGATAAAATTGCATCGGAGGAATTCTCAAGAATGTTGGTGACTGTTTTGTTATTAATTGAAGGGGGCCGGTGAGGTGATAATGCTGGACAGTCGCATAGTATATGAGGAGTCTAATAATTCGCGCTGGTTGTAGAGTCTGCACTCATGTAAAATAACCGGTGTTGTTTAATTTTGACGTTAGATAATTGTTTGTTTTTTTATCGTTTTTTTTTTTTTCTGTTTCACATTTTATTTTATTTAACTTCAAATATCGAATGATTCTTATTCGCTTCTAGTGTCGTAATGGCTTAATATTTTATATATTTCACTCATTTATCTAATCGAAAAAAAAACAAGAAACATGAAAATCGATTTCCCTTAAAGTTATTTTTATTCAGACCCCAAAAAATTTTGTTTGTTTCTGTAATTTACTTCACATGTAAAATAGTTATGAAAATAATTGTTTTTTTTTTTTTCTTTTAGCAAGAGGAGATCGCTTTTAGACATTTTTTTCTCTCAGAAATTAATATATTTCTACGTGTAAATCGTACGTAATGTTTTGTTTCGATATTGGTAATTACTCGAGAAAAAGAAGGCGAATTAGAATTTATTTAATATAAATTATTCATTTAAATACGATTATTATAACTAAAAACAGATATGTAATTTATCGAAATAATAATAATAAATATAAAATTACGTTATTATTATTATTACTACTACTATTTATTATTACACGCAACATGTGGACGATTCAAAGTGATCGAGGTCTCGAATCATTTTAACAGGGGGGGTATACAAAAAGCAGATGAGTAAATTCATATTTTTTATTACTTCAGTTATATGATGTATCGTTTGTTGCAACGCTTTGTTTAATTTTAATTACTGCCTAATAATACGCTTTTAAACTACGAGTTTTGAGACCGATTTCTCTTTATAATTTGCTCACGATGTGGTCAAATATCACGCCGAACCAAAACAAAAAACAGAGAAACCCCATCATCACGTGTAGATTTTCCACTAAAACTTTTTGCTCTAATGCCTCCCCCCCCTTTCGACAGCTCCTCTGATTGATATAATGCAGCCAAAAAAACTTAAATGTTAAAAAATAAAAAAAAATGGAAAACTAATAATATAACGAGAAATTTTTTTTATAAAAAAAAATAAAATTTCTACTGACCTTACTGCTGTGGTTATTAATAGTTTTGTGACTACTATTTATTTGCGTACCGTTCTGATCCTTTGTTTGTCCAGCAAACAGTATGTCATCTATCAGAAATGAGGTTTTATTAGCGGCATTATGGTTATCGTTGCCCATCATTATAATATTTTGTGCTTTTTTTGTGTATTTAATTTTTACGGGGGAAAAAAAACAAAACAATAATGATACTGGCTGGCGATAGCGCGCGTGTACTACTAATCGTGATCGTTCATTTTACATTTGTAAAGAAAAGCCCGCAAACGAAAATATCTGCGAGATGTAATACGCGCGGTCGATCCCTCGTCACTCGTCAGCGCAATAGATTCCCGGAATAGGCGAAATGTGTTACAATGCGAAATTAAAAAATTACGCCGAAATCGACTGATACTGATAATCGCGCGGTAATATTTCGAAAATACTGGCGCCCGAAACAGCTTCGGGTCGGAACACTCCGCGAGACCTACGCGAACAAGAGGTGGTGGGGATTGGCCCGAGCAGTTATATAGAGCGCGTGACTGAGTTTTTATGCGTGGAAGCCGGGTCTTCTCGTTTTGAAAATAGACGGCCAAACATTGTTTGCTTCCTATTAGTTGGACTCGCTCATTTGGGGTTTCTTATTGGTTAACTGGAAGGGATGAGAAATACGCCTCCTGCTCAGCCTTAACGCTGCATATTACTGCAGTTCGCTGTCGCAGGAGGAAGGTTCACGTGTTTAGCTATCCGAGCAAATAAGGGTACATTTTCTCTATTTCATTTTTAACCCAATTTCGCCGGTTTCACTGACCGTTTTAATATAATAATATGTTTTCATTTAAATATTGTATACATATACACGCGCGAAACACCTACACTGCCTTCTTATTGTGTTAAAGTTACACGCTCCCGTGTCTACTAGTGCTTACCGGTTTCTTCATTAAGAACCTGGAATTTGCCTAAGCTCCACAAATTTCTATGAAATTAACTGCTCCGCCCTCCATTACTAACAACTTAATAATAATAATAATAATAATAGTAATACCGTTCACTTCTGAAGTTGCGACAACTACGTTTTCCTGTTACCGTCGTGTTTAATAATATTTTCTGGCGCGTTATAATGAAAAAAGAAATCATCTATTTCGTTTTTTTTTTGCTGTCATTTTCCGTTTCTATCGGTATTTTAAACTGACAGAGTTAAACATGGCAAACTACAAGAATTTACCTCAATTATTAAATTCCTTTTTTTTTTTTACAATGACTTTCCTAATTTCTACGCTCCTTTATAGTAGTAAAAAAAAAAAACTACAATTAATACATAATTAAATTTAACCGCTAACAGAATCATATGGAAGACAGTGGAAAACAAGCATACCACCATATGCGCTCTAATTAATGTTTAGTAGGCAGACATAAATAGGACACTGCATTTGTATAAATCAGACAATCACAATATCAGTTCCAAGTGTAGCCTTGTGTGTAGTCTCTTGTGTCTATACTCGTGTTGCAATTAACAATTGCCTAATTACCTATATCGGTACAGCTATAATGTACTAATAGGTAGTCGCCGACACTCGGTAATTAAGTATGGCACTATGAGGATGATAAATACATCCATGTCTACATCATTGAATAATAGTGCACTTATATATTCATATTACGCGTGTGAAAAACTCAGTTTGTCGGAACTCTCCATGAACACACCTTCTGGACTGATGGATTTTAGTCTTTTGTAATTTTTATAGAAGTATTGCTTTTACCCGACTATGTCACAGTACCTTAAAAGCACAATAAGAAAAAATAGTTACAGATTAAAAAGTATATGTAATAACAAATTTTTTTACATATTACATACTCACTACAACCTGCGACCTCCAATATTTTTTTCCTACAAGTTCAACTAGACTTCAAGAATCTAGAGAAGTTCCTTAGATTTTTAAAATTTCAAATTTACCGTCGGCAGGTATAGCTAGAGTTTACAAATCAATACACTACCATTGGAAATGGATCAAAAATGGATTTCAAGATTTAAATGTGATAATGGACGGAGTGTAATGGTAAAAATAACGTTTATTGAAATAATGAAAAATAAATTAAAATGCAATATAATAATGTAATAAAAAAAAGATAAACAGCGAGAAAATTTTCGGAAATGAAAATTAGGAATAGTAAATTTAATTTTATGTGTATATGTATGTACAATATATTTATAAATAATACAAATATATATATATATATATATACGAATATAAATGTATATAAACTCGGCCATTTTGGCTTCGCAAGGGGCAGTGCCCCTTGACCCCTTCTGCTTACATTTCTGTCTCTTTTTCTTCTATACTTTGTATAAAATGATTAAAATTTACAACGTAATTCTAAATCGGTCCGATTTTTCTAAAGGGGAGGTAGCCTAAGAATTACGTTGTAATTAATAGATTAATTACAACATAATTCCTAGGCTACCCCCCCCCCCCACACACACACACATTAGAAAAAATGTCCCAATTTTATGTAACGTTTGTTATATTTTATAGGAATTTTGTGATTACGTTATATTTTATAGGATTTTTGTGATTACGTTATATTTTATAGGATTTTTGTGATTATGTTATTATATTCATACGGACCGATTTAGAATTACGTTGTAAATTTTGATCATTTTATGCAAAGTATAGAAGAGAAAGAGACAGAAATATAAGCAAGAGAGGTCAAGGGCCACAGCCCCTTGCGAGGCCAAAATGGCCGAGTGTATATATATATATACATTTATATTCGTATATTAATTACAACGTAATTCTTAGGCTACCCCCCATTCGAAAAAATGTCCCAATTTTATGTAAAGCAAAATGTCCCAAAAAAATGTCCCAATTTTATGTAGCGTTTGTTATATTTTATAGGATTTTTGTTATTGTTATTTAAAAAATGTCCCAATTTTATGTAACGAAAAATGTAGTGAAGCAATATCTTAATTTTATGTAATGAAAGTTAAATGATAGGGTAGGATTTTTGTGATTATGTTTTGTTTTTCTTTTTGTGTTGATGCCAGTAAGAATTACGTTGTAAATTTTGATCATTTTATACAAAGTATAGAAGAGAAAGAGACAGAAATAAAAGCAAGAGGGGTCAAGGGGCACAGCCCCTTGCGAGGTCAAAATGGCGTAATTCACGCACTCCCTTTTTTGGCAGGTAAAAAATGGCAAAAAAGTGCGTAAATTACACGAGTAAATACAGTATATATATATATATATATATATATATATATATATATATATATATATTTGTATTATTTATAAATATATTGTATATCCGTATACACATAAAATTAAATTTACTATTCCTAATTTTCATTTCCGAAAATTTTTTCGCTGTTTATTTTTTTTTTATTACAATAAATTTACTTTTCCTAATTTTTATTTCAGAAAATTTACTTCAAAAAAAAAAAAATAAAATAAATAGATTAAAGCGTATTCGCTGCAATTGTTTATTTCCGAAGCAATTCTCTGCCTTATATTTCCATTTCTTTCTATCGTCTGTGTGTTGCCCCACGTTATTTTTCAGTGCCACCACTTTTGAACTGTTCTTTTCTGTTGTTGTTGCGTTTTATGGTTTTTATGGTAGTATTTTATTTCGGTCTAGCTTTCGCCTTGCACTGTGTGCAGTCTGTTTGTTAGTTCTTTTTATAACATCTTCAGAATCTGTAGCTTGTGGTACATGACCGTTCTTAATTTTATCTTTCAGCATGACCTCATACTATTTTTTTTCCTGTTTACTTTGTTTATCCATATTTTTTTTTTGGATTCTACTTTATTTGTTAATCCCGACGTAGAGAGTTACCACTTTCCCCGCTTATTTAGTTGCTTATTTTGTAACTTCCATTATTGCATCTTTTGACTATTGAATTTAACCAAGGTTATTTTGGTAAATATTCTTTTCTTAATCCGACTAGCTGTATTGAATTTTCTGCCATGCTAGCCGCTCTATTCTCATCAATGCCGTTGAACTTGATACATTGTGGACGTTAATTTCGGAGCCCCCGACGTTCTGTTAAGGGTATTAGATTTACAATTTGCTACTTACTTAAAAAAGAAGGAAGGAAGCGGGGTTTAAATCGTTTCTTTTAATAGTCAAACATGCGCATCTCAGTTAACAACTTTCTCTCGGTAATTTCGGTACCGTGTTTAACAACTTCGCAGAAATAATAATAGCTTTATTTATTTCGACTTTATCGGCTGTACGATATTGTAAACTTCTGCGAAGTTATCAATTTATGCGCATGTTCGTTATCAAAATTCTAGTTGGGGTTTATTCTATTCCATCTTCTCTTGATCTTTCTATGTAAAAGCCGAAACATAAATACGCGTCTCTATCCGGTATTGCCATGACGACATGCGCCTAAAATATAACAAAAAACAACACTATTACATAGTATTTATTCTGAAATTCTCTCTAAATTTCACTTGTTGCATCGGCTCTATTTCATCTAATGCCACAAGCTGGCTATTCAATGGCTTGCAGTTGATCTTAAATTTTTTTATATCTCCCTTTTCGTGTAATGTCACTCTAATCGCGCTATTTTTGTTTATATGAAGGATGTGATAATTTTGGGCTAGATAATCATTATACTTTTGGTAGATTCTTTTCTTTTTTCCGAATTTACGTATTTCGTGGTTATATATTTTCTATTATTTCTACTCGCGGCCCCAGTATAGTATTTTCGTGCCGTTTCTTAATATCGCTAGGCACCAGGTTACCCCCAACTTCAATTATTTTGTTAAACATTTACTTTTTAATGCGTCATTTTCTATAGTCAATGTTTACACGTTAAAAAACAAATCAAAGAAAATTTTGAAAAAAAAAAAATTAAACGTAGTAAATTTAATAATTCAAATACTTTATTTCTTCGGTAGAGAAATGAAAGTGAAATTTAAGAAGAACCATTTTTGTTCTTATTCAACAGAGAAAAGTATGATTTACAATATTTTTAAATAAGAAAAATATACTAATTAGAAAAAATTAGAAAAACAAAAATTAATAACCAATAATAGGAAGATACCACACCGCAGGTAATAATAATTAAATAACTTTGTGTTATGTGCTAAAAATGAACGTCAACATTTACGTAAATTGTCTGTCATAACAGCAAAAATTTATTCGGAGCACTGACATTTATTTGCTACATTAATTAGGGGAACACGGATAAATACCTATTCGGCTACTCTTTTTTTAAAAATAGCTACAAAGAGTCAAATCGCAATATTTAAAAATATCTGCGCTTCTTTCAATTAATGGGGGGTTCTTTCAAGTACGACTCCAATTATATTCTATAAATTTTGTAACAAAATCGAACGATATACTCGTTTTTCCGAAAATACATTATACCTTCAGCTTTATGTGCAATCCTATGGTGATGACAATTTTAGTATTACTATTATTATTATTATTATGATTACTGTTTATTCTACTTATTTATTTGTATATTTTTATGGTAATTTAGATTGTTATAATAAACCTGTTTGAAATACAAAATCTAATTGACGTTTCATTATTAACATGCTAAGTTATTTAATTTTTCTGTGTGCGCGTATTATTTATTAGAATCATATATTATTACTAATTTTATTCTATTTTTATCTATCTACATTCGACGCTATATCAGTTACGGATTTAAACTGTGTTTAAAAGAGTTTTCTATACACTATCAGAACGCAAGAGGCGTATTAGAATTAAACACCTTTCGCCCCTGAATATTTTATTATTTCATCGCCCAGATTTAATAATAATTTTTACCGATAATTAAAGATACATCAATCGTTAAATTTTTATCTGATATTCTCTACAAGTTTTATCACCATTTTTATCATCATTTTTATCGCCATTGAGACGGATTAAATTTTAAAGGCAAGTGAGTGTGGAAATTATTTAGAAACGACACACCAAATTCATTTCTCCCTGGGGAGCTTGCCAATAATAGACGATTACCCATCAACACGTGTACGTAGCAACAATTAGGAGTAACAAGGAATGGAATCTGAAAAAAGAATGCTATACGAAGAGGATGGAGAAACAATAATAATCAACGTCGAAAAATACCAAACGTATGCATCCTGAAAAGAAAAGGAATGACATTGCTGAAGGTTAAAAAGGAGTTAGCTGTCCCATACCATGGCCACATCTGCAATTACAGAGCTCATAGTACAAACGGACAAAGGAATCTGGCTACAAATAATTAAGGAAGAAGAAAAACGGTATATGTTTGAAAAGCAGTTAGAGCCACCAAGCACTAGCTATATAAAACACAGCGCTTAGCGTCCGTAAACAGAGTTCACAGAATAAATGGTCGTAATATGAATTGGTTAGAAGGTTATATATCTATATTTTCTATACCATTTGTATTATAGAACAATGAATCTTGATTATTTTACGGAATCTTTAGCCTTCTGCACATCAGCCTTATTTGACTACCAATATCTAGAGTCCGATCGAACATTCAGCTTCGGATACCACTGGAACCAAGTAATTGGCTTCAGTCAAAATACAACTGCAGATTTCGCCGAAGCATAAGAGAAAAACGAGTATATTATTAGTCGTACGTAAAAGAACTCCGTTAATTGCAAGAAGCACAGATATTTTTAAATATTAGAATTTGATTCTTCACAGTTGTTTTTTTATTATTATTATTATTATTATTATTTTAAAAATAAGTTGTGGGTCTCGCAGGGCAAATATGCACCCGTTTTGTGAGTGCCCAATACTCTTATCAACGTTTATTAAAAAAGATACAACATACAAAATTTACAACTATCTTAACTTATTCCATAAATAACAATACTAATAAACCATATATTTACACTTAAATATAATGATATTTAAGTATAAATATATACATATGACAATACATAACATGCCACATAATACGCATCTGTACACACCAGTACATGCAGACAGCTTAATATTTTAAAATCGAAAAAACATGATCAGTAAAAACTTAAAATCCAGGAAGACACGACAAAGTCAAAACCAACAAACCGTAAAAAAAAAAGAACCATTAAAGAGAGGATAGATATTCGGGACTTAACTTGTGAGTCCTTCCACCATTCCTTCAACCGTTTTTGCACCTCCTTTTTCCACATACCAGTTTTTTTCCCTTTAATATTTGATTAGCGATTGTACTTATTAATTTAATTGAAACTGAATCATTAGTGTTATCAATGCGTAAATTTACACCGCGCGGGGATAGATGTAATATGCATTACTTTGGTTTCTTGTTAACCGAATTTGTTCCCTGGAGGTGGTAAATTGATATTATTGACATTAAATTTTAGTAATCTATAATAGTAATAGTTCACTTATCTGGAGAGACATTTCATTGTTTTTCTTCCACACGTAATTAATGTCGATTTGCTTCCAGTAGGGAAGTATAAATTTCAAACACCTCTTCTGTATTTTACTTATTTTATTTATTTCTGTTTCCTTAGCCTCACATAATATATTTGAATTCCATATAATATTCTAGACATTATTATTGAATTATAGTATATACGTAGTGTTCGATAGAGTACCTGCCTTACTTTATAGAAGGCTGGAATTATCTGCCTTTATTTTCGAGTTTAAACTTGGGATGAGTTTTTTCCAGTTCAAGGATTTATCGATATATATATATATATATATATATATATATATATATATATATATATATATAGTTAGATATTTAATGTCATAAAAGTTCTTTATCGGTGGACAAAAACATAAATGAATACATTGTTATTTACATGAAGCTCATGAAGGCAATCGTTATTATGAAGGATTCGCGTATCTTTAGAATTGTTCCGAATGTATAATACTTTTGATTTGTTTATAGTTTTAAAAAAGCAGCCGAATAAGTATTTATCCGTTCCTCTAATTAATCTAGCAAGTAAATGTTCAGTGCTTCGAACGAATTTTTTCTGGTAGGATGAAAAATTTGCGTAAATGTTGACATTCACTTTTAGCATACAATTTAAAGCTATTTAATTTTAATGATCTGCGGTATCTTCTTATTATTGGTAATTACGTATAAATGTGTTGTTTTTCTAATTGTTACTAATGAGTGTATCTTTTTCGTAATTAAGAATGTTGTAAATGATACCTTTTTTTGCGTCAAATAAGAATAAAAATTTTTCTTTTCAAATTTCACTTTCATTTCTCTACCGAAGAAATAGAATATTTGAATTATTGAAGTACTACATTTAATCTGTTGGCAGCAGTTGAATTTATTTTTTTTCAAAATTCTTTTTTAATTTGTCATTTAAAGAGAAACTATTGAACTTTAAATATTAAATATAAAAAATTATACATTAAAAGGGTAATTAAATTCTTCCGCAATTCGCTTGTTAAGGATTTTACGGAGATATGTAATCTTGGAGGTAGTTAATTAAATTGTACTTCACCTTTTCTAACATTATTTACTTCGTCTTCAAACTTAACATACATTAAAGACATTCAATTAAGACTTTATTCTTTAATTGGTTTACGGAATATTTAGAGCATTAATATGTGGTTTGAAAATGAGCAGGCAGGGGGAGGTGTGTTGATGTTCGTGGTCGTTAACACCTTGTACAACTAATTCACAATCTTGCTAAGATTACTGCTCATTTTCGCACAGCGAAGGAAACTTTATTGTACGCGATGACGAGTTTATCTGTTTTAATGTATCGGTTGATGACGTTATATTACTTACTACATTGTTCGTAATTTCAGTTTCATAATGTTTTTGAAAATAGCTAATGAAATTACTGACGTCATAGGAAACATAGTTGCACAGACTCCTTTGCTTCAGCCAGCAGTCATTTTTGCGTACACCTTTAGATAGTTGTAGTCGATTAACTACTAAATTATTCTGAAACACATCGGGTTGAAAAGTTTTTTTTATTGTTTTTTTTTTTTTTTTTTCACGAATATCAATATTACTAGAGCCAATATTGAATCTGCGTAATAGAATTTCTGTATAATAATGTTCATATATATAGCTCTGTAAGCGTTACAAATTCGACCGATAGATTCTTATTGTATTGCCAATGACTACACAACCTATGTATTCTTCGTTTTCGTATTTTGATACAATTTTTCAGAAAAAAAACGCTCATATTACGCAATCTGATCAAAGAAACAGTTTAAAATCGGCACAAGAACTTTCACCGGTAAGTATTCCTTCGTTGTTACCTTCGTTATTTTTTATTTTCCAACGTGGAATTTATAATTCTATCAAAAATTATGTTTAATACGAAAGAAAATAAATTTTTGCTTATCGCTTTAGTACAGCCGCATTCAGATACGCATCCGGCGAATGCTAAAAAACAAAATGTAATTCGAAAGTTGTGTTGTTGGTATACAATTCGAGGCAGGGGCGTCGCCAGCCAGTTAGCTCGGGAGAGACAGGATGATATTACACGTGGAATAAGTTCTCACCGTTTTTTTCCCCTAAAAATAAATCCTTTATTTAAATAAAATATAAATTATAGGTGAATTGTAAGTAAATAAATGCGACTTTTAAAAGTTTATTATTATTATTTTAGAAACAAAATTTCAAATAATTTGGAAATTATAGTTAAAACATAATCTTCTAGGGGATTCATCGTAGATTTTTCGATTACTTTGTTGATGAAATCTTCTAGATCCTCGGAAATGATCTTTCGCTGGACACTCATCGTTGCGAGACAATTGAGACTGCTTTCTATAATTGTACTTTCTAAGCAAAGTTTTAATCCGTCTCAGGCTGCTGAATGACCGACCTTTCTACCGTATATGTGCACGGTAGAGTGGCCAAAAACTTCTCGATGCGTTTCCCGTTTCAGCAAAAAAGTCTTTTGTCTCTTTTATGCCTCCGACAGTACTGAACTTAGTTTGGTTCGTTTTGCCCTACTATAATTAATTTTTGCCAAAATGCGACTTCATTTTTCGACAAATCGTAAAAGTTTGAAAAGGTTGCACAAACTTTATTTAAGATTTTTCATAGACACGCCCCCTGCATTTGCATCGTTGCCGATTGTTTGCGTACCGTTTCCTCCAAACAATTTTGAGCCTGAGCTCTTTTGCGATAGCGGTGGCATTTTTAATAATTTTAGCCGTGACGTTGACGGGATTTTTGCTCCGTAAAAAGGGAACAATGCGAAAATGTACAAACTACAGGTTTATCGCGCTAATTTCGCACTCCAGTAAGATCATGCTACGGAATTTTAAATAATTATTGAAATATTTTTTTTACACAGGCGTATCCCTCAAGAACAAACTGGATTTATGCCAGGCAAAGGCACTAGGGAGCAAAAATATTAAAAGTCAGACTAATCATAGAAAAGGCCCGAGAATTCAATAAAAACCTGTCTTCCTCTCGACTACGCCAAGGCATTCGATAGTGTTGCTTGGAACAAACTGTTTCTAATACTTCAAGAAATGGGTATCCCAAATCATCTCAGGCGAATTATACCGAATCTGTATGAAGACAACACTGCGTCGGTTAGAGTGAATTATGCAGAATCAAAAATATTTACAACAGGAAAAGGTGCCAGACAAGGGTGCATAATATCGCCGGTACTATTTAATATTTTATTGGAGAATACGTAATGAAAAAGTCACTGGAAGGCTGGAATATCTATTGGCGGAAGGCGTATAAGTAACCTTCGATATGCTGATGATACCGTAAAACTAGCGGCTTCAGGAGAAAAACTAGAAAAAAAAATATATCGCACTACTCAAAATATATCGTACTATTATTAGACCTCGCCTAGACTACGCAGCACCCATTTACGGCTCAGTTTGCAAATCGGCACTGTGCTCGTTGGACTCGATATACCACACCACCATCAGACTGGCGATCGGCGCATTTCGCACTAGTCCAATAAGCAGCATATTATGCGAAGCCAACGAATGGCCTTTAAACGTTCGTCGAGATTATTTAGTGGTGAAGTTTTTAATTTACCTAAGAAGTACAAATAATATCCCGGATGTTCTACTGACGCCTGAGGTCTCGTACCGTTCTAGTCATTTAGCAGAACTTCTAAACAAGCGCGCATATGTTGACACCGGAAATATTAATGTACCGAACAATATCCTTCATAAAAGAATCTCCGCTCTTCCACCAACACATAATTCGGAAATACGGTGCAACGTAGTGTTGACCAACAGCACAAAATCTGACATACTCTTGTCATATACGAACGCATTGAAAGAATACAGTGCGCATGAAAAGTATTACACAGATGCTGCAAAAAATATCGAGGGTACTGGATGTTCCTTTGTACATCGACAGCAAATCATCAGCTATGCGCTTCCAATGGAATTGTCGGTAATATCGGCCGAATTAATTGCGATCAAATTAGCCATTGAACCCGCCATAGATCAGAATTACGATCGTATTATCGTATTTACAGACTCATTACAGGCTGTCAATGCGATTAATGAATGGCATGCTACCCTGAAAAACCCGTTGTTCAACAGATACATTACTTGGGTATTAGCTCGACTATGAACATAGTAATATGTTGGCTACCAGGACATTCAAAGATAAGTGGAAACACCACAGCCGACTTAGCTGCGAAACAAGCAATAGGGAAATCCACATTATTATCGGTTACAGTCCCAAGGAAAGATCTTTACAAAGTTACGAAAACACAGTTTCAGCTACAATGGAGCCGTTCCTGGGAAGAATTGTCGCTTGAAAATAAGCTGAGAAGAGTCAAGCCTACTATTGCGCCTTGGAACATCATCATAGCATCAAGACGTGACGACGTTGTATTAACAAGACTGCGCATCGGTCATACAGCACTAACGCACAAGTACCTTTTGGATCGTGCCGACGCTCCACTCTGCCAATACTGTGGCCAAGGTCCTTTAACAATAGAGCATATCCTTTCCGACTGCACCCAACATTCAATCTATCCCCATACTACTATCCAAACTGCCTTATCCGATGATCCCCATGAAATCAGAAAAACACTATCTTTCCTCAAACAAAATAATATCTATAGCTTAATTTAATCATATCTTAATATTTGGTGTCTTTGGCCACAGTAGCAGTACACGGCACCACAAAAAAAAAAAAAAAAAAAAAAAAAAAAAAAAAAAAAAAAAAAAGAAAAAATTATGAATACAATTAAAGAGAAAATAACTGAATACGGTATGTCATTGAATCAGGACAAGACGAAAGTCATGGTGTGGTGAATAGAAGTAGCACAACGACGTATGGTGACGCGCACATAATAGGATACGACGTAGTAGAATCCTTTGTCTACCTCGGCTGATTGATCAGTTTCCGTGGTTCCAGTGAAATGGAAATAAAAAGAAGAGCATTATTGACCAGAGAGGCAATGAATTACTGTCACGTATACGGAGAAGTCATGACATAACAAAAGCAACTAAAATAGCGATGGTACAGTCATCCTATAATGCTATACGGTGCAGAAACTTGGTCGCTAAGAAAAAGCGGATCAGAAAAGAATAGGCAAAGCGTAGCAACAAATCTATCCTGAATGAGGTTGGCGTAACTATGCGGTTAGGAAATAGATATGCAAACGTCGAATAATGCAGTATTTCGGACACATCATGAGGAGCGAAGAAGATAGTTTGGAGAAACTAGTAATACTAGGGAAAACAGATGGCAAATGACCTCCGGGAAGCAATAAGGTGGATAGACTAGATACATAATTTATGCCAAGATGCAATTCACCAATGTATAAGAGAAACGTAAAATCGTATAGGCTAGAAAAAATATATCGTCACACAAATGTTGATGTAGCCATGATCGCTACGATCGGCACAAAATGATGACGATTGTTTGTGTGATGTCAAGTTTCCTATACTTTTATCTATCAGCTCCCTTTGTGACGTGCCGGACCACACGCTTATCATCCATTAATTTCAATATATTCTGCGCCATTCGTGGCTTTTTAGCTTTCCTAGGTTCGTATCTCAGCGCTTGTGTCGCTGTGTCTTTTACTGTGTTTTTTATATTTTTCTAAAGCACTTCTTCATTATTGCAGGGGTTTTGCTTTGAACATTTGCCTATTACCATGTTTTGAAATTTTTCCTTGGTCCCAGTTTCCAAAAGTTTTCCTACGTTTCATTTTCTGTTCAAAATCGGCTTCCGCTGTCGCCTAAATTTTAAGTTCGTGCGTAGTTTCACCATATTGCCCCTCCGATGCCAACGTTAAAGTGATTGCCTTTGGTCCCCGCTAACTGGTTTCTGTTTTCGATATTTTCTATAGTGATTTTGTTTGTGAAAATAATGCGTTGACTCCCCTAGCCGAACGAACCCGGTTTTAAGGGGCCGGATACTCGCTTACCCGCTCCGGACTGATATTCATTAACCGGACTAGGGGCACATTGTCGCGAGCGAGTTGCTGATAGTTTACGCCGTTGTAATGCAGTAAAATGCTTAACGGTATTTACTGGTAGGAACACCTTCGGCAGGTGAACTTCCCTCCGTTTTCCTATCATCTTAGTTGTGAGTTCTGATTTAGCGTTCCTAATAGTGGCTAAGGTGCTTGGCTACTAAATTAGAGGTGTTATAAGTTACCGAGGCTTGTTTCGTTCCGGATTCGAATCACTCCCAAGTTTGTACCTAATCTGAAATTGAATTGGGTAACAGAGAATTATCTGGGGGAAAGTGAAGACGGCTGAGAGAAAGAAATTGGCCCCAGTATTCTCATCAGATCCATTAGGTCCTTAAGTACCATTATGGAAAGCTTAACTTCACAACCCATGATACCTTATCAAGGATATATGGGAGTTACTTTACTTACTTAATCAGCTGTAGGCCCGCCGAATAGAAAATTACCACCCTGCACGACGTGGACGTACGGAACTCACGTAGTTGTTGTTTCGTTTCTCCGCCGGTGGGGCTAGCACCATATGACGGTCGAGTGATTACTTACTAGAGAAGGTGTTACAACAACCTGTGCCCTGCAGAACAGACCGAATTTCAGTTATAAAAAATTTCATTTAATTTTGCGTGTTTATTTATTATAGAAAATTCCTTGAAATTTCTCTTCAGAAATATTTGGAGAAGCTAGGATAATAATAACGGTCTAACGAACTACAAATTTAGACTTTAAAATTATTCTAATTATGTTAAATTTATGTTTGGTTTGTACTGAAAACTTAAAAACCTTTTTTGCTCACAATCCTCAGAAAGTCACTATTTCTTTTTCACTGCTTCTTTTAAAACGTCAGGTAAGTCACTCAATTTTACTTACAGATCAGATTAATCGCCGTCTTATACCCTCTAGATCTCTTGATCGTTAGTGTATGAATTAATCAGTCTTCGAGATCATCTCCGCCCGCTCGTTGTACTGACCAAAAAAAAGTTACCAAACCACTCAAGTTGATGCAGAATTTTTCCGGCACCTTTTCTTCGTACCTCGCATATTACTTTTCTGACATCGTTGCTTTTTTTATTTTTTATCATAAAAAGTATTATCAGTTACTTTGTTCACGTCACAGTTTTTCCTTTGAGGTTTTTTAATATTCTCTCGTAATAAGTAAATTAGCGTTTTTTAAACGAAACCATTTAGGTGATTTAAAAAAACACCGTCTCTTATAATTTGCAATATTTCGACCATAATTAAAAAATAATCATCGTAAAGCTTTATTATAGATGTGTTTGATCAAACGCTATAGAAAATATTGGTTGACACCAAGATCAGATTTGATCTAAATCTTTCCTGTTAGGTGCGTCAACACTCGTAAGCTATTATTTAAGATAATCAAAATTGGGTTTTTATAAAACTTTTATCTATGACATTTCTTCATTGATTTGTTGTGTAAAATTCCTTAAAAAAGGTGTTGTATTAAAATTGCTCAACGACAAATGGTATATTTATATTTCCTACCGCTGATATGTTTACGCTGACATCTTGCTTAGCGTAGAAAATTTCTCCTAGTAAAGGAAATTTTGGTAAAATCATCGAAATTATTTAAATGTTGTGTATCTCGCATTAGCATATAGTGTGATTGAATCTTCTTTCGGTTTGTCGGCTTAGATATTAGCCCAAAAACTAGGAAAGGAAAGAGAAGTATATATTTAGATTTTTACCGCGATCAAGAATAGCAAATAATAAAGATATATAATAGAAGGAAAGGAATGATGAAAGACGCACTATTAGGAATATGGCGATACCTCTTAGTAAAAGTGATAAAAAGAAAAATTAGAAAAGATATGATTAGTATCGGATATAAAAAGACAAGTAGAAGGGCGGGGGAGATTAAATGGAGAAGCATAAAGCGGAAAACAAAGTTAAAAAGGAGAGCAAACTTTATCCGAAGCGTAGAAGACAGATTATAGTGAAAGTTGAACGCTGCAAAGAATGAAAAAGCAAGGGCGAGGCAGTAGTAGAGAAATGATAGTTATTCCATAATTTTGAACGAGCAGCTACAGAGGAGAGAAATGTGATGTAGGATTCAAAAACGCTAGGAAATCTCCCGGTAGAAGAAACTAAACGAGCTAGCCGATTATCTGTTGAGTCATCGCCTGCGATTCCATAGTGTCCAGATATCCGCAAGAAATTAATTTGGACAGAGTGACGAAGGAAAGAGTTATGAATTACAGAAGGTGTTTTTGCAAATAAATTTCCGAAAGCCAGAATAATTTTATAAAAAATGTATTCGACGGGAACGAATATGACGTAAGCCCTGAAAAGGGCTATTTCAAATATTTAAACGACCAAGAAAAATGACCGAAAATCATCGTCGTACGCTGCATCGGACTTAATTTATTATTACAAAACTAAAATGCGATGTTGCATTTTAGCTCTAAACAGAAGGTATGGGAAGAATGACATAGTCATTAGAGTGGGAAGGAAGAAAAGATGAGATGGTCTATGAGACACTTCGGGAATCTGATATAATAATAAAGACATGTTCAGAGATCAGGGAGAAGGAGGTAAAGAGAACGGCCCTTAAAATGGCAGTAGACTTAGGATAAAAAAATTGAACAGAAGGAAGAGCGTTCAAAGGACTCAGCGAAGAACAAAAAAGGCTGAATCAACTCTATGGGATAGTGGGGAGATTGTAAAGCGGTGTAGGGAAATTGAGAGATTAAAGTATTTAAGAATTTCAAATTTGGGATGGTGTAAAAACATAGGTAATGGGGTGAAGGTTGGTACGGATATTCGGTATTTACCTGGTGCGATGATGTTGAGCTAGAAATGATTCTCCGATTAAAATCATTAATTTTCGACCTCTTGGCTTCAATCCTATCATTTATCGTCGTCAGAGAATACGGCCGCCGGGATATTTACACGGCCGAATATGTAATTTCCGATTTTTGTCGAATTTCTCAGCTCGGGCAGAGTTAAGGGGTTGTGTAAGTGTGCCGGTGTGTGCGGTCTGCGACTAGAGGGGATAGCGTGTGTCGGCCGCGTGAGTCGTGTGAGAAGATAGATCAGATAGCGGCTATGTGTGTATGATTGATAAGGATTTCGGCAATGTACCGTTAGTTTTAAATCAAAAATCGAGCTGATATAGCGAGATAAAAGTCTTCGTCTTTGAATGACCGCTTTTTGTGTATGCAGTTTGCTACATTCTAGTTGTCGTCTAAAAGTAAAAAAAAAGTCGACAAAATATAATTGTCACAAATTTATTTTGCGTGTCTGCGACTGGTTGCTGGTTTTGTTTGTTTAAAGAAATTTCTGTTATTATAGTAAAAATATACGCTTCTGTTTTGGTAAAAAGTTTTACCTTATTGAACACGTGGTGCAGTGCTACCATGAGGCTTCATCTCGTGAAGGAAGAAAATACGCCTGTGGAGCGGGGGGATGGTTCACGATTGCTTTCGGTTAGTTTCCTGTGTCTTCTTTTTTTTTTCTATTTTAAAGCAAGTCCTCTTAAGAAAGAAAAAATTCATTTCATTGAAAAAGAGAATTCATTTGAAGGTATGAAAAGAACTGGAGGAGAAATATGGTGGCTTATCGTGAAATACGGATAAAACTAAATGAAACGGACAGAGAGGAGAGATAATATTACGGTTTTATTGGCAATAAAATGATAATAGTAATAGACGGTAACCTAGACGAGATGTTCGAATGAAAAGAGGAAGAATGCGAGATTGTATCAGTGTAGATTTTCGAGCTCTAAGGCAGATTTTGAAAATGATTGAGCTGCTTGGATAGAAGGAATCTAAAAGAATTTCCATAAATAAAACGGCAGCAATCAAGAATAGAACGGATGTAAGATTTGTAAAACATAAGCAAGATTACAGGATCACTTCCCCAAATAGTTATGAAAGGGACTTGATGAAGTCAGATCTTTTGAAGGACGACATGTATACATAGTTTATGTGTTTATGGAATGAAAAACGAGACAACTAAATAATGACAAGAGGAAGTGAGAGGGATTGATTCGCTTAACACACGGTTAATTAAAGAAGGGTCAAAAGTGTACAGTGTAAAAACGGCGGTAGAAGATTTACTAGCGGAGATAAAAAGATGGATATTGAATAAAGGTTTCAGCCGATTCGGCTATCCCCTGCCCCACACTTTTTGCGCTTAATCATTCCTCCCTATAGCTCATATTATTAACGCAAAATTATTTAAATCAATAAATTTTTATAATTTTGTAATTATTCAAGTTGATCGGACGATTTCATGCGAGTTTTTTTAATACAAACGATTTTAAAGTTTATAAAATCGAACCCAACTGTTAATGTAATTCTACGCGAATAATGCACAACCCGTTAATATTTCATAGCAATAAAAAAGGGTTACCGCGGCTAATTTTCTAATGATTTTATTACGAGGCGAAAGTGTTTTGTCTTTAATTTCTTTCCTTAGGTTCACCGGCAACGGGTATTTAGCCAACTTAAGAAATTCGATATAGGCGAAGACTGTTAACACTATGAAAGAATAACAGAGCTAATGTTATGAAAAAAAAAAGAAAAGGGAAAGGAGAGAGTTGTGCGACAGGATAAAAAAGAGTGGTGGTTGGGAAAAGGAGAAATTGTAATTAGCAGTGCAAAAATCACATGATTCGAGTTATGAAAGAAAAATCAAAAATTCTTTGCGCGGGAATTTATTTATGAAGCAACCATTTACTGCAGTCGAACCTGCCGAAGAGTCGCCCAGATCGTTACCAACAATGTCACGATGGCTAGAAATCGATAATAGTTTATTTAGAAAATAAAGCGAGATACTAACGAGTAGGAGCGAATGAAAAGAACAATTGAATCAGTGAACGTTTTAAAGCGAGAGTTTCGAGTCGAAGGAGAAACTCGAATAAATTGCATGTTGAAGATATAAACAGAAATCAGAGATAAGATTGAAACTTTGCAAAACGCCGGTTATTCAGAATGCATTAATAAAAATTCGACGGTTTGGAATGAGCGATGTGAAGACGTTTAATTAAGAATCTCTCACCAAGGTAATTCGAACGAGTAGAAAATAGCCGGAGAATTGAAGTGGAATTTAGAAGTGGTATATATCAGGGGCAAAAGAGCTTTCAGTAAATTAAAGTTTTAAGGAAGAAATAGATCGGTAGTCGATAGTCTCGCGAAAAGATAAGCCACTGTTAAAAATGTTACCGGGGGAGAAAAAAAAAGTCGACTAAAAACAATGGAAAGTTGACACAAGGAAAGGTTAATAAGTAAAGTTTTTTAAGGATAAAATCTGAAAACCACGGGGCCAGGTTTTTTTCTTGGAAAATAGGAAAATGAAAAGAAAATAAAAAGTTTTTTAGTTACTAAGATCATCGTTAAAATAAAAGAAATGATGAAAAGAAAAATATGTAAGTATATCGCGTCACCGTTCGAGGAATGAGCGGGCAGATTTGGCTGCTAGAGAAATGCTATCCACTCCCATTAACATAAATGCTGACCCTTCGTGCAGTACATCCAAATGACTGTATGCATATTATTCAAATAAGTGGCAATAACTTTGACTGTCACAGACAGCGTGGCTACAGGCCATTAAACCAAACACAGAACCGCGGTGGCCTCCATTTGAGTAGACTTAGAATTGGATGTACTTCTGCGTCACACCATTACCTTCTGGAACGTGCTTGTAGCGTTTCCTTTTTGCTTGCAGCCCGTTTTACCAGAAGTCAATGATACATCTGAACATTGCTCACGCATAAATGTTGCGTCTGACTTATCTAACGATGACCCCATTCAAGCAATGTTGTTCAGGGACTCTGTTCAACTACAACGAACAATTAAAAATTCATTAAAACAATCAAACTAGGCAAGTTCATATAAACCGGAGATGGTACATGTGCGTCGTGGTAGCCCTGCAGTTACAAACGGCACATGAACTGTAATATAATAAATAAATAAATAATGAAGAATAAAGAAAAAAAAACAGTGTGAACGATAACAAAGGCGTGGAAATAAATGTTGAAAAGAAGAGAGCTATGATGCTGGAAACCTTAAAAAACTCATCTAGAAACAGCGAACAAACGGTTATATCAGGTTTGGATTTAGGGAATGGCTAGGGGGGCTGCAGTACATGGATAGTTAAACGTGCAATAATAGATGTTTTTCCAAACATTTATATTTCATATAGAATATTTGTAACTCTATACAGATCACAAATTATGAGGCGGAAGATCTTTTTCGACATTAAAAAGAATATATACAGATCAACCATGCTAGATGATAGATTACCGCGGCATTATCAAGATTAATGATCGAAATAAATTTTCTCCGTTCAGTAGATTTTAACGATATTATACAAGAATTTTCAGGAAAAAAAAACAAGAAAAAAATTCATTGTTTAAAATTATATATATATACATATACTAGGGGGCTTTCCCCCTGGCCGCTTCGCGGCCCAACCCCCCACCCGGACCCGCCCCCAAACCCCCGTTTTGTGAGAGAGTTTCGTCGTGACCAAGACTCAAAATGCATATATTTTTCGATGTTCTCACTCGACTCAAGGCAACATACAATTGCCCATGAGTGAAGACATTATCCCTCAAATCAACAGCGGCGAAATACAAAGTTTCACCCGGAGCTTTGTTAATGGTCATGGCATAGGCTAACTTGATAGGAAACTGTCTTCTTAAAATCTGAATGCCAGTGTCGCCAGCTATAAATTTAAAACTTATCCTAGGAATTAAAAACGTCTTACATTCATTTTCCGGACGAAATACTTCAATTATGAAACCTTTAACAGATTTAATAACGACTTTTCTTCCATTCTCCAGACCTTCTTCGAAATTCAAATTTCTGATGAGGATACAAATCGTTCCAATTTTTATAGTAATTTTGTGATCTGGAACTCCTGGGTCTGACATTTTGTTTAAAATTTCAGTACATAAATGTGTGGAATCTCCATTTGTTTCTTTTTCATCAATCAGAGTTGTATCAGCACTATATAAATTTATTTCACCTCCAGAAATTTTTTTCCCTATTATCAATCTATTTATTTGATTTATGTTTTTATTCGTTGGTGATAAAATACATCTTTTGGACATTTTAGAAAAATTTGATAGAACATAATCGAGATAAATATGATCAATCATTTCATCAAGTGAAGTAAACATTTTTAAATCGGGGAAATTTAATATGATTCCATTTTCTTCGCCATACAAAGTCTCCGGCATTTTTCCTTCACCAATTTCTAATAAAAATTTTGAGTAACTCGGACCACTTTCGAAAAACACATACTCCTCGAACCCTTTTTATAAAACGATTGCGACCAGTCTCTATATTTCTCTTTCCACTACCACGATACTGTTCGTAGAATTGCAAATACGTTAGTTTGCTCATTTCTTCAGTCTTGTGCCTATCACAACTTCAAAATTACAACGTCGTTTTTCAAATTTAAAAATACACCAATAATAAACCATAGAGGAAACAAAAGAAGAATCGTTAACAAAAGATGTTTCGTCTTTGTCCACTATGAGTAATACACGATGAACGAAAAACCAGTAACGGCTGTCGGGTGGGTGGAAGCGCGGTACTCTGTAGGTAAATGCAGTACCGGTTGTTGGGTGGGTGGAAGCGCGGTACTGCGTAGGTAAATACAGTAGTACCGCGTTTTCATGCGATTGGTAATGATCTTATTAAATTAGCGCTGGTCTATTCCCTTTTTGTTTTGAGCCCCAAGGTATGAAAATTTTGGACATCTTATAATTTTCTTAAAAGCCACTGACCTGGAGCTGTCGATTAAAAAAAAATTAGCTTTCTAAGTGCCATAGAACGGTTTCAGGACTTTTTTTTCATTTTTGGTCTTTTGTCTTATTTTCGTCTATGGTGATAGAAAAATTTGATTCATTGCTCATTTTGAGCCCCAAAGTATAAAAATTTTGGACCCTCTATAATTTTCCTAAAAGCCACTAACCTGAAGCTGTCGATTAAAAAAAAAATTAGCTTTCTAAGTGCCATAGAACGGTTTCAGGACTTTTTTTTGATTTTTCGTCTATTTATTTCCTTGGCGCTTTATTATATAGATACATTTTTTTTTTTTTTTTTGGCATCGAAAATTTTACCTATTGTCTATATGATGTTTAGTTTTGTTTACATTAATAATTATATGTTAATTCGTGAATTCGAAATAATATAATTAAATTAAATTAAAGAAAATTTAGTTATTCTATAAAACTGATAATTTTGTCACTTACGAAAAGGGCCCCTAATATTTCCATAGCCCCGGGCCTATCATAAACTTAATCCGGACCTGAGAAAGGTAAACTGTTCTGTTGTAGAAAATATTGATAATTAAGGAAGTAAATAGAAGTCAAATATTAATGGAAAGTAATTTCTTTTGCAGAGAAGGTAAGTAAACATTATCGAAAACGGAATTAGTATCAATAAACGTAGAGGGTGGTAATTTTTAGGATTCCGTAATAACTTACGGAATCCTAATAAGATGCTACACAAATGACAAAAATATCAAATAAAAATCAATAACTCACGAACAGCTTGACTTATAAACTTCAAATTTGGAACATAAATCACAATTAAAATTCTCTTTAAAACAATCTATAACTTAAAGATTACCAATTACCCTGGGCGGCAAAAAACCCCAAAAACCGTCAAGAATATATAATATGGTACATAAAACGACCTCAAAAATCACTTTAAAAAAATCATAACTCATCACCCGAAAAACCTATAAAGCTGAAATTCAAAATATAAACTAAAATACAGGAGTCCTTTCATAAAATCAAAAAAATGATGCTACAAAAGTTATGTAAAGTTGCCGAAAAGTTCAAAAAAGCGCGAAAAATGAAGTGTTTCCCCTCTAACGCCGCGAGTATTACGGCTGAAAAGTTTTAACGCGGTTTAAAATACGCGCATCCCCGTATATTTCTTTAGTTTGGAACATCCGGATTTCCAACTTGAAAACTGGACCTTTGGGGCACCGAAAGCTCGAAACTTTGGAAAAAATATTTTTTTTCCCAGGCATGTGATATATCGTTTGAAAGATTACTATTTTTCGGGAACGAAACCGTATTTCGTTTTCTTAAGCAAACTTTCGAATTTGCCGAAAAGTTCAAAAAGCGCAAGAACTAATATGTAGCCACCTGTTTGCATCGCGAGTATTATAGCTATAAATTTCGAATGGGGTTGAAAATATGCTCATTTTGACATATAGTGACAAACAAGGAAGGTGATTTAAGTAATAGTATTCAAATATAACTATATAGAAGTAGTTCGGAAAACAAACAAGTACAATTACAAATTTTTAAATATTTATTGATAATTAATCCTTCCAAAAATCTAGGACTAAATAGGGTTTATTTATTAGAATTTATTTTTTTTTGCAGTACAATATGATGATACTGCGTGATGTGTGAAAAAGAACTGGACTAAAAATATCTGTTTTGGAATTATTGTTGTTTTGAATTTAGTATATTATGTAAATGAAAATTATGGTTATCTTTAACTTAACATACGGAATCCTCAGCGCATGAAACCTCATGCTTGACTGAACTTGTTTAGGAATAAGAGATTTACAAGTATCAGAGAGAAAAAGGGATAAGCAGAGTCAGAGTAGAAACTAAAATGTATTGTCGACAAGTGTATTATTATATTTTAACCACCAGACTAGACGTTTATTGATCATACGATTGAAAAGTTTTCTTAAGTACGAGATTAAGAAACTTTGAAAAAGGAAATTTCAAATAAAGGTAATTTTGAATCCTCAAAACGCAATTTACAATTCTGAACAACTACCACCCTTATAAGAGTGTATATATATATATATATATATATAATATATAGTATAGAAAATAGTAGCATTTTAAGTTAATCCAACTATATTATCACTTAAAAATATTCGTAGTAAAAATTGTGGAATAAAATAGGTTTAAAAAAAATTTCGTCTCAAGATTCACTTTAAAAATTTAATAACGCGCTAAAAAGTAAAAAAAACTACTTTATAAGAGATAATATATTTCACCGTGAAATATACTTTTTAATGGAGAGGCATTTTGACAATTTTTAAATAACATCGATACTCACTAGAGTCTCGGTGCAGCAAATTCAGACTGGAACAGTTAAAAAACCGCCACTAAATATTCCTCGTGTTTCCAATAGTTGACTTATAGGAACCGAGTGATTGTGTTGTTATATTCATTTAATATAGCCTTTTTAATTATTGTTCCAATTTGGAAATTTGGCGTACGAAAATTCTAATTATGGAATGCTGTTAAAAAAAAGAAAAAAAATATCATAATATCTCTTTTAAGTGTTATATTTTACTGTAAAATGTGCATTATCATCTTTTATCGAGTAATTATTTTTTACTTTTTTTGGTGCATTTTCGTTCAATTTTTAGAGTGATTCATTCTAAAAGCCGGTATTTTTTATATATTCATATATAAAAAAACATTTTGGCGCTCAAAAACTATTATCGTGTATATTGCTTCAAACACGTGCACGTAGAGTGCGCTTACGTTATCACTGACAGGAGTATGAACACGAAACCGTCTAATGGATACTAATTGAAACTCAGGACGTATGGAAATATGGTTATCGCTGTCGAATGACTGCGCACGCACCACTGCTGTATGCATGACAATTTCTCTCCACGTTTATGAACAAGTGGGTATTGTTTTTCAGCCGTTTCAGGTATTTTGTGATTCTCAAATTTTAAATTCCTTTTTTTCTTTGTGTCATATTCAAAAAAAAAAAAAAGGAAAAGAACAAAACACATCCATAAATTATTACCAGTCCAATAATCTTGCGAAATTTCAGTCCACTCCGAAAATATTATAATAATTTTCATCTCAGATCATGCGAATAATTGTTATAGTTTGAATGAATCCGTTTGAAACGGATTAGCTAATTAATTTTACTACACGAGAAAATTATAAAAGAAATCTGCATAAAAAAGAGAAGAAAATAGCATAGGCAAAAACAGAGAATACTTTTTCGCATTCTGTAGTGATAAATAGTAATTGTGACCTCTAGCGTCGTGTGCTTCTTAAAATTACAATATTATCGGTGATGATGGTCTTTAACATATGCCGGTATAAATATTTCGGTAACGTTATCGAGTAACCGGTACATGCAAGCGCAGCCGATGTAAAGGGCTCGCGAAAGAGAGTCTATTCGAAGGGTGGTTATAGATTTTAAATAAAAATTATAACCTTCCTCCTTCAACGTGTGTAGAGCCTGCATGAAAAGGCGACACAACAAATGAGTAACGGCTGTCAATTTTGCTTTGTCAAAAGCTTTTCATTCTTCCGTGTTTACTAATCTAATTATTGCTCAATCTTTCGGAGCGATTCAAGACTCCTCCCACCGCACTCTACTGAAAAACGACAACTAGTGCCATTTGAAATAAGTGGAATGACAAAGTAATAACACCGCTATACGATGATACATATATAAGCCTTTTAAATGTCCGTTCTTTCAATAATGGAACTGGTGCGAATTAAAAGTACGTAGCCGTTCTAATCGCGCCACTATTATCACATTAACGCTTTAAGATGGATTCTATTAGTTTTTAATTCGAAAATCACTTACAAAGAACTATCTGATTTCTAACGAAACTTCAAGAAAAAAAGAGTTTTCTCAAATTGACGCGGTTTGTTTATATTCTGATTAAATTTAACGAAATATTATATATGTAACAAGAGAAATATTTATAAAATGCTTTTTTACAAAAAATAAATACCGATACTTGAAGGCTTATTATAAAAATTTAATAAAAATGCATTAAAAAGTAAAAAATAATTACTCCCGATGAGAAAATATATATATCAGAGTGATATAACACTTAAGTGGTGATATTACGCGATAATTCTTATACAACATTAATACCTTAATTAGAATAGGATTCATATTACATATTACTCTATATCTAGGAACAATTTAATTGAACATTTAATGCAGTTTTTAATTATTCTTTTAATATGAATTTGATGCCAACTCCAAAAAATTAATGTTATATAAGAATTATCGTAATATCACCTTTAAGATCACTCTGATATATAATTTTTTATCGGGAGTAATTATTTTTTACTTTTTAGTGCATTTTTAAATTTTTATAATAAACCGTCAAATATCGGTATTGACTTTTTTGTTAAAAAGCATTTTATTTTTTACTTTTTAGTGCATTTTTATATTCAATTAAATTAAAACATTTTAATAAGAACAGATATTTCCACGACGGTGTGAAAACATGAAAAGCTACATTACCATGGTAATTTGGCAAATTTATAGAATTTTTTAAGTCAATAAATCTAACCCGACGGCGATGAAAACAATCATGAATGAAAAGCATCCAAAAAGCTTCAATTTCTCGCATTATTAAGGGTAAAAACTAAAACTAAAAAAACTATCGGTCAGATCTTGATCAAATTGAAATGGGACCCCACATGAAAAACACCACCTTTCAAATAGAAGAAGAACCATCGAAATCGGTTCACTAGAAGAAAGTTCTGTGGTAACACACATAAAAAAAATAATAATAAAAAAAAAAAAATACAGTCGAATTGAATACCTCCTCCTTTTTTGAAATCGGTTAAAAATTATAACATTTGTAGACGATTTAGCTATCGCAGTAGCAGATAGCAATACAGAAAAGTTAGAAAATAAAATAGCACACTAGTATATAAGAATATAAAAGAGTTCCTAGAACTATAACAAATTTGATGACATTCAAGTACAGAAAAATTAACATGAACTTAAATAAATATGAATTACAGATTACAGTAAAGGATCAATTAAAATACCTGGGGGCATTTTGATAGATAAAAACCTTAAATTTTATAATCACCGCAAGTACATAAATGATGAAATTACAAAATTTATTAATATATTCGCAAAGCTGTTTAACGATAACAATCAGATGAATTACAAGAAATAGGAATACTATTATATAAAACAATATTATCATCAAATATATATATATATATATATATATATGTCTATTATATGGTAGTATTATTTACAAGGATATGCTAAAGTTTAGCGAGCATACACAGAATATCATAACTAATTAAAGCTTACAAAACAATAAATTATACAAATGCCAATAGTTATAGAGCGGGAATATTCGTACTTAGAAATAGAAAAACATATGTCAATATTTTTGCAATCAAAAATGGAATAATGGTAGAACACAAACTTTCAGAAATGTCACATATACAAATAACAGATATTATATAATAGAGAATAAAATGTTAATAGCTAGATAATTCAAAAAGTTTATCAGCGAACAATGTATATGAAAAAAGTTTGAAACGGAGTGAATAAGTGTCATGACGGAATAACGAGTTTTTTTGCAACCATTAAGGAGAGGCTAAATGACACGTACTATACTCCGAATATTTACAACGTAAAATTCATATCAAGGCATGGAAATTTCAAAATCTATCTCAAAAGATTTAATATAGCGGAAACTGATATATTACATTAGATGCAACGAGCAGGACACTGTACAGCATATCATCCTGAGTGGATGCAACATTCTAAATATAGAGAGATAGCGAAAAACTGTGGTGAATTGGTATGGGAAAAAACGAATATTTTCAATAAATAGGCCAAAAAGGAATTGGAATACAGGAAGTAGTCCAATATCGATTTATATTAATATTATAGTATTTTAAGATAAGATTAAAGATTGTACACAATGTGGAGTTGATTAATTCAATACTTAATTGGATAATTTCCACCGCTGACCACATTCAATTGTTGTTATGTAAAATAAAATAAAAAAAAACAACAACAATAGGACAAAATATAAAGCGAAAGAAATAATAAGTGTACCAGGGTAATTATTTTATAGGAAAGCGGTAATAATTTTTTTTGTGTAAATCTTTATGAAAAAAGAAAAAAAAATATTTTCGTAATAAATGCCGTTTAATTCTTAAATAACTGAGAACCGAAACAGAGGTCGTTTAATATTTCTTAAAATTTCAGCGCGGCCTGGAGAAAATTTAAAACACAATTGGGATATCACTTTTTTTTTTTTAAAAACGTATATTTCAATTTTAACATTTTACAATCTTATATTTACGTCCGTCAAGCTTGCGCTTAGAAGTGAAGTTAAAAGACCTATTGTCATTTTTCGTATACGTATCTTGTTTCTTCGAATCTCGCCTAGTGGACCTCTTAGACCTCCAGATCAAAAGTAATTTACGGCTCGCCTTAACAATTTCAATTAAATATTTCATAATGGGTTTTTATAACGTTTTTTTTTTCTTCATATTACTCAAGAATAACGTCATTATATATATATATATATATATATATATATATATATATATATATATATATATATATTTTATTTATAACGTTCGAGGAATCGTACGCTTAATAACATTATTACTGTTTAAACAATTTGGTTTCAGTCCAAGCATTTGACGCAGTTCAAATAAAGTAATACGTCATAATTACAAAAATGAAGAAAACCAACGAAGTTAAAGACCGAATAAAAAAACACTTAAAAACACCAATAAAAAATCAGCAGTAAAATGAATACACATGTTTATGCGAAAATATGGTACATAATTGAAATATCATCATCGGTGTTTCAGCCCGTAGGCTAGTTCGCCTCATGCACTAATAGCTTTCTCCTTTAATCCTCAACATGTAGAGATATACCGGCTTCTTTCAATGCGATACGTCAATGAAGGTTATTCTTGGTTGACCGCAAGGTTGTTTCCCTATTGCCTTCCCTTCGATAACTTCCTTCAGGATATTTCGGTCCTAGCGTGGTGTATGTCCGAAACACTTCAGTCTCATCTTCCGAATCTTCTGTAGTATATTTCTTTTTTCGTTAATCCTGCCCAATACCAAGTTGTTGCTTTGTCCGTCCATCGAATTTTCTGCAACTTTCTCCAACACCACACATCTTAAATGCCTCTTCACTTTATTTCAGTCTTTCTGTTTCCATGTCCCCATGTTTCTGCTCCAGGTAGAACCACTGGCCATACTAGAATTTTCACTAGCCTCTTACGCATTGATAATGACATCATTTTCTGCGTTTACAATGAATACTTATCCATAAAAGTTTGTCTATCTAATGCGATGCGGCTGTTGATCTCGTGAGTACAGTCCATATTATGTGTTACTATCTGCGACCTAAGTATTTAAATGTCATTTTACCTGTTCGATCACTTCATTCTCTACTTTTATGTTAATTTGCCGGGTAACCTTGCCAATTACCGTGACCTCGATGTTTTTCGTGTTGATCTTCATTCTATATTTTATCATATGACGGTGTATTTAGCCTACTAATCATATTTGATAGCGCTTTGCCACTGCCCCCGCCAGTGATACTTGATTATCTGCAAATTTAATTTCTTGTACTCGCCTTCCGCCAATCAATATTAGTTCCCAGTTTGAGTTCATTGAAAGTTTCTCTTGTAATCATTTCTGCACGAACACGTTGAATAATTCCGGTGAGAGTAGATACCCTTGTCTTACTTCTTTCCTTACCCTTGCGTATTCAGAAGTAATCCCATTGAATTTTACCCTCACACTTTGTCCACTATAGAGATTATAAAAAATTAAGTTCTCGGGACATCCTATTCTGTTTAGTAATGGAAAAAGAGCATGTCATGGAACTTCATCAAAGGCTTTCTCGTAATCAATGAAAGCCACGTATAAACATCATTCATGCACCCCTCTACTATCTGGGGAGCATCGCAACTGCATCTCGAGTGGAAAAAGTCTTTCCTAAAACCAAACCGCGTTTCCTTCAAATATTAGTCAATTTGCCGTTCCAATCGTTTTTTAATTACCCTGAGTAGTCTTTTAGATGCGTGTGGTATTAAGCAAATAGTTCTATAATCTTTACAATATTTTGCGACTCTTGTTTTTTGTAATTGATTGACAGTGTTCTTCAGGCCATAACGCCTCCTTTATTGTATTTTGAATTGTATTGAGTAAGAAGTTTCTTTGCTTCTGGCCATCGGCTTTCCATAGTTCCGCTGGGATATTATAAAATATCGCCATGTTTTCGGGCAGTTACTTTAATGCCATTTCCAACTCATTTCGTAATACCACTTTACTTCCTTCTTTCTGCATATGGAAATTTTCCATGTTCCACTTTACCGGTTGCTCGTATAGACTCTCAATATAATTTTTCCAAGTTTGCACTACTTCAGGAGCATGTTGGCATAGTTGTCTATTATTTTTATATAGTGTTCGTTTTCGGAGTTCCGTATCTCGTTTCCAGAGCTGCCTTATTTTACTCTAATACATTATAAATTAACAAAGTAAAAATTCGCCAACATGTTTCGTAGGGACAGATATTACCCCGAAAATAACGTGTTCGTTAATTTTTCTTTGTTAATCTGTAGCATATTTCTGTTATGTGTAATTTTACATATACATATATATATATATATATGTATATATATGAGTCCAGAAATTAACAATTTTTACTAAAAATCAATACAATAAAGATAAATATAAAAATAAGGATGGAAAATTTAAAGAACAAAGAAACCTTTAGAAAATCATCAACAGGAAATTTAATATAAACATAAAAAGTGGTGGGTATAACCCGTTTTTTAGAAATAAAATTTATTTATTTTCAATTTAAAATATACCTAACAGGGAAATTTTGATACATGTATTTTTGCTCTTTAGCTTTTCCATCTTCATATCACGTGCTTAGCAATTAATATTAAATTTTCATAATTTTAAAATTACCTAATAATGAATTTCTAATGTAATTTTGTTTTTAAGTTTCTTCAGCTTTATCAAATACGCACAATATAATAACCCACGTTTTGTTTAAAATTCGTATAGAATTTCCTGTGACGAATTTCTAGTAGGAAACTTTTTGTTTGTTTTTTTAATTTTCCCTATCTTTAATAATAATCTTTATAATTTTTTAAATTTTCCATTGATGATTTTCTAAAATTGTCTTGTTCCTAGGTTTCTCCCCTTTTTCATTTTATTTATATTTATTTCAACATAATTTTATATTGGTATTTTTTATTAGTATTTTTCATGCATTTTACCCGGTTTTTACTTATGTTTCTGTAGTTTCCTTAATTTCTACAATCGTGACATGTAGCTTTTTTCATTAAACATCTTTCCTATGTAAATATGTAATAATTTATTTAAATTTTAGTATGATATCACATTTTGTGCCCTGTAAGTATTTCAATTCTGTGTTTTTATAATTTGTTTACTTCGCGTCGTAATTTTTATTTATTTTGGCCGAAGGCGAGTTTCGCTTGAAAACGGTTCTGCGGACAAATACATTATTATTTATCGTTTTCGTTTGTTTACTATTTAGTAAACATATATTTAAAATAACGGCTGTAATATAGTAATATCTAAATGTTTCAATGCTTTACTTTACATTACAGTGTCATTTTTAACAAAATGGTTAGTTCTAGTTTTTGTTTAAACGAATTAATTAGGACCAATCTTCGCAATAGCGAAATTTTTACATTACCTATTCTTATAAAAGTGATATAAATAATAATCTTTGTTTTCACTTTTTTTTTTTTTTTAGTTTAGTTCAATATTAATATAAGTGGGAATAATTTTCGCTCCCTCCACTGTGATATCTCTTAATACTTCGGCAAACCTATTTTGGTTCATAATGCACTTCAGTAATTTCGTTAACTTTATACAAAACCTACAAACATTTTAGTTTTATGGTATATTTTCTATTTAATAATATACCAGTTTCTTATATATACCAAATTTTACTTTTTGATATGTACCTGCTTTGGTTGGTTTTCTTTACTAATCCCTTCATAAACGAACATTTTTGACGTTTGGATGATTAATCGCGTATATTTAAAAAAATATTTAACATTCGAAAGTAGATAAATCCATACCTATTTGTTAATATTTATAAGTATAAAATAAATAAATATTTAAATATAAAAAAAATTAAGTATAAAAATAATTTTCTATTAAATAAATTAAAATTAAAATATCTCAATTTAAAGAAACGATATCAGGCATAGCCCATCATCAGCTAACAATACAGAGTACACTCATTTAAAAAATTTGTTTTTAGTTTTAATTGAGTATACTTTTGTCATAATTATATTATTAACAATGTGTGTAAACAATAAATACAGTGATACTTAATATTGTTAGCTGATAATGGTCTATGCCCGAAAACGTTTCTTTCAATTGAGGTATTTTAATTTTAATTTATTTAATAGAAAATTTATAGTTATTTTTCTTTGTTATTGAGGTATTTATTTATTTTAATGTTTGAAATAGGGTTTAGTATAGGAGTATTATACCGAATTTCAGTTTCTAGCGTCTCTGTGGGTGTTATACTAAACGGATTTTGGCTGTCTATGTCATGGTAGTTATCCTCGAGCATTTTGATTTTCTCTGCAATACTTAGCAACATTTAGGAAAATGCAAAATTTCGTATAAAAAATGTTTTAGGTTCTATAACTTCTGTCATTGGCCAATTAAGAGTATTTGCCAAATATCTTTTCGGTTTATTCTTGCATATTTTTATTTCGTTGAAATTCTCGGACCTACCCATCACTAATTGATATACACTATTTAGAAATACGCTTCCTCGCAGCCTAATTTAATCAAGAACCGCCTTTCAATTGTTATATGTTCAAACCGTTTACATCGATAATAATTACACCGACACTTTTAAATAATTTCAAACGTTCCTCCCCCTTTTAGTGAGTAAATGCGGTCAAATAAAAATTGACTAATTGTATCAGGAACAGCCAGTGTTCATAAAAACACCGGCTTCAGTATCTGCAACAATTTCTCTAAAGTCTTGCGTTAACGGTCGTATGGCAGATTTATGAATTAATCTACAGTAGTATTTTGATCATTCAATCCTTAACGTATACTTAAATTGATTGTTTACTAAAAGTTTTAATATTCATCTTTTATGTTGACCTATCAAAATTTGAGGGTTTTAACATTAGTTAAAAATTGTTTAGTGACAGCATAGTATAATTATTGTACTCAACAGCAAAAAAAAAAAAAAAAAGCACCGTTATATACATATATGTGTGTATATATTAATTACAACGTAATTCTTAGGCTACCCTCCATTAGAAAAAATGTCCCAATTTTATGTAACGTTTGTTATATTTTGTAGGATTATTGTTATTGTTATTTAAAAAATGTCACAATTTTATGCAACAAAATATGTAACTAAATATGTAACGAAAAATGTAATGAAAAAATGTCTTCTATATCTATACTAATATTATAAGGAGGAAAGATTTGATTGTTTGTTTGTTTGTTTACATTGAATAAGCTCCGAAACTACTGGACCGATTTGAAAAATTCTTTCACCGTTGGGAAGCTACATTATCTCCGGGTGACATAGGCTATATTATATTTTCAAAAGAATTAGGGATCCTTACTAAAACTCCAATAATGTAACCCAAATTAATGATAGAACAAAATAATGTACTACGACTTTGCAGAACACATCATTATCTACAAAAAGTGTCGCGTCAGCATATGTCTAACTATTATAGTTATATCACAATAAGTGTTCTTTTATATTAAAAATTTAATTGAAATGCTGCCGCTAGAAAAGGCTCTTTATTTGTACCTGGGTATTAATCCTTATCAAAATAAATTACTTCATATTCAAGACTGCTTCAATACCTTTATATAACTTTTTGAATTATTCAATTCGGACATTTCCTTTGAAAGATATCACGAGTTTAAAAATGTAAGTATTAGAAAGAAGTCGTGTGGTCGCCGCTCATCCCGCTTGGCTAGCTAGACAGCACCATAATATGCGATGTAGGCGTCACTGGTGTATGGGAGGGGAGTCAATGTTAATAAATAAAGTGCCGCGTGGCTCATTTGCGCGGTCGGCTCCCTACGCAGCGGCTTGAAAATATTTTAAATTCGCTTTAAATTCGTTTAGTAGGTAATTAAACCCAACAAAAAAGTTATTTTTAAAACTAAACAAAAGTTCATTTCATAACTTAACCCATTTTTTTAAAGTGTTCTGCCAAAAAATGGGCCAATGAACCTAATGGTATGTGCTGTGCTTCTGGAAAAGTTAGTCTCCCCAATATTCAGGAGCCGCCACAGCCAATAAAAAATAATCATTCACTGATACTCTTATACAGTCATGAACTGAATTCCGCATGGATGTAATTTAACAAAAAAGTAATTTTTTAGAATCATAATTCACGCGAGCAACGCCGCGGGCACAGCTAGTAATTTTATATAATGGAAGTTAAATGTTAGATTAGGATTTTTGTGATTATATTATTTTTTTTTGTGTTGATGCCAGTAAGAATTACGTTATAAATTTTGATAATTTTATACAAAGTATAGAAGAGAAAGAGACAGAAATGAAAGCAAAAGGGGAGGCCAAAATGGCCGAGTTTATATATATATATATATATATATATATATATATATATATATATAATATATAATATCCATTGTAATAATTAGAATATATGCAGTTCTTTGTGCTTTTATACAAATTTATGAAATGCAATTATTTTTATAAATAATCGTATTTCATAAATCTGAACAAAAGCGCAAAAGACTGCATATATTCTAATACCGGTTGCCCCCCTAGTGAGATACAGTAACTCTTCAAAAATATGAAACGGGAAAAGAGTCCCGGATTTGACTTAATCATAGCGGAGCTTTTAAATGAGTTACCACGAAAAAATATTGTATTTATAACGCAAATATATAACACAGTCCTTCGTAACCAATATTTTCCAGTGGATTGGAAGTTTTTGCAGATAATTGTTATACCGAAGCCTGGAAAACCGTCTGAAGTGGTCTCATCATATAGACACCTATCATCTCGTTGCTTCTTGTCCTCTCAAAAATACTGGAAAAATTAACTTTAAAACGGTTGTTTCCAATATTATCTACCGATAAAATTATTCCCAATTTTCAATTTGGTTTTCGTAAGTACCACAACACTATAGGTTCACAGACTAACGGAGGTTATTGAAAATAGCTTGGAAAACAAGAATATTTGTACGGCCGTGTTTTTCGATGTCCAGCAGGCTTTGGATAATGGCATCAAGGGGATTTTTGTATAAAATTAAACTTCTGCTTCCTCAATCCTATCTACTATATAAATCGTATATACATATTTTCGAGTGAAAATGACCGATGAATACTCAGATATTTTTCCGGTAAGGGCCGGGGTTCCGCAGGGGAGCGTTCTGGGTGGTCCAATATTGTACCTGATCTACAGGACCGACTTCCCGATGCTGGATAATACAGAAGTAGCTTTGTACGCGGATGACGCAGCCATTTTGGCCGTGGATAAGTGTGAAAACACAGCCACGGAAAAAATGCACAAGTCATTTGGGCATGTCGAGACTTGGCTAAAACGATGGCGCATAGTAGTCAATGAAAGTAAGTCGACGTATATTTCATTCGAAAATTGAAAAATTGAACGCTTGCCAATCAAAATAAATAACGTCGTAATACCTAATAACGTAAAATATTTAGGAATGCACTTGGATGCTAGACACTGACCTGGGGTACTCACATTCAGAAAAAAATCGAGCATTTGAGGATCAAAACTAGAACCATGTTGTGGATATTAGCTAAGAGATCGGGGTTGTCGTTAGAAAATAAAACTCTGTTATACAAAATAGTAGCTCTAAAACCGATCTAGCTGTACGCTACACAGCTGTGGTGGGGTTGCGTAAAAACATCCAACTTACAGAGAATACATCGATATCAAAATAGGGTACTGAGGAGAACCATTACTGCAGTCCCCTGGTACGTCTCAAATTATACCCTCCATAATGACTTTGTTTGTGGAGGATGAAATCAATAGACAAGCAAATAAACATGTCGCCCGACTTAGCACTTATATGAATCTATTTGCTAACAATTTGCTGGATAACTCCGGTGAAATACGCAGACTGTGGCGAAATAAGCCTTTAGATCTTGTCCAGCCATTATAAACTTTAGACGGAGTATTACTGAGTACTAGCTCTCCACAAAACATTCTTTATCTCATTAAATTAATCGCTAAATGACTACTAAATCTGATCAGTTGTGATGAAATAATAATAATAAAAAAAAAACAAAACAATATAGATATACTATTAATATCTGAGTCTCACTTAACGAATAATAATTACTTCCACATTATGGGGTAGAGGATGTATAGTACTGCTCACTAGGATGGTACTGCACACGGGGGTTCTACAATATTAATTAGATATAACATCAGATATTATGAAATCGAAAAATTACAACAGGAATATTTGCAAGCAACCAGCGTAAAAGTTCAATGTTTAAAGAGAAGTATCGTTTTCTCCGTTGTATGCTGTTCACTAAATATCATAGGATTACTCGACAGCAATTTAATGTATTTCTACAAATGCTAGGTTATATATTGATTATAATGCTAAGAATGCGTACTGGGCCTCAAGGCTAATTACTTCGAGAGGCCGGCAACTGAAGGAAGTCCTGAATTTAAATAATTGCAATGTAATAACTAATGGATCACCTACATACGGATTTCTTTATAGTCAAGGGACACGCTAAAACATACATTGCAGTTGAATTTGGTTATGACCTTTCTTCAGATCACTCTCCAGTTGTTATGACGCTGAGTAATGAAATTATAACTAAGCAAGTTAAGCCAAAGATTCATAGCAAAAAAACAGATTTTAATAAATATAGAGAGTATCGCTAACAAAATAAATTTGTATGTATCAATTAAAACTAAAAACGACGTTGAAAATCTATTTGCTTAGCACTTCTCAGGTAAAATAAAGCTCTCCTGCAGTACATTATTCAACCGAGATAATACGTGAGATAGCTAAAAAAAGGGCCTTCCGTAAGACATGGCAGACCCATAGACATCCGATAGACAAAGCGAATCTAAATAAGCGGAACAAAAAAGTAAAGAACTTAATAAAACAATTTAAAAACGATCATTTTAAAGACTTTATATCATCTTTATCCTATCAGAGCGGCAACTACTCCTTGTGGAGGACAACGTGTTATCTAAAAAGACCGAAACAACCACTTCAACCGCTCAAAAAGAATAATGGAAGATGGGCGCATTGCAGTAAGGAAAAAGATGATGATGAATTTAGTAAATATCTCGCTGATATATTTAGCCCGCATGAGGGAAATGAAATTTTACCAGCCCCGATTTATAATATGAATTTGCATTTACCTGTTAAGCTGGCTTCCCCTAGGGAAATTAAATCAGTTGTCAGAAATATGAACCCGAAAAAAGCTCCCGGCTACGATCTCATAACGGCTAATGCTCTAAAAGAACTGCCGCGAAAGGAACTATTAATGTTGACTTATGTATTCAATGGAATAATTAGAACCTTGCATTATCCGATTCAGTTGAAATTTTTGGCAGAGATTATTTTAATTCCGAAGCCTGATAAACCCTCGGTAGAACTAACGTCGTATTGGCCGATTTCATTGTTGCCGGTTACGTCAAAATTGTTCGAGACATTGTTACTAAAAAGAGTTCTCCGAATAGTGGAATTCCAGTAATTAATTTCTTCACACCAGTTTGGGTTTAGGGAACGACACTCAATCATTCAGCAAGTGCATAGGGTGGTTCAAAAAATTGAGAACGATCTGAAGGAAAAGTGATTCGGTTTTCCTGGACGTTAGTCAGGCCTTTGATAAGGTTTGACCTGATGGGTTGTTGTATAAGCTACGAACTCACTTGCCTTATCATTATTACAAAATAATCGAATCATATTTAGATGTGATATATATCCGGCAAAAGCTGGAGCGCCGCAGAGGAGTATATTTTGTATATTATCTTTACAGAAAATCTTCCTATTTCGAACGAGTCTGTTACTGCTACTTTTGCAGATGATACGGCTGTTCTGTGCTCTAATAAATGCTATCGTATAACTAATACCACGTTAGAAGCTTTAATTGATAAAATCTCAGAATTAAGATCAACGAAGATAAGTCGGTCCAGATAATATTCATTAACAAACATACCGATCATCAACCTATTAAAATTAACAATAAAAACAGGAAGTAAAGTACTTTAATTGCAGACTGACATGGCGCAAGCGCATATCGTGACAAAAAGAAACGAATTAAATATTAGAACAAGGAAGATGTATCGGTTACTAGCTAGAAACTTGCAGCTCTCTGCAGATAATGAAATATTACTCTACAGGCAGATTCTTGCACCAATAATATGGATGTATGGTTGCGAACTCTGGGGCTGCAGCGCAGATTCAAATATAAATATAATACAGCGATATCAAAATAAGACATTGAGAATAATTAATGCTTCGTGATACGTAAGTAATAAAACTCTTCACACAGATCTTAACACTCCTTTATAAAGGGAGGCTATTTCAAAATCAGCCGTAAGATACATCGAAAGACTTTAAATTTATACGAACGTCCTGTAGAGCGTTATTGAATAATCCGACAGAGACACGACGGCTGCGCAAGAAGAAGCCATTAGACTTAAGTGTTTAAATAAAGTTTGGGTCCTACGTCAGTGAGCGCGGATCGTTCAAATGTTTGGAGTATGCAACAGAATCTAGTGATAGCCCAATGGGCTAGGTATAGATTAACAAAAAAACAAAAAAAAAAAAATTTATTAAATTTAATACAATATTTACTACATTTTTAAAATTCCCATTATATTGTTAATAAATTTAAACACCCACCGAATAATATATTTCGGTAAAATCTTTTTTTATTTGAATAAAAGTGTATATATCTATATGTAGTTGGTTTTTTCAAATGGATCTAACGATTTCGATAAAATTCACGAATTAGTAAGGGGTTTTAAAGTCGAGAAATCGATTAGTCTATAGGGGGAATTGTAAGCAAACCGTGTTCGTGTTAGTGATCAAACTTGTCTTTTGGGGTTAATAACAAAATACTTAATAATAGCAAAATTTGATCATAAATGTAATGAGTACACAATAATAACAAAAAATGTTTATGAAGATGCAATAGTGCTGATAAACGAAATAATAATGTGAAGATAAGAATGTAATTAAATAACGATAATAGTTTATTTGAATAATAATAACAATAAATCTAATAGTGATAATTCCAATAATCAAACTTTATTTATTATTATTATTTGTTGACATAAAGTCCACAGATGCGCTTCATAGCGCGATGGTGGAACCAAAAAAATAATAACATAAAAAATAGAAGGCAATGTAATAATAATAATAATCAAATCAAATCAAGTTCAAATCAAGTTTTATTTTTATTATTATTATTATTATTATACATATTCCATCTGTGCGTGAATTTGAGCGATCGATGGCTACTGCAAACAATAAAAATTTCTCAAACAGAACAATATTAAAAATTTTTTATAAATAAAGCAAATAAACTTCTAAAAACTACATAGGTTTATCAAATGTTGTTTGATATATGATAATTAAAATAAACACCCACTGACCTACACACACACGCACACATAGTCTAAATTAAAATAATTAAATATCCGGACAACTCCAGATACATATGTAACACACGTGCACAAACACGCAGTCAGGCACACATACACACACGTATGCACGCATACACACAGAGGCGGTGTAAGGCGTGGGCAACGTGGGCGACCGCCTACGGCCTTGCGGTCCAAGGGGCCTCGCGTTTCAAAGGTTTATGCATTAGATACTTAAAAGCCATGACCGCGACGAAAAAATTTTACTCGTCATAAAAACGATAAATATAATTAGCAACTCTCCGAACTATCAAATTTTTTTTGAAGTGAAACTTCTTACGACACGGTAGGGAAAAATTTTGGATACGCGTTATGCGTTAAACGTAAGGTAGGTATGTATCTGTGTGTACGTGTAAGTATGTATAAGTGTCTGTCTGGGTCTAGTAGTATACCAAAATGAGTCAATGTATAGTTAAATATTTATACTACGGGACTTGGTATAGTATATATATATAGTTTATGAGCATTCTCATATACCATATATATATATATATACATGTAATAAGTATGTGTACACACTACTCTATAGAAATATATTCACGATACAATACATACATTTAGTCTGTTACTGAGTTTTTTCAACGTGTCGATACAATTCAATTTGATAATTCTGAACGTGTTGTATAGTGGTTCATCAGTTTGCATTTTAAAATTATTTTAAAGTGAAACTTCTTTAAGCCCGCGGTATGAAAGCGATATGTAAATTAAAAATACCATTTGTAAATATCTCAATAATAAAATCGATTCCATTAAAAACGAATAAAAATTTTCTTTTGTCAATGTCTTATCCGATTTATTTAAAGCATCGAATAAAATACATAAAAAAGTGTGTATAACCTGTAGAAGTTTCACTTCTTGCGCGTGTATACACTAATACACGCACCAGTATTTTTTTTTCAGTTCAATTTTAATAAAGCACAATAGGTAGATGTCGCGACATGTGGAATTTGAGTGTTGCTCTATCAGTCGTCGATTTATGAACGTTTTGGGCTGCCAGAGTAAACTAATCAAACATATAGATCACATTAGAAGAAAACTTTATTATATTTCTTGCTGTCACTGAAACGATTGGAGAATATTTAACACCAATCCGATACTGGGGGAGCTTGAAAAAAATGGCTTAAATATTCAAAACTGTCATAGCCAAGGATATGACAATGGTGTAAATATGGCAGACGTAAATGGTCAAATATTATATATTAATCCCAGGGTATTTTTTACACCCTGCGGTTGTCATAGCTGGAATCTGTTGCTGTTGAGAGACAGACGAAATTCTTCTGTGGCAGCAAAAACCTTTTGATTTTATTCCGAAAATTTATTTGCTATTTTCAAGTTCCAGCAAACGCTGGAAATTAATCAAAAAGGCAAATTAAAGCTCACTACGGAGCCTTTATCAGACGCAAGGTGGAAAAGCAGAATCGAAGCATTGAACGCCGGATTATTGCAATTTGAAGATGTTGAACGCATCGAAAGGTCAAAAAATCAAACTGTACAATCTGGCACACTCAGTTATTGTGATTCGGTTTTAAACGAAATGCTCAGTCTAGAAATTATATCATATCATTACATGTATAGTATGAGATATTATTGCTAGTTAATGTCATAAACAAATTATGGCAATTTGTACATGTCCATTTAGGCATTGCTCTTGAATATTTGCGTAAATTTTGTGACTGGGTCGAAGAATACCGACAAACTGGAATCGAAAAACGTTTGCCTGATGCTCGTCAATTTATTGAGAAAAACAGTTATGATCTACCAAAAGACTTTAAAAATAAAAGTGTAACCAAAAAGAAAAGGATGTTCGATTATGAAGGCACTGATCAACCTGTATACAGTGTTTCGTAATAGACGGTATGAAACAGATTTTTTTAACACCATGATTGATTCTATAATAACCAATTTGGATTCAAGATTTATTTCTTTTAATCAGTATTTTAAAAATTTTGGTTTTCTCAAACATCTAAACAAGTTAAAAAGTATATTCCTAAAGAGCAATTATTAAAAAACTGTCAAGATTGACGCACTGTCCTGCGAGTGGGTGAGAACTGCGACTTCTAATGTTACGAATTGTATGAAAAATTAATAACAATGTTCACAAATTTACCCAACTTCATTAAAGATGTAAAACATCCGCTCCAATACATAATAGAAAATATTTTGAAAGAAATTTACCCAAATATTTACGTAGTCATTGGAATTTTGCTAACAATACCGGTAAAGCGTCCGCTGAAAGGAGCTTTTCAAAATAAAAACGAATTAAAAATTATTTAAGAAATACAACGGTAAGGAAAGACTTTAAGCGTTGGCAGTTTTATATATTGAAGCAGATATGGCATCTAAGCTGAATTACGATACTATTATTAAGGAATTATTTAGTAAGGCTAAAAGTGGGGAATTTTTGTTTCTTTACTTCATTTCCTTTTTTTTTTTTTGTTAAATAGTTTGCATTTTTATGAATAAAAATTGAACAGCTGCAATAGTTTTCTATTTTATAAAATTCATCTTCTTACCGAACCAGAGGACCTCGCAAAGTGTACCTTGCCCACATGAAATTTAGGTCTTGCCCCGGCGCTGCATGCACATATACGCACACTTGTTAATTACATATACAAAAAATATAGAGATAAAAAACTACACTTTCCATCACAGCAAATAGTAAACGGGAAATAAAATAAAACAAATCAAAATTTGAGGAAGTCTTTTTCCACCTTTTTTCTTTCCTTTACTCTTCTCTCTCTTCACATTTTATTTTTCCTTTTCTGTGCTATAGTTAAGGTAATGAGCATGATAGAAGAATTTTACGGCGCTTTTTGTAATTTTTAAAGAAGAGAGTAACGAATTAAAAACTTTAGGACACATACATATAGGTTGATTTCGGATATGGTATTTGTTAATATTTGGGAATTTAATTCTTCACCCGCTGATCGAGTAATAACACGAGATGTTAAATATTGTTCTGTTCTTAAGAACAAACATAATCAGTTAAAATGTATAAAGTTTTGAAAAATGTAAAATATTGTAGTCTACAGCTGTGTCTAGATTTCTATCAAGTAACCTTATAACATTTTTCTGTAGTTGTATCAGATGTTTTAAATGATAATCAACAGCTTTACCTCAATGCATGATTCCATAGCTTAATATCGGTTGATATAATGAAGTATAATGTAGTTTACGGAGATATATGACATTAAAAAATTTGCTTAGATAATATCGGATAGAAATTTATCTTATAGATAATTCAAAACACGATTTTAAGATTCTATATCGTGCAATATTCTGAAAAGCATCACAGTAGTGAGCGCAAAAAATTGTTAAATCAAAGTAATAACATTTTGACACATAAAATTAATGCTCAGATAAACCGAACGTTACATTATGCTGCAAAACGCAATTGCGGAGGGTGTGCGTGTGCGTATGCGTCAGTATTTGTACTATAGACACTCAGGTGTGGATTGGAGAAAAATTTTCATAAGTAAGTGTGTGTTTGTGCGTGTGTATATATATAAATGTGTGCATGTATATACATTAATATTTAAATGAAAGTACTTATGTGTGTCATCCAAGAAAAAAAATGGAAATATCCCACAGATGGGCGAAGTAGACGACATTTACCAATTACGTAAAAGAAGAATGAAAATTTTAAAAATCGTTAACAGGTCTCTAAAAGAAAAGATTGAATTAAATTTAGTGTCAAGAGCTATAAGAAATAAAATAAGAGAAAGGGACCGAGCTAAAAAAAAAAATTAAATTATTAATAATATTTTAGAAGGAAGTAAAAATATAAAACTGCTAAAAAAGAAACTCAGTATGGGTACACAATGGGCAACTCATTTTATGAACCTGAAAGTGGAAAAAATGTGCGATAGAGAAGAAATAAATAACTTCATAACTGAATATTATAAAAATTTGTATAATGGCATAGATAACGATCACGGTATAAGCAATTCTGTTGAAACTAGTTTTCCAGTAGAACCAGAATTTCTGAATGAAGAAGTAGAGGAGATAGTAAAAATATTGAGACGCAACAAAAGCTCAGGCAATAACAAAATAATGAACGAACACATAAAATTGGGAGGTTTACAATTGATAAAAATCTTAACGATCCTATTTAACTGAATTTTAAAAACAAGCATTATTCCCTGTGAATGAAAGTACTCTTAATATAATATTGTTGTTTAAAAAGGAGGATCGACACAAAATTGAAAATTATCGTCCAATATCTTTAAGTTTTACTATTTCAAAAAAATTTTCAAAATTGTTTTTTTTTCCCCTTAAGTTGTATCTGCTGTGTGTAACTACTATGGTCATTACACCACACAAAATAAGGGGGGATCATTTAAATATGCTGCGTTCATGTTAATGAAGGCAATAATCCTGTTGATGGAAATTACCTCATTTGAGAGGGTCTGCTCTATATCTCTGAGTAGGCCAAGTTGCCTCCGCAACATAGTAAACTTTTGGCAGGTAAGTAGTATGTGGGAAACTGTTGGTACGGCTGTCTGGTTGCACAAGGAGCATGTAGCCGGAGACGGCGTTTTATCAATTATATGTTTGTGCGAAATAGCGATGTGGCCAATTCACAGCCGGCTGAAGATCTTAAAATCGTATCGAGATGTTTCTTCTGGTGGCCACCATGATTCAACTGTGGGCTTAATGGTTCTTAGGAATATTGTAGCAGCTGCCCATTCAGTTCTCCACTGGTTTTCGCACGCCTTTAGGAATGTATATGTAATTGATGAGCGAGAACAAGGCAGAACGTGCTGATCCGTCGACACTCTCATTACCAGGTACTCCAATGTGCCCAGGAACCCACAGCAGCGACACGTGACTATCCATGAGATGCAATTCGTACAAGTAGTGATATATTTTTCCGAACTAGCGGATTGTTGTATTTTTGGCTCCCAATCATGTTCAAAGATTGTAAAGAATCAATAACCAGGAAGAAATCATTGGCTCTGGTGTGAGTTGTAACGATGTGGTGGAAGCAGTGTGCAATTGCATTCAGCTCTGCATCCAATGCAGAACAGGCATCATTGAGTCGAGTTTCACATGAGATGTCGTGTTCTTCGAATGCATAGGCTGCGGGAAGTGGACCTGCCTCGCCAACTGCCTTAGCTCCATCAGTGTAGTAAATTAGGTGGTCCGGGTACTTATTAATTGCCCTAACTGCCACTTCCACTGTGAAGAAGGGACTTGTTGTATTTGGATGTTGTTTCAGCGACAGATCAATATTTAACTGGAAAATGATCCAAGGGGGAATAAGGAGCTTGTTGTTGACCTCTGTACAGACGTGATACCACATCTTTGCAGGTCGGCCAGTAATTCTGGTAGTGGGTCGCCGAGAAAGTTTGGTTCAAGATGGCAATGTTCCAACTTTAGGGGGAGGTTTCGTGTGTGGCTGAAATGATGGTAAATATTTCGCAGTATGAAATATTTTCGAGAGTAGGAAAGCGAATGGCACCCAGCTAGAACGCACATGCTGGCAGCTGGAGAAGTTCGATGCACTCACAAAACGATTCTCAGTGCGGACTGATGTATAGGATCAAGTGATTTCAATATAGAATTGCTGGCTGAGGAGTACACCGAGCACCCGTAGTGAATTTTCGATAAAATTAGCGATCTGTAGATATTAAAAAGGAATTTAGGATTAATATTACATCTGGAGCTAGTCAGATATTTCAATATGGGGATATAATTGGCGCAGCTATGTTTTAAGTTGGCAATATGAGGCTTCCAAGTAAGTCTAGAATCAAAGATTAATCCAAGGAATTTGACAGTGGCTTTCTGGGGAAGAGGAAGATTGTTTAGATTTAGAGATACACTTGGGGAGGAACGGCGCCCCCTGCAGAAATCAACATATACGGATTTAAGATTTGCAGATGACGTGGTTCTCTTGTCAAATTCCTCGGAAGAACTAGAAACTATAATAACAGAATTAGACGATGCGGGAAAAAAGCCGGGCTTTCCATAAATATCAGAAAAAAGGAAAATATTTACAGGAAACCGAAACGCTAAAATAGTACAAGTAAACGGAATGGTTATAGTAAATCAAGTAACGTACCCCTAGGGGTCAGCAATTATTTTTTAAAAATCGTACTGAAAAGGAGGTAACTACTAATATTAATGGGCATTAAAATATATTTTTAGAGGCACTTTTAACAATTCCACAGGAGTCTAATTTTTAATGCGACTATTATACCCAGTTTAACATATGGTAGCTAAACCTGGTATCTGACTTCAAAAATTATTAATTAATAAAATAAAGATGACACAAAATACAATTGAACGGTCTATTTTAAATATTAAGAAAAAAGATAAAGCGCCACTCAAATTGATAAAACAAAAATTAAAAAATAACATAGATGCAATCAGATATGTTAGAAGACAAAAATGGGCCTGGGCTGGTCGTGTAGCGAGAATGAAGGATGACAGATGGACATATACTTTCTCTGGTTTCTTACACATTATAAAAGAAGAAGGGGGCATGCATCAGTTGACAAAATGCGGAGGGACGATTTTAGTAATTTTTTATTGAACAAAAATTTTCAAAGAGTAGCCATAAGTAGGATTGAATGGGAGTGATTACAGGAAACCTTTGCTCATCATGGGCCGAGGAAATTTAATATTTAGTTTTTTCTACATCAAATTTATACTATTCATGTTTGTTATGTAGTTTAAGAATTTCCTCAATAAAGGTTTATTATTATTATTATTATTATTACTTATGTGTGTACATGCATAATATGCATGTAGGTAGATATATATATGTATATGGAAACATGTGTACGTGTGTGTATATGTTTGTGTAGAAGTAAGCATATATATATATGAATGTTATTTAACTTAGCATGAATAAATTTTGAATTGCTTAAGTATATGTAGATTTAAAAAGCTATTTAACCGAACATGATTGTACTGTGTTGGAAATTTTAATTTAATTTAATTTTAAGTGTGGAATGAAACAACTTAAAATTATATCTGATTATGAATAGCCAGAAAACGATATAATAATATTGATATCTGTAAACAATGGCTAAATGCGTCGTTATACGTTACATATTTTTGAACTAAAAAAAAAAAAAAAAAGGAAAAAAAAAGTAAATCCCTGGTTGGCTATTGTACTTCTTTCTAATTAATAGATTTATATTCAACACTTGCAGTTTAAAAATGATAATAATTCCATTGCTCGCGCAGCTATGCGCATTTGTGATACATATTTGCTTAATTTTTTTTTTTTTTTTTTTTTTTTTGGGCACGTCAACAGTAGAACTTACCCAACGCAAGGAATTGTACATTATATAAGGAGAAATGATTAGAAATTGAGGAGATGAAGAAGGCTAAGAAAAGAAAACTATATTGAGAGAGGGGAATGCAAGAATGGAGTGAACACTATAAGGAGTAGGAAGGCCAAGGCGCAGAAGACACTGGCATACAGAGTAGAACGTTCGGAGGAAATAAAGGGGCATTCGAACAAGATGTGATTCGCATCACAGGTATAATTGAACTCTGGAGGGTCATAAGGACACAAAAAATAACGGAAAAGAGAAGCCGGAAGCAAAATTTATAAACGTACAGAATAAACTGATTTGATTTGGTTTGAAATGCATAATATTTAATTTTCTAATTTTCGGTGCAAGATAAATTAGGAATATTTATCCCAGAACATTTTGCAGTCTGGTTGAACACCTAGATAATATTTTATCTCATAAACCTTGTCTATGGGATTTTCCCGAAAAGTTTCGAAATCGTTCTATTCAAATTGTGACATGTGACTATAAACAAATGAATTTAATTTTATTCAGATTAATAAGCAGTCGGTTAAGGTATAACAACCAGTTTTTGCTTTTATACGAGTCATCTTGTAAAAGGTCCTGAAGAATAGCTTGTTTGTGTGAGTTTACACCATGAGCACCGTGTTATCTGCGTTACAAAATATTTCCCCATATATATGTACATCTAAATTACGTAAGTCGTTAATATAAACCTGGAAATAGGAAATATGCTTTCCCGGGGTACTCCGTGAAAGTGTTTTACATAGTCACTACTTTTTATATTATTCATTTTAGCGTCATACAAAAAATAATAATAGTAATAATAATAATAATAATAATAATAATAATAATAATAATACATCGTTCTTTTCTTATAAAATTAAAATAAGACAGAATAAAGATAGAGGATCTATCAGAACTGAAGGTTATAATGTAATAATACAGGCTAAGCTTAAATATAGAAGCAAAATTTTATGCCGCTGCGCACGATAGAGAAAAGGTGGGCCCGAGGATGACAAGGAGGACATGAATTAAGAATGAAAATGAAAAATGATCTGATAGTAAATTTATGCGGAACAACTTATGAAATAAAGCAGGTTGAGTTAGAAAGCCATGCTGGAGCATAAACATTTTAAAAGAGTAGCTCGAAACAACCGGTTTAAATAGATTCAGAGAGGTTTGCGCTTGTTTTCCGGACTGGTGGTCTGTAATCAGTTTCAATGTTAGATTTAATTTAATATGTTAAAGTTGTATTAATTTTACTAACCGGTCGAAGGTTTAAAAGTAAATAAATAAATAAAGAAATAAAATATTAATTTTCGATAATTTTAAAAATGTTGGGCCGCTTCTTCAACGTTGTTATGGTATTGTGCGTTAAGGAAAATCGAATATATTACACGCAGCATTAGATCTGTTATAGTAGTATGAAAAGAGGGGCGGCGGGCTGGTCGCTGAAAAGTGCTGAAATCGACATTATGTTAAAGAAATGACGGAAACGGAATTACAAATCGCCCGCCACTTTTTTAATGAATGCAATAAGGTGTACCACTATGGCGGGCTGCTATTGGATTATTCTGAGGCACACTTTTGCGAGCGGAATAACTAACTAGCAGCGACGACACGTAACACGCCGCCACACTTGAAAAGACAGACTCCTCCGATGATAATAACGATGACATAATAATGATGATGTCAGATGCGATAGTAGTTTATTAAAAATTAAGAAACTGCTGATACGTTTTCGAATTTAATAAACGATACGCGGTGTAGTTGTCGCGATTGTAGTACACAATGGACGTCGCTGAGTTCTGAACGTCAATGAATTTTCGGCGATGCAAGGTGTGCACCATCGGGCGCAAAGGACTATTAATCGAGAGATGGTATTAGGCGGTGACGAGTGCGCGTCGTGTCGTGCGGAGTGTGCGTGCACCATGGTCGAGACAATTCGCGACATCGAAGTGTAATAAAATAAAGAGCATCACCCGGCGCTAGGAACGAGCAGAAGCGAGACGGCGCTGAATATTAGAAAACATAACTCGGTTAAAGGTCTTTGTGTTCAGTTATAAATACGCGCTAAATGACACGCATGCGCTGCCTTTGTCCGGACTCTAAAGAAAACAATAATTAGATCAAATCAACCTGGAGGAAGGCGACGATTCGCCAACACAACAGCCGGAGATGGTTAGGACGGTTAATGAAGTTTCGGAACCAATTCGGATCAACGTACCGACTAAAATTACAGCAGTAGCAGCAGCATCATCGGCGACAAAGGCGTTGAAAAGAGCGTAGATCGGAGCGTACTGTAGAACGAAAGTAAAATGAAAAAGTGGCTATAAGACGTAAGTTACACGCGGGAGCTGCTGAAAGTAGGAAAAATAATGGATAAACGGATCCGAGAGGCTGAAAAATTCGACAAACAAACATGCAGAGAGATTGCGAAGCGGAGGAGGCCGCGGCGTCGCGATATGGACACTCGGTCGAAGAAGAAGTAACAACAAAGAACTCGGCGCTAGGCTGGGGCGGGGGGGGGGGGCAGGAAGAGGCGAAGCAATTTAATATTGCCGTCGAGGCGGCCGAGATGATGGTTCGGACGAGTGGGACCGGGTGGCGGAAGACGGTCGGCGGGATAGTGGTTACCGGGCCACGTATTCCGTTGCGGTGTCAGAAAATCGAAGCGGATTTTCTTCCGTACGAAGCGGAGCGCACCGCGCGCGCGCGCGCGCGTGCTCTAGCGCCGGGGTAAGCGCGCGTACAGTTAGTAGCGAGGAGTGGCGGGGTGGTCGACTATAGGCAGACGGACGGCCAGAAGAGAGCGTGTTCGGTTTGGAAACTGAGTTAGCGAAGCCAAATTGCCAATCACGGCCCCATTATTTCCCATTTAAAACGGCCCTAACAGGGCATTTGCACCCTTCTTATCGGCCGACAAACCCGAATTATTATTAGGCCCGGTGTGATACGGGCGCCCACCATCACTATTTTCCCATTCAATTTGAACTCAAATCGAATCACATATCGCAAAAGTTAAGAACTGGGCCGCTCCGACGGAAGGCCACCATCAAAAGGGCCTTAAATGAATCGCCGCGGCAAAGTGCGTGAAAGTCATTAGATGCGCGTATTTAAGGTAATTTTACGACGGTGAGAAAACCGCGCTAGGTCGGGGCGGGGGCCTGTCGCTGATAAATTTTCCGGGCGCTTTTCTTCGCAAATCACAACTCGGCCGCAATTTATTTTGCAACATTAGCCCGCTGTTGACTTCATTTCACACTATTAGCCGCTTTAAATGCGACTAAAAAAATAATGGAAAGTGTCTCTTTTTTTTGAAAGCCTCTAACGATGGTCCGTTCCGATTACTTTTACGTACTTGCTATTTTCTTCGTCACTGTTACAATTACGTATCTAATACTACCTGTTGCGTTACACAACCTGATTCAATTCCAATTTGTTACTGTTTTATCCATAGGCGTACCCAAGCAAGATTTTCGGGAGGGGATCGATCCATTTTACAAAAGAAAAACACTTGGCAGATAAAAGGATTTTACTTAGTAATTTTATTTTATTAATAATCTCTTGTATAATAGTTCTAAATGCGTATGTTCGTTTTCATTTTGAGAATAATTTACACTAATACATAGTTAGTTGTACTGTCAGAATGCCTGGTACCAAGACATCTTACGACTCTAAAGCGATAATACAGCAACGTAAAAATCCATTTCGGGAAGGGTTTGAACCCCCAAATCCCCCGGGTACGTCTATGGTTTTATCCCGTTTATCAATTTGTTCCGTTCCCTGTTGGAAAATCGCTTCAACTTGTTTAAAATGCGGAACATTGTAACATAACTAAAAAAACGCAAAAAGAAGAGTAATAACCCATAATACTTTTTAAGGGTAATAGAAATTGCGTCTTTTCAATATTCGTTTTACACGAAAATGTACAATATTTTCATTATATTTTTAAAAGCTTATTTTTATTCATAAAAGCCATATGTATTCACCGAAATGATTTTTTTTTCTCGAAAATCTAAATGTGCGTATTTTATAAACTGTTTCATTGTTTCCAAGTGATGGCAAAACAAAATTTCCCATACTTATTTTTGCAATTATAGCCAAAAGTGTAGGAAATTTTTATAATCGCTGTATTTATTGCTTATACACATTGTTAATAATATAATTATGACAAAAAATAAATTTCAACACTTTTTTAACAACTATATATATATATAATTTTTTTAACAATTATATATATAATTTTTAAAAAAGTGTTGAAATTTATTTTTTGTCATCATTTTTATAACAATTTATTTATTATTATTATTATTATTGCTGTTAGTCCACAATGCGTTGTATAGCGCTAACAACAGTGGATAGAACACAATTGTTAAAATAGGGTAATAATATAAACATGAACTAAAAAAATTATTTAACAAAATAAAATCTAAATTTTTTCCAATACAATGCTAAATTAATCAAAAATATGAAAATAAAATGAAATATAATAAAATACAATAAATTTGCAGTACTCTGTAAAACATTGTATAGGAATATTAAAACCGTTAATTTGTAGAGATATCTTAGTAATTGTTACGAGTAGTTTTATAAATGCGACGTTAATCATTTTTAATTAAAGCGATATCGACGCAGAATACTAAAACATAAAATACCGAGTAAGGTTTACTTAACATGCATGCGTAGAAACAAGTGAACATATAATGAGATAAGGCGGTATGTAATTTAAATATATTAATAAAGCTAATCAGAATGATAGAAAGAAAAAAGGGGTTAGATTTCTTGTTAATGACGTACTACATTAAACCCAACTGTCGTGAATTTAATGTAGTACGTCATTAACAAGAAAATATTATATAATAATATTATACAATACATTAGGGAAAAGATGGTGTGTTACCGTTTTTTTTTTTTGTATTTTTTACTTTTACTGCTCTGTTACGTAATATGATAGTAATGAATGATATATGAAATACCCTAATTGTTTAGCAGCATTCTTGCACATCGCACAAATTACCAATATTTCTTCTGTATTAAGAAACCAAAAAGAAAAATTGATCAGTCAGTATGTAACGTTCCTCGCCTATGGGATTACAGACATCGGGTAAGTTGTTAGAAATAAATATAAATGTGTAAAAGCATGTATCAATGTGACAAATACTCGGTAATGTTCAACAAAAATAATTATGTACTTTATAAAAAATCTATTTGTACATTTAAAGGGGGGGGGGTGCATCGTTCTTCACGCTGTTTTTTTAATCTCTGTATTAATTTCGAAACAGAACATTTCATACGTTGTCGTTTTTTTTTTTGTTCTATCTCTTACGTCTTCCCCAATTGTTGAGAGGGATCTTACTTCTTACGTGCTAGTAGTTTAGGATGTAGGAGAGTGCCTAAATTATTCGACATTCAATTATTCTCGTAGTTTACCAATGAGAATGCTCTATCTGTGGTTAATACTAGAGTGAAAAATTCAAGTTAAAAAGTCATATACCTTTAACTGAAAAGCCTTTTTGGACATTACCCGGTGATTATCGCTATTCAGTTATTCCAAGAAACTACATATGACTGTCGTGCTCTTTCTCGGAAGCATTCGTTAACTGACCATCATGTGCAAGGTTTACATGCGGTTTGAATAGACTGTAAACTGATCTATATAACGGTTATAAATGTTACGCTGTATGAGGTGAAAACAATAAAACACACTACGCCATTTGCTTCTCGCAGAATTGTACCGTGGGATAATAGAAATAATGTGTGATATTCGGTTGTGCGATAAAAGTAAAACTGTATGATTGGGGTAAATCATATCTTACTGAATGTCTAAAGTGTTTCAGAAAATTTTAAAAATTCTTCACACCGACGCTAGGATAAAAAAACTATAGCTGGTCCATTTAGTATGGAATGTTCTTTATAAAATTTTCCCCGGAAATATTAACATAGAAGGTACATTATTTCCGTGTGAGCGTTTATTGCAAACACACCATTATTACAACCAACTATCTTTTAGCCTAAGTAGTACACTTTCTAGTTGTTTACTACCTTTACTAGCAATCATTTTTGTAGTTTTTGAACCGTAGTACTAGTACCAATTTCGTCTATATTATAAATCTGTGTTCAACAGTAAATTCACATCTTGCAAATGGCTTTGCCAATTTACCCTAACAAATCTCTTACATTATACTTATTAAAGTTTAAAGCTCTAATCAGACGCTTCGAAGCGAGTGTCTGTTCAAAAATCTCAGAAACCAATCTTTCCCAGCTTCTTTATTTATTATCCACAGTTCCCAGGGGGAACTTTTTTTTATTGACATCTGCAAAATTGTAAGCGAGATTAAGAAGAAAAAAAATATTTTTCTGAACACTGTTGCCTCGTGCAAAATGCAGAGCGTCTTTTTTTGATAAATCGTCAAGTATCATTTTCGGTTTAGCATATCTAACACAATATTCAAGGAACATGTAAAAGCAACTTATTATTCGGGAAAATGTATAAATTTAAAACTAAATAACCGACATGTTTCGGGAACACAGTCCCATAATTATGGTATTTTAAATGTAAATAAACTATTCGCATACATTATCGTAAGACTCGTTGCTAACTTTTCGTGTACGCTCCGAGGCATCGTGAAAATAATTCTTCGACACCACTCGAGTAGTCATCATCAATTTTCTTTTTAAAATTTCCAATTGGTAAAGCTAGTTTATGCGAGCGTTCCTTGACTCTTGCTGGCCTCGAGCTCTGTGCCAAGAACATCAAGAATCTTCTCCAACGCGACATCTTTCATGTTGCGGATTTGGATCCGTAAGACATTTTATTGCGTACATCCTCAACTGAATCCAGGTGTCTGCGAAAAGCCAACCCATAGTAAATTGACTGTTCGTCGATCAATTTCGCAGTCAGCTTACCTTGTCCGCTGATTTTTTTTTATTTTCCTTTTTTTTGATTTCTTAATCGAAAACCTATTCCTTTTTGGACGCGCCCGATACATTCCTTTTTTTAAAACTGATTGCCGCTAAATGTCATTTCCATTTTAAACAAATTCTACGTTCTAGTCTTCGGCTTTTGGTATCACATATTGCAGTGGCGAATCCATGGGGAGGGGATAGGGGACATTCCCCTAAAGAACCAAATCCTCTATGAAAAATTTTTTTACAACAGAGAAACCTAATTTATGCTATAAAAGGTTTGTATGAATTTTACCTACGGATTTTAATAATTAATATTTAATACTGTTTCCTAGTAAAACTATTAACCCTTCGTTAAGCGCGTGGTCTACCACCAACCATCATGGTAGACCAGGCATATTTTAACTAACATAATTTCTGACAGATGGCTTCCTCACGCACACTGCCTTCTCAGTAGCTGTTCGAAATATATTGTTTTACGCAACTAGTATCGTTTCGTTTCTCAACGGGTGTGTACGTGTGATTTCTTTCGTCAAGAATTTAGATGGTCTACACAGTTGTAGACCACGCACCTGATTACGTTGTGTTTTTTGATTAAGATTGAATTTTTGTTTCTTCGCTTTTTATGGCATGCAATGTGAGATAATTAAATTTTTGACATATGAGAGTGTTAAATTTTTAAACGACACTAGTACCTTGAAGAAATACAAGCGGAGATACCTTCTGAATTTTTATCAAAGAAAACAAGGAAAGAGAACAGTTTTTTTTTCTTTCTCTCTCTTTTTGGATTTCAACACGAATGCACTTTGCTGCTGTCTTACTGCCCAAAGAAAAATAAAGCTGTATTAATTGCATCAAGTGTGCGCCACGACGATGTTATTGATCCGGAAACGAATGAAATGGAAAAACCAGAAATGATAACCTTCTACGCAATAGAACAAAAATAGGCGTAGATTTAGTAGATCAAATGTGCCAAAGCTATATAATGATGTTGCAAGGAAGTCTGCACGATGGCCGATGGTAATTTCCTACGACTTATCGAACATCTCTGCAATAAACGTATTTTTCGTTTACGAGGTAAATAACTCTGAGAAAACAACTAAAAGGCGAAAATTTATTGAACCTTTTGCGTGGAAATTAATATGACCACCGATAGAAGTCAGATCTACAGTGAAAGAGAATTACCTGTTGAACTTAGAAGACGTGCAAGTATTCTCTTAGATCTTTCAAAAGTTCAGAGCACCCTGCGGAAGAGAACCTTAGAGAGAAAATTATATTGAACGTTGCAGCATATGCCCAAGAAGTCTAAATAAATCTTCCAGACGAGATTGCTGCAAATGCCACCAATTTGTATGTAAAGCACACATGGCTGACATCTGTGTATTGTGTTTGAATAACCGAAATTCCAAACCTTCTGCAATAGAATATACTACCCCATTTTGTTAAATAAAAATGATATTTGTAAGGATTATCTGTCTAGATTAATTTAATACTCAAAAATTGTAATTTTTGTTTACTTTTGTTGTTTTTATTTTAATTTTGCCTTTGTAAAACAATCATTAAAAAATAATAAGAACAAATTATCATTGTTCCTAACCAACTGCTAGATACTGATACGGATTCGGCACTTTTGGCGCTATCTTTTATTCGACGTTCGAGCTAGAACTTTGATTTATTCATTAATTCTTTGTTTCTCGAACGTCGATATATTTTACATCGCCGCTCTGTCTCGTGTCTTCGTTGCTTACATATATGGCCGGTACCGAAAATCCCCGAAATCGGTGGCGTGATCGTCGAGTACACGGTCGCGCTGGGGTAGAGACGTAAACAGTGTCTGAGTGGTAGTGGTCAGCAGCTAAGACAATGATGTATGCGGCAAGAAGCGCTGAATAAGTTGTGTCGAGTAACGTAGAGCTGCAAGCAGATTGTAAAAAAATCCCGCCAAAAGTCAGGCAGGGGGGTATGTGCGGGGATCTAGGCAGAATATTCTATAAGAATACACTTGTGTGTAGGCTTTTGTTACCGCTTTAGTGTGTTCGATCGTTCGGTGTTCGTTACATATCTGGTCGCTGTCGCATGTCGAAATGAATACGCGCCATGCCGCATAAGTTATTGTATTATTGTTGAATTTTTTGTTAATTTTTTGTTAATTTTTTGTTAATTTTCTGTTAAAAAGTTAAAATTTCTGTTATTTTTTTTTAATCGTGCCCGAGTACGTGCATCAGGATGGCATTCTTGTCAGTTTTTTTTTGGTAAATTTTCCGTTTAATATAAGTTTATATCTTTGGCAAAAGTTTCGTTATTAAACATGTGGTATCGGCTTCGAGATATCTCTAACGGAGAGACCACCGCCGTTCCGGAGCGGCATCGAGAACGAATTGTTGCCTATTTTTTATTTTTATCTTACTTCTATTTTCTTTTTAAATTATTTTTGATAAATTAAAAAATTTGAATAAATCAAAAAAAAAAAAATTGCTCGTATAAAAAGAATCTCGTATAAAAAGAAACTATAAAAAGCAATCAAAATAAATTATTTCACTAACGGGAAAAGAACAAAAATCATTTCATTAACGAAAATAAGTGAAAACGTTTCACTGACCCCCCGGAAACAGGGACGTGAAAACATGGAGTACGTTTCACTGGCTTCCGAACTGAGGGATCCGAAAATCAACTAAAAACGTATCAACATAAATCGTATTACTGGCGGCTCGATCTGAGGGACCGGAAAAGAAAGTGAAAATCATATTACTAGCGCCCAGAAGCAGGGACCGTGTAAAAATAGAAAACGAATTCATATTACTGGTGGCCCGAACTGAGGGCCAGAAAATAAACATGATTGTATTAATATGTAATTAAATTTTCTTAAATTCTACCATTACTGCTTAAAATACTTCAAAGAAAAAAGCAATGCAACAGATTTTATTGAAGAATTTTTTTTGTTATTAATTTTAAACAGTAATAAAGCTTGGTCTGCGAATTAAACACGTTAGTAAAAATGTCACGCGCTTAACGAGAACGGTTAATGTTATACGTTTTTATTCTATATTTTAAATGTAATTGTCATTGATCTTTCGCCATTTTTATTTATTTTTAGTTTTAATTTTGTAATTTGAATTAAAAATAGTAGTTTAATAAGACATATTTAAACTTGCTCACAAACAAAGAGAATTCAGATCGGATTACTAGCAAAAATAAAAATACCACCTTACTATTTCTAAAAACTATCATATTTAAGGTATAATTTTATAATTTCGTTTTATTTTGCACCCCCTAAATATAAGACTTAAATTAAAAATTGTAATAATTATGAATTTTTAAAACACATTTTTCAAAATTTCTAAAAAGGTGATCGCTATTTGATTTTCTTTATGAAACACAAGGGGTATTTCTCAAATTTCCTGCCTACCGTAAAAGATTTTACGTAATTATATAATCCCCTTCCCTAAAATTTCCTTCTGGATCCGCCCCTGCATACTGACACTTTTAAGAATTACTTTTCCCTTTCTAACCAGCCGAGTTCTCTCCTCATGCCTGTTTTTTAGAATTTCTTTCTCTCCGTCGTTCTGCATCTATCATTCGCCTTTGTTTTAATATCGTATTTTATTATATTCGTTTTGCTATCGCTCATCGTTATGAAGTACAGTTGATTGTGATCTGCAAATAACAACATGTATTCTTCGAATGATTTTCTTTCTCTCTTCTATTTTCCTGCATTCGTATTTGTTACAAAGTTTGGGCTTCGTGTGGTAAAGTTTACTCGTATTGTGTTCAATCATCCGTTGAAGAGATCGGCGGGATCATTCTAATTTACCTCTGTTATCTGCTTTTATTTTTATTTCTATTGATTTATTTTATTTCATCCGTTTCATTCTTATCGTTTTCATTTTTCGCTTCGTCGTTATTTAATTTTTAATTTTAATCGATAATTTAAGTTTTAATTAATATGCCTGACTCGTCTGTCAGGGAAGGTAAACAGCCCCCTCTAATACTCCCCATACCTCTGGTAAAAGCGTCGCTAACACTATTATACAAGTTCAAACGACTAACAAAACGAATAAAATTGTTTCGTCCGATCTATCTGGTTCTAAAGATAACGTTTTCTCGGTAGAGAATGTGTTGACTATCGTCAAAGATAATTTTTATTAACTCTAATAATACTTATAAATCTAATACCGTACCACACTGTTTCCGAATAACGTTAAAGGACAACTAATTGTAGTTTTAGTTGAGAATTTAGAAAATAAAAAAGGTAGCTCAGTTTCATTCGATGTCTTTAACTTAAAGGTTTTACAAAAAAAAAAGGTTAGCGGTTTGTCCAAAATTACTTGTTCGGGAAAGAACCCGATCAAGCCTTGTAGCTAATCAGTTCTTGCTTTCCGATAACGTCCACACGATCATTTATTCCGCAATCGCAATTATTCCGTTTCGAACAAGGTTCGTGATATTCCAACTGATCCATATAGAGGAACATCTCGTTAAACTACTCTTGTAAGATACCAATGTTGTCGAATATCCAAAAAGGTTACAGATTTCTGAAAATTCTTTTGCGCCGATTCTCGTTATCGAGATTAAAAGTTTTGTGCTCAAATCTTCCGTCTTTTGTCTATGTCTACGATGTCTGCTGTTTGTAGTGATCGTTTCCGATTCGGCCATTATAGTTCTTCATGTCGGATCAAATCTATCTGTTCCTTTTGTGTTGGAGCCAGCTAGTTTTCATTGCGTTCATTGCGGCGAAAGTCATTCTACGTTGACCCTATCCGGTATTTAAGGGGGGCAAGTAAAAATACGTAATACCACGAGTCTTCAAAATGCTTCATACTCCGAGAGGTTAAGATTATTAATCAAGAAAATCTAGTCTCCTTGGATTTCACCTTTGCTACCAAACAAATTCCCCGCCCCTTACGCTACTCTTCTAATATCACAAAAAGGAAACGACAAAATTATTCTAGCAGTTCTTCCTCTTCGTTTATTAGACTACCTTCCCAAAAACATTATTCTCAGTCAAGTCATAAAATTCTTTTAACAAGTATTATTTCAATTTAACCATTAATTTTTAATTTCAATTTAATTTTCAATTTAATTTATTATTATTATCGTAGAATTCCACAAATGCGCTCAAAAGCGCTAATAGTTGATACAATAAAGCTATACGTAATTGAAGAAAATACAATAAACAAAATACTGAAATCTGCTAAAAATAAAAATAAAACGGTACAGAATCCGTTTGGAAATCAAAATAGATAAGAAAAATACGATTAAGCGACAAACACCCATGCATATATATATATATATATACGTACACCCAAAGATATATACATGTACTTCTATACATACGTACACACAGACACACATACATACCTACACATAGATATATGATATGGTATACACAGTAGAGCGGTGCGTAAGCTATATAAACATGCAAATAAAACTGATTATTACGCAACGAAATACATCAAAGCGAACAAACGGAAATATAGCGTTGTCGCTTTTGAACTGAATTTTTACATAATGAAAAATGGACTTCTATTTAATAATATAGTAAACTAGACGAAAAAATTTGTTTAAAGTAATTGATAATGAATAAAACATTTAGTTAATAATATAATTTGTAAATTAACGGAAAATTAGTTTTTGTTAGGTACATGCACATGCACTGCACTTCATTGTTTAAGTATTGAATTTAAAATTAATAAAAATATTATATAGATGTTTTATGTATCTAGTTTATAACATTGTACTAAATAAAGCTATGTACATTTATAATCTATATTCTATATTACCTAACACAATTATTCTTATTTTTTAGGTTTTATAGTGAAATTGTAGTTGTAGTTTAATGGTAATACTGTGTTAGTTTATAGGGGTTTATGGTGGTGCTGCTTATTTTATTCATGCAATCGAGTATTAAATTTTCCTATTGTAGATTAAGGGGAGGTTCTCATCAGGACCGACCAAAAAATCGATTTTTTTTTTTTTTCATTTTTTTTTAGTAAATTATATGTAGAATATATTCCCAAAACCGTTTGCTCGAATATATGTTTTTTTTTTTTAATTTATGGAACAAAAACGAGACCCACCTTTTTAGTCAAAAATTGAAATCGAGCGGTAGTTCGAGCGGAGTGTATTTTACATCAATATTTTTGAATAACGCGTGCATATATCTATACTACGGTAAGTAGAGTTACCAAAAGTACCACCAGATGTCGCATGTATGCTATGACTCCGAAAAAATTTGAAGGTACGACTCTTGGTTTTGCCACGGTTATCGGAAAAAATACCAGTAAGGTTCTTAATGTTTGCGTGAAATATTCTTTCTGTCAAGTTAGTGCCAATAAAAAAAGCAAAGAAGGAACCGTTAGATTTAGTTTATGGAAAGAAAGTCATGAAGAGACATGTACGGCAAACTATCACGGTAGTTCTGGAAAAATGGAAGTGGACGCAATCACAGAAATGTTATCTCGTTCTCAAGAATTACTCGGTATAAAGTATGACTCATACATTGGTGATGGCGATACGAAAACGTTTAAGGTCATATTAGATGTAAATCCTTACGACGACCCCATAGTAAGAAAAAAAGAATGCGTGGGCCATGTCCAGAAACGATTGGGAACTCGTCTCAGGGCTTTAAAAAAGAAAACAAAGAATCTCGGAGGTAAAGGTACAGGTAAATTAACTGTTAAAGTAATTTGTAACTTAACAACATATTATGGATTGGCGATTCGACGGGATGTTGAGTGGGCTGTCTTTTACCATAATATCTCAACTGCTAGAAATCCGCAGCAGCAATATTGTCCGGCTGGAAAGGATAGCTGGTGTAAATGGCGCGTAGCAGAAGCCAACGGTACCCTTAAGTTATTTGAGCACAAACCACCTCTGGCAGATAACGTTCAAGATGCAATCAAGCCTATTTTTGAGTCTTTGTCATCGGATGATTTGATGGAACGTTGCACTGGAGGAAACACACAAAACTCGAATGAGTCAGTGAACTCTTGCGTTTGGAAGCTCGCTCCGAAATACCTTCACTGCGGTGCAAAGACTGTAGAAATTGCCGCTTACATCGCTACTAGTCTATTTAATGAAGGATATACAGCACTGTTAAAAATTATGGGCATCTTAGGAATTACAGTTGGGCTTGAAGCCAATAATTTTGCCCACTTAGCTGATATGAAACGTGTTACTGCGGCTGAGAACAGTTTGTTGGAGGGAGCAAGAGCAGCTCCACTTTCGAAAAAAGCCGACCAAAGGACCCTTCAAGAGCAATATGAACTTGAGGAAGGACTGATGTATGGCCCTGGAATCGCTGATTAGCCACAAGGTACATTTTTTTTATGTTAACACAGAAAAATCGTTAATAAAATCTTTAATCGCGTTTCCTGAAAAATCGTGTTTTTCAAACTGTTGTCCAAGATTTCTCAAAAACTACTTGACGGATCGCCTTTTTTCTTTTTTCATTTTAAAGTAGATTTGAGTCATTGGAGCCCCTACTACAATCAAGATGATATATGCATAATTTTTTTTTTTACAGTATTTTAAAGAGCGAAAAATCGTGAAAAACTGTATGTAAAAATTCAAATGTCCGCCATTTTGGTAAATTTTGACTTTCATGGATGATTCTAGTAGGGGCTCCAACTACACTCATATAGTTTATAAAAAAAGTTCGATTATTGATTTTTGATCATTTTTTCAGGTGCTAGAGTGGACAACAGTAAGGTACCTTTTTTTGAGACGGTCACGTTACAAGGCATGTCAAAAATTATTGTCGCGATATTTTTTATTAAAAAATTATTTTTTTTGTAGTTTATAACACACTAAGCAAGTGACAAAAAGTTTGAGTGTCTAATTTATTTCCCTCTACTAGAAAAAAATTCGAGAAAATTACGTCGTTTTGGGGTCTCCAGATGAGAACCTCCCCTTAAGCAGTATATACACCTGAATGGGACATTGAATACTGTTTTGTTTCTTAATGTGGCTGACGAGATTACTCTATTCATTGTTATATGTTCAGTGATATATTCGCATCTCTTTTTGTAATTCGTCTAATGAATCTTAACTGGTTCAGGTAGCGAATTGTAATAAACTGAACCTGCATAAAACGCTTGATTTCGCATATTTTGTTTATTTACTTTTGGCAAAAAGGCTCATTCTACCCCCGACGCTCTTGTAATTCCTAATCTAGTTAAGATATCGAATTTCTCTTTATTTTTACATAAGAAGTTTAATAACTTTACTTGGTATAACTGCTGGAGGTTTAGTAAATTGTGTTATTTTTCTTATGTTTGTTCGGTATGGTTTTGCTGAAGAGATGTTAATGGTTTAATGTGGCTTAAAGCCGCTTTACCCCAGTGCATAATTCCATATGATATAATCGGTTGATATAATGAAAGGTACAGTCTTTGTAGTTGTGAGTCCGAGAAAAATTGCTTTAGATAATAAAAAAGATAATTCAATTTTCTTATTTTTATTGAAACATACGCAATGTGTCTACAGCAAGTTAATTTATGGTCCAAAAAGATTCCCAGATATTTAGCCTCATTTAATCTTTCTATCGGCTCATTTTTATAGATAAAATTCTGAAGTTGTCCCAATTACTCTGGTGTTGATAAGTATATAGAACATATTTTTCGTTTTATCCGTATTTAGAATTAGGCGGTTATTACAGATCCATTCATGTGGTCACATCATTCTGTATAATATTTTGTAGGATTTCTGGAAAGCGGGAACGCGTAACTAATACTGTGTCATCTGCGTAGCAAGAAATTTTCCCAGAAATTTTTATGTTTAATAGATCATTAATATATATTAAAAATAAGCAAGGTCCGAGGATGCTTCCCTATGGTACACCGAATTTTTGGACTAATCTGTCACTTCAGATGCCGTTTATTTTCGTTACATAAGTTCTATTATGAAGATATGATCTAAACCAGTTATGTGTATTTCCTCTGAAGCCGCACTCATATAGTTTTTTAAGTAGTATATCGTGGTCTACCAGATCAAATCGGCTGCCACAGAGTGGCCTAGCTCCACATTTTTTGAAATGTACATCACGTGATCGAACAATGCGTCGTCAGTACCTTTTCCCTGCACAAAACCAAATTGATTTTCATTGAAAAATTTGATGCTATTTAAATAGTTGACTATTAATTCCTTTATACACTTTTCAAAGATTTTTGCGATTGTGGGTAGTATGTCCGCCATAACAATGAATATTGGCACGTCTCCGACCGTTAATAATTCTGTTTCCACTGAAATCCCCTCCTTCTATAAATGACTTTATAAGTCTACTTTTAGTAAGTTCGGAATATTCAATTTCCGTGTTAAAATATCAACTTTATGTCAAGTTTTTTGCAGTCTTAGAGATTTTGCTAGGTAACATTTTCTCTAATTTCACTTTTGTTTTCTCTTTACATTAACCTGTATTGCGTTTTGTTTTATGTATTTTCTCTCCTTCGCTCGTTATTTCTTTGAATCCCCTTATAGCTCTCAATATTTTTATTCTCTGGCTCTTTCCTTGGCTTCCATTTTTAACTATGTAAGGATTTTTAAAAATGTTTATGCGAATTATCTGCGTATAAATGTTAACAGAGTCTGTCTCTTTAGTATCAACGTTGATTCTATAAAAGTTTTTACTATTTCTCCGGTGCTTTCTCTTGGTGTTCTTGCCTCATTTTTAATAAAAATTGGCTGATAGCATACCACGACCCATACGGAACAATTTATTTGAGCAGTGAGAAGTTACATTTAAAAACTCCCTATTAATCATAGTTTCCTCTCTTTACTTACTCCTTGCATGGTTTGTATTTAAGTTACTGTGCGAACGGTTACATCATAGTATTTCTCATTCCCCTTTTTCGTGTACTCTCGCTCTTTGGGCTTTCCACTACTCTCCTAGTATCCCCTGCTAGCTCGTGTTCGTCTTTTATTATTCATTCCCCTATGTTTTATATTTCTCGTTTCTCTCTCTGCATCACGTCTTGTCAACTTAAAATACTACAGTGGCATTGCCGTAAAATTCTATCGTGGACTTGTTGGATCAATACTATATAAATACTGCGCTGCTCTCAGAAATTTGGCTAAATGATTCCTCTAACAACACCCCATTCAAGGGTTTTCTTTAATCAGTTCTAACCGCAGTGACGGCTACGGCGGTTGAACTATTTTAATCAGAAATGATATCCATTTTCTAACTCGCAGCATCTATTCTAATATTTCATCTAATCCGTTTAATATAAATTTTGTCTACATCTCAGTTCCTAATAACTTCTCAAAACCATTTAAACTCATTTCAGTTTACATTCCTTCTAATTATGATTTATGTAACTCATAATTTCGTTACTTTATTAATTTCCTCTCTTTCCCTTTTATTATAGACGGTGTGATTGGAATGCTCACGCATCTCTTCTAGGCCCTACTGGATACAACAGCGATGATTTTATACTTTAAAATTTTATCTTGCAAAATCGACTTAGTTCGTCTACTTATGTTAAAACAGTCTTTTGCCTTCGATTTCTATTGACAATTTACTTTTCCTACTTTTAGTCTCAAGTGTTCATGGTCAATAGCGCCTTTCATCATATTCTTATCGAAATTTCTTTTAACGATTTTTGACTTTTGCTTCTTATAAACCTCTTCATTTTCCCAAGCGGCTCCTTATTAAAGTAGATTGACCAATTTCCGCGCTCTCGTTGACTTTTGCTTTCTTCAGCTCCTCCTAATTTAGACCCATCTTTCCAAGAAGCTCTTTTGTTGAACTCTCTCCCAACCACTCGTTTCCCCTTTTATTAGCCTCTTTTCGTTCGTAGTAGGTCACGTTTGTTTCCATTTTTCAGCTTTTTATGCTTTCTATTTGTTTATTTTTATTTTTTTATACATACTGAATTCCTTACGATGTGGTATCGTTATTTTGAAACCGCGTTTTTAATTTCTTTTTTATTCGTTTCATTTCTGATTCATTTGTTATTTCTTCGAGCAACGTATTTATAATGGTTTTAATATAACGTAACTATTTGTTGGTTTCCTGAACTTCGTTCTTAGTATCCGAATTTTATTAAGTAATTCAGATTGTACAGTATTTATGTTTTTTTTTTAAGTTTTTCATTTTTTTCCGATTTATTAAATTAAATATTGTAATATATTATCTTTAAGAATAATTAACACGCACTATTTTCCAGAAATATACTAATAATTAAATATCAACATTTGACATGTTTCGGCGTCGTAACACCATAATAATAATGATTAATCGAAAATTTAAATGGTTAATGTAATATAATACCGTAATAAACGATAATCGACAGAAATTATTAAAATTTCGATGTGATATTATAAATTATATAATAATATATAAATTAAATATTAAAAATATAAATCAAAATATTAAATGATGTAATTAAAAATTATAAATTACATTTAAATAAGGGATTATTAATATTTGTTAATTGATCTTTAAATTTTGAATATTCTTCCGCGTCATTTAGTATGTTATTACAAATTAATCACTTTCATAATAATGTAAAATGTTAATTCGTGGTTATTTTTTATAATGATTTGTTAGTATGTTTATATTTAAATGCGTATATATGTATGATCGCTATAACACGAATTTTAAATGTTCTCCTTGTTTTTTCAGTATAGGATTTTTTACAGGTTTTGCAGGTTATTTTATATATTCTTAACTTATCGTGTTTATTATTATTATTTATGCATAGTTTATTTGCATTTAATAATTCGGCGATTAGAGGTGTGTTATTTGACATGATAGGTACGTGTATTTTAACCTTTTTATTAAGAACATTACTTATATCATAAATAGATGGGTTTGTGAATGTAAAATTATTACTCTTTACAAACAGTTCTCTAAAAATTTAATACGTTTACATCTCCCAACAGTTCAAATAACCACCTTTTTCTCTACTAACTTTATGATGTTCAAACATTCCCGCTGTAATCTTTCAATTTTGGTAAGATACGCTTTCCTACTTATACCCTAAACTTCTTATTTGAATTCTAGTGATATCAAATAAATCACTTACCTTCCTACGTTCCATAATTTTCATTTCCTTCAATAATCGTCTTTCTTCTAAATTCTTAATTATATCAGATTCCATGTCAGCCCTTGATCCTGTTCTCTCCTGCCTGATCATTCCTGCGATTTTATTATGTTCTCCGTATATGCTCACTTATCCGCGTTCTTCCTTCCCTTCATTCCATTTGTATTGATATTTACTGTGAGTTTTTCCAGCCATTCGGATATTTTTGGTAATGAGACGACGGACTCCTTGGCTCCGGTTGCTGCTTCTTCCCGCCTCTTCTTTAAAAAAATCCCCTTTCATCTTAGATTTTGGTATCGGATAGTCACGGTGCCTCATTTTCTAACAATTGTTCTTTCTGTTTGTTCAACCTAGTCCTCCTGCGAATCTGTGGTTCTATTTGTTTCCTTCACTTAGTCCTTCTCTTGTTGCCTCCATTATTCGTCTGCGTTCTTAAGCCATCCTCTATTATCTTCCTCTCATTTTCGTTTTTTGTGGTTTTCCTCTTCATATTATCCCTCTCTACTCCAACGAAGAGCGTGTTTTCAATGCTGATCGTGTGTTTATTAAGTGTTCATTTCTTTTTTTTTTAAGCGTTCTGCTTTCTATTCCAGTTTGCTGCGACTTGGCCTTTCTACTCCATATTGCATCTCTTATATATCTTATCTTTTCCCCTTCTCCACATACCGTTCCCATTGTTTGTTCCTTCCTACTGATAATATCGGATCGCATCAAAATATAACTGATCCATTTCCCTTTCTAATTGTTTCTGGGTAAAAGTCCCTGGTTGACGAATCCAATAAAAAGAAAGATAAAAAAAAATCATTCTTATTAAAATGTTTTTTGTCACAGAAACAATGTGCAGTTGTCGACTGTGAGTTTTTGTTGTGAATGTTCTACATGTCCTAACGTTTATGTTTTAAATAAGCACTGCAAATCATCTTTAACAATCTTATTTATATAAGTCATAAATTAACCATTCTTTTTTTTAAAACATAAACAACCGTATATTTATACACTTCTATATAGTAATATAACACATTTAGATTTTGTTTTATCCGTACCGAAAACAAATGTTTCTTACCGGATAGGTCTGTTATAAATTTTCTTATTATTAGTCGTACATAATTAAAGTTTGCGGGAAAAACAATAAAAAAAGGAAACCTGCATACATGCGTAAATCCTTCCAGAAAATAAAGGAAGATTTATACTAAAATTTAATTTATAACGAACATTACATACGAGAAATCGAAATCCGCAACTTGCTTAAGATTAATACGAAATACAAAATGTATAACTTAAACATTATGCAATCGCCAGACACACAAGAGTTTCATTGAATTATTCATTTAAGTGTCAATAGTATATGTGCTTTATCCTTTCCTATGTTTATATTTCTTGTATCTAAGCTTTAGGCTTTGATAATCATAGGAACAACAACCTATATTATTTATTAATATTAAGTCAGATGCACTGCACGTTTCAAAAAATTTCCGCGTGTTTAACTATTTCCTGAATGTACGGTATTTTTACATATTCATGCATATAGTGTTAATGTTAGTGTATCGTGGTTTATTTAGTACTATTCGTAGACAATGATTTTGAATTCTTTGAGGTACCTGAAAAAAATAATTTAACTGTTAGACGACGAAATTATTATTACATATAATATTTTGGGAAGAATGATTTGTTTATAGATAATAAGTTTGTATTCAGATGTTAAATGGGATTTTCTATTAAAGTAAGGCTAAAGACAACAAATCTCTTTTTGAGCTTTTATAACTTTATTTTTGATAAGTTTCGTGAAAGTTAATCTTTCATCAAGTGTTAAACTTAGGTGTACGAGATTTCATCCTTCCATTATTCAACCTGTCTGTCTTGGATGTTTACTTCTTTTCGTATATATGGTCGTCTTCTAGTAAATAAAATGGCTTCCGTTTTATTGTTGTTTATTTTAACCTGACACTTTTTAAAATATTTTATTAACGTGTCAGCTGCTCTTTTCAGTGTCTATTTGTTATTGTGTCGGTTCTATAGGATGATGCTACTATTGCAGTATCGTCTGCATATAGATATATTTCAAGCTCTTTGATTTTAAGAATGTCGTTTAAAAATATTATAAATAAATGCGGTCCTAAAATACTCCCTTACGGTACACCAGCAGTTATGTGTTCTCTGGGTGATTCAGTTTGACATAAAATTTTCTGTTTAAAAAGATATGATTTCACTATACATATTAAAGAATAAGGATACTTAAGTTGAATTAGTTTAAATATTGTACTTTCTATCCGTGTAGTGTCAAAAGCTTTTTCGATATCTATCAGTAATAATCTCCTGTATGTTTGTTTAGATTGAAATTGTCGGTAATTTTATCACAGATTTTAGTTAGTTGTATGGCTGTACTAAGTTTAGGTCGGAAACCAAATTGATTATCGCATATTATATTATTTTCATCACTGTGTCTTTTTTTCATATCACTCTTTAATACTCGTATTTAATCTATAAATATTAGGCGATATCCGAAAAAAATAATAATAATAAAACCAAGGGAGGATTCAGAAGGACATTCCGGGGGGGGGGGGATTATATAATTACGTCAAATCTTCTGCGGTAGGCAGTAGATTTGAGAAATACCCCTTTTTTCATAAAGAAAATCAAATAACGATCTTTATAGAAATGTTTAAAAAATGTGTTTTAAAAATACATAATTAGTACAATTTTTAATTTAACTTTTGTTTTACTTTTAGCTATGAAAAAAATAAAACGAAATTATAAAATTCTAGCACTAAAATGTTAGTTTAGAAACAGTAAGAAAGATAGTATATTTCTTATTAGACCCTTAATTTTTTTTTTATTTTTGTTAGTAATCCGATCCGAATTCTCTTTGTTCGTGAGCAAGTTTTAAATATTTCTTATTGAACTACTATTTTTAATTAAAATTACAAAATACAAATTAAAAATATACCAGAAAAGCAAAAGATCGATTGCAGTTGGATTTAAAATAATTAATAGTTTTACTAGAAAACAGTATTAAATATTAGTTATAATTAAATCTACGAGTACAACATTTTTATACAAATCTTTTATAGCCTAAATTAAGTTTCTCTGTTATAACAAATTTTTTCATAGAGGCTCTGGTTCTTTGGGCGGGATTCCCCCTGTCTCCCTTCCCCCGTAGATCCGCCACTGATAAAATCTAAACATGCGTTTCCCTTTTTTTATTATAATAACGCTACAACTATTATTCTGAGCCCGTTAAAGATTCGTCGCAATCTGTAGTGTTTAAAAAATTTCCGAAAAACAAAGCCCCTTTAAAGCAGAGATATATGTGTGTGTTCCATTAGCATTGAAGGGAGAGATACCTTTTGCCGGTTGTATAAAAACACGCTAGAATTAGAAACACCGTTTTGACTAACCAGAGTTAAAGCAAACATATCAGTGTCCGATATTTGCCCGGTTACCGGAAGGAAGACATCTTTCACGTGGAATTCAGAAACCTTGTTCTGTATCTAGGTTTGGGCAATTTTTTATGAAACGAATTGCGCTCCTTTTTGCTTTACAACTGCCCCGAAATACCTGGGATTCACTCTGGCCGATATTGACTGGAAGACCTGAGAACTCTTGCAACTCTTGCTAACAAGGAATACTCTAGACCAGGTGTGGCCAAACTTTTATCTCTTATGGGCGACTTATTCTGTAAAATGTAATCTGCGGGCGACTGTGAATATGCGCAGACAATTTCAGGATTTTTCAAATTTTTCATTGATATTTTAATAAATAACTAACAAGAATTTCAGTTTAAAAATATATTATGTCAAATAAAGCAAACAAATGATTATATTTTTTTATTTTATGAACCACAATAATATTTATAAAATTTAAAAAAAAATTACAACGTAAAGAAATAAGTACACAAAAAATTTTTAGCAAATAAAGAAAAAAAATAATAATTGTACTTTTTTTTTATTTTTTTCGTTATGAAATACTTATTAACTTAGAAAAAATACACCGAAAATAAGAAAATGAATAAAAATGTGACCTTGCATAAGTGCAGCAAATTTCTCAAAATTTGGCTCATATGAACTTAAGGCAATTCTCAAACATGATTCCAAATGTTGATCTGTTAATTGCGTTTTTTTTTTTTGTTTTTTTTAACCCCCCTTGGGTTTGCTACCAGAGAGCATTAGCCCAGCAAAATGGAATAGATGCATGGAATAGAATAGAAATTATATTTTTATTTTGTCGACAATGGGATCAAGGAACACCCCTAGAATAGGAACAACTGAGAGAATGGGTAGAAAAAGAACATAAGAGGCATTGAAAGGAGCAGCAAAACCAAGCTTTAAAAGATGATAATAAAGTAACTTGTTTCGATCGCATTCATAAATGAAAATGCGGATTCACATAAATATGTTGATCCAAAGAAGGCATTGAAACGTGTAACAATTGTCCGTATATTTGGATATTTATCTTTTTTTATCAGTTTCCAAAAATTACAATCTAAAACCAGTGACTTAAGATTTATGTCACATTTAATATTTATTATTTCTTCTTCAAAGCTTGTTAAATTTGTAGTATCAAGAAAACTGTTTAGTTTCTGAGCTACACTTTCGACATCGATGTCATTAAATGAGCAAGACAAAAAACTGGCAATATCTTCAAGTTCACTTAATGTTAGAAATCTTCTTTCAGATTCTTTTAAAAGCAGTGCAATAATATCGGCATATTTGTTGTAAGTAAGATTCTTTTTATTTTTAGACCAGATTTTGATAATACTTTAAATCACGACGTTTTAATTGCATTGCAAGCATATTTAGTTTCTCTCTTTAGATGACTTCAAAATGCTTATCATATCTATTATTGTTCTACCTTTACCCTCTAGTTGCAGGTTTAATTGGTGTAATTTTTCAGTAATATCGCGGAACAAAGAAAGATCAAGAAGCCATTATTGATCATTTAGTTGAAGATATGAATCACCTTTAGTTTGTAAATATGAGTGCATATTTGTGGCAGAAGTTCTCTTAGCATAATTTTAAATTAAAACTTATTACATATAAATTTGTCTTCAAACGAACCGTGTGTAATAACTTCATTATTTGCTGTCTGGCACATGATTTTGCGTAATTTTGTGCGATTGCCATTTATATGCGTATGCGTTACGACTATAATTAATTTAAAAGTTAACATTCACTTGCATTGTTCATCGGGATAAATACAAAAACAGTATGGGACTACGTTGAACAGTCTATTCTGGTAAGAATAAATTATCGCATTCAGATTTTCAAACATTAATTTAAGTGAAAGCAAATTGTTCAACTTTAGCTTCGCGGGCTACTTTCAAAACCGTTGCGGTCGATCGGTCGACCGCGGTCGACGTGTTGGCCACCCCTGCTCTAGACTCTTAGCAGTAATACGGTTACTTCGAAAAAGCTTGTCCCATATTTTAATTACTCGTGATGATTTCTTCGATTACTACGTAGAAAAAAAGGGATAAAAAGTTGACGATCATAGAGTTTTACTGCCTTCCATTAGTCTTAAAATATCAATCGATTCCATACGGCTGGTCGACGCGATGATAACCGTTCGGGGAAGAGAATTTTAGAGCATCTCCTTTCTGCGAACAATGGAGTTGGAGCTGCGATAACCTTTCGGAAGACAATGAGGAAGACCGTTGGCAGTTAACGAACCACTGCGACAAATCGAAATCGACATTATTGTCGACGGCGCTGTTGACATTACGGCTGCGCTAATCTAATAACGACCTTAATAATTGACTTGCTAATGAAAACGAGCTGCTGCTCGAACGAGAACGCACTCTCCAGTTTTACGTATGAAAACCGTCCAAATGTGCCGGCGGTGACCTTTAACGCGCATTAACTTCCTCTAACCATCTGTAGATTTCCCGTCGTTTCTTTTGCTAATTCACTTCTTCTTCCTGTTAGGCTGGACGAAATTTTCCGCAATATTTAACGACTAATGTATACATACAATTCGTTCGTTCTACACACTAGCTGTTTTTCAGGAAATATCTAGTTATAAAGCACAACACAGATGTGGCAAAATAGAATTTATATCGGCCGACAGGTACTCAAAAATTTAAAAAAATGTAATAAGTAAATCGTCTCGCGGAACGGTATTTATGCCCAATAAAAGATAAAAACATGTAAGGATAATGTTAATTTCGACATGCTCGGCAATTGCATGTGTGTTCGATATATGTCTAAGTGCACCATCAGGATTTAACGGAATTGAACGAAATTATTTATTAAACATTTCAAAGAATCCTCCTCAGACGCTACTGGACTGACTGTTTTATTTCTTCTCTCTTGCCATAATACTAAATGTAGGTTTTTAACGCGATTTGTCAATCTGTATCGGGCAATGTTCCAAGATGTGTTCAGCAGTTGGTGAAATGGAGGAATTGCATATGGAACAGACAGAGGGAGGAGATGTTCCTTTTAACAAATAATTATAGGACATTGATACGGGCCCTATGCGGAGTCTAGTCAATGCTGAAAACTTTCAGCTGAGGAAGAATGTGTACAATTATCAGCTTTTAATATGGGCTATGGTGGTTTCAAATTCGGTTCCTTTATTATTATTAATAATAATGCTACTTTAATTTTTGTTTTATTCATTTTTTTTTTTTTTTTCAATTTACGTTCTACGCCTAATATCAATAATATTTTAAGCCAATCACGTTTGTTATATTTCTAAAAACTGTTTTGCATTTATCGACCGGTGGTACCATTGCTGACTGGTAAACTTTCCAATGAATACGACATCATCAACATCCGTCCATACAAACACGCAAGTTATGAGCGAATGAACATAAAAAAAAAAACAAAACAAAATGCGACAAACATGTAACCTCCTCCTTTTAGAATAAAAAACCCGATAACAACGAAAACAAAAAAAAAAACTTCAATTTGTAAAATAAATCCAACTGTTAAGTTTTAAAATTTTCTATTGTCCGCCTGCGCTTTAATCACACACTGCTGCCCTCTTCACGCTATCGTTTCTTTTTGCTTCCCTCTCCTCATTGTCCGTTGCATCCAGATGAAGCAGTTGTCTGTGATGCTGATCACATTTTCTTCGAGTGCTCTGCTCTTTCTGCGGAGCGCTCTCTTTTCTATCTTCACCTTATAAAGCTGGGGCTTCCCACTCCTTACTGTGCGTCTTACATCTTGTTCCTTCCTTCCCAGTCTGTTGTTCTTGTCCTTGGTTCCTTTATTTCAGCTATCTCCAATCGAATTAGGTTCTAGTTAGTTGTTTCTTCTTCCCATTGTGTCTGGGCAATGGTCCATAGTTGATGCGCCCGAAAAAAAAAAAAAAAAAAAAAAAAAAAAGTTTTAAAATTTACGGCACACTTTTCATCATAATAGTACCATACTTAAGCATGGCTTATTTTCATTTCCTTCAATAATCGTCTTTCTTCTAAATTCTGAATTATATCAGATTCCATGTTCAATCTATTCTCCCCTACCTGATTATTCTTTTGCTTTTATTATTCTCCGTATACGTTCACTTATCCGTGTTCTTTCTTCTCTCCATTCCATTGCTATTGATATTTACCGTGGGTTCCTAGCCACACGGGGGCATTCTTAGTAATGAAGCAGCTGATATTCTTTGGTACTCGGGTTGCTGCTTCTTCCCGCCTCTTTCTTTAAAAAAATCCCGTCCTCTAATTTCCAAAATCCGTGTAAAAGTTTTCATCTTAGATTTTGGTATCGGATAGTCACGCTTCCTCATTGTCTAGCAATTGTTCTTTCTGTATGTTCAACCTAGTTCTCATGCGAATCTGTGGTTCTCTTTGTTTCCTTCACTTGGTCCTTCTGTTGTTGTCTCCATTATTCGTCTGCGTTCTTAAGCCATACTCTATTATAATCTTCCTCTCGTTTTCGTTTTTTGTGGTTTTCCTCTTCATATTGTCCTCTCTACCCCAACGAAGAGCGTGTTTTTCATATCTTTTTTTTTTTAAGCGTTCTGCTTTCTATTCCAGTTTGCTGCGACTTGGCCTTTCTACTCCATATTGCATCTCTTATATACCTTATCTTTTCCCCTTCTCCACATACCGTTCCCATTGTTTGTTCCTTCCTACTGATAATATCGGATCGCATCAAAATATAACTGATCCATTTCCCCTTCTGGTTCACGATCACGATACGCCTTTGTCAATCCACTCCTAGATGAAGGCTTTCTCCAACATCTTCCATCCACTTCTGTTCGGTGTATTCCTCATCCAGTTCTTTCCAGCTACCTTTACTATATCATCCTGCCAACGCGTTATTGGTCATCCTTGGTTTCTTCTTTTGCCTATTGGCCACCATTGCAAGACACGCTTCGACCATCTATTTTCGTTTCTTCTAGCTGCGTGACCTGCCTAACTCCGTTTATTTCTGGGTAGAAGTTCCTGGTTGACGATCCTAAACCGAAAAAAAAAAAAAAAAAAAAAAAAAAACTTCTGAGCATTGACTTTTATGTATTCTCGTTTATTCTAGCTGTACGTGCGCGTAGGCATAGTGTACTAAGCAGTTATTTATTATATACAACATAAGTGTAGACGCAAGACTGCACTTGGAACAGATTGTAAATGTTCGATTTATCGATTTATAAATGCAATTCCGCCGTGTTTGTCTACTTGCTGCACATTAATTAGCGCGCACATGGTGGTATTTAAAGGAGTCTCTTCCCGATTACTTATATGCATCTTCTTCGCGCGACATGTACTACATAACAGAAATAGTCAGTCAGTCGCCCCTGAGAATTCTTACGATGGAAAACAATACGAACTCGAATGATTTTTTAACAGAAATCTGTAGTTTTTTTCGATAACTTAAATCGCACGAAAATGCGTGTAATGTCTGGAATAGCCCTCCTGATGTCCATTTTTTCCCCGCTTCAAATTTAATACACAATATCATTCTCAGACCTTTTCGACATATCGGAAATTGTAAATGTTTCTTAACTGTTAGAAAAAGTTCGCTTCGAATAGTGCGATTGATAAAGAATTTGCTCAAATGTGCCTATTTAATTATAGCAGCTCTCCCTCCGACGTAAATTAGAGCGTGTTGCTAGCTTTTTTTTTATCCTTTTCTGTACAGCAATCTGCCCCATAAACGATGGAGATCGTAAGAGAAAATGGAATGAAGGGAAAAAGTGGATGGAATGGATAAGCGAAGAAAAAATAGAAGAGAATACTATAATCTGTCAATTCCAGAGAAGTTTCAGACTCGAGTGTTTTAAAAGGAAAACGATTTATTTATATTTATTCTCCGTTACACACGTGTTACTCCTCTAGTAGTATCATAGTGAACAGTGGATACCACTTAGGTAATCGGAAATGCGTCACAACAACACTTCTTTATTTTCAGTCCTATGCTAAATCTGTCAGGAAGATTGAACATTCTACACATAAATGAATTCGAACTAAGCTGAACTTTCCTGAAGAACTATTTTTACAGAAACCTCTTTCACGTACGGGACATTCAAGTCCATATGCAATACCCCGTTCGACACAAAATAATAAATCAATGTCATCGTGCGTAAAACCCTGAACTTGCTGCTGTATTCTGTGGATCGAGAATGATTTGCGCGCCCTAACAGCGACGATCATTGCTAGCCGGGTTATAATAGATCTTCTTGTGTATTCTACGTGACCACGTTAGACAACATTGTTCGTATGCATTACGAGGTAACGCGCGGGGATGCTACTTGCGGTATTTGCGTGTTATCGAGGTTAGGACACCTTATTTATTTATGTGTGGACGAAATGTGTCGATATTTAGTTGGGTTAATATGCGCAAAAGACATATGCTTATTTCGCTAGTCGATTTAGGCGATTTTGAACAGCAGCAGCGTTGGCATAGACAGAATTTATATTAGACACGAGTAAATGTAGTCAGCGAATGCAACTAGTGAAGTTAAATTAGAAATTGGCATATCAGCGGTATAGATGAAGTGCAATATTGGTCTCCCCTAGCAGACTGCTAGAATATATTTAAGAATAAAAAATAATAATTTATTCTAAAGACAAACGATAAGTACGATTTAAGTAGTAGATAAATATCATCGTTATGATTAGTATAGCAATCCAGGGCGCCGGACCTTTTATCGAATGTTTAAACGAAACCACCATTGCCTAACAACTATACTACTAACTACAATTGACTAATGACTGTCCGCATTGCCATTAGCACTCTACTATTAATTTACCTGAGACGACTGTTACCACCGTTCTATCGTTCTATCGTACGAGAACAATTACAAGAAATGTATAATAGCCGGTATCGGCTAGTATTTAAAAGAAATAACAGTAAAATCACAACAGCAGATCATTAATAACTTAAGCAGCTGCCGCTCCTAGCGAGTTGTCTAAATCCGATAAAATTATTATTAATACTATCAATGATTCGGAAAATCATGACAAAGATACCAAATTTAACAAATAGTATTTGATCCCCTAATGTTTAATATTTTAAAAACTACTTATTCAAAAATAAAGATTTCGAAGATGTCATAATGAAAATTTGAAATAGCGAGAAATTAAAACGATTCTTTGAATCAAAGTAAAATCTGACGATTTTCGAGTTTTTTCTTTAAAAAATCCTCTTCATCCTCATCCTAACTCCGAACTCTCTTTCTTTGCAGATGTTAAATTAATCGCGAAGTAACAAACGTGTGTACACGCACACCTGTTGCTTCCGATATAAACAATGCCCGTTAAATCTTCCTTTTACAATCTACGAATTAAACCACCAGCTGAATTACATGGCAAAGAATAATGCACCCGGAGCTGACTTCGCATTTTTCCTTTCATGCTCAAACACTTTCTTCATTTACGAAATTATTCTTGCTACACCTCCATAAACCAAATTCGGTGTTTCAGTTTTATTCCACATTCTTTAAAAACGAGACCTTTTAGTCGAATTCTCAAATCGCAAACAAAAATCCTTTCTCTATCTCTTTTAAACTATAGACACTTATCTCTTAATTTCTGTCCTTTCCAAGATATCGAAGAAAATGACAAACAGGCGTTTGTATTTTTTCTTTCATTCGAGAAATATCTTTCCTCAGTCTCAATAGGCGGCCAAAAATATAAATACGCATTTTTTCACCTTCTTCTTTATTTCAATCTACTCGTACTTCTCATTGTTTTCTCACGCATAATAATTGTTATATTTGAAATAATAATAATCTAATAATGTTTTTATAATTGAATAGTCAAAATATATTTATGTTCTCCGTATAATTTTCCGGAAGACAGAGGAATAGTGTGCACAATATATTATAGACAACTATTATAATAGATAAAGTGGGGGAAAAAAGTATTTTTGTTTAGCTTTTTTTTTTTTCGTTTTTTTATTTTTTTTTTTCGTTCTTTTATTTTTTTTTCTAATTTTTACGTTTAAATTTACGAATTATATTTTAATTTAATTTTCCTCAGATTAAAAAACATTAAATTAGCTTAAACAACAAATATATTACATTTTCAAGAAGAAAGCCGCGCCTGCCTTTTTTTTTTATTTATTTTTTTTATTTTTTTATTTTTGGGCTCAATTTTTCTACATTTTCAGTGTGCGATATTTGAGCCAGTACACGGACGAAGTCGCCTAATCAACTACGCCACTATAGTAGTTGGCTAAACCGTCGGATTCAATGATTTCTCTTTTAATTGTCTAGCCGTAATTGATGTACAAAATGTAAAAGTTCGACATAAAGTAATTGATAAAAGGTAAAAATTAAATCAATCTTTTATTAGTTTACAAAAGTAAATTTACAAATACCGGTATAAATTTAAAACAAGCACGGGATGTTCATATCCCGAGGCTTCTTTATATTAAACTAAATATAACCACGATTTACGCTTACAAAATATTATACTCAAAACAACAATATTCAATTTTAAATTTGTACTAATATCGCATATATTTTTTACGCAACAATCTCCTAAATATGTATATCTACGAGTGATTAAAAATTTTTTAATAATAAATAATCATCAGACATACGCGAATGGGCAGTGTCTATAAAAGATTTATATTGTTTAAATTTTATGATCAGCACCCATGGTAATAAAAAGGGTATATAACAAAAATGTAATATACACGTTATGTTGTCGTAGTTGAGAGATAATCTGATACTTTCGCTGTTAACATGCATCAAAATTGTGGACTTTCCCAATTTTATGTAACGTTTGTTATATTTTATAGGTTTTTTGTTATTGTTATTTAAAAAATGTCACAATTTTATGTAATGAAATATGTAACGAAAAATGTTACGAAAAAATGTCTTAATTTTATATAATAAAAGTTAAATGTTAGAATAGGACTTTTGTGGTTATGTTATTTTTTTTTTTGTGTTGATGCCAGTAAGAATTACATTGTAAATTTTGATCATTTTATACAAAGTATAGAAGAGAAAGAGACAGAAATAAAAGCAAGAGGGGTCAAGGGGCGCACCCCCTTGCGAGGCCAAAATGGTCGAGTTTATATATATATACATATATATACAGTGAGCCACATTAATATTGGAACGGTAGGTTTGAAATTAAGACTCGTCAAAAAAAACGGGGGAAAAAGCTTTTAATTCAAAATTTGTTCGAAAACATGAAAAATAAACACCATCTCTTATAATACATGTGAAAAAGAAAACAGAAAAAAAAAAGAAACACAGCCGCTGTATAATGAACACAAAAAGTAAGAATTTGACCGTCACATTAATATTGGAACGGTAACTAAAAGAACGAAAAATGGCTACTCAAAAAGGCAATAAATAACGTAATAAATGAAAATCAATACTTGGTATTGAAGCCTTTGGCCGCAATGATTGCCTCCAAACGGCGCGGCATGGAAGAAACTAATTTCTGGAGGTAATCACGCGGAATCTTCGCCCACTCTTCTTGTAATCGAGTTTGCAGCTCTTGTTTGCTCAAAATATGGCGTTCGCGTATTTTTTGATCTAAGTAGTCCCATAAATTTTCGATTGGATTGCAATCCGGGGACTGCGGCGACGTTTCCAGGATCTTCGGACAGTTGAACAACAACCAGACACGCGTTTTATAAGCTTTATGCTTGGGGTCGTTGTCTTGGTATAGTTTAAAGCTGTTCCGGATCCCCATTTTTTCGGCACTGATATGCAGATTTTTTCCCGGTATGTCGATGTACATGTCAGCAGTCATCTTTCCTTCAATAAACACTAAAGAACCTACTGCAGCCGCTGAAAAACATCCCCAAACCATAACATGCCCGCCGCCATGTTTTACTGTTGGAAGAACATGTTTTCGGTCTAACGCTGTGTTCGGCTGTCGCCACACCTTTGCTTTCCCATCACTACCGAAAATATTAAATTTAGACTCGTCGGTAAAAATGACATCATTCCAGAAAGTTTCAGAGGCCAACTGATATTTCCAGGCAAAATCGAGGCGCTTCTTCTGATTAATTTCGGAAATGAGTGGTTTGCTACGCGCAGTTCGCGAATTGTACCCATGTTTTTAATGAGTCTCCGAATAGTTTCTGCGGAAACTTCTTTTCCAGTCTTCTCGTACAATGGTGTAACTAATGTCGGAGCACTTACTTTTCGGTTACATTTCACCTCGCGCATTATTAGCCGCATCTGCCGAATTGAAAGTTTTTCTGGCTGACCTTTCTGCGGAATAGAAGCGATTCGATCTTCGTCTTTAAATCGTCGAATAATATTAAATAGGCTCGTTTTTGGTAAGTTCATTAACGACCCAATTTTCGAATATGACAACAAACCCTTTCTATGATGATAAATGACTAATTGCCGCTTGTCAAAGGAAATATTTCGCGATTTTCGATTCATTATTGATGAAAATTTTTTTCTTACTAGGGAAATTAAATTATGCACGGAACGCAACGGTATACTGTGTTGCCTGCGGGTTGATATTATTTTTTATATTACATACGTAGTGTGTACCAGGGAAAGTCCAACTTTGCATGACTCACACGTTGCACGGATTTGACCACGTTTTCCGGCGCGTCATCGCTGCGTTCCAATATTAATGTGACGGGCAAATTCATACTTTCTGTGTGCATTGTGCAGCGGGTGTGTTTCTTTTTTTTTTTCTGTTTTTTTTTTCACATGTATTATAAGAGACGGTGTTTATTCTTCATGTTTTTGAATAAATTTTGAATTAAAAGCTTTTCCCTCCTTTTTTTTTTGACAAGTCTTAATTTCAAACCTACCGTTCCAATATTAATGTGGCTCACTGTATATATATATGGGTGTGTGTGCGCGTGTGTGCGTGTGTGTGTGGCGCGCGTGTGTGTGTGTGTGTGTGCAATATGTATGCATAGATATGTATATGTGTGTATATATATATATAAATATGGGGGGAAATGTCTTCTTCTATTAGTAACGGTTTAAATATGTTTTCTTTAAGTTTAATTATTATTATTAATAACAGTATTGGTAACTTCTCGTTTTTCTTTCTTTTTGTAATTACTAGTACCGCCATTATTTATTATGATTATTCGTAATTTTTGTTTTTATTAGTTTTGCGAAATTTAGGGCGAATAAAGAGAGTATAAAGCTTAATCCGTTAATTAAGAAAAATCCCGCGATTTATCACGTTTGACGCAAAAAAAAAAGAAACGAACGTACAAAGAACGTGTTTCAGATGATGATAATGTTACCTGATCGGTTGTATGGAAACACAGATAAGGCAGACTCTAAAAATGTTAACCATACAATCAGCCGGTACTTATTCAAATATTAAAAATGGCGTCTATAATGAGTCCGCTTTCAGCGTTATACGAGCGCACTACACTTAAGTCTATTTTTTATTTTACCAAGCATGTGTATACAAGACTGCCAGTGCTCTTTTCGCCGATTTCAAGTATGCCCCGTTCGTCGATGCATTTTTCGTAATTAAAATCTTCTAAGTTGCCGTCTTAGATAAACATGTAAAGAAGAAAAATCAAAACACACTTTGTCCGCTGCCGATTAATTAATTATTTTCTTTAACAGCAAGCACACATGTTAGCAGATTTGGAATTTATTTACGCATTTTAGGTCTGTCGAACTTTCATTAAACCGAACCTCGTCAAATGAAAATAAAATTAAATACACGTAAGTATATATCATTCAGAGTCATATCTGGGAGCAGGTTTTCAGCCCCCCCCCCCGAAATGTCTGCGAAATAATAATTGCTCAAATTCAATGGACCGAAATTCAGAATAAGTTTATTTATTTTTTTTTGAATTTGTAACAAAAGGAAAGAAAATTGAAATCTGTATGAATTCTATGGAAACGACAATTTTTTTGTTTTTATTGTAGTGTTCAAATACTGCATATGGAATAACTGACTATGATGAGACTTAAGTGTACTATTTATAAATAAATATATTTCATGACAATACACACCCGCACACACACACACACACGTATATATATAAATATTTTCGTAACCCCTCCAAAAATTTTGGTCTAGATATGGCTCTGATTTCATTATAATGTATTATTATTACATGAAATGTTATTTAAAATTGTAATGCTTTCGAAAACATCGTTTTCTATAGAAACATATGAAATCTTGATATTGATTTTATAGTAATTTGTAACAAATGTAATAAAATTTAAGAATTAAATGAATGCTTACTTGGAAACGTTTTAGGGTACAACACATCATATACCCGAAAATGTTTCTAAGTAAGCATTCATTTTATTCTTAAATTTGTTTGTATATTTGTATTTGTTATAAATTACTATATTCTATAATTAACAAACAGGATGTTGAAAGATTCTTTATTATATTTTAAAAAGTTAGTTTAAAAAAAAAAAAATCTTAACTGAACTCTACATCTGTCGTTATATTCGGTTTTTTATTACGTGTTGTACAAACTTTTTATCAATATTTGGAACGAATTTCAACTATTCTAAATGTGTTTGTATTATATTTTGCTGTAAGAGAAAGAAAAATTTCTATAATTACTCAACGAAAAGGCCTATTAATAACAATAGATAGATGTGCTCGAGATTTAGGGATACATTTTGATTTTGCATTAATGTTCTCAGTGCAGTTATATATATGTATAAATGGACACGTAACCTCCTTTATGGTATGCTTGTATACGATATCAATTAGGAATACATCTCTATAATTTGGGTTCCACATTACGAGTAAAAGGGAATTATAGAATAAATTCCATCTCGGTTCTTAAAATCTACGATAAATTGTATGACCAGAATTTATTCGAAATATATACGCATTTCAAATTATTCGTCATATTATGAATTTTAAAACTTTAGGGAATAGAAGAAACTTAAAACTGGTATATTATACATATATATGTATATAATGATAGAATCAATTATGACTTCTTTCTGAAATACTTTTTTGATGTACCTAGACTTGGCGTTATTCACGTTTATTTATCGTTCCGTCATTCCGTATAACAACAACCAGTATGATGAGCTCTCCTTTGGTGTACTCATTAAATTTGTTCAACAGAGCACTTAGATGCCCCCGTCCCTCGCATTGGACGTTCACTTCACTTAAAGTTCACAGTATAATAACACGTTATGATGATTTTAAAAGCCGCAAGGGGCTTTTATCTACTATTATTAAACGAGCCAGGAATTGTACACACTGTGGTGAACCGCGAATATCGGAATATAGCAGTGTCGTAAATTATATTAAATATTAAATCACTAACCTATTCAACTCCATCTAACTCCTATATTATCCGTGCCTTTAGCCTAGACGGCAGTACACGACACGTTAAATAAAGAAGAAGAAGAAGAAATGATTTTTTGTGGTCGTTTTAAATCTTGGTTTTATATATCAAATATATCCTTTACTTGTTTTTTTTTGTTTTTTTTCGGGTTATCTAAATTGTATACATTCTCTGAAAGGGCGATTTAATAATTCTGAAAGAAGTTAGTAAGTGTAGCTAAAAATAAAATCATTTTCAAATATACGTGTATAGCAGAGTTACTATAAAACTAGAAACACCTGAAGATTATCGAACAAATTAAAAAAATACTTCTCGATTAAAATTTTAAATTCTGTAATCAAATGCAGAAATATAAAGTTTACCGCGTTTTTATTAGAAATCTAAACCATTCAACCGTAGCTGACTTAATTAAAGACAAACTATCTAATCTCGGTTACCTTGTTCGTTCTATTACCAATATTCTCCATAGTAAAACTAAGAAACCACTACCCTTCTTTTTTTTCCCCCTGTAGATCTAAATCGAGAATCTAATTATGCAAATATCTTTAATGAAAAAAACCTAATTTCACGATACACAATACAGATAAAAGAGTCAGTAATGAACTGCCCCGCAATAACATCAATGTCAAACCTTTGGCCATACTAAACATTATTGTACTCGTAATCCTAGATGTCTAGAGTGTGTCGATGGTCACTTTACCTCAGAGTGTAATAAACCATTATCTCAACTTCTCCGCAGTGTACTCTCTGTGGAGATTCGCATCCAGCTAATTATACGGACTGTACCGTCTATAAAGATCTGCAACTACTCCGGAAGAATCTACACAAAAAATTCTCAGTATCATAATCATATTACTCAAAATTTATCTACCAGTGACCCCTCAACCTATAAACATATACCATAACCTGCATATCGCGTTACTGAGATCACAAATTTTTAATTTTTAATAATTAATAATAACCAAGATATTGTTTTGAATGTTGTTGGTAGTTGTTTTCAATATTATCCATAATTGTGTGTGTAGTGTTTTTAAAACAGGTGTGACGTTTTTTGTTTGTTTTTTTTTTAAATTATTAAACAATTCACATTTCACAGTACACGCAAGTGAATGGACAGCTATTAAAATCTTCTTCAACGTATGGTTAACTGTTTCACCAAGCCAATAAAACTAACTATCCTCTGTAAAAACCAGAATACCTTGTAATATATAATCAAATACTTCAGAACATCGATAAAATCAATTGCACTGTGTTGAAACTATAACGCAGGGCAATATCACCGAGGCCCTTCGCAATTTGGAATTTACTCATCACACACGGCTGCTATATCTATTAGTCCATCGACAAATCGAACATAATATCGTAAATTACAATTACATATAACATATAGTCTGCTGAAACTGGCTTAGTACTATAAAACTTCCACGGGAATTTTGGGAAACGTCGTTAAATCGATGATGGAAGAAATATTTTCATCCAATAACAAAAATAATTCAACTGGCATACCTTATTCTCATCAATCTTATAATTCAGATAGACCCACATGCGCTAAAATGTATAGACGCTCCTCATCACGTGAATACACTCTTCTTTTCCTATTAATCCTAAGGTACAGCCTTCTACTGAAACCAATAATATATCCAAAATCTTAGCTGAATTCTTAAACGAGTTTAGGTCATAGCACATCGTCTTCCTAAATAAAATTATACTTTAATATGAATTTTTCATCTATTTATTGTCTTTCAAATTAAAATATAACTGTACAAATATTCCTTTTCTTTTTTTTATTTCATTTGAAATAAATTTATTGCTGGTGGTGATTACAATTCTAAATATATCTAATGCGGGTAACCGGGAACCCACGGGGTAATATATTACTTATAATGCAATAAATAATAGTTACGGAATTATTTTATCCTTAAAACCTACATATTAGCCTTTCCCGCGATATAAATCGCCTAATACGTCGGATATTTTTATTGTAGTTATGATAAAAATAAACTTTAACGCTTTTATAACAATTGTATAATTTTTAAAACCCCGACGCGTTTCGAAGCAAACACTTCATGTTCACGGGAGTAATAGATATTATAATTACTCCCGTGAACATGAAGTGTTTGCTTCGAAACGCGTCGGGGTTTTAAAAATTATACAATTGTTATAAAAGCGTTAAAGTTTATTTTTATCATAACTAAAAAAAGGTTAACAATGTGTAAGAACAACAAATACAGTGATTTTTATTGTACTTAACAGCTTAAACTTACATTATGATATACAAGTTTTGATCTATCGTGTGATCTTAGTCCAGTCCTACTTTCATTAAATCTAAAATCGCTATTAAAAACACAATCTGATAGATTGTGTATACATCCAGTATTGATCAAAACAAATTCCAAAATTCCTTAAGTCAAAATATTGATCTAAAAATTTCTTTAAAAACTGCAGAGAAAATTGACACCGCCGTCAATGCATTCACTTGCAACATTCAGAAAGCGGTGTGGAATGCTTTGGCATTACGCCACCCTTATCCTCAAAATCAAAAAAAATGATACCATTATGTGTTAGAAATTTAATAACTAAATGAAGAAAAGCAAGGGCTACCTGGAAAAGGACTAAATATCCGTCGGATAAGCACACTTGGAATCAACTTAATATGACATTAAGTAATGCTATAAGAGACCTTCGAGTCTGTGTATTTCATATATATATATATATATATATATATATTTATCCAAGTAGGTTATCAACTACCGATAACTCTCTTTCGCAAGTAACTAGAAAGGTGTTATCGCATAGAAATTCTAACTTATCTCTTCTCAATAACGTACCGCAGATTATCATCCACAGTAGCAAATGTGTCCATGATTTATATTTAAGGAACAACAGTCAAGTTTGCGCATGTAAACCATTAGAAAAGGTGCAGGATTTTAAATATTTAGGGGTTTTTATAGATAGCAATATGAATTGGAAAAAACATATACAAAATTTAAGTGTAAAAATCAGACAGACCATTCCAGCATTATATAAGATGAAACAAGTACTTCCATATGAAACACTAAAAATCTTTTTTAACGCAATGATAATGTCTAGGATAATATATGGTATTCAAATATGGGGAGAAGCGAAGAAATCACAACTTGACAAGGTAGCGAAATTGCAGAAAAGATGTTTAAAATTACTGCTTCCTCATGGGGGGGGCATAATAATTCAACATCATCATGGTGGAAGGTAAACAATGTGATGTCGCCAAAAATGTATTATTATTATTATAGATTATTGGAGCTCAAAACCAATAATATCAGAATACCATCAAGACCTAAAATTAGAGTTACGAGAGATCGAAATACAAAATACTTTATTCAACCAAGGGGGACCAATTTAAGGATTGATAATACACAGCAGACAGTACTAATTAAATTACTACGGGAAATTCCAAGTAATATATTAAAGGAGAAAAGATTAGGTGTGTGGAAGGAAGATGTAAAAAAATGGCTGATAGATTGGTGTGCAGATTAAGAAACTTTTGTGGATTCTTCTATTTCTACTACCATGTCGGTGACTTCTTTATTTAGTAAATTAGGTTCCTAAATTTTTTTTTTGCTCAGCACAGGAACTACAACAGGTGCATGTAGATGATTTTCAATAATGTAGCGGAAAAGATCTTCTTTCTTTTACATTAGTGGGAATGATTATTTTGAGTGTGACTGGTTGGTGATGTATAGGTGCTTAGTGTGTAGTCATAAGTTACTGTACTAAATTAATTAAATTACTATAGTGATAAGAAATATTATTTTAGATATATTGAAATATTATTAGTAAATTGTAAATTTATGTCAAATAAACGATAATGAGGGTGACGGGAACTCACGAAACGGGCAAAATTGCCTTGTGAGACCCACAACTTTCTTATTTAAAAAATAAAAAAAAAAAAAAAAAAAAATGGAGATTGGGCTAAAAGTGAGCCTGAAAAATCTGAGCTGTTTGCATTTTATTTATATAAAACGTTCCAACCTCATTCAGACTTTATAAATCAAGATCATGTATGCAAGATACTTCACGATTTGAATGGTCCTTTCCCATTACCTCACATTCATAAATTTATATCTCTGTCTGAAGTCAAAAACACAATTATGACCCTACCAATCAAGAAGAGCCCAGGATATGGCCTCATTACAGCTCCAGTGCTGAGTCCTCTCCCCAAAAAAGGAATTCTGCTATTAACATATATAACTTCATGCTCCGCTTAAGCAATTCGGTGGAAGTACTTTATAGTAAAAATGGTCCTCAAACCTCATAAACGCTCTCACTTGTACACGTCTTTTAGACCTATTAGTCTTCTCCCGCTAATGAGTAAAGTTTTTGAAAAAATATTATTCAACCGTACATATCGTATCTTAGAGGGGAGTGGGATGATTCCACCTCACCCCAGTTTTGTTTTAGGAAAATGCATTCACCTGTCCACCGATGTCATAGGGTTGTTGACAACATACCTACTGCGCTTGAGAATAAAGTGTATTGCTCTACAGTGCTATTGGATATGTCTCAAGTATTTCTACAAGTTAAAAGATGTCTTACCATCGCAATATTTCCATGTTATTAAATCATATCTCGCTGAAAGATATTTCAGTGTTAAAGAAGGTAATATTTACTCTTCTATTTATCCCGTCTTGTCCGGGGTTTCCCAGGGAAGTATTCTTCGGCTGGTGTTGTTTCCATCATTTATATCTGATATGCCCAGTACTCCTAACACAACTTTGTGTACTTTTGCTGATGACACATGTATAATTGCTTCTGATTCTGATGTGACTAGAGCAACGACTTACTTACAGCAACAACTTACTTTTTTTAGAATCATGGATGACAGACTGGAGGATAAAAGCTACTTAGGCTTGTACATAGATAAACGTCTTACGTGGGGTCGACATATTACCGTCAAAATTGGTGAAATAAAAAGACGATATGGGCTGCTCTCGCGGTTGTCTGATCCTCGATCCAAATTTTATCATTAGATAACAAAACATTAATATACAATTTCTTAATTAAACCGATTTAGATATATAGTGTTGAACATTGGGGAATTGCTAAAAAATCGCATATACGTTGTCTTAAATGAGTTGAGACTAAGGTCTTGCGTAAGATAGTCTGTGCACCGCGGATTGTATCGAATGCATCGATAAGAAGGGATCTCCGGATTCCTTCACTTACTGAGGTGGTCAAATTGAGATACAAGGCATTCTTCGACAGACTGGCGGCTAATACAACTGTGCTGGTTACTGACCTCGCAGATTAAAATATACCTGATCCCTCACCTCGTCGATTAAAGAGACTATGGCCGCGTGATATTTTGAATAATCTGTAAACTTATTTAGATGTAATACAGCAAAGAGGATTAACCAGTTAAATAAAATTATTTGCTTCATTTTATTTTGCCTAGGTCACTTATACTGATTGCAATATTTTCAGGAAGGAAAAGAAAAAAAATTGCAACTAGTAACTTCCAAAATCGAATGAATTATAATAAAATATAAATAATACTTGTAACCTAGCAGCGATCGCGAACACTGTTAAAATGTATTATAATAAATTCGATTATAAATTGCAAAATAGTTATTAACAGCCTGTACACGTTATCATTATGAACGGAACTTACCATTCATGTATTTATATATATTTTAATACTCTAAAAGTCAAAAGAACTAGCAGTTATTGCTTTCGATCCCGCAGGATCCAGATATTCACAAGAAATCAGTTTGGATAGAATGACCATGGAAAAGATTATGAATTAGAGTAGGTTTGAGAATAATTATAATATACGGATTCATAACTGAACATATTCGCCATACTGGTGAAGGCAAAATTCTATTCCAGATCCGCTAAGTGCAATAATAATGAACATTATAAGGGCATTTGATAATTTGCATAGAGATATATCTTTCTTTTTTATACTTTCTTTGTGTACTAGTTGGTCGCAAAATTTTTTGTCACTGTTATAGCACGTTTTTCATTTCTTGTAGAATTATAGTTTTGCATCAAAAATTTTTGATTCAGTTACTAATATGTAGATTATACCAATGAATAGCGTTTTTAAATAAACTTGCGAATTATTATTATGCCTTCTTTATTTCTTATCATGGGCGTCACCAGGAGCGAAGGGGGGGGGGCTGCTTTCCCTGGAGCCTTGAAACTTTTTAATCAACTGACCATGATGAGTATTTATAGGCGCGTAATCATGGACAACTTGGAAGACTTTTATAATTTTATTATAAAAATTTGCCAGAAATCCACGAAAATTATGTTTTAAATTTTATTTTTCCCATAACTTATGTCTTCTTTCTATCATCTTGCCCCCCACCCCCACCCCCGCTGGCTCATCGGCTGGCAACGCCCTTGTTTCTTATATTGTAGATTTAATAAAGAAAAGGGGTAAATTTCCAGCGTGTAATTTTAAAAACCACTAAAAGCTTTAATTGTAATAAAATTACAGTTTTTTTACCATGAGCACTATGTTATAGTGATCAAGTACGTATTTTAAATAAAACGCCTGTAAGTTACCTTACATGAGAACTATAAAAAAATTATAGTTTATTGAACACAAATACTCTGTCCTGTATGTATGTATGTATGTATGTATGCATGTATATGTGTATATTAGATAATTAGTTAAATAAAATATCATTTTCGGAGAAAAAATTTTATTGTTTTTTTATAGTAATTGCGTCAATTCCAAACGAATTACAAAATAAAAAATATTTACATATCTACCATTTCTTCTAACGAGACGTTATCAGTGAATTTTACTGCATTCGGATGTACTACGCCAATAAATATCGAGTCGACCGCTTCGTGAAATTCAGTGAACATCAGCGAAAAATTGTCGTTGAATAATTTGTTCAGTTGTTTGTCTGTCGTGTAAAAAGAGAATATTATATGAGAATTATTTAATTAGAAAAAAAGAAAGAAAAACAAATATTAAATGCAAAATACGACAGTATTAGAATTCAATTTTACAAATGAACAATTTCTATAAGTCAAAATAATTATTAAATAAAATACCGAAATCAACTTCCTCATATCAACCGTAACTGTGTGTTTTTCCAGTATTTTTTGTGACCCTCCATCAGGGCATTTTTATGGCTTATCGAAAGCGACTTCTTCCGGTTAACTTGTTCTATTTTAAAGATTGACGTCGCAACTGTTTTATGAAACCATTCCTTATTAAACAGCTGTGTTTCAGTAACATCCATTAATTTCATATCCACTTCACATTCATTGAACCATGCAGGTCTTATTTTCTTCGTTTTCATGAATTCATAAATTCTCTTGGTTAACCTGTCCTCTTGCATTCTGGTAATATGCCCGTGTAAAATAATAATCTTCTTTTCCTTATTGATATGGACAATGGTTTAATTTTGCTATATAGTTTGTCGTTTGAAACCCATTTGAACTGTCCATCATTCCCCATTTATATAATTTAAGTATTTAAAAAAAAAAAAATGTTTTTAATTAAATAGAAAAAAAAAAACAACCACCTATCTGAACGTTCCATTTGTAACGTAACATTTTGTTTCGTTTAATTTTTCATTTGATAATCTAGACTAATGCAATGATTCAATCTTTGCTGAATTTCAGATTAGTACTTGTAGCGCGGTAGCCTAAGTGGTTGAGGTGCTTGGCTACTAAATCAGAGGGCACTGGTTCGAGATTCATAACATATCATACAGAACCGTTGGCGCTTAACAAATCATACTCAACTGGTTTACTGCATGTGTGATAACAATTGCCTTTTATTTATTTATTTTCTTGTTTTCTAGAATACAATCATCTGAAAAATAAGTACCTAAAAGCTAAATATTTAATCCTGCACAATACGTAACAGACCATAAAAATGTTTTATCATCACTGTTTGCAAAAAAATCGACTGTTCGCCCCAGGTGCATGTTTTAAGGTGGGTCGGAATTAAAAGAAAACGGTTTGAAAAACAAAATCCATTGATAATATTTATGACATTTTCTGGAACAAAAAAAAAAAAAAAATTTATTGAAAAGAATCTATTTTTGTGCTGTTTGCAGTTCGATATGCTTTTAACAACAATTAACACTGCCTTTATTCGGCCCTTCTCAAAGAAATTAAGTATTTCGTAAAAAGAAAAACGAAAAATATCTACTTCTTTCCGACTACTTTTTTTTTTTTATTTTATTTTACGGGAAATTCACCCGTTCGATTTTATTTCTTTTTTTTAAAGTAGGTAAAAAATCTATTTGGGCTATCGTATTCTTGCTAAACGTCTTCCCCACTCACCTCCGCCACTTTTAACCGTTCCTACCTTTCCCATTTTTTGGGAAATCGTCAGTTGCTAACAAGCCCAGAGAAAAACCCAAACAAGAAAAAAAATAAATAAAACCTTCCCATTTTTGAAAACTAACGCTAGGAAAACAACCCCTATTTTAGTCTCTCTTCAGCTTAGTACATTTTTTGTACGATTTCATTTGACAATCTACCCTGTTTCGAATTCTGCCACCACTTTCCTAAAATATTTACTACACCTACGCTCTCCAAATTTCTTCCACGGTTCCTAATTAGACAAAAAAAGGTGATGTCGGGGTGCCTTTGTTATCCTCTTAGATGTTGACTTCTTTTTAGAATCTTTTCGTTTGACTCCCTTCTATTATTCATAAACGAATTAATGATCATCAATTGTGAACCCCTTTACTTCACAATTCTCAAGGGTATGAGGTTTTCTCGTACTTAACTTTTTTACTTACGTTTCATTATTTTCATTTCCTCCAATCACTTTTCCTCTAGATTCTTGATTCTATCTAACATGGCCCTTCAATTCATTCTCCACTGCCTGATCGTTTCTGTAATATTATTATTCTCCGTACCACTTATCCACGTTCTTCTTCCCTCTGTTCTAATTATATTGATAATTTACTGCAAGTTCCTAGCCATTGGCGCGTCTTTAGTAACAAAGCGACATATTTTTTCGCTCGGGTTACTGCTTCTTCGAACCACTTTTTTTTAAAATCCCGTCCTATCTTCTTCCGCTTTGTAAAAATTTTCATCTCAGATTTTTGTTAGATAAATACGCTTCCTCTTTTTCTAACAATTGATCCTTTTATCTGTCTCGCAACCTAGTCTTCTTGCTAATCCGTAGTTCTTTTTGTTTCCTTCATTTCATTCTTAAGCCATACTCTACTACCTTCCATCCGTTTTCATTTTTGTCAGCTTCCTCTCCTCCGTATTGACCACTCATACGAAGCTAGTTCTGCAATGCTGATCACGTGTTTATCTCTTTCTGTTGAGCGTTCTATATTGCCGTTTTCTACGACTTGTCATGTCCCTTCCTTCCTACATACTAACATTTGATATAGTATATACATAATTGATTCTATCCTTTTCTAATTGTTTCTTTGTAAACGTCCCTTGTTGACGACCCCCCCCCCAACGTACATAAAAAACTGTATTTATTACATGAACATTTAGACATCATAGATCAAAATTATTTTCTACCGTATTAACATTTTCACTACTAAAATTTTACGGATGTAATATATTAAAAACTAAAATTCGTCTCACTAGTCAAGTACTCCAAACGTTGATTACTGATGTGACAGAATTTAGGTTACGGCTCTGAAAGTGCTTAAGTTAGGCAAGTATCTCGGGACGACGATATTTATCTACACAAGGGTGAAGTCGAATGTCTCACCCGGTGATATCAGCCAATGAACTAAGCAGTTCGATGTGCGATCGCAGATTACCTGTGACTTGGTCATCGTTTTCCGTTCGGAAGTAGGTTAATTTTCGTTCAAAATAACACAATATTTGACAGTGGCATATTTTAATCTACCGCCGCCATCTTGTGTCATAATAGGCAGAGCAAATGCGTAAGAAGTAACTATAAACAATGAAAAAGATCAAAATATTACCGAGCGCAGCATTGGCTCCCATAATACTGTTGAATTGTACTGATCCTTTCGGGATAGTTAGACCGAGTTCTGTTTTCGTCACCTTCAGATAATTCTTGCCATCTTTCATCACCTTTTCACCGCTCCACTTGCAGTGCATTATGCTGTCATCTAAATTAATTTGTTTTTAAAATTCAATATTAACGATTAACGAAAATCATTTGATTAATTTTGATAGTAACCATATATATTTAAATTGTTTTCGTTAAATAACTGCTTATCAAAAACAAAATACACTTTTTATATGTGAAAATAATACGAAAAAATATGTATGTGGAACAAGGGCGTCGTCAGCTGATGAGCCAGTGGTTGAGCAAGATGAGTTGCCAGCCGCCAGGGGGGAGAGGCAAGATGATAGAAAGAGCATATGAGTTATAGGAAAAATAAAATTTATAATTTATAAAGCTTAATATTTTATTAAACAAGAATAAAATTTTAATTGAAATTTCGTGGGTTTCTGGAAAATTGTTCTATTATTTTATTATAAAAGTCTTCCAAATCGTCCATGATTAACTCATATCATGGCTAGTTGATTAAAAAGTTTCAAGGCTCCAGGGGTGGCAGCTACCCTCTGCCCTCCTGGCGACGCCCATAATATGGAATATTATTGGCAAGTTTCGTTCTAAATTTTTAGCGAAGTGTAAACTAAATCATTCGCTTTCAGCCGCCGAATTAATCAAAACAAATTTGTAATATGATTTTTATCAGTGAATGATCTTATGAATTCGTAAAAGACAATAAATTTGCCCAAAAAAAAGGATGTAATAAATTACGGAGGTACGTAAGATCTTTTTATAAATCTTTTCATCATTCATTTTTAAAATTTTCAAATGGGCCAAAAAAGTTTTCCATTTAACACCAAATTCAATTTTTTACAATATTAAGTATAACCGAAAAAATACAAACGAAAAAAAATTAACATAAATTACAGAAAATCAGTTTCTTTCAAATAAACGCCTAAGGTAAATATATATACCCTATAATTATTTTGTTTTCTAAAAAAAAAAAGAAGAAAAATTAACTATGAATTTTAATAATTTAACAAATTACCTCCGCGCTACTACTGCTTTTAAAACACAATGTTGATTTATAGATTTTTATTATTACGTTAGATTTTGCATTGAAATTTTATTGATATAATTTGAAAAATTATTTATAGACAAGTCGGAAAATAGATTTAGCGAAATATATAATAATTAGGTTTTTAACTTTAATGAAAACGAATTTTCATCTAAGCGTACGCATATTTCAATGTTTGACACTACACTGCGGATTAAACATTTTTTAATTTTATTGAACCGAATAAACTGACTTTTGCAAAAGTACACATTTCTTTTGCTATTTTGTCCGTACCGAATATATTAAACCCCTGTTTATCCGCGGATCTCTACTTGGTTACCGTTTTCTGATTAAACGCCTCCCGATCTCTTCATCTAAACTTATTTCTTCCTATCTCCGTATATCAATGACCATTGGCGCTTCGTTCCTCACAAAATCCCGGTTCTTGCGCTCATCTCGGGTCTCTAAGTTTTCTCCATATGTTTTTCCCGCAATAAGCTTCCTTATTTTTCTTTTGATTTCAATAGTATACGTTTCCCCATCTCACTCTTCTCTCTTCCTCTTCGCGCTAACTCCACTCCCCAGAGTACTGTGGTCAGTGAATATGTCCACATCTTAAATTCTTCATCTTCCCGTCGTGTAAAAATTTTCGCTGATAGTTTCAAAAATGATAACGGGGTAGGCGGTGCTTTTACAGCCCTCTCGCTTAATCACTCGAAATCCTTCGAACTTCCTTCCTTTTGTTCCATTTTTTCTGCTGAAGCAGTCTCCATTCTCCGTGCTGTCTCCTTTATTTCCTCTCCAACAGGGATGATCTGTAAATTTCTCATTGTTACTGAAATCTGTGCTGCAAGCTATTTCTCCTGCTCCTTCCCACTCGACTAATGATATTATTCTTTCTGTTCGTGCCTCTATCTCCAACTTGCGCTTAGCACGTTCTATCCTTATTGACTTTTTATGGGTTCCTGGCCACTCTGACATTGAGGTCATCGAAGCAGCTGACTTCCTAGCTCGCTCGGCGTCTCTCAATGGTCCATTCCTCCCGCATTTTCCTGCTTCAGACATCTTTTTCCTCTCAGCAAGTCTCCATGCCAGACTATGGATTGACATCTACCCTTCTTTTTTTGCCAATCGCTCCTCTTTCTACCTCCTCCTACAGCCTATATCCAATTCACAGCCCTGGTTCCAATTTCTTCCCTTTTCGGCTATTGTTTCCTTAATCAGACTAAGACTTGATCATTTCCTCCTTTCCTTTTCTCGTTTTTCTTTTTCTCTTTCACCTTCTCCCTTTTGCCCTCTCCACTCTACTGATCCTCCCTTTATATGCGACCCCAACCATATCCTTTTTGAATGCCCTGCTCTTTTTTTCCCGAGTGCCCTCATCTATACGCCGAACTCTTGGCGTTGGATCTTCCTACCCCTTTCAATGCTTCCTTTATCCTTTCCTTCCCATCTCTAGCCGTTATTCCCCTCCTACTCTCCTTTATACTCTCTATCTCCGATCGCCTCAGAATTTGAGTAGGTGATCTAAGCTCATACAGTTGGGTCAGTGCTGACACCAAACCCATTTATTTAAAAAAAAAAAGAAAAAAAAATACACGTTTTTTAAAATTTTTTTGAAGAAGACTGATATACAGAAAACACGTAAATGTGTGACAATAAAACAATGAATACAAATGAGACGTATAAAATATAATGATAAGTACAGTGAATACAATTAAAAGTTCAACGTGTTAAATAAATCAAGAACTAATCTGACATATTTAGTCAGACTTGACACGACTAATTTAGTGCGAAATCAACCTTATTAATATTATTTGTCCTGACTCGATTATTTCATTTTATTTTGTATCACACCATTTGCTGAATATTTTCGGACCTCAAGATTTTTTTGTGTAACATTATAACAATTTTTGTTTAAAGTCATGCGTGTTCACTTATATTATAAACATGAAACTAATTATGAAAAATAATTCGTAAAGCAATATCATTTTTGATTATAAATGCGTAGCCCTGCACATGTATTTTAGTTCTCTTTCTTCTTAAGGGTAGTGTCAATGGAAAAATAAGAAAAAAACCCAACAAACCTTTTCTCCCTGGAACCTAAACTCACCTGTCTTTAAAACTGGTAAAACACCCGTAATCTTTGAAATGTAAGTTCTCACTAACTTCATAGTTACTTTGCTCCCGAACTTGAGGTCATTTCAGTAATGCTAGATGAAAAATCGCCAAAGCAATCGATAAAGGTAACTCTTGTTTTTGTAAACATTAGTTTCGGGATAGAAAAAACAGCGTCCAGTATTTACCGGGTTTTATACTATACCACTATGTAGGCGTCTCTTTGGTAACCGTGTGTGGTCCATTAAATTTACCTATATCTGATGATCAACATCTATTTCCTTCTGGAGAGGCTATTTTCCGCGATCAGTTTGTAAACGACGGCGAACACCGACGTAACCAACTTGGGACGATACATACATGATGGAGATCGAAACATGCGACTTGTTGAATATTAAAAGATCTAACGTGCAGCCAGTTTAGTGTAACATACATCAATGGCCGACAAATAATTTGCCATTATTCCAAATTAAATATATCAAAAATCTCAAAGTCTAATGGTGAAATGAAAAAGAAATGAGGGCTTCTTTCCTTAAAATTTTCTTTTCGAAAACGTTGTGATCGAAATACGTCAACGAAACAGCGACAGTTTGCACCATTGAAGAATTTGATAAGGATAAGCAAACACAATAATATTTTACTCATAGTAGTATAGCGACTAAATTATTTCACCGATTGATTAAACATGTTGTCAAATATGTAATATGTAGCTTGTTTTAAACTAAATGCTTTAAACTAAATTTAAAAAAAAAAAAACTATTAATACTTACATTATAATGAAAGAATAAAAACATAAAAATCACCGATTAGTTTTTATATTTCTAATCTACTATAATATATTTCGATTATTTTCTTATTTATTTAATTTAATTTGAAGCTATACTAACAAATAGTTATGGTAACGCTTCCATTTCCACGTATTGGCAGCATTAACATTTTCCCATTTAAATCACATTTACTTTGTGAAGTAACTTCTGGAAGAACCGCTTCGAATGCAATTATTCCTCGATCCAAATCAGTGCCCCTACAATTCAGTGTACATTTAGCGTTTAATTTTAATAGCGTGAAAAAAAATTACTCGATAAAGTCCCACACGAATCATTTACAGACCCTTTTCACGATTTTATTTAGCGGTAAAGTCTACACTTACGTGACTCTAAAATGGTTACTCAAATTATTGCGAAAATCCTTGATTATTGATTATAGAGCTCCTCCACCTGTTGCAGCTTGGCAGTTTGAACAGTCCTTGCTTCCTTTCATCTGTAGATGTTCCTCCTATGCCATGAATTTTGCTACCGTTATTCTATTTTCGATCTTGTTAATTGTTTTTCAAAATACAAACAAAGTAATATACCTCTTATTCCAATTTTTTTTTTTTTTTTTTTATTTAAGGGGGGATACTAATTCACACACTGCATGTAACTACCTAGGTTATCGCAGTGGTGTACCCACTTTTTCCAATTTTTAATCAGATGAAACACAAACATTTTTTAATGCAGTTGAAATTTAGCCACCGATATCAACGTAAAACTGCGCAGGTAGGGATTCTTCCTGCAGTCCATTATCAAATAGGGGGATACGAAGTCCGTGAAGGATGGGAACAATTTTTCGCGCGAATATTAAACAACAATTTCATCGTAGATCGTGACATTCTTAATGTTCTGCCTAAAGCAAAAGTTAGTGATAGACCATGGTCTCCTACAATAAAAGAAGTCTTAAAAGCTGCAGAAGTAACATAAATTTCTTGGCACAGAATCCCCGTTGGCATATACAAAGTAGGCGAAGATGAACTAGTGTAGGATGCTAAAAAAGATATTATTGAAAAGAATAGGGAGGGATGAAGTAATACCAAGAAAAATCTTTAGCAAACTAATAATAAAGAAAAACTAACCATTTATCACTTGGGGAAACACGTATTTGCCAGTTTCGTGTGTTCGCTTAATATCCTTGAATTTGTTAGAGTATCATTCACACTGGATGATATAGAGCAGTAGTATTTAGAGAACATTTTTGCTATTTCATCTTTGTTTTATTATTATTTCATCATCTGATGACTTCATTGTCGCGATATGGCTGAAGAGTGGTTTATTGGGGAGTTCTTTAATTTTTTTTTTCCTACCCTGGGCGCGCCAGCGGCCTTGACCCAACAACATGAAAAATTAAGAGTTATAACTAAATAGCCAAGCGGTCAGAAATGGAAAAGACAAAGGACAGCAGCAATGGAATAACTGAAGGCAATGGGAAGGAAAGAATATAGGTAGCATTAAAGGGAGTAGGAAGACCCAAAACTAGAAGTTGGGCGTAAAGAAAGGAGCGTTCGTTAGAGTGTGTCCTTTAATTTGATCCCAGACTACGTTAATCGGGGTGAACGCGTTAATATTTGATATGAATTTAGGCCATGCGTTTCTTTTTGCTTGAACAATTATTCGTCTACATTTGGCTCTGACTATTTTAAACAGTTTTAAATTTTATTCACAGAACGTCTTTTATGTTTGGAGAGTAAATTATTTTTTTCTATAATTATTTTCTTTAATTATATCCGCGCTCGCCTTGGCAGCACATGTACTAATGAGTCGTTTGTCAATTTTCAGTTTTCTGTTTTTTATTCCTTTTCCACCATTCTATTTATTTTTTATTTTTGTACCTTTTTTGCGGAAATATTAATTCGAGTCATCTGAGTATCATTTTTGATAGTACACCATTGTTTTCACCGCTGCAATCATCTGTTTTTTATTCTTTCTTCATCATTTTATTTTTCTCATACTATTTACTTATTCTATAAACTGCTCATTTACCTGTCCCCGCTTCCTTAGCATTTAAATAAAAATAATTTTTATTTAATCTTTTTCCTTAGTTAATAAATTTACATAAACAAAAGTTAATAAATATCTATTTGCAGCCCCGTCTTGAATATATAAATGAAAAAGTTGGTCAACTATTCGTCTCTACTTTTTTTATGTGCCAATGTAATTTTAGTAAATATTAAGCATTAATCAAAAAAAAAAAAAAAAACGTATTTTAACTTTTTTAAATTTTGGAATTTCTTCACTACATAGTAATCACTAAAACTAGTACTGTTCGCTCCTCTTCTAACATAATGCGATGAATCACGAACTAAAACCTGCCTTGAAAAGAACTCTAATTAGCTGCAAGAACTGTATCAAAATTCGCCCAGTAGGTTTTGAGATTGATTAAACAGGCATACGATTTTCAACTTTTATTCACATATATGTATCAAAAGTATTTTACATTAAAAGACGGATCAATCAAAGAAGGCCACGCAGGATGCGCACTTACCACAGAGACCGAGGACTGCATATTGACCAGGCTCTCTAGTCAATTCTCAATCTGTAGCCGTGAGTTATATGCTATATGCCAAGCCTTAGAACGTATCAAATGTAGGCCCGCTGACACCAAATACGTCATACGCTCTGATTCAGTGTCTAGCCTAACAACACTAAAAAACTATAATACCAAAAATCCATTAGTCCAATCAGTACAGGTCTTAATCAATGATCGTCAAACTCGAGGAACAAGTCTTATGCTACTATGGATAACGGCACACCAAGGGATCCCAGGCAATGAAAGAGTCGATACCTTAGCCAAAAAAACCATGCTTAAACCTCAAGAAATAATACCAGTCCAACTTCACGAAGCAAAAAAAGAGTATCCACGAAACTGTGAAAAACCATTGGAACAAGCTCTAAGCTCCATTCGGTAAGACAAGATATACACTCACCAAGACCGATGATTCCAACTAATCGATCAAAGCAATGTATAATTACTAGACTCAGAACTGACCACATCAGAGCGTCGCACATCCATCATATAACTAAAGAGGAGCCACAAAAATGCTCATACTGTGATCAAACCCTTGATACACGTCACATTTTAATAGAATGTCGCCCACTCAGAACAACTAGAGAACAGTTCAACATCCCGGAATCTATCAACGACATACTTGGAAGCACAGAAAATTGCCTCAAGACTTTAAAATACATTAAATCCATATAAAGGGAATTAGCTTCATTTAGCTAAATGTCTTCCCTTGTTTAATTAATGTATAATTAACTAATTCTGAATTCTATATAACTTATATATATATATATATGTATATAGTGGTCGCAAAAAACGTAGTTGTTATTAAGCGACCATAAATAAACCAATAAATAAATAAATAATAATTAAAATTATCTGTAAAATTAAATTAAAATATGCAACAGCAAATTAGAATCTCTCAAATAAACTGTATCCAAAATTGGAAACGGTGTAGATCTTTATTCCATTTGCAAAAAAAATTTAGTTTGCTTTCTTAAATGTTTATTTAATCGTATGAAAGGAACTTACTTGATATTATTAATTTTAAGGTTCTTCAATCCTGTAAATTTTATATCTCTAAACTTAATTTCTAGACCGACTGGGCTTCCTTTGTTGTTTGCTCTAAGCACACATTCGTTCAAATATCCAGGATCTAATAATGGAATACCGATCGATGGAATGCCTGTAATATTTTCGAGATAAAAGAATGAAAAAAATAAATTAAATCGAATAAAATAGTGAAGTTATTTTAAATACGTATAGTTTTTGAGTTTCTTGTAGTCCTTTTTTCTTTTTTTTTTTTTTATTCATTTAGGAAGGAGTACTAAACCACACACTGCATGTAACTACCTAGGTTATCGCAGTGAGTGGACCCACGTTTTAGATCCCTGCAAGTGATGTAATCTGACCGCGCCGCAACCCATTGAGACGTGTGCATTTCAGCCAGATATGAGAAACTGATGGGTATTCATCGATAGAACAAAGTGGGCAGGTATTTTTAGAGCTTGTTTGAGGATGTAGTCGTGAGAAAAAACGTATGTCCCGTTCTCAGGCGATTGACTGCCGAGAAGACTCTGCGCTCCGTTCCGACTGGAGGCCACCACGGCTCCGTCGTAGGCTTCAATTTCCTGAGAAAGATCGATTGAGACATCCAGTCATGATTCCACTGTGCGAAGACTGCATCCGACACAGGAAACTTCTCAAGGATAATGGACCGAAAGCAAATAGCGGCATTCGGGCACATCATGAATGACCGAGCGACCAGGTCTACCCTCTCATTCCCCAGAATTCCGGCATGACTGCGGACTCATAAAAAAACAACTCGGCATCCTCTGCGGCACAGCTGGTATAAGGTAGCCAGAACTTCTAGGACCATTGGTGATTCTGGGTGATCCGACTGCAAAACACGTATAGACTGCAAGGAATCAGTCCAGTCACCGGTAAGATTCCGAGCGACTGGGATTTCAGTTCTAAATATGCCTGAAGACAACACAGCATACAATTCGGCTTTCGCAATCGATACGACGTTGTTCAACCGTATATCCTCTGCGATTCCGTCTATTTCGAAAGCGCATGCAGCTACGGTAACCTCTGACTTATTAGCTTTGGATCCATCAGTGTATGCTTTCTTTTTTTTTTTTTTTTTTTTTGGGTACGTCAACAGTGGAACTTACCCAACGCAAAGAATTGTACATTATATAAGGAAAATATTAGAAATTGAGGAGATAAAGAAGGCCAACAAAGGTACTATATTGAGAGAGGGAAATGCACGAATGGAGTGGACACTAAAAGGAGTAAGAAGGCCAAGGCGCTGAAGACCAGAATACAAAGTAGAACTTTCAGAGGAAATAAAGGGGCATTCGAACAAAATGTGATTCGCATCACAGGTATAATTCAGCTCTGGAGGGTCATAAGGACACAAAGGAGACTGAACAATAGAAAAACAGAAAAGAGAAGCCGGAAGCAAACTATGATCGAACCGCAGGCGAACTATAGAGAAAATAATCGAACGGCTAAGGCAGGGGAAAAGATTAAACCAAGGAAGAGAGGAAGGGAGGGGTTGAACGGAAAGGTAAAAAGATCGAGGATTGGTAAAGAATGAAGGATAGAATCCAGTCCAGAAATCGTGGTGGGAACGATAAGAAAGACAGTAGAAAGTTTGAGCAGGAAATCTACTAATGAATAGACCATTGGTCGCCGCCGAACGTGCCAACGAGTCAACTAACTCGTTGCCAGGAATTCCGCAATGACCAGGAATCCATGCTTTCGAAAATGTGGTATATTTATCAATAAAGCCTAGCGCCCTGTGCCCTCGCCGTACTGGTAGGATGATTCTTATTGGTGAGGGTTTTGTTAGTTTCTACCTGAAAAGATGTCCAGGGTGGAGGTAGTTTTGAATAGTCCATTCTGGATGTAAAATTAGGCTTTATGTTATTTTGTAACAAAATTGCATTGACTTCAGGTAGATTATCTTTGGGAAATTCGGACTGTATAATTACGTCATTGTGATTCTTAACAAACCATGAAATTTAGAAGAAACTTCGGTTGGACGTTAAATTTTGGATTTGACAAGAACGTGATCACCCTTAAAGATTGAAGGGAGCTAGCTTTCAAATAAGATATAAAGGGTTTCCCAGTCAGTTTGGCGTCCATCAAGATGCCAAGGAAAGTTGCTGCTGTTTTGTAAGGAATTGTATTACTGTTCAGCTGTAGTGATGGTGGATTCTGAACGAAGCGACCTCTATGGAATACAACATATTGAGACTTCTGAGAGGAGAAATCCAGTTCATTGTTTCCTGACCAGTGCTGCAATCTATTAATTGTATTTTGCAGGATAGACTGGGCCAAGGAAGGTATATGTAGTGTTTTTAAGTGTGTAATCTGTTCAAATGATTTTTCTGTTCCCTTTTTTCCTAAAAATTTTCTATATAGATCGGAATAGTAAAATTAAGTGAACTAATTTTTGTGTAAAAATTTTGTATACAGTGTACTTAATTTCCCCCAACAGAATAAAATCGGAAAAAGGAGCGATAACAAAAAAATAAAAAGTTAAAATATTTTTAATAAAAAAAAAAAAAAATAGCCGAAAAAAATCAGTTTCAATAGCGCAAAAAATTAATTAAAAATTAAACAAAAAGCATTAAAAAAAAGTAGAATAAAGGCACTCGGAAATAAAATAAACTTTAATAATACTTTCAGTAAGAAAATGAATAAATGTGTATAAAAAATACGCTGAAAAATTGTATTACGTATTACATGTATTAATGTAGCAGCAAAAAAACTGTTAAGTCGAATGATATAAATAGCATCATATACACGTATGTAAGGTACTTGCCCAAAAATTACAAACAAAAAAAACGAGATTTTTGCAAGCGAACAAACTGTACTATTCATTTTACAGCTAACTTGGAAAAAACACTGTTTAAGAAATTCTAAAAAGACGTGAAAAACGGTTATAAAAAAAGACCACTGATAACTTTAGGAATGTTTATCCGCAAGAAAATGTTAAGTATTTCATAACAGAAAAAATAAATATTTCGATATCACCCCCTAGTCCGATTTAAATAAAAAATACGGAAAAAGAAAATAAAAAATTAGTAGAGTGCCAAGGATTAAAAAAGCAGTGGCGAAATGTATTTCGATCATGATAAATTACCAAAAAAGTTATGATCCAAGCATAATCAAGATTAAAAGATCCAAAGGCCAGCAGAATGACATCATCGAACAAAAAAACTTTTAAGTACAGATCGGTTATTGTTTCCAGTTGCCGCAGAATAAATGCGAATGACACTGTCCAATGTGGATAAAATTTAATTATACAAATTTTGGCGTCTCGGGAGCACTGTTGACGAAAACAAAAAAAAACAAAAAAACATACAATTATTTTAAAAAATAGCCGTGATCTTCACTGAAAACAACGTTTTTTTAATTAATTTTTATATTTATACTTTTTACAGCTGAAAGTTTCGGTTCATTTGTTTTTTATTTACTTTTATTCTTAGTTTAATTTTGCAGAAAACAATTTTGAAAACGTGTTTGACAATTTTTTGAAAATAATCTATTACTACATAAGAAATATTTTATCAAAGTGAGATTTTGTGTAATTTAAGTCTTTTGATAGAAAAGAAAAGTTTCTATTTATATGTGTATATATGTATATTTTTTCCCCTTATGAGCCATGTGTAACTGTATAGGTTATTAATCCGGTATACGAAAATTACTTAAGTTTAAATGACTGGAGCGATCTGATTTGTTTTAATATATGCCAAGGTTTGGGCGATCGTTGCACAGGAGTGTTGGTGAGGATCTTTTGTAAAGACAAATTTAGATTAAATGACGAGCGGGTTGTTGCAAATTTAATACACATGGAAAGAATACAATGAACTAAAGGATAACACGTTCTGGAACAGAAAGGACAGGTTGTGGGAGGCGAAGTCCTGTGGAACACGTAGTTGCGAGACAAAGAAATGTGCTCAATTCTTAAGCGATTAATTATTATAAAGTCGCGCCGGGTCATATCCTCTGGTAGATACCAAGGCTCAGTTGATGGTTTTATTGATCTTAAAAAGTTATTTTGAGAAGCTCAGCGTGACCTCAATTCCTGCTTAGACTTATATCGAAGTAGTCTCTTTATCGATGCTAGTTGAGCGACATCTAGACTCACAGGACAGTAAGTTTCTGCCCGTGCAGCCACGTCTACCCTTTCATTGCCAGTACCCCAGTATGACCGGGAACCCATAAATATGACACCCTGCAATTTTCTTTCATGAGGTCAACCATGATCTATTGGACTTGGCAAACCAGTAGGTCTCTTGGTTGCGAGCCGGGTATAGAATAGAGAGATGCCATTGAATCTGCAATTACAAGGACTTTCTGTGGGCGGCAATTAGCTAGGTGGATATGCTGTAAACAATAAAAGATACCGTATAACGGAGCATCGAGAATTGTGCACCAATCACCTTATCAGAATTACTAGACCGAGCCAAACGCTTCGCCTGGAGTGATACTGTATCCGCCTTTGCACCATCAGTATACGCTGGCACATAGTCAACATACCTATCTATAGTTTGTATTGTTTTTTCAAGTGTATCTTGTGAGTTGTTTGTTTGAGCATAGCTAAGTAGGGATATATTTATGTCTATTTCCGGGTGGTTCCATGGTGCTAAAAGATTAGCTGGGTGCATTATGGGGAATTTTATATTATTTTAGCGTAAGAAACCGAGGACTCCTGGTAATAGCTCATTTGGAAACCACGAGGGAGGAGGATGATTGGAAGAAGAGTGAGACTGATTGCGTATATGATGAGTAAGGGCATCTAGTTACGAATAGTAACTTCTGTAGAAGAAAAAGGTGGGACACCTGACAAAGCACATATCCTAAGAGAAGGAGAAGTCCTGTGGACACCAAAAATTGTTCTGAGGGCAATATGGTGGATGGGATCTAAAGAATTTAGAACGATTTATTTGGCAGATGAGTGCACTGGCATCAATGGTTCATTCGGGATAGGATTAAGGCTTTTTTGTATGTATTAAGGAGTAATTTCAGACAGATTTTGTATTTTTGATTCGATAGGTATTTTAAGATAGCCATGGGCTTCAAACATCCCGTCCTCAAGTTAGCCACGTGGAAATACCATGATAATTTTAAGTGAAATAGGAGACCAAGGAATTTGACATTTAGTTTAATAGGAATTGGTGAGTTATAAAGGTTTAAGGATATGCCTGGGGTAATCAGACGCCCTCTGAAGAAATCTAGGCACACAGTCTTGAAGGAGGAGAAGATCATACCATTGTCATCGGACTAGGATTGTACTTTAAGGATCGTTTATTGGAGTATATTTTGAATGTTAAGTGGAAGATTAGATGATCAGGATATGTTTAGGTCATCAATGAACAGCCGAACTGAAACGGGCGGTTTGATACAGTCTGTTATATTGTTTATGTAGAATATGAACAAGGTTTCGCTTAAGACAGAGCCTTGTGGAATTCCATTCTCTGATGGAAAGATTTGTGATATTGACGAATCACATTAAATGTCCGGTTGTACAAAAAGCTTTGTATGTAATTTGCTATATTACCGGTTATACCGACAAACATTAACTTCTTTAATAATAATCCACGCCGCCATATTCAATCGAAAGCTTTATCAAGATCGAACAAAATGCATGTAAGTATTGTTAATCCTGGAAGCTTGTTAATATTTGCCTTTGAAGGCTTAGAAAACGATCGACTGCAGACCTTGCTGTACGCCCTCCGGGTTGGCCGAGGAAAGGATATTATTTTTCTCTAGGATAAAGAGAAGGCATATCTATTTACCATTTTTTCTAGTACTTTGGCAATGACACTTAAAAGAGATATAGGCCTATAGTTCGCTGGAAGTAGGGGACTTTGGTTTTAGGATAGGAATTATTGTGGCTAATTTCCAACAGTCTGGGATACTACCTGTTGTCCATATTTCATTATAGACATGGAGTAAAAAGGATTTTTCATTTAGCGGGAGATACTTTAGCATAAATTGACCTATAGAATCTGGTTCGGGTGCGCTATTGGAATTGTGGTATTTTAATTGGAAGTTAAGTTCTGACATTGTAAAATTGCAATTATATTGGTTTACGGAATTTAAATTAAAATTTATTGGTGTCCGTTCTTGTACGAATTTTTTACTTAGAAAGGTGGAGGAATAGGAACAGGAAGAGAACTCTGTATAGTAATGCTGAGCAAAAGAATTAGCAATTACTGCGCTGTTGCTGGTGAGTGATGCAGGAATGGGATTAGAATTAACACCGTCTATACTTTTTATTTTTGCCCATACATTTTGGTTAGAAGAGAATTCGGAAATGGATCTTATAAAAGTACACTGAGATCCTTGCTTCTTTTTACGTATCAATATACGTGCAGCAGCTCGGAATTTGTTGAATGTGATGAGATCTAGCAAAGATTTTGTTGATTTGTATTTTCTTAATGCTCTTTTACGTTGGCGGATAGCGACTGCTATTTCATTGCATCACCATGAGACCCTTCGGGGACGGCAGCAAGATAAAGATTTAGGAATTGAAGCGTCAGCAGCCATAAATATAGCACTCGTAAGTGCAGTTATATTAGCTGTTATGTTTGATGAGAGCTGACTTGAAATATTAATTTTTTCTATATAAGACTTGTCCACTTTGTGGAATTTATAACGAATATTTTAAAGGGATTATTGCATTGGCGGGGAGAAATAAACTGGATACTGATCGGAAAGTGATCATTTGAACAAGTGTCTTGGAGCACAGAGGAGCATAATTTTATATTTAAAAAGTAAGTTAACCGAATACAATAAAACGCTTAATTGACCAGATACCATAAAACGATTAACTAAACATTCAGAGGCTATAGTAGTTGTTTTTTAAAATTTTTCCTACTTTTCTATATATTTTTCCAATTTTTACTTCAACACATTTCCCGCCCATAATTTGATTTATTACAATACCTCTGTATAATAGAAAGCTAGCGCCTGCGTCCGCAACTAATACAATGTGCCCCGTCGCCATATTGTAATATTCCGACGCATGAAGCCTCGTTTGCCTCGAATTTTCGATGAGCACACGCTTCATATAATTATTAATTACCTATAAAATTAATTTTTTTTTTTTTTTTAATAATAATAATAATAAATATTAAATTCATACAAACCATTTATCATAGTTTGCACTATTGAACCGAGCGAAATTTTGAAACATTCTCCGAAATCGGCGCTTTTGACAGAACATTTTTTATAGTCAACCGCTGAAATAACCGAAATTAGATATAGAAAATTGTATAAAAATGTTATTTAAAATACTACTCAATTTATCGATATAGAGATTTTTACGGTTTCATTAGTGTTTTTTGTTTTTTTTAAAGAAAAAAATAAGAATAAAATTGGGCTCGTCAACCAATGACCTTCACCCAGAAACAATTAGAGCAGAAGGAAAGTTATATAATAAGACGTTCAGATATCGTTAACAGGAAGGTGATAATAAGTGTAGAAGGAAAAGACAGAGCGGGCACAAAAAGGAGCAGGAAGCTTAAGCTTAAGTAAGCGGCAGTACAGAGCCGAACTCTCTACCGAAAGAGCCAGGCACTCAAAAAATATGTGATCGGCGCCACAAACAACCGCATAATTTGAATGGAGAGGACAACATGGCGAAGAGGGCAACGAAAGGCGAAGAGAAACCATGGATTGGAAGGAAGACTAGGTTGAACAGATAAATAAAAAGAGCGACAATTAGAAAAGGAGGAAGTGTATATATCCGACCAACATCTGAGATGGAAATTTTTACATATCGGCAAGAGATTAGAATATGAGATTTTTTTGAAGAAGAAGAAGCAACCCGAGCCAAAGAATGAGCCATCTCATTATCAGAGATGCCAGAATGGCCAGGAACCCACAGCAAGTTATTATTAGAAGAACGAGTCCGAATGAGAGAACTTAAACGGAAAATAATAAAGTCGCAGGAATGATCAGGAAGAGCAGAGGAGATGGTTTGAAGAGCACTTATGGAGTCGGAAGTAATCAGAAATTGGGAAGAAAAACTATTAGAGGAGATAAAAATAATAGAACGTAAAATAGCCATCACCTCGGCCGTAAATATGGAACAGAAAGAAGAAAGGCAAAAAGATTCAGAGAAGTTATAATCTGGAAAAATAAAAGAAGCACCAACACCATCAAGTCCTCTAGCACTACTATCAGTGAAAATGTTTACATGAGAAGGAAAGAGAGAATTGACGGTACCTTAGAATTTCTGTTTAATTGCTGCTGAAGAGAGAGATTTTGCACATGGCAGGCAAAATAAATACTCCGGGAGAATGGCAGAGATCACTGAAGTTAAAGAAGAAATAGAGCAGACTATTAAAGGAAATTGTGTGCAGCCAAATAAACTAAGACGGAGAGAAATAAGAGATAAGATAAGAATTTTCCTGGGCGCCAAAATTCCGGGAAATTGAAAGGTAGGAGAAAATGAAAGTAGAGGATGAGAGAGAAAGACGTTTAGCAAGGAAGCGATAGCCTGAATAAGATCTGCGAATAGACAGGGGTGGTGTATTCGATTCAGCAAGAAGTTCTGGAATAGGAGAGGATTTAAAAGTACCAAGACAGGGTCGAAGGCAAGAGTTTTGGATCACGTCAAGTTAAGAAAGACGGTACTTGGAGGAGCATGCATAAATGAACGAACAGTAGTCGAGCTTGGAACGGATAATGGATTTATACAGAAGGATAAGAATGTAAGGGTCGCCACTCCATTTAGTAGGAGATAGGACCTCAGCAAGTTTACCCTTTAGTCGACGAGGAGGAAAGATATTTGATATGTTCGGAGAAGGTCAGACGACCGAAGAAGATACCAAGATAACGGAAGCAATTAACACGAGCAAAAGTTGTACAATTTAAGGATAAATTAAAAGAAGCGGTAATAAAAGGTCGACGGGGGTAAATACAACGTAGGAAGACTTAGAAGGTGAAATCGAAAGGTTAATTGAAGCAAGAGCACTTTCAAACGAATTGAGAGACGAATTAAGAGCTCCATTATCTGCAACAATGTCGTGGGAAGAGGAAAAAAGCGAAATGACATTAGCGAAGAATCAAAAGAGGGAATTTAAAGGAAGAGAAATAATACTGGCAGTATAAATGTTAAAAAGAGTAATAGAACTGAAGGAGAAACCTTGAGATGGATCGCAGAAAACCCTTCTTGTAGTGTCGAGTAATGGAGGAGAGACGTAGATAGAACGATTAGACATGAGCTTCATAATAAAGGAAATTGTCTAGAATGTTAATTGTCGTCATTTTATCTCTTGAAGTTGGGAGATAGATATTATCAAAAGCACAGGAGACATCAATGAAAGAAGCCAGAGTGTAATGTTTTCGGATAAAAGACTTATATAGATGAGAAACAAAAAGACTAATATAGTCAGGAGAGTCAATACCCGGCCGAAAGCCGAACATATTGTTAAGAAGTACATTATAGTGTTCCAGTCACCAGACAAGGCGCTTGTTCAACTTAACTTCAAAACAATTTTGAGGTGTAAGGACTTTTCTTAGGAATAGGGACAATGATGAAAGAATTCCAAGAGAGGGGAATTATACCCCTGGAAAAGAAAGAATAAAAAAAATTGAGAAGAAAGTTAAGGGATAGTTCAGATAGATTTTTAAGAGTAAGATAAGGTATGCCGTCGAAGCCTAGAGTAGGACCGGAAAAGAGCAGTGAAAACCGAAGTGAGGAAGTGGAAAGGAGAGGGAGAAATTTACGAAAATGTACTGGAGTACAGTTCATCAAAGGAAGGAACGAAAACAGGAGCGACAGGATCAATAAAGGATATTAGACTATCCTCGGATACATTAGAAGAAGAAGGCCGTTCAGAGGATGGGAATTTGAAAGCTCTAGCCATCCTCCAAATATGAGAGGGAGGAGTAATTCTAGAAAAGGAAAAGCAGAATTTCTTCCAAGAGGCCTTCTTCGTGGCTTTAAGTACAAACCTAGCCTTGAGGTTGGCTTGTTTATGAGCTAGAAAATTTTGGGTCGTAGAATCAGAGCGGTAGGTTCTGAAGGTGGAACGACAATGGTCAAATGCGGCGTTACACTCCTCATTCTACAAAAAAGAGATGAGGCCGCACTACGATGAGTGGATGCAGGAGTTCGGTGAGAAGAAGAAAATGGAGAAAGATCAGATCTGATGAAATGGAGGAGGGAATTAGCATTATATCGTGCATTATTTTACTTTTTTTTAGCCGTGAAGCAATTTCGCATATTTCCGTTCGAGGTGTATCGCGATTTATAATTTTCATTATTGAAGTATTTAGAATTTTTAAAGGGTTTAAATTACATTTAACAGCACCCACACCCAAAAAATAATTCTCCATGAGGCAACCTGGCCGATATAAAGCCAAAAAAATTTTACGAAATGGAAAGGTGGAAAATATCGTAATAATTAATAAAATCAAAAATGTAACTACCCGAATTTATCACAGATATATGACCGGTGTATACATTCAAACTCAATTTATTATTGAATTTTATACTTAAATATTTAATTACAAAAACCCTATCAGTATTATAATTAATAGCAATTTTGAAATTCACAGTTTCTCCCCCCAAATACGACTTTGAAATCTATAAAATAAACATTTAGTATTTGATAAATTTAGAATACTAACTTATTAGCGTTTGAACTAATCGATAATAAATCAATTCCTGATTCCGCAAGATCATGTAGGAGGATATTCTGATAACGGGAATTAACTAGTGATACATTATCATATACAAATAATTTACCAAAAACAAATTTATATTGTATCTAAAATGTCTAATTTAAAATATGAAAACAACCGTAATCGAGCCAAATTCATTCTGATGTAAAGTATTTAGATATCGTAGACTTTTTAATAGCGGAAAATATTTTATTAGTTCTATCGAAGACTACTTTCAAATCGCTCGAAATTATTCCAAAAAACGGTAATTTTACAAAACGATCTAAACATATATATGTATCAATCATTACAGTTTGTACATGATCTTATTGTAAAGACGGATATTGTGAAAATTGAAAGTATAAACATTATTGCAGGCATGTTAACCAAGTCGCTCGGTAAAAAAGTAAGTTTATTGAATTCCGTCAAAAGTAAAATGTTTATTAAAAGTTTATATGCAGATAAAATTAGACAATTTTAAATCAGTCTGTTTACCTGGCTTCGTTTATGTAGTTTTAATTTTATCGGTAGTCGTAAGAGGGGTTGTTGAATTATGCGACAAACTTTAATACGAAATTATATAGTTTAAGTTGCGGTCACGCTGACATTTTTACTTATTGATAGAATAGAAAAATGGTGTACCCCACACGTTCTTGTTTGAAAATAAAAATGTATTATTATTTTAACGAATTTTTAATAATAGAAACTCTTCGACACCTGCGCATTCCCCAATTTAAGTACTAGTGTAGTTCATGATTACTGTGCTAAATGCCTTTTTTTTTTTATACCGGAATAAATTGGTGGCAGTGTACTCTATTCTGCTTTTAAATTTTCTGTAATGTACAATATATGCTCAAATAAAATCCGTTCCCCGATCTCTTAAAAACTCATATATTATTGTTTTAATAAAATAATTAACATCTGTTCAATATAATTCATAATTTTTATTTTAAAACAAAATTTTTTGATAAAGTGGAAAGAATGTTTTTGGTCTATAATTGAAAACTGATGCTTTTTCACCACTTCTATGAACCGGAGAACAATGATCTCTAGTTTTTGAATTTATCAAGAAACGTTCCTTCAAAAACGATTCGACTAATAAAAATGTTAATTGGTAAACGAAAAAATTTATATTTTCTTTTACTAGTTCAATCGAAATTTCGTCAAACCCAAATGAAAATTTATTTCGGATAGATGCAATTGCGTACTTTATATCATCATAAGAAAGTTTTATAAAGACGAATGGATCTGGCCCAATGATTTTACTCCGTACAGTTATTTTACTATATATACATATATACTTTATCCTCATTTACAATGCCACATGTGCAATTTTCGAAGTAAATATTGAAATATTTTGCGGCTATATTCTCGTTACTCTCAACTGGTAATAAATTATTATTTAAATTTGTTTTTAAAATTTACGCAGCATTTCACAAATTGCTTTCTTTATAATTGCTCAATATTTTTTTTTTTGTTTATTTTTGAACCTTTCCAGTTTCGTTATAATAATGAAGCTTCGCTCTTTTTTTCATGCTTTTGGATTTTATTTGAAATGATTTTAAAGAGTTGTTACCAATTTTGCTCCGAAAGTTTTATTTTAAGTTGGAGACAGAGAGACAACTCTTATATCTGGACGAAAGTTGAAGTATAATGTTATTCACCCACAAATATCACGCCTCTGTTTTTTGCTTCGCGATATTTTACTACACTTGTGAATTGTAATATTCGTAATAAACCAATTAAATTTTTCATTTATAGATGACTTGAAAACAATGACGAAATATTCGAACCCGATATAACTTTACTGAATTGAATTTGTCAAAAAAGAGGTAATGTGGACTTTTAAAGGGCCGAAATAAATCGGTTGCGAGTGTAAATTCAGTCCCTAAACCCATAGAGGAATATCAATGTTATTTTGCTTAAACTTCATAGATGTATTTTAGTTATACATACTACACCTCTCACCAGAATGTGATCCAAACAAGACCCTTCCTGAACTCAATGATAAGTTGGCTGATCTATTACGCTAATGAACGCATAAACATCAAATAAGTTATAATAATTAACAATAGTTACTCAGGGTTCCTCCTTCAGTCCTACTCTTTTCAACACATACACTATCAGTGTGGCTTCTGTTCGTCTAAATTCTTCGTCTTTATTCTTTGCTGATGACATCCTACTTTACGCCTCATCTCACGATATTATATCAGCCCACGAGACACTTAATTCGTCTCTTTCTGTGTTGGATCATTCCCTTTCCTCAATTAACCTTTCTGTTTGGCTTACTAAATCTTGTTTCAAAGTATAGATTAATGATACAAGTTTTTTTGTAAATCAATAAGAAAAATTAATGTATACTTCTTAAACTCAGCTGCATAACATGAGAAAAGGTTCTTTAGCTCAAATGAAACCTAGTGGGGCGGTGCGAAGCCATTTATCTTCCCATAAACTAACCTCTATACTAATTGTATAACACAATTTAAGCAAATAAACGTTTTCAATCAAAAAAAAAAAAAGAGGAAAAAAATCCAGAAACGACTGTATGGTTAATTTTTTACTATTGTCGCTTCAAGCGACCTTTAAGTGAAGATAATATACAAATTGTAATTTATAATAATTACTCGTATTGTCAATATTCGTATTAAAAAATAAATATTTATAATAATTTTATTACCCCCCGCACACACACACACACAGCTAAATCCGCCCTGAATTGAGATTATATATATATTTTTCCGGTTCAAAAAAGGAAGATACAATTTTAATTGTATAAAAGTTTATTTTTGTACCATTCTCGCATATTTTAGTGTGTGCAATTTCTATTAATAAACACTTCATTCGGTGTCCCGCGTGTTAATGTATAATGTATATATTTAACCCCGTTTTATCTGTTGTATTGCATTTATTGATTAAAAACTTATTAAAAATGTCCGATGTTCGGACGCGAACAAAAAGCAAAAAATTTAATGCACCTAGGTATGTTTACGATTTCGTTCGTTTTTTAAATTTTTAATTTGTTTAAATAATGTACAAGCGTTGTTCTAATAAGTTTACAATTTTTCCGTGTATGTCACACTTAATTGCCAATACCGGAATAAAAGTTATTTTTGAAAATTTTTAGTTATGTTACATACTTTTAACATTTTCACGTGTATTTATTTAGATTGTTTAAAAGAAATTATTTATACTTTGCTGTAAACAGTTGAATTATTTTTATGTTCACAATTTTTAATTGTATACACATGGTTATCCCTGTCAACTGACCTATATTCGCAAAATTTTAAATAACTCAGAAGAAAATATACTCACGTAGAATATTCTGTTCGGCGATGGTCGTTGTCGTCACAATGAAAATCAGCTGTAAAGCAAGCAAACAGCGCATTGAAGGTGGCGTGCTTATTCTAAACATATTTTTATACAGGAACCGAAATGTCCAGGAAAAGAGCTCCGACTTGGAGCATGTAGTTCTTCTCAACAATATTTATAAGGAACTAGTAAATTATTTAATTAGCGCTTTAATTGGGAAACGAAAATAATAAACTGGTAATAATTGAAGTCTTACTTTGTTTATTTCGAGACTTCATTAGGATGACAACATGTCGGTTTTCATAATTAAAAATGATGTTCTTATTACACGCACACCCCCATAATGAGTTGCGTACTAAGATTGCAAAGAGCTAATTAAATTAATAACGAATAAATAATACTCTACCGTTGCATTATTATAATTGGGCTATATATGTATCTAGATACATACATACAATTACAATATATATATATATATATATATATATATATGTAGGCATAGTCACAGAATTTTTTTTGGAAGGTGGTTAGTTTTACATCGTACATGTGACATATTTTTCTTATTGAAATGTCATTTTTTCACAAGATGCGCGAACTATTTTGTCCTGACGCGAGTAACGTAAAAACCTTTTACTAAGGATATGCCTTTTTTATTTTTGAATTTTTTGCTTACTAATTCGATTTGCTCGTGAATATAAAATGCTGAATATAAATGTTCACTATACTTTTATGTGATATTAAAAAAAATATCGACGTTATTTTGATTAAGTTTATAAAATGTTATAATCCCAAATGTTATAAATGGTCCGGGAGAGTAAATAAACAAAAAATCAGTTGCCGTGACGTAGTTGGTAAGGCAATAGCGTTTTGTTTGATTAGAATCTAGTTACATTAACACTTTCTGAAATTTCAATTGCGCCAGGTTTTTTTTTTTCTTCTTGTTTGGGTTTTTCCCTGGACTTGCCAATAATAGACGATTACCCATCGACACGTGTACATAGCATCAATTAGGGGTAACAAGAAATGGAATCTGACAAAGAACGCTATACCAAGTATGTAGGGTTAAGTTGAAATGCCAAAAAAAAAAGAAAAAAAAAGTGAATAGCCTAGGTCGTATTAATTGCAGAGATTACGTGAATATGGCGGCCTGGCTAAATCTTATGCTTCGGTATCGTGTTCATGTTGCGTGATTTTCGATCGAATTTTATAATTACATGTTAATCGGTTTTTTTTTCTGTTTATCTATCTCTTTGCCGCGGACTTGATGAAGGTAACAGCGATGCCCGTCAAATAGGCGGAAGAGGAACTATCTAGATGCCGGTAGCGTAGACAATAAACTAGCAACAGTACCACCGGGGTCCTCGTTATTCCGCATACACAACTTGTTTTCACTGTTTATAATCTTGGACCATCTGATATTTTCGTGTTTCACAGGCCGAATATTGATAGATTTTGTCTATCCACCTGGGCACAGTCTGTACCTGTTTGTTTTTTTTTTTTTTTGTTTTTTTTCTTATTGACCTGAACAAATACAGTTCATTTGGCCAAACCTCTGTTCCTCTGTCTCTCTACTTTTACCTTTGTAATAGCATTTTCCAGAGAGTGATACCTGCGCAATAAATATTAAAAAAATCTGAGACAATTTCTTTTAATGATTGTTAACAGAGTCTTATCACACTCGCCATTTTCAATTCTAGTGTGGTATTGAATTTATTTTTGCGCAACTGGTTTGCATTCTTATGATCTTCCCATAAGATTTCGTGAACACTTGTAGTCGTTTGATGTCTAATTTTTTAGTGTCCAAGTTTCAAAGGCGTATATTGCAACTAGAAGTATTAACATTGTTATATGTTAATGATACGCATTGTTCAAATTTAACCATATAATAAGTAAAATTAAACCCCACACTATTATAGACAATTAAATATTAAATAATTGTTTATAATAGTGTGCAAAAATATTAACCTGTCGAGTACTTTCAGTTTAGCATTATTTGTTATGGTTGAGTCGCTAAAAATCAGGCATAGACGGGAAATGTATTTTACTGAAGCTAATAGTTTTTTTATTTCTGTTTTACTGTAGTCCATGAAGCAAAAATATACAATTTCGTTATTACACTAATTTTTTATTATCTGTCTCGTTTTGATTTTTTTTTTGTTTTTGTTTTTTTTTTTTTTGTAAATTCTGTTTGTTCTTGAGTAATTTGTTGCGGTATATAATAATAATTCAGTCGTTCATTGATAATATTGTATACCTTGCTAAATTAGCGTGTTGTAGTTTTGTAATTGGTCCAATCCCATATTGATCCTTTTTTTATGTGAAGATATAAGAATCGCTTGTTTTCAATCGGTTGGCCATATTCCAGTTCGTTAGATGTTATTACATAGTTCCGAGCAATTAATAACTGCATTTTCATCCTCTACGTTTATTATACTGCTAGTAATACCGTTTGTTCCAAGTGCTCTGTTGAATCTTAACTTTTTTATCGCATTAATGACATCCGATTTCACAGGTTCTCTTTAATTTCTGCAACTGTACGATCTACATTCGTTACGTCATTATCTTTATACAATCACTCACAATGGACCCTTCAACATAGATCTGATTTTTCACCTTTCTCTCTCTCTAGTAGGATTTTAAATAACAGTCGATATTCATTTTTATTTGTATCTATGTCGTCGTAAATTCTCTCGAGGAGTGTATTTTTGTCGCTTTTACAGTATTTTTTAATTTATCTATTATTTTCAGCTTTTCAATTTTTTTTTTTTGTTTCTATTGTATTTCCTATGATTGGGATCTTCTTTTTTTCTTCTAATAATTTTGTCTGATAGTTATTAGTTTTTCTTTGTAGCTACTGATTTTTTTTCCGATGTTATTAATCGCTCTGTAATCATTCACATTTTTCAAATTGCTGTCTTATGTTTTCTCTGTCATCTGACACGGACGATATATTATTTTTTTTATATTGATTTGTCAAGTGATTTTTTGTTTAGATCACATCTTCCGTTTTTAGTAATTTAATAGAGAATTTTGATCAATATGATCGGAATTAGTTCATCCCTCTAGTTTAATTTTAACGTTTCTTATCGATGCTATCGTATATGAAATTAATTCCGGTAGCGGCCGCTCGGACTTACCTACAACGTCTAGGATTCTATTTAAACGCTTGGTGTTTGTAATGCGCAAGTTATTCGCTGCGACGAATTTTCCATTAGCCGCTCCCGTGCAGTTTTCCAATCACATTTGTACCACCTACTTACAACCCTTTAACTTTAATATTATTTATCTCCCATGCTTACCGCACTGACCTTTTTAAAGGATTTTTATGTACATATATATGGTTTTCCAGCTTTAGCATATATATTTTGGATAAGTTCTAGGGGTTTTCAGTATAGTTATTTAGAATGTACGCTTTTAATGTATGAAATTTGTTTTAGTGTAAATTAAATATAATTCTACGAAAATATTTATTGGCCCATTTGGCTGGATACAATATGAAAGCAATCTCATTTATTTCACCTTTATCTGATCCTGAGGTATAAACAGCGCTTCAACTGATACCAGAATTACCTTTCACTTTCCAGCGCCGAGGGTTTCAGATACACCGTTTTCTTAGCTCCTTTTCTAAGGTAATTCTCCCTAAATCACGTTAGTTTCACGGCGCCATAGTTATTTGTCTCCTAAGTTGATGCTTATTTTTCCTAGTCGTTTATCTGGCACACAATGTGTCTGGTCACCTATAATTATAGTATGCTCGGTAGCCGAATCAACACAGCGCAGATCACTCTACTACTCGGTTAGTATGACATTCAATTGATTTTTATATTGTTATGTAAGAGCAAAATAAAGGAGCACGCATGTGCTCTTAAGAGGTATAACCAGGTGGTTTTTATTGTTCATCTCGTGATCGCAGCTTTTAGTTGTACAATTTAGTTACATTAACGACGAGACCATAAACAATAGAGTATATATCATGTTGCTTGTTTCTGGTATTCCTATTTTCGTATATATTAGGGAAATGGTCTTATAGTGATCCAGTTTCAGTTTGATCCATAGTGTCTTTAGCGGATGTACGCAGAACTTTTTCGAAAAAAGCTTTACCACGATTTTCTTACTACCCACTGAGATACCGTTGCTGTTCTTGGTCCGCGACTACTTATTTGTCGGCGACTTATTCACAGCTGACCTACATATCTGAAGTTCGTTTCATCGCCCACCATTCGTGGACATACCCCACGCTCTAAACCAGACCTCCGGTTGTACGTATCTGTGCAAGCCACGAAGAGGGGACGGACGAAGATGATATTGAAACAGATGTTAAAGGGGAAAACAATATTATGGACATTCATAGTATCGTATTGATGAAAAAGAATATAGAACAGTAACGCGTGTCTAAGGTAAAATCAATTTTCACTCGAACATGGAGGTAAATGTAATTTTAATTGGAACGAAGCGAAGATCCAAAACACGTTGTAGCATATGGATCAAAATGTAATCATTGAAAAAATTAATCATCTTCGAATGTTAAGTTTAAAAGTAGTAAAAATTTCAAAATCATTCGAATATATTTAGAAGAAATGTTATAAATGAGAAAAGAATAAGCCCTTATTTATACTTATACAGCCGATAATAATTTGGTAGTGGGGATGTGAGACTAGTAAAATATCGATTGAAAACATATCCGATGTTTCATTTAGATAGGTCAATAGCCATCAGAGGAGCTGAAAGACATTTCTGAAAATAGAACTAACAGAGGGTGTGGAGTTTATTGTTTATCAGACAAATGGTGTTCGATTAAACAAATACCGTATATCATCAGATGGTGGAGTCCAAAAGTCTGTACAGGTATTTTGTTGTAGCAAAAATTCTAAAATGTGTACATATTAATACGGTTACGTTTAAATGTGAACCTTTTACTCAAGTAGTACGTCAATATATCTCTGCCCCTACCATTTTTGGCTAATTCTAAATACTATAAAGAGAAATGCAATCACTCTGCTCGGAAGATAACTCTCATATATGTACATAAAAAATGTCAGAATGAATAATTTTGTATTATCTAACAGTAAAGCATGTCATTCACCGGTGCGCAAAAAATAAAAGAAAAAGACAACGGAAAATTAAAGGATTAATAATGGTTTTTAATAATTGAAGTTACGTGAGCAAGCCTCAGGTGTCTGCGCGTGATATTTGAGAAGTACATTACAAATTAAAACATCTAACCGATGATATGAGGTACTTAACGATTGTGATGATTTCCCGCCACCGGAAACGTGAAGAGAAATACGGAAAAAGAAAATAGACGTACGAATTATAGAAAATAATAAAAGCAGTAAAAAGCTCAAAATAGTGAACTTTAAGTTCGCTAACCACTTCTAAAGCACCTCTATATTATTACTATTTTCACGAACCTAAAGCCATCACATGGAAAACATACTAACCAACCCTCTAATATATTATACTTAATAGAAGAATGCTAATCGCTGGTACTACAGAAACTTTGACCGTGGAAAACGTAAATTAAAACTAGTCAAATTTCTCGGGTTAGTGAAAAACGTACTTTTAAAAACACGCATACGCTTAACCCACAAGAACTTAATATTATATGGCTCAACTGTACAAAATCTCGAATACGGCTTTGACACAATCGACCAAATTGTTAACTTGTTCGTAAAGTCCTGTTAATATGACATCAAATTTTAGAAAAAATCGATAATAACGGCACAGATCGAAAACTACTATTTTTTTTTTTCCAGTAAGAAGTGAGAAATGATGTTCTCTTTTGTTGAGGCGTAATACACAATATCAATTTAATATTATCCATTTAATATTATCCATTTAATATTATCCATTTAATATTATTAATATAATATTATCCATTTAATATTATCCATTTAATATTATTAATTTAATATTATCCATTTAATATTATTAATTTAATATTATCGATAAAACTGAAAACTAAAACGCTTTTTTTTTCCTTCCTCTTTTTAGCTTTTTGTTCCAAATCGTTATTATTTAGGCGAACTTTGAGGTTTTGCGTTATGTGCGATTTATGAAAAGTATTTTTCAGACTTTTCTCAGTTACTATATAATAATAACGATGAAATAGGCAATAATTACGTAGCTCTAACGTAGCTCTGAAGTAGCTCGTTAGTGAAAGATTTATTTGCCGACTGTTTTGTTTTTAATATGGTCGTTTTAATGGATAAACGTGCGTGTAGCTTCTTGCGGATAAACGGAAAAAAATTGTTTGACAGGACGTTTAAAAAGAAAAAAAGTTCTCCGGTTAAGTAGCGGACAGGCTGTTTGCGGTGAAAACGATTGTTTAAAAGTTAACAAGGAAGCTTGAGAAGAAAAATGAACGCGGAAGGCAACAATTAGGGGAATGATGCCATTCGGAAAACTGCTTTACGTCAATCAAATTGCCTGTAAAAATCGGATTAGCCCGATTACCCAGCCATCCCGCTTACCCGCTTTGCCGCTTTACCGCTTACCCGCTAACTCTCGCTCATTCGTTCATCCGCTCACTCACTCAGCCGTGTTTCCGGCTGTTATTATCAATTTGCGACTACTTTCCGATTTGTAATAATGGACAGTTTAAAACGAAATCTCTCTAAATGGCTAAAAACCGATTAAAAGATTTTTCAGTACTGCTCACAAACATTCGGACGTGCGCACACGCTTAAAAATAGTATATAACATTTACACAATAACGCGACTGTTCATTTTTACAGAATAGCGACGAAAAAAGTATTTTTCAATTTCTAAGGTCACATTGTTTTTAGACGAAACGTTTTCCGAATACGAAAATTTCCGTTTTTGAGTATTTTTTTCTATACGTAGGTTTAATGGAAATCGCACAGCCAGATGGCAGACAAAAATTTAGCTGTTCTTTTAAGCGATTATATGTTCTTTTTTGAACTCTCAATTACGGACATTAACATAGCGCGAATACTAATAATTTTCAATATTTTCGATGTGCAGCAGCAGCGGTGTTTGAATTTCACTCGAACGAAATATTGCTACTTAATCAACACGCTATCACCCGGTGGCGGGGAAAGGCATTAATTAAAATCACTTATAGAAAGATTTTGAAGTAGTGATAGTGTGCTTTCCAGTTACTTTTTATATACTTGTTACAATTAGTTAAAGTCCGTTCCATTCTACGTTTCAGCTTATTGAAATTGTGAAACTTTGTAACGTAACCAAAACAAAAAACAAAAAAAAACTGCAACCTCTAATTTTTAAGGGTAATAGAAATTATATTTCGATTATTCTTTGTAAACATCAAGGAGTGGAGTAACATCAACGATATCGGCTTACTCTTTAAGGCGGCAAGGGAAAGAAATTATTGGGAATAGCCTAGTCACTGCATCGTGTACGGCATCAAAAGAAGAAAAAGCGGTGCAAATATATTTTTATTATATTTGCCTTTCAGAATATCATTTACAAAAACTCTGGTGTACTTTTATTCGTAAAAACCATTCAAATTTCCTATTTCCAACAAAACAATCTTTTCTAAAATTTAAGTTCTCGTATTTTATACATTTTTTTATCGTATTTTATAACTGGAAATACTGCATTAGTTGCTGAACAATTTAGTGAATATTTTATACGTTCGGTGGAACATCATAGACACGAATGTCACATTCAGTTATTGAATTCGAATTTTGATAATTTTATTTATTCTTCCTTTTTTATTCCGGCAGCAAATAAATACCAAATAGAAGCAATAATTAATGATGTAAAAGTGTTTATAAGGCACCTGGATGGGATGAAATTAGGGTTAAAGATATAAAACAAAACTCAAATATTTTTATTCCTGTGTTGACTAACGTGGTTAACTATTCTATAAAGGAAGCTATTACTCCTGATGGGCTTAAAAGAGGTATTGTTAGACCGATATATGTATAAAAAAGGAATGAAAAATCAGTATGAAAACTACCGTCCAATAACACAATAACATCTGTAATAGCTAAAATTTTAGTACATTACATTAATAAACATTTAAGAAATTATATGGAAAAAAACACTTACTTTAAGAAAATCAACACGGTTTTAGAGAAAAAAGATCCACGATAACATTATTGAGAACGATTGTTAAAATAAGATAAAAATACAGGACTATCATCGATGGGGAATCAGTTTTTAATTTCATTTATTGACCTATCCAAAGCGTTTGATTTAGTTGATCATGAATTACTGATAAAGGACTTGGAAAATCTAGGCATTAAAAACAATCAACTTAAGTGGTTAAAGAATTATATAACAAATAGAAAAAGCGTGGTCAAAATTGCAGGGAATATAAGTAATGAAAAAAATATTCATTATGGAGTAGGTCAGGGTACCATATTGGCCCCGATTCTTTTTCTTATTTATACCAACTCGTTACACAAGCATATTAAAAATGCAAAGGTATATGTTTTTGCTGATGATATTGCTTTGTTAATGAAGCACAACAATTTTGAGATGGCGGAAAAATTATTACCAGATGATGTAGATAATTTTAGTAAATGGGCACATGATAGGAAGTTATGTATAAACATAAATAAATCAAAAGTATTACACATTCGGAATAGTTTTAAATATAAAATACACGATCCGCGAATTATCCTCCATAGTAACAATTGCATTCATGAGCTTCATGTAAATACCGAACACCCATTTATGTCCTTATCCACCGGTAGAAAACGTAAATGACTTTAAATATTTAGGTGTATATATAGATAAATCCCTGAATTGGAAAAAACACATTCTAAGTTTAAACTCAAAAATAAGACAGACAATTCCAGCTTTTTATAAAATAAAGCAGGTACTATCATATCGAACACTACGTGTATATTATAATTCAATAATAATGTCTAGAATTTTATATGGAATTCAAATATATATTATGTGAGGCTAAGGAAACTGAAATAAATAAAATATGCAGAAAAGGTGTTTGAAACTTATACTACATCATACTGGAAGCAAAACGAGACTCTGAATCAATATGGTTCTAGAAATTATCTGCCGTAACTCAGTTTTAACTCTTAAACTAAGATAACTTCAGTTTTCGTTACTTTTCGATTTCTGAATTTTCGCTCCTATTCATGTATACTTACTTTCGTTCTTTCATTCTCTTGGCAAGTTTTTTCACTAGATTGTTGTATGAAATATCTTTTAAGTGTTCTCAAATTCAAACTCAAAAAAGAAATTGTATACCGATTTCCATTTCAAGTATATCCGATGGCAACTCCTTTTTAACTGACAATGAATTTTATGAAAGCAATTAAAGCTTATATTCCGACAGATCACTTATTCGGTATCATTTCCAGAGTCTATTTCTCTTTTGATGAAAAATAAATCATAAAAGCTTTGAACTCCCCTATGCCCGTTGTCTCAATTAAACGTATTTATAAGACAAAGGATGGAGTTAAAATTCCCACACAATCGGTAAAAATAAAATTTGAAGCAACTCAACTTTCTGACACTATCTCCATTTTTAGATTAATTTTCAATATTTCTGCAAACGCCAAATCTCCAATTCAATGCTCCGCGATTGTTTTCTTTTTGGACATATATGCAAACAATTTACAATTCACTTCCTCATCTGTGTTTAATCTATCTTTTCCTTTTAATGTCATCGCATGCCTGAACTCATGTCTAGAGATCCATACACTTGTCCTACATATCTCTATAAATGAAAGATTTCATATGTTCCTCTTATTATCTACAAGTTGTCGTTTGTTTCCTTCAAATCGACTTCTTTTTTAACCTTTACACTGTGGTTTACTGTACATTAGTTTTCTTTCTCGTTATTACAATACCGTACAAATTTTAAATTTTACAATGGAGCTGTCGAAGCATTAAGACTAATAAAAATGCTCTTGAGAATTTGTTGGGTCGTACAACATTAATGTTGCTTCGCTTTCAGAGAATTTGGTCAAAAACGGTATAGTCAGCAATCGTGAAGATGACTACATAGCAGCTGATTAACACCTTTCACTTTTCCGTTTTTTTCAATTCTATTTCATATCCATTTATAATCGATGGCAATTGGAACTCACATTCCTCACTCTGGGGTTACTCCAGGCATAAAATGGAGTTATACTCGAAGACATAATCCTATTCAACAATCTTAAGCTACTCAATAGCTCTCCCGCGTATTTTAAAAATTTATTTTTATCCAGTTCTCTTGATCTATCTTTTACATCTCCTAATATTAGTCTTTATCGCTTCTGGGAAACTGTAAACGGACATTTTTGGCAGCGATCTTCAACAATTCTGCAGGCTTATGTATGTTCCTTTATGCTTTCTCCCTAAAAACGATTAAGCACAATTTCGCTCTAGTGTCGATTATTCCCCATTATCTATTTTTTTTTCTTCTACCCTGGGCGCGCCAGTAGCCTTGACCCAACAACATGAAAAATTAAGAGATATAACTAAATAGCCAGACGGTCATAAATGGAAAAGACAAAGGACAGCAGCTGCGGAATAACTGAAGGCAATGGGAAGGAAAGAGAATATAGGTAGCGTTAAAGGGAGTAGGAAGACCCAAAACTAGAAGTTGGGCGTAAAGAAAGGAGAGCGTTCGTTAGATAACGCAGAACATTCGAAAAGAGGATATGATTTGAATCACAAATACAAGAAGGCTCAGAAGCGTGAAGAGAGCAGAAAGGAGAAAGAGTTAAAGAAAAACGAAAGCGAGAAGAGGGGAGTAGAGAATGATTGATTCTAAGCCTAATTAAGGAAACAACAGTGGAACGACGACAGATAAAAATAAATTGAAACCAAGGCAGGAAAAACCGGTTGAATAAGACGGTAGTATGAATAATGATTAGAGAATAAAGATATGGATACGTGTCCAAAGAAAGTGTCTGGAATGATCAGAGCGTGATAGAAAAAGAATGTCTGAAGAAGGGAAAGAGTCGAGGAAAGAATCAATGCGGGCGCAGTATAATTCATTTATTGACGCTATCCTTTCAGCCCTAACTTTGTTGTCTTCTCCAATTCATATTTCTCCCCCGAAAAAACAAAAAATAACACATAATAATGTTTTTTCCATATGGCGGAACAACGATTGTAAAGTAGGTCATGACCCGGGTATAGCATCCCATAAATCTTTTCGCGCTTTCTCAGTCTAATTATCTTGCTCACAAAAAGACTAACATTAAAGTCAGGTACATCTATAAAACTGCCAAAAAATAATCCTGGAAAAAAATGTACTCTTCATTACACACTACTGCCGTCTTCATTAATGTCTCGAATGCTTTGAATATTATTCACTTTCCCACTTTCCAGACTAAGATGCTTTCCATTAACATTCCTCTCCACTTTACCCCACTATAATTGCTAGCCTCTTTCAAAATAAAACAGTTTATCTTCATCCTTCACTTAACTCTTCTTCCTCTCAAATCATCTTCCCTATATTTCACAGATGATACAGTTTTATATTCCACCGCTAAAAAAAAAAAAAAAAAAAAAAAAACATTTCAAAAACGAATGTTTAGCGACTCGTTCAATACTTTAGAAAATTACTTTTTCAATATACAAATGCCCACCTTTCCCTCCAAATCTGCACGCGTTACTTCCACCTTACGTCCTTATAATCCATATTCAATAAACTTGTTCGTAAATAATTGTTATATCCCTTTAGTCCCATCCTATTACTACTTCAGTATCTTCCTTGACAGTCATCTTACTTTTCGTGAACATATTTTTTGTATAATTCTGTCTCTAAAAGATTAAACCTTCTCAAAAGTCTATCTCCATGCCGCCAGGGTGTGGTGATTTTTGTATTCTTTTTAACCTATATAAATCTATTACCCGTTCAGACTTTTGTTCCTTCTTGTACGGTGATACTTTCGAAACAACTCTTTCCAAACTTGATCGCTCAAAAAACCTATGTTTCCGTCAGTCTATTCGAGTCTTGAAATCTTCGCCCACTGCAGCGTTTCCATCCGAAACCAACATGATTCCTTTACATATTCGTAGATCCGCTTTCTTGATAAATTGCCTTCCTGTTTTCTCGTCTGATCTTGTTTGACTCTTATATTTTTCTCTATTTCAAAATTTCCGTTTGTCTCCTTCGAAAGTATGCCTATTCTTTATTATACATCTATATGACTCGATCAATTTTCTTTTTATGATTTCTCTTTTGACAAACTACCATATCTCACGCTTGATTATTCCAATTTTCTATATCTTTGCAAAACACTTTTTCCCTCTTCTTCCCTTAAATTCTTTCCTAGCCATGCAGTTAAACAAGAATATAACTTCATCTTTCATTCGTTATTTTTTTTCCCCCATACTGTTATCTTTACTGATGGTTCCGGAACATCTGCAGATACTGGAGCTGGGTTTACAGCCTCGTCATTCAATTATTCCCCGAGTCTTTTAAGTTGCCTTCTCTCTGCTCGAATTTCACCGCGCAAACTACAGCTATCCTTCGTGCTATTCTATTCATTATTTCCACTAACGGTATTAATAATTTCCTGTTAGTCTCCGATTCTGAAAGTGTTCTAATATCCATTTCCTCTCCACTTCCTTTACATATAGTAAATTTTACAGTTTTCCTTATTCGTTCCCTTGTCTTTGTAATATTTATCTCCCGTGCCATACAAATCAACTTCTTACGAATTCCTGGTCGTGTCAGTATTAAGAATAATGAACGAGGTGATGTATATTAGTCCGATCCGTCATTCAGACTGGTTAATTTGTATTAAAATTTTCGTTTTCTAATATTAATATTCTTCCGAAAAATCGTCATCTCAAACTATGGCATGGTACTATCCTCTCTCATTTACCAACCCCGAGAGTCCTTTTCTCGTACTATTTAAACTGACCTTCCATCCCACTTTGGTTAGTACAACAGTCCTCATCTCTGTCATTTTCCTACCTCCTCCATTTACTATCGGCTTCGCTTTGATCATAATCAGCTTCCTGCTTCTTCCTTTTTCGTTTATTTATCCTCAACTTTTTGTTCTTTCCATCCCGATGATTATTCCAATTTACTTTGCGATAGAAATCGTCCGTTCTTCGAATGTTCACCTGTATCCGCTGAACGCTTCTACTGTTTGAACTTTGGTTTACCTACGCATTATAGTGCTTCATTCTTTTATTTCCGTCGCCGACTCTATGCGATATCATCTTTCATTTCTTTAATTTTCCAAAATATTCAGTTTTAATTTTATTTATTTTTTTCTTTTCGCTCTTTCTTAGTAATGTGTAATGAAATGCTGAGTAATGTACTTCATTGGCTAACATCCCCTCCCCTCCAGAAAAAAAAATAAAGTTAATTTGTTAAAAAATATGGGAAAAGGCGAAAAGGCTTATCTCCCGAGTGTAAATAATTTTTCGTTAAAAAAAAAAAAAAAACAAAACAAAAAACCAACAAATATTATAGCATTATTGTACTTATGGAGATGATAAATCACTTTTTGAAAATTTTCCTCCCAGTTAGATTCGATTTCAAGTTGATGCGGGAAATACAGTATTACAAAAGTACTTAAATCTCACAAGAAAAATATTTCCGCATCTGCGAGTGTCCAACTCATTTTTTTATTTAAATAATAATACGCAACCCCTACTCTTAATAATACATAAAAAATAATTTTAAACCAAAATTTAAATCGCGTGCAATTTTAATTGTTTTTGAATTACATATATGTTGCGCATTTGTAAAGGAGATTAAGTATGAGAAATATTATAGTTTCTTAATCTTTTAATTTCTTCATATTTTTCTAATCTTTACACACCATTCGTTAGCCACTTTTACTTGCTTTTTTCATATATTTCGACTTTCCTGTAGAAATTCCTCTGGCACACCATTTCAAATAGTTTTATTATATCTATTTTTGTGTTTTGATTACTGCATTAATAAATCGAAACTTACACTTTTAAATACAAAATTAAAACTATAATAAAATTATAATTTTAATTTTGAATATATTTTGTGTTTAAAAGTGTAAGTTTCAATTTATTAACATAGTTTTATTACAATTGATTCCCTGTACCACATATTTTTGAGCAATTGTAAATGATTTTTAGTCAGTTTAGTTTTTTCTCGAGCGGGGAGTTTTTGTTATTTCATATCCAATAATGATAATATTTTCTATTTCTTCACCCCCAACAGCACTTTAGACCAAAAAAAAAGAAAAAAACAAAAACATTTTAATCAATATTTTCTAAAAAGAAAAAAAAAAACACCCGCAATATTTTTTAGTTTATAATTTTATTAATTATTACACAATCGGTCAGTTCCGTTTCAATTCTGCAGTATTGTGTTTTACACTGCTTGCACCGTATTATTATAACGTCGGCGCTATATCATCATCATGACCGCGTAGAATTTTAAATGTTTGCCCGCTGTGGTTGAGATCTGTTTACACATTCTTTCCGTGAAAATAAATAAATAAATGAAATCGAACTACTTTTTTTTATCGCGATGATTTAAGTGATTCAAGACGGCCCTTGGAAAAGACTCTTTTTTCTAAAAACCGTCAACAGATAAAAAGAAAAAGAAAAAAAGCCAACGGAAATGAAATAATTTTTGTTCGAATTTTTAGGCGATGGGATTTTTATCAGCTTTTTGTCTGTTTAAAGATTGCTCGAGGAGAAAAAGTGGAAGAAGAAGACTAGAGAGGAGAATCATTGTTGTAAAGTTAGCGGCGCTTCTCATTGACGATGAAAGACATAAACGGCCAGAGATCTCTTCAAAGAGAAAAATGATCGATTTTTTTTTTATTTATATATTTTTTCTTTCTTTTTTTTTTCTTTCTTTTTTATTGCGCGCCCATAGCCGGATGGTAAAGAATACGATGCTGCTCTGAAGAATATTCTTCCTGTTTGATTCGTCGGTCGTATTGTTGTGATTGTCGTCAACTATCATCATTATTTCATCGTCATCATCCGAGTACAAGTGGCCAACGCGCGATAAGGATTCTTCATCAGAAGACGTCACGAACGTGGAGTGGTACAATGTTGACGTGGAACGATGAATAAACGCGTCGGCAAAGGCTCGGAAGAAGCTTCGGCAGAGACATCGCGACGAGCTGCATCGTTGGCCTTTTAACAAATAAACGCGTATTATAATAGCGCGGAACAAGCCACTACCGAGCAACCCCTAAAAAAAAAGGCAAAACGTTTTAAAAACTACCTAATAGCGTCTCTTTTCGAATGCTTGACTTTTGCCATTTAACAACGGACGAGTCGAGCTACGGTACTTGAACGTTACCGCCGCCGCACGCTCGGCCGCCACCACCTCTGTCGTCTTCACTCTCTCCTTCAAAGAACGTTGACATATATTTTTGAAGCGCGCTTTTGCACACAAAAACTTTCCCAATTATTTATTACAGCGTTCACACGCGTTGTACAGAGTCCACCGCGTCTGACGAACTCGCTTACCGGCCGTACGCGATCATCATTCGCGCTGAACCAGCTTCACGATGTGTGTAATTTTCTCTAAATTGTGTACACAGGTAATAAAAGGAAACAAGTGAAGAGGAGATTACAACTAAAGCTTTGAAAAAAGTCTACACTAAAAATGGTTGCTGCTGTTTACACTAGTAATTAAGGTGTACTTAAAGTGTACTTAAGGTGTACTTAAGGTGTACTTAAGGTGTAATTAAGGTGTAATTAAGGTGCTCGTCTACCGACCCGAAAGTAGCATGAGCTTTCGGGAGTAGTCTCGTTCCGGATCTAAGTCGGGTCTATATTCTGAAATTGAATTAGTTAGCAAAGACATCTTGGAAAATGAATAACGGGAAACTGAGAGAAAGGAATTGGCATCCGATATTCTCTTATCGGGCTTATTACAAACCTTAACTTTATAAAGGGTATGAGACTTACCTTATCTACTGTCATTGCATACTAGTCAGCTTTCTGATTCGGCGGTCTTTTCTGCAAATTCATGGCGTATTGTTCTGTCGAATAGCCCCCCCTTGGTATTTTTCTTCGTGGCAAACATTCGTATTATTTTTGCTTTTTTGTAATTTCAAAAATTCACTCATTCTTAGAGATTTTAATAGATTAATCTGTAATTTCTTAACCTTTCCCAGCTTTTCATTTTTTATTTCATCATTGTCATTTTCCGTTGTAGAATGCACTGCTTTTTGGGAACACGCAACTTGAGAAAATAAGTCGTATTCTTCCGAAAATGTGTAAACATAGGGTTGATTGAATAAACACTTCCAATAAGGCGGCTGGGGAGATTCTTTTCTTTTTTTTTTCTTTTTCCTATTTATACTATTTATGATGTTTAAAAGAGGGCAAAGTGTTATATATGGGTGTATGTGAGCCCTCGAAATTTTAAATCCAAGTAAAGATGTCACGATAATGTTTAAGATATATTGATACGAATCGAGATTTGCGGCCCTACACTTTATTTAGACAAGTGATAAAAATTTCAGTTGTTATGTATAATTTCGCTTGCTGCTTTAACTGACGAAGCTTTGTCGGAAGGTTAGTGTGTCTGTGTGTCTGTAGTCGTGAAAAGATACCGCCGTAAGCCCAAATACACTGCTTATAAAGAAATAGACTATGTGCTGCGTATAAATCGACATAGGCACATAGTAAACGCTACATATGCGATTACAAAGATATACGTAGCGGAAAGTTATCGAACAACGTCAATAACAGAAAACGAAGCTGGATGGAATATATATGTATGTCGGTTCTAATGTTTTATTAGGATTTTAATTTAATTTTACTGGCTGGCAATTTTAAAATACATAGCGTAATTATTTTTAGTAAATACATTTTATTCTGGATATCCACCTTACGACACGTAATAACGTAGTTTATATGTATAAATACGAATTCTGATATATCAGGGGCGGATCCAGAGAGACATTTTGGGAGGGGAGGATTATATATTACGTAATATCTTACACGGTAGGCAGTAGATATTTATCAAATACCCGTTGTTTCATAAAGAAAATTAAACAGTGACCAGCTCTTTAGAAATTTAAAAACCTTTTTAGAAATACATAACTATTACTGTTTCATTTTTAGGTGAAAAATAAAACGAAATTATAAAATCGTACCTAAAAAATGGTAGTTTAGAATATGTGAATTACTAGGAAAAATAAAACGATAATATGTTTTATTAGACACTTTACTTCATTTTTTATTTTTGTTAGTAATCCGATCCGAATTCTCTTTGTTCGTGAGCAAGTTTAAATACATATATGTATATATTTCCTCATTGAACTATTTTTAATTAAAATTGCAAAATAAAAATTAAAAATAAAGAAAAAAATCGACAATAGTTGCATTTAAAACAGAATAAAAATGCAAACCGTTAATACTTTTACCAGAAAACAGTATTAAATATATCAGTTATATAATTAAATCCATACGTTGTAACATTTATACAAATCGTTTATAGTATAAATTAAGTTTCTCTGTTGTAACAAATTTTTTCAATGAGGTTTTGGTTCTTTTTTATTTGGAGGGGGTGTCCCTTATTTCGTGGATCCGCCACCGGATATATGTATATTTTTTGCTCGTGTTGTTACTTGTAGGATTTAATAAACCTTTTGGATAAATACTTTAATTTTATATACTACAACCGCTGATAAATAAATAATCGTTTTCGCGAATTTCTCACGGAGAAAAATATTCGATCTGCTCAAGAAAAAAAATATATCATTGAGCTTTCTTGTTAGCTCTGGCACCTAGGCATTTTATTAACTTAACAGAACGATAGAGGGTTGCGCTGGAACCGGAAATCGAAGTACAAGTGAAAGTCGCCGACAGAGGTATTAGGGGCCCGATAAAGTTTCGTATTAAATCGATCTCGGATACATTCACAACAAATAATCAATCTTTGATCAGATTCATATTAACTGGCCCACGAATTGGGGAATGGATTTTTGGATTAACGTCAATAACGGCTAAGATATTATTGGGAAAAATTAAGAATTATATTGTCGCGGAGGGATGAGGGTGAGAGAGAAAGCGTGAAGAGCGTAAGTTCGTGCCCGAAAAGGTAGAATCACTTTTTTTTAATCAACTACACGTATTTACATTCGTTTTTATTGAGTTGTTTTGAGATTTTAGTAAAGGAATAGTGTAATTTTCATGTACAACTCGTTTAGAGATGAAAGAAAATTAATATTAATACACTTGGAGCATCTTTAGATGGATCAAATAGGATCGCAATGAAAGTTGTTCCAAATTAATAAACACCGAATCAGGTTAAAGTATTACAGATTGATAAATTTTATGGAGGGTCTGATGGGTGCGCAGCAATGCTGTAAAAAACATTAGAAGTTGAAATGAATTTAATAAAAGCGAATTGTTGCGAGACATACTTTTGTGTTGTTATTCTTAATTTACCTTTTTTTCAACTACCGTTTTTTTCTTTGTAAAGTGAAAACTTCTTTAGGTGCATTTAGCGATTTTTGGTAGGGGAAAAACTTACGGATTCGCGTCGCGCACGTCACGGACATGTCGATGTTAACAGTATTGACTAGTGCGAGAAATAAAACCGCTAACGCTTCTCCTCTAGCCCTCGCTCCTCTCACGACCATTTAATAAGTAGTAAACTACAAAAAGAGGCAACATTTTGTTTTTCTTTTGCGGGTTCTTTCAAAAGGCCATTAGCCCAAGAACAAAGGGAAAAAAAAGTCGCAAGAGACTCAGATCTTTACACGATCAGAGATAGCCGACAAAAATGAATCAAGAGCTTGGCTAACAAAAGGAGAAGGAAGGGAGAAAATGAACGGTGCACTGTACGGAGTGGGAATACCGATTTGTAAAAGGGAGGAGTAGAAACTTGTTCAGTTACAAAAGACGAACAATCGTACAAATTGGATGTCGAAGGGATGCAATAGACACAATAAGGAAACGGCACAAGAGAGTAAAAATGAGGAAGGAAGCAAACTGCGCCCAAAACGCAAGCGGCAAACAGCAGAAACTTTGGAGCGGCGTATAGAAGGAAAGTTAAAAAACCAGGGGAAGCGAGGAAAGGAAAGCTGAATAGACAAAAAAAAAGGGGGAATCCGGGTTGGAGAATGAAGAAACGTAAGAGTTAAACCATAGTTTGGAAAAGGAGCAGCTAGACATATTGGAAGGTGAAGAAACAGGAAGAAACCTATCGGAAAAGGAAGATAACCCCGAGCGAATCAGACTAACTCATTACCCTCAATTCCGGCATGACCAGAGATCCAAAATAAGTCCGTTTGGATTACGTGAGAAAGGAAAAGATCATGAATCAAGGAGCGAATAAGGAGAATAACGTAGTCGGTTAAATGAGGAGGGAGAGGAGATACGATAGTCTGCAACACGCTTTGAGCATTCGGTCGGATATAAGGATATTGTGAGAAACAGGTGAGGATCTGATAAAAAGAACGGCACGCAGAATAACAGAAGACTCGGCATAGAAGATTGAGCAAAAGGAGGGAAGTTTACTCGATATAATTTAAAGAAGGACAGAAAAAAGCTGCGCTAATACCACTGGCTCGAAGCCATCAGTGAAGATCGAAAAATAGTTAGGGAAAGAAGAGCTTAGATTCAGTGTAAAAGTTCTGATCTAACACCATTATGAAGAACAGGTTTTGGGAGGAACCGGAGAATAAAAACAGTTAACAGGATGAAGAAAAGAGGAAAAATTTAAGGAGAAATACGGGTGTTTATCGTAAATGTAAATACACGAAGAGAAAACTGAACGAGACGGACAGCGAGGAGTTTTGTTGGCAGAAAAGCGCCGGTTACGTAAGATGGAGGAATAAAAAGAAATAAGAGAAGCAGAAGAAATTGGCAACAGTTCGATGAGGAAACGATAACCCAAATAGGGACGTTGAAGAAGAAGAGGAGGAATGTAAGATTCAGCGTGCAGAGCTGGGATAGTAGATTTTCGGGCTCCAAGGCATAGGTAGAAACATGTATTTTAGGCCCTCCGATCGAGCTTAGACAAAAGGGATCTAGAAGAATTTTCATAAATATAGGAACAGTAATCAAGAATAGATTAAAGATTTGTAAAACATAATATCATAAGATATCAGTGTGAGAAAAAGGTTGAACGAGGTTGAGCCTCTTGCAGGCGGACACGAGCAGATGGCTGATATGGTCATGGTATAAAAGTCGACTATCCAGAAAAATACCCAAATAACGAAAGAAAGAACAAAACTGGATTGGGCCATTACTTAAAAAATACGAGGTTAATTAAGGAAGAAATAAAAGGGCGCAGAACTAAAGACATCAGTAGAAGATTTAGTAGAGGCGATAAAAAGATGGATACTGGATGAAGCGTCTTCCAATGAAATTGAGGAGTTTTAAAGTTAGGAGTTAGCCCCGATGTTGCGATATGAGAAATAAATGAGGATGTCGTCGGCAAAGAAGAGAACGATACGTCTATTAAGTTTTCGAAAAGCTTCCTGACACAAAAAGCGAGAAAAATTAGACAAAGTGAGAAAGAGTTGTGTTTACGGATAAGGATAACGATGAAGGTATTCCAAGATAAGACCCAAAAAATTGAATTAATTACATTAGATCTAATAGGGAATAATAAAACTTAACTTCACGATGGTAGTAAATGTTATCGTGAACATTATTTAATAATGAAGTATATTGTAAAAATTCTACAACTACTATATTACTAATATTCCGTAAAATAATAAATGCTATGTTGACATTGTCGTCTCTGTTTTTGTCGATATTGTCGTTTGTTATTATTGAAGTAGTTGCCAGCAGCGAAAGTATTTCTCATTTTAATTGTTAGTGCTGTACACCGGCGAGTACTAAATATGTTAATATTTTTCGGAGTGAGATATAAAAACCAGACTTCATAGTTTTAAGTTACAAATTATGAAATTTTAATTTTTGATACCGCATTTAATCTGGAAATTCAAAAAAAAACAAAAAAAACACTGTTATTTCATAGTTTTAAGTTTTCAATTCTGTCGGCAGTCTCCGTAACTGCTCCTTTTTTTCTTTTTTTTTTTTTTGCCGTCCATTTAATTTTTTTAATTACACTTGAAATATCTCCGTAACTAATTTTTACTACCGGAGTTACTACTTAGATACTAGCGAAGTATTAAGCATGAATGAAAATTCATAACTCATTTATATAAAGCATCGAATTAACATGCTACTTTTTATTTTGAGCGTTTTTTTGTCTTTATTTAACAGCGTCGAATACTAATCAATTGTGCCCTTCAAGACCATTACGGAATTCAGATGATAAAAGGAGAAGAGAAAAAATAGAACGATAAAAAGAAAAATCAGAAGAGATTAAAAAAGAGGAAAACAAGCGATTCCGAGTGAAGGCAAATATCGAAGAGACGGAAGCAAGAAAATGATCAAATAAAAAGAAAAAGACAATAATTTTTTTACCATAAGTATAAGAAAAGATTGGAAAAAGGATATATAGAATAAAAGAAAAGGTAAAAACGGAAAATTAATAAAAACGATAAAAACAGACCGCCTCGGAACTTAATCAGGGCAAAAAAGAATAACAGAACAATAATATAGACCGTATCAGTAGAATAATAAGGAATTTAATAAATCGGATTGGGCAAATAATGAACTGGAATAAGGGGTAAGGAGTAAAATTATCGCTGGTTTAAGAAATATTATACGAGCACCTATCTTTTGTTTTTGTTTTTTTTGGCCCGGCTTTCGCCTTTTGGCCAGTCTCTCTTACGAGTAATGTGTTGATATATAAGAGAGGTGTATGACCACTGTGCGTTTCGTCTACAACACATTATTAAAAACATACGGTGAAAGATAACAAAAAGAGTAAGCAAGCAGCATAATCACTACGATAAGATAGGGCCTACACTTTAATGTTGTTACTTCTAAAGTTATCCGTCCGTAATGCAATAGCATCATGAGTACACTATATTCAAGGGGGAAAATCCACTGCACGCGTTAAATAAAAATTATAAAAAAGTTTCAAAAAAAAAAAAAAATAGTTGCTTATAAGGTTGGAATTATTAAAAGGAAAAAGATCGAGCCTAAATTTTAATACTCGCAAGCAATGGCGATACAAATAGCAGAACAGTAAGCTTGGAGACCGCGCGAGAAAGAAACGCAAAGCGTTGAAGAAAGGTAAACTGTGTCTGAAGCATAGGAAATAATATGCCGCAAAGAGATTTGAACGTCGCCTACGGAGGATGAAGAGAAAAAGACGGCAAATAGGCAGGTAGAAGAAATCCGAATAGGAGTAGGAATGAGTTGTACACCGTAGGGTTTAGAATCAGCGGCTGTATAATATCTTTAAATAGCAAAACACACTAAGAAATCTGCAGGCAAATGAACACGAATAAGTTAATGTGAATCAATTGGCTCCTTGCTTTCGACCGCAAGATAGCTCGGAACATCTATCAATTTAAACTGAATGAGAAGGGAAGAGATCTCGCGGCTTTAAGAATGTGTGAAAAGAATTTCGATAGAGCCCTAAGAGAAATGCTTTGGTCTGCAAAACCCGTTTTTAGTTCTAAATCTAACATAATGAAGGATCCATTGTATAAAAAGGAGAAAGAATTTTAAATTTTATAAGAAACGATTTTTAATACTAACTTAGTTCGTTGAATTAAACCGTCCATATGGCGTTTAAATCAGAGCTCGTGCTTTGAAATAACAATTTTGAGTTTTCCAAATAGTTTAAGTTTCATTACGTTTATGTGAAAACTTTCACGACCCCCTGGGTGCGCACACAAGTGTAGGCTAATAACTAGGAAAGACAGCCGCTATGGAACAGAAGCATTGTTGTTATAAAGGGACCGATAGTTTAAAATTTGCGTTATATATATATATATATATATATATATATATATATATATATAGATAATTAATAATACAAGGCAGTGTATATATCCATTAGGAATATATATATATATATATATATATATATATATATATGGCATCGAGCATTTTAGAAAATATGCATTTATACAAATTTATCATATCCCTTACAGCAGCGTAAAATTGTATAAAGAATGAAATCAAGTATGTCATGGTAATATTGTGAAACGGTTTTTTTTTTTTTCTTCTATATATTTCACAAAGTTATTAATTCACAATGATATGCCGCACACGAATAATAATAAAATGTACTATAAAATTATATAAAAAACACAAATCGTATTAAAAATATTAAAAAAACATCGACTAGTTTTGACGAATTACCAACATTATCAAGATGTCTCCCCCTTTTTCAGTAAAACCATTATTTACATTTAACAAATGTTATTATAAAGTCTACGCTTTGATTTGGATTTTAAAGGATGGAAGTAAAACGGTCGAAAGAATAAGGACAGTGCGTAATACTGCAAAAAAAATCGAATGCAAAGTGATAAACAGAATATGAAAAAGTGACGAGAAAAATTAACGATAATCGATCAGTTATTATTATATTAACGATAATGAGAAGAACGTTTAATTTTAAAGTCTTTTTTAACTTACTCAGCTCAGTTATTGTGAAGTTCCTCTTAAAAAATATACCGAAGCTAACTTTATCGATGTTACTAGAGCTTCTAATAATGCGCACACCTTTCCACTTATTGTAATAAAATGATAACAAGCAACTTCCCAATGCAATTCATTTCGCTCATCTGCAATTTTATATTAAATCGTTCAATTCATTTTTCCAGCTTACAAGAACTGTTCTCATTGTCGATGGGTTGAATTTTCGCCCCCCCCCCCCCCGCCCCGACTGTTCTCATGGCGTTCCTGAAATAGTCTATAAGCCTTACTCTCCTCAACACCTGTATCGCTTCTGCGACTCTTTCTATAAATTTATATTCCCTATTTTTTGCCAATGGTATACTACTCTATTCCTCATCCAATGATATTGTAGATGCAGATGAGAAAGTTAATTCGTCTTTGACTATGTTAGAACGATCTTTTTACTCATTACACTTCTCTATTTCTTCTAGAAAATATTCGTGTATTGTTTTTTCCTTTCGATCTTATAATCGTGCATTAGTCCATGTATCTTTAAACTCCATAATTATCCCTCCTCGCAAACATTGCTTCTGCTATTTCCTCTTATGCTAAAAAATCATCGATATTTATTTTAAATTTTTGATTTCTTCCAGATTTTTGAATATTTATAATTACTATTTCAGTTCTAATGTAAGGGGGTTACCCCCCTGGACACGGCCTTGCTCCCTAGATGTTCTATTATCTGGCCACTGTCTCCGAGTCTCTTCCCAAAAACGTTAGTTTTACAGAACTATTTCGTAGTACTATTAATTCCTTACTTTTTTCTTCCCACAGGACCGTTTTTACGAATGGTTCGAAAAGACCGAGTGTAGTTGAAGCCTCTTTTATCCTTCCGGACATTAACATCACCGAATCTTTTCATCTTCCTTCCTGCTGCACTATCTTTACTGCTGAATGACTATCTTTCGCACTCCACCGTTTACATTTCCTCTCCTTTTCCAATTATTTGATTATCCTCGACTCCATCATGTGTGCTTACCAAGCCATTTCTTCTCATTTTCCTTTTTATCGACTTTATTACTCATACGCTTCCTTGATCTCATTGCAAATCATTCCATTCGTATCGATCAGTTTTAGGTCTCTAGTTACAAGGGAATAGAAGTTAACGAAATAGCCGTTTCTTAAGCTCAGCATTTTCCGCCTCTGTTTTTCTAAAATTCCTGCTTTAATCTACTTCGTCCATGTAAACATTCCCATTCTAGATACTGGTCAGATATCTGCACTCCTCCTTTTCCAATAATCACCTGTCCCTTTACTTATCCATCCAGCCGGGCTTCCCATCCTCCTCCGGTTTTATGATTTTTCTTCACTTCATCGTACCGCTTTCGTATCTACTGTTCGTTTCTGCCTTAACTATAGCCTTCTGTCCTCCTCATATTTTCGTTTTAACAGCCTCCGCAAACTGTTGCCTTCATCCTAACTACGAAGCTATTTATGATCTTAATCTTGTTTTTTTTCTTTTCAATGCCCATTCCTCCTCAACAGAATGCGGCATTCTTTATTGTAATTTATTACCTCTCGGGGGCTTGTGCCTCTTGTATCTTACCACTTCATTCTTTATCCGTAATTCCCGTTCTTTCTTCCTTCATTCCGTCAGTTTCTGACCGTATCCAGTATCTAACTATTCTTTTTTTCTTTATTAATTGTTTCTTCTGAGCAGAACGTGTTCAAATAAAAAAAATTAAAAAAAAAAAAAAAATCTTAGATTAATTCTACAAACTCGTGGAATATTATTATTCCTTGCACTTCCATCTTGGTAAAATATTTTAAAAATTACTTCTCATCTGCAACGGCTTACAGAAATAAATTTAACGCAGATCCTTAACTGCTCGGGACATTCAAAAAATTAAGTACAAATCTACACAATCGACTGAAGACGCTTTCTTTTCGTTCTTACCCTTTCATTGATGTCTTTGCAACGTCCTACAACGAGCTATCGGTCGTTCAAAACGAAACCTCCTTTTCCTGGCCAGTTCAATAGCCTTTAAGGAAAAAGATCATAAATGATGTGCATAACTTTAAACGACTACATATGAGCTAAGATTCTTTCAGCTTATGTTTGTAGCCGAACAGTTTTCGTTAATTTCTTCGAAACCGGCATTCTATTCGTAAAACAAGTTTTATACTATCCTTCCTTTCTCTAGAATATATATATATATACAGTGGAAACCGTTTAACACGAAACTGAAAGGACCGAAATATTTCTTCGTGTTAAAAGGATTTTGTGTTAACCGAAACATGCAAAAAAAAAAGAAAATAAAAAATTAAAAACTCACCAATATTTTTAATGTCGGTAAAATGTATCAATTCGATTTTCCGCTAACACATTAGCACTTGTAGGTAGTACATATATACACTTCAAATAATTACATTGTAAAAAAAAAAACATGAAAAATTATTGTTTTTTGGGAAACTTGTCGACCGAAATTAAGTAGTATTGCATTCCCAGGGGGTAAATAATAGTAACCATTGTTCATTTTATTTATCTGTTAAGGGATGCGACTGGAAAAGCAGGTATATTTGTCCTTCTGAGAAGCAAAGTCTTTTCGTGTCAAGCGATTTTTGTTTCGTGTTGTTTCGTGATAAAAGAAAAAAAATGTATGTAATTATATGGCATTTTGTTGGGACCGTAGTGTTGTTTCGTATTAAGCGATTTTTCAGGTTAACCGGTTTCGTGTTAAACAATTTCCACTGTATTATAGTTCTACTTTGGTTTCTTTCGTCCTCAGACAACATTGCATATTTTTTTATAATTTTCCAGACTCTCTTTCTGCTGACACTGTGCACTTCTCACGAATCACCTACTCCTACCCAAAAATTTCATTTTCAACATCATCTGTAGCTCAACTTCTTTTTTCCAATATTGCATTTGTTTTTTCGTATTCTAAATAGTGAAATGCAATACGTAATTTCTGTATTAAACAGATCGCGTCAGTTACTTTTAAAAATTCGTTCAATTTATATCGTTGGCTATAAAATTCATTTTATCATCTACCGGAGTTGGCGCACACATTCCACTATATCAGTTATTCCCATTAAAAGCGGATATTGTAAAAGAGAACAGATACACCGAAAAAACCAGAAGAGGCTCCCCGTATATTAACGATGTAAAAACATCGGAAACTTATAAAATATAATTATAATTTTTCGTAAACTGCAAAAAAATACGTTGTTTATTTATTTATTATTTTTTTTTTTTTGTAAACTAAAACTAAATTAATCAAATTTGCTAAATTTTTAAATTATTTACAATTTTAATAAATATTCTGTACAACAAAATAATGATTTTTACATTTATTTTAAATGATAAAAAAAGTATAATAAAATTAAAATCGTACGAAGACTCGAAGGGGGGCGGCGCATTAAAACATTATTATTAAACACACGCGAAGAAATCACCGACATAAAATGTAACATTTTTTACAATCTTTAATTAAATTTAATTTAAGATTAAAATAATAGCTTTACAGTATGTGCAACATAATTCTATAAAAGAAATCATCAGAATAGTATAATTAATCTAACGTGCTTCGAGCATGTAAGTACTAGAAAGATAAAAGCATTTTTATTATTGCTATTTCTGTAAAATAAATTGCACCGTATTTATGTATAGCAAAATATCACAAAAAGTATTTATAAAAAATAAATAATACGTAAATATATCAATACACACTATTATTTACGAAAATATAATAAAAAATAAGTTACAGCAAACAAAAATTACCTAATGATTAAATTTATTTTATTTCTGTACAAATAATTAACAATTTATTAAAAAAATAAAAATAATCGGAAAAATGTATATTTCATAAAAAAATTATCGATATATGAAGTAACGATTTCAACTTAATTAAATCACACAATGATAATTATAAACGGAATTTTTTTAACAACTACATAAATATAAAACGCAATCCTTTAATCATGTACAATGATGTTGCCCTACATTCGGACCTTCAGATAAAAGACCCCTTTAATTCTTATAGAAGAGTAGATTTTAATTGCCTATGTCATTTTTAACGTGATAAAGAAAAACGTAATATGATTTTTTATAGTATCTGCGGCATAAAAATGGAATAATCATTATGCGGTCTATGTATTCGTATAAAAATACTACTAGATTTTTACTTCGATGTTACATAAAAATTAACGAAAAATGCCCCTTCAAAATACATGCGGTGCACCAGAACTGGATCAGTGGGAGACAATTTATCAAAGAGTTGGCGGATTAAATTGCAAATGCAACGTTTCCTACGGATGAGTGCTTATGTTCGGTGTGTGCAGAAAGAGAGAGAGAGAAAGAGATATAAAACTAAAGAATAAGAAAATGGGAAAAATCAAAAACCAATGAGGAATGGTTGAAGAAATCCTAATCTAGTCCTGCTAATTTTATTTCTAACATACTACTCTAATTTTAGTACGACATAGTGATGAAAATATTTGTTAAGCAGAATTTTTAAAAAAGTTCTTTTGAATAGCTAGATAAATGCTCTCCTCGCAATCTTTAGAAATTGTTATCCTTTTGAATCATCCATTTCTGTTTGGTGCCAATGAGAAATCAAATAATTTATGTTTTACGTTTTATGCGCATCAAGATAGTAACCGATGACCGTAAATTCCCAGAAAATACAACTTAAATGTACTTTTAAACTCTTTTACTTGAAGCCATCAAGGATATTTTCGTGATTTGTAATAGTAACCTTAACAATCTTGTACATTTCATGGTACTAGTACTTTTTGTTGTCTACCAGTTCCTAAGTTTTCGACTTTTATATTGTATTGACTGTTTCATTTTTCCTAAAACTATAAATTTCAGTGTTTGCATCGACCGCTGATCAATGCTATAATCGATGCTTAAATATTCTTTTACTTTTATTTATTTTTTCTTCCGGTTATTTTAAGCAGATATGTAAATAACAAAATGTTTTTTAATACAAATCATAATTGTACAAAACGCAAAAACAAAAACAGAGTTAACTTTTAAGCAGTTTATTCTTACCACTGACTTATTTTTGTGCATGGGCCTTACTAACTTTCAGCAAATTCATAAGACTTAAAAAAACAACGATACGCCAGATTCCTCTTTTGCAAAATAGTTTTAACTTCTTTATTTTTCAAATATTTAACTACTAAAACGATTTTAGAAAAAGGGCATTATTCTCGCGTTAAGCCGGAAATAACACCTTTTTAATTAAAAGTGGTCCACGCTCAGACTTTGAAAATACCACTGTTTAATGTATATGAAAATATGACATTACAGGACCATTTTCAAACTCCCACTATAATTTGAGACTTCACCATTTTGGGTCCAAAAATTGCGACACGTCGACTAATTATAGCCAGCATTTTCTCACAACTGAATAACGTTTTTAGTTCTTTTATTTATTTTTTTTCTAGTTCTAATTATAGTTAGGAATTCTAAAAAAAAAAAAAAAAAGGAGAACATTTTTTTTCTTTTTGTGTATGTTCCTTTTTTGTCGTTCTATTGTGGATAGAAGTAAAAATTTAGTGTCCCGTAGATCCGCACTTGATAATTAATTTTTCTTTTAAAAAGGTTTTTTTTAATATTTCAAGAATATACACAACACATTTTAAAGAAATAAATGTTATTTAAAGAATAACAACCTTCGCTAATATTCCGGTTTATCGCGAAAAAATAAAGTAATTTATGGGGGACAAAAAATATTGTATAATTATAGGAATTAAAAATTTACGAAATAACGAAAAGTAAGTCAAAATAATTTCAAAAGTCAAAGATTGTCCATAAGTATCGTGTAAAAATGAAATTAATTTAAAATTTAAAAATCACATTTCCTTTTTTTTTTTGTTTTTAATAATGTATGAATTTCTGAAAATTATCATTCACCGGTAAATACTTCTGCATTGTATTCATCACTAAAATGTGAGATAATTTGTTGTAGTCGTAATTATCTTTATACACATGTTGTTATAAATCTGTGTTTATCTGCTATTTTCTTCTTACCTTTTCACAATATAACGACTAAATCGATTTCAATGCAACTTGACACACGGAATGATTTGTTTCGAAAAACCGTTGTCACTTTTCTTAAGCGAGATGATTTAAAGAAAAAGGAAAATTGGCATATGAATGCAATTTTCAAAATAAGATTTATATATGTTTACACATTACCCTATACTAAATAAAGTACGTAAAAATCATAAAATATTTAAATTGCAGTTACACAGGACTAGCTTACGAAATATCGAAACTTTTGAATTTAATTAAAATTAAGAATGTATATTAAAAACAGATTTAAGTATTCTGAATAATAAGCAGAAAGTTAATCAGTTACACGTTCAGTAAGTATAAAATAGTGTTAAAAATGAATTTTTGAAACTAACAAGTTGTAAAATAAAGAGGGCTTTTAGGAACAGAGATCTAATAATTCAAAAAAACTTTATAATATTCTCTTCACCTATTTTACCTTTTTCGTAGTTTATAAGTCAATTCAGCTTGCGTCATCACTTATTAACAGGTGCGTTGATGTCAGTAAATAATATTGATGACGTTAAAAAAGAGCTCTTTTTTTGTAAGATTACATAATTCATTGTACGGAAATTTTACTACACAGTTATTTTAATATATAGAATTTTAAATGATAATTAAAATTAAAAATCAATAAATCCAGATTTTTCAAATTGTAATATCTGAAATTTCGTAAACAAATTAAAATATAACAAAAAATAAAATCACTTTAACAATTGGATAGGTTGCATTGTCAAGCCTAATAAAAAAAAAAACATGACTAATTAATAATGATATAGTAAAAGTGTTCCATTCATCTAGATAAAATCATGCGATATTTTCCTTTTTTTTTTTTTTACGATTAAAATAATTTAGTAATACAAGAAAATAACACTGATTAAACGGAGATCTTTTGGTATAACCCATGAAGCAAAAAAATAAAAATAAATAAATAAATAAAAACTAATAAACTTTGATGTAACGCTCTAAACATGTTCCGTAAAAGGACTTGGCATATTTTTCGAGCAGTTTAATTTTATAACTTAAATTTTTGTGATGCCATAATTCTTTTGTTCTTAATTATAAGATTAATCGGCTTTTCTGCAAAGAAAATATCCTTGAAGTACATCGTAAGTACAAGCAAATGGTAACAAAACAAAAAATATAATAAATTAATAAGAATTTAAATTCACAAAAAATAAAAACCGATGTGTTTTTCAAAGTCACTATGTAATCGTAGTGATTATGAATAATGTTAAAATTAAAAGTTATTAAGATATACAAATATAAACAGCGATTAAATCAATAATTTTAATCGATATTTATGTTTGTATATCTTAATAACTTTAAATTTTAACATTATTTACAATCACCACGATTACGGAGTGACTTTGAAAAGCATATCGGTTTTTACTTTTTTGTGAATTTCAATTCTTGTTAATTTATTACATATTCCTGTTATTTTGTTTTTATATGTTTATATATAATCAAAAAAAGAAAATGGATTATTTCAATACGAATTTTAACTTACAAACATATTCTATTTAAGTAGTTTTTTGTTTAATTTACTTTTTTCTCCTTCTTTTGAAACCATCAATTGTTATACATTTTAAAGTTCCACAACTTACTTGTAAGAAAGACCGAGTCCAATTAGCTTGGACTACGTTTTAATAGTCTATTACAAAATTGTATCGTCGTTACGGTAAAAAAAAAATCACAGAACTATAAAATTTTATAAATGTACTAAAAGTAAATAAAAATCTGCGGCTTAGTCTTCCTACTCCATATTGCGCCTCTTATATCCTATCTTTTCCTTCTCAACATATTGTTCCTATTATTTGTTCCTTTCTCCTAACAACATTTGATATCGTATCGAGATATAATTGGCTCCTTCCTTTTCTAATTGTTTCAAAGTAAAAGTTCCCGACTGACGAGCCCAACAAATTAAAAAAAAAAAAATCTGCGCTTAATAACAGCACAAACGAAAAGTTTATGTTATTACAGAGTTAAATCTATTGCCGAGACCCATACATTTATGAATTTATAAAATTATAAACAAATAGTTCAATTTAATTCAAATGTAGTCGTAATTAATAAAATTAAACTTCTAATTAATACCAATAGCTGTTGTAACATTTTTAAAATTAACGTTTAACTTTTCAAAAATCAACCAGAATTAAACAAAACATTGAAAATAACCCCTTATTTACGTTACCAAGGAAATGTGCATAAAACTATATAAAAGTTTACAGATGCAACGATAGATTGGTATTTACATTAAAGTATTAAAAAAAAAAAAAAGCAATAATATTATAGGAAAATGTTTTTAAAATTTTAATATTTCACGCGTTATACATTTCGCCGAAAATATTAACAAGAAAAAAAAAATTACTGTAATTATTTTAACAATCATAATCGTAATTTTTTGCGTAATTTAAAATTCTGACAAATTCCTCCTTTCAAAACTGCATCGTAATAATTTTTCATGCTATAAATTGATTGTGTTCGGTATATTCCAAAGATTATGTAGATAACTGAAATTTAAAATATTTTTTCATTACCAACTTCTAAACTAATAAGAATACTGAAAAGACTGCCAATCATTTTTTCTAAAAAGATACATTTTTTTTTTATGAATATCGCGTGTAATAGTTAAACACTCTGATGTACCACCGATTTTCATTTTCTCTTAGTCCATTAAATTAAAATACATTTTATTAATACTAAAAATAAAAAAAAAAAGAAAAAAAAGACTATTCTTATATATATATATATATATATATATATATATATATATATATGTGTGTGTGTGTGTGTGTGTATATATATATATATATTTATTTTTATATATATATATATATATATATATATATATATATATATATATATACAACACACACATATATGTACAATAAATAAATTATAAAATAGCGAAATACATTAAAATATTCTTTACAAAAACTAATGATTAGATTTTATTGCCAAAATTAATAATAATAATAATAACGATAGAAAGTATTACAAATAAAAAAAAAATGTTGAGATATTGATGATAGAATTAAAAATGACTTTAATTTGGAATCAACTGGAAATTGTTTTTAATAAAACGTTCTCCGATCAGATTAAATAGCCGAGGCAGCAAAAAATCAGTGCGACGTTTTTTCGTTATCACATTTTCATTCTGATCCACGCTACGCTTTTTAGCATAATTTTTCTCTATAGCATCATTAATAGCTTTTAATTCCTAAATAAAATCCCGGAAAAATTATTAATAAAATAAAAAGTAAATTTACGATTCGGTTTCAACAATTTCGGTTACAAATTGAAAAATAATAAATGTTACCTATAATACAAACAATGTGAAAATACGATTAAAATAAATGTATTAAATTTAATTTAATCGTATAATATTTTTACCATTGCTAATAATAAATTTATTGTTTTCTAAATTAAAAAGAAAACTTTATAAAAATAATACACTTAAATGTATTTTACAGTTTTTCTAGCGTACTCATAATTTTTCGATGAATTTTAAGGTTTTTCGGAGTATTATTATATATTGTTCGGATAATTTACGAACTATCTCATCATCCCTTTTACCCCGAGATTTTGTCGAATCTGAACGCACTACTAATGGTGTGTTTAATTTGTTCCATAAATTTAAATATGTATCTTTAAAAATTGTTTATTTCTTCCCCTATTTACTTTATTCTATTTAATATTCGCTAATTTATGTTAAAAGTTGTAAAGCCAAATAAACAATCAATGTACTCATATCATCACTACTACATCTAGACGCGTAAAGGAAAAATGAAATTATCTTTAAATGAGGAAAACCCAACTACATTTATCTCGAATTAGAAATAGTTGTCGCTTCTGATCTACTCAAAATATTAATATACTAGGGGGGATTGGTCTCGTTGTTCCATCGGACTTTAAAATTGTTTTACTTTGTAAATCTTCGAATTTTTCATTTAGAAATTCCATCAAACTGTTCATGTCTATTTACGTTTTAAATTTTGATGGATTCCATATTTTCACTACATTCTAGCGATTTTAATACATTATTAAAAAAAAGGGAATGACCCTCCAGCTACCATGGGTGTATTTTCTTAAATTCTGATCTCTAAATATCAGAATTTTGTAAATTTTATATTTTTGCTGTATTCTGGAGACCTTGGTATGCAGGTTAAAAAGAAAATCAACACCGTAACTCGTACAGAAACGGCTGCGGAATTTTTTAAAAATTTGTTTCTTAAAGCTTGATTTTCACATTTTTCAAAATTTCAGCCTTTAATTTTTAATTTTTGGGGGTTTCGTATTTTTCCTACATTCTACACATTGAAAAACATCATTTAAAGAAAAGAGTAACCCTCCAGCTACCACGGAAAGAGTTGTGGACTTTTTTTTAGTTTCCAGTCTTAGCGCTTTAAGTGCGAATTTTCGAAAAAATTTTAGTCTCTAAATATCAAAATTTTTCAAATTTTATATTTTCCCTGTATTCTGCAGACCTTAGTATACAGGTTAAAAATAAAATCAATACCGTAACTCATACGGAACCGGCTGTGGAATTTTTCAAAAAAATTTTTCATAAAACTTGATTTTTACATTTTTTAAAATTTGGGCCCTTCAATTTTAAAATTTTGGAGGTTTCATATTTTCCATTTATTATTCAAATACGCCATTTAAAAAAAGGAGTGACCCTCCAGCTACCACGGAAAGAGCTGTGGACTTTTTTTTAGTTTCCAATCTTACCGTTTTAAGTTTTTTTTTCCCTAAATTTGGTTCCTAAATATCAAAATTTTTTTTGAATTTTATATTTTCCCCGCATTTCGGAAACCTTAGTGTGCAAGTTGAAAAGAAAATTAATGCCATAACTCATGTAGAACCGGCTGTGGAATTTTTTAAAAATGTTTTTCATAAAACTTGATTTTCACATTTTGCAAAATTTGGGGCCTTTAATTTTAAAATTTTGAGGGTTTTAGAATTTTCTTATAATCGCACGTAGAAAATACGTCGATTGAAAAAAGAAATTGCTCTCTATCTACTACAGAACGGGTTGTAGGATTTTTTTTCTTGCAGCTTTAGCATTCCAGAAAACAACTCGATAATTATTTTATAATTCTAGAACATTAAATTTCTCTGAAATTACCAGGTTTGCTTTTAAGTTTTTTTTCTCATACCGGAGTAATATACACATTTAGTGGAAATAGAAACCGCTGAATGCACATTTCATTTTTGATTTTAAAATTATTTTTTCGCGAATATTTTTTGAAATTTAATACATTAAAGTACACAACGCGAGGAACAGAGAAAACAATATTTATGACTTATAATTTATTCTACTATATATATTTTTTTGCAACTAATTACCTGTAAAAATTAAACTGTTTTAATACGCAGAAAATACAGAAAAAAAATTATGCAATCACTTTTATCATGCGCTATACAAACTTTAACAATATAAAAAAAAAAACTTACGCTAGTCGGACTTTTATGGAAATCGAAACGTATCGTTTTCATCGGATCGGCTTCGGTTTCAAAGTTATAGGACGGATCTAGAGGACGAACGTAAATTTGTAAACTATCCGTTAAGCGATAGCGTGCTGGGACTGCTTTAGGAGTTACGTTCGGAAACGGTGAGAACTCGGTAGTTTTCATCTAAACAAGCAACCGATAAAAGTTTGGTAACATATATAGCCATATTAAGAAATATAAAAAAAAAAAAATCAATTTGCGACATTAGGACTTATCCTATATTGTACTGCATACACTTTTGTACAGATATTTTTAATACTAGCTAAATTTACCGTCTACAGGAAAATCTATAACCAAACATGCTCGTTCTATTATTTATTCATTTATTTAATTATTACCAGCTAATTGCAATAAATACATAGAAATGTATACACAACTGTCCCCTATACATACATACATACATACACACATATATATGTATATATATCGTATATATACAAATATGTATTAATATAAAATATGTATTTGTATGTCAATCCACCATACCTCTTTTAATTATGTACATACAAATTATTTTAAATCTATCGCAGAGCTCTGTTAATGTGTAAAATATTACTTCGAAAAACTACAATTAATATTTTCTTAAGGGGTAACACCACTCTAGAATTTTGAAAAAATCGATTTTTTTTTCGGCTTAAACAATACTTTAGGGTCTTAAAAATGATATTCACTTCGTATTATAGTGGGGAAACAATTTTAAATAGCTTAATTCTTGATTTTGTCGCAGCGCCTCGAATGCCGTTATTGAAATGTTCCAACGCTCGGAATCGTTGCACAACTTAAAGTACGTCAGTTACATAGGTGATTCAAAAACTTTTAAAGGTATCATAGATGCACAGCCTTATAAAGATTATACTGTGAGTAAGAAGAAGTGTATCGATCATGTCCAGAAGAGAACGTGTTCTGGTCTTCGTAATTTAAAAAAAAAAGAGTATAAAAGGCCTTGGCGGAAAAGGTAAACTTACTGGGGCACACTAATTGACGAGTTGTCGATTTATTATGGTTTGGCGATACGTAGAAATGATGATTCGGTGGCAAAAATGCGGAACGACATGCACAAATGCCCGCGCGGAGAAGACTCATGGTGCTTGTGGCAAAGGGCACAGGCCACACTGGTGATACATGAACATAAACCAGCTCTCTCGAAACAAATTTACAAAGGTGATTTTACCCATTTATGAAGAATTAAGCCGAGGCGAATTGCTTACTACTCGATGTTTAGGCGGCTTTACCCAAAGTAGCAATGAGAGCTTTAACTCGACCGTATGGTCTATGGCTCCGAATATGTAGTGGCAAGCATGTACTTGATATTGCTGTATACATTACTATAGGCATATATAACGACGGTTTATCAAATATCATGAGGATCATGCAGAATTTGGGCATGCAATCGGCCGAATTGTTATAATTTCTGCGTGGAAGCAGACGAGCGCCGCATAAAGTTTTCGCAGAGATCACTTACGAACGCTGCTAAAAAAACCCGGGCTTTCCATAAAATCGCTCAGGAAGGAAGAATAGGAGGCGAGTGTATCGAAGTAGATGAGCAAATGTATAGGACAGGTATCGCAGATTAAAAGGTAAAATAAAACTGTGTCAAGGATTTAAGTGTTCGTAAAACTTTAAAAGCGTTTTTCTCAAAATCACTTTTTTCAAACTGGGAGAAAAAATTACTCGAATACTATTGCATAGATTTATTTGAAATTTTGATCTCAATTATATTCTCTATAGAAGTACGTAGCCGTTTTTCGATCTGAGGTAATTTTTTTTTTTTATAAACAATTTAAGACATATTTTTTGGCCAAAAATCAAGTTTTTTTTTTTTTTGAAAAGAGCACCATTTTTACAAAAATTGATTTAAAAAAAAATCCCTACGTACTTCTGTAGGCAATAGTATGTAGATTGAAAAAAAATTTAGTTTTTTGTTCCAGGTCTCATGGGTCGCGAAAAATCCTTTCTCCCGCTAAGGCTTTTCAAAAAATTATGATTTCGAAAATTGGCTCTATCGCCGCCCCATTTTGTAACAAAATAATAATAATTTTTTTTTTTTTCACGCTCAAACACATGCTAAATGTACTGTCTGAAAAGAAATTTCATCCTGCTTCCCACATACTTCCACAATAAATTATCAAAAATAAGCCTTTTTTTCAGTCGCTAGAGTGGCGTTACCCCTTAAATCAGTGGTCTATTTTAAAGTGTGACCCATGTTCTTAGTGAAAATTATGAAAATATAAAATATACATGAAGATCTGATAATTGATTAAAATCTTATAAAAAAATGAAGACAGTTTCGTGGGTAATTATTTAATAACTATTGCCTATTAATTTTGAAAAATAAAATCACGCCAATCGCATAGTTATTTTATTTTTAATTCGTTTACGCGTTATCTAAAATATATTATTCCGATGTGGACATTTCAGTTCTATTCCGCAATAGACAAAGAACCTACGGCGACTTTCAGTATGACTAGGGAAAATCTAATAGATCTAAATAATCAAAGGACAATGATGTAACTAACAAATCTACATGGTTAAATTAATAGCAAACAAACTACGGTGAATTTGAAGAACTCGTAACAACACTATGGAGGACGAACATAACGATTAATTGATCCGGGACCAAAGTGAATTGCAATGATCAACATTTGAAACGTGCAGGTGCCGCCCCGAGTGGCTGTTGAAACAGATTGAAGCAGGCAGCACGAATTCCAAAATAAAACACTTAAGTTTTAAAGTAAAAAACTAAGCTTAGATTTTTTTCTTTTTGTCGAAACTGCTTTAAACGATCAATAATATGCGTGCCATTAAACAAGATTATCCTGGTTTGTTTTATACGCAATTCAGCCACGCAAGTAAAAATTAATTAAATGTAATAATTTAACAGTACATCACGACATACCGAAGATAGTAGTGCAAATTTACGGGAACGAGAGGAGACCTTTTATAAAATTCTAAAAGTTAAACACATAGCAAATAATGAAAGATGCAGAAGAAAAGTTAATATTATTTTATTTTTATCAGTTTCGTTTAAATATTTTATTTTTTATTTTTTTTTTTTTGGGCGTCGAAAATTCAACTCATCGACACGTTTAAATATTATTAGTTAAAAGTTAACGTTACATTTTCAGACCCATAATGAAGAAAAAAAGTAGAAAGGCACCACATCTAAACATAAAATTTCACTTATCGCAATAGAAAAAGACACTTGTAGTAGAGGAAATTGAGATTTTACTTAGTACTAAACTAATAATATAAATGCGATGCGCTGACAAGAAGATCTAAGAGCTTCAAATGATGATACTTTGATAGTAAACTGTAGCACACTATTATTAACCGAAAGTTCTATTACGATTTATTTCTGCTGTTATTCTAATTAAAATATAACACACATTAAATTCAAAGATAGATAAGTTTAAAGATGAGTAGGTCCGAAAGGATACGTATCCCACAGCGGAGTTAATTATGCAACTCCGACTATAGTTCCGGGCACGTATCCACAACTACAACCCAGTACATATGTTATACAGATCCAGGTTCATTCCGTTATAGAAGCCATAATATAGACCTTGAACCGAAAAGAATAGACCCCGTCTGTTTCCTGTTTTGTGTTTCGTATAGAATGAATAATTGAACAGAAATGTGCCAGATCAGCTGGAAAAGCGAAAAATTATAACATCGGAATTGGAAAGAAATTGTATCGTTTTTTGTTTTTTTTCTATAGACACAACTCTCTACAGATTATGCGCTCGTATATTAGCTATTTTGCGCAATTTCCTTTTCTAACACCCGTAATATAGCCCTAACACTGGTACAACCAGTGCAAACTATGTATTTTCAATTTTTGAGTGTACTGTATACGTAAACATCGGGTCTATATGAGTCTGATATGAATATGTATTCAGGATATGCAGTTCTGATCCTACGATTCAGTTCCGGATCCGTATCCGAAGAAAGAACGAACTTCCCCGTCATTAGATAAGTTGTACAGATCAGCGAGCAGGTATTTTTCAACGATTAATTTTGGCTTCTACAGGCGAGTTCAAACGTTAGCACAGTTACGCTGCTGTTGAGTGGCAATAGAATTAGTATAGAAATGAATGTCTTTTTCTAAACAGTATTGCTAAGAGTATTTATTTCTTTAGTGATCATTTTTTAGGAAATTACTTTTAAGTCAACACCATACACGCACGCACATGCATACATCAAATTATGTTAAAAATTTACTTTTAAGTTGAACTTAATGCCAAAGTTAGTCAAACTGTGTATTATGGTTCTATATAATAGCAAATTATGTACTTAGAGGTGTATTTTGTGCCATTACACATCTTATTACAACTGAAATTAAAACAACAATTTGTTGTACGAATTAAATGCGTTATCGGAAAGATATATCAACTATTATATTTTTTGAATTAAATATAATGACATATCAATAAAATTAAATTTATTTTATTTTATTTTTTTTTGGAACTCTTTAATACTCTTTTTTTTTTTGGTAAATATTTTATGCGGTTAATAACTATTATTTAAGCATCATTAAACCGATAAAATATCTTGCTTAAAACTTTATTATATGTTTATTATTAATAAATATAATTAAAAAACAAAAAAAAATACATATATATATATATTTTCTAAATATAAATTTTGCTTTTGCCGATCTCATTAATCTACTTCAGTAATTTTAAAAATGTAATTTTTAAACATTTTGTACATGCGACATTTAATACCGGCATTTGATATAATCCATATTGCTTGCGGTTTGCTTAAGATAAACAACATCAGACTTGCTTTGAAAAGGTTTAAGAAAGACATTGCAAACGTTAATTTGAAGACGGAAAAACAGTACAATTAAATATAAAATTAAAATAAAGATGAAAAATATGAATTCAATTAACATTGATAATTAAACCTCCTAACGTCCTAACTATTGTTTTCGCATTACGAAAATTTAACTGATAGAAAACAATTGGAAACACGAATCGGTCAATAGCAATTATTTATCGATAAAAATTTACCTCCGACTCTGATTTTACAGTCATTTTATCTGCAAAATCTTTACACTCAGGAACAAAAACGGTATTATAAAATTCGATAATAGCTCCCTTTTTTCCTTCGCTAGATTCGACGTCATGACCTGCGAGAAAAAAAGAAAAAGGCAAATTTTTATTTTTATACACGATTAAAAAAGTAAAATCATTAGTCGAATTCTTCGGATAATTTTAAAGGGAAATTTAAGGATTCATAATATGTATATCCGGTTTAACTGTGAATGAAACAATACGTTGCGCAAACATTTACAGGTTATAGATGAATTAAACTTTAGAACTTTGCAGCAATGATTTAGTTACAGGATGTGACAACAAAGATACGACACATTTCACATCAGCAAAAAAGAAAAAAAAAAAAAAAATACATACATTAAGCAAAAACGAAAGCGTACTTAAATGATAATTAAGAATCACGAAAATACAGATCTTTTACAAGGACAAAAAAAAAGAGTTTTATACGTTTATTTGTGACGATATATTTTAAAATAATTATTAATTACAGAACTCCTTTCTATTATAATCAAAATCAGTTTCCTACAAATAAGTATTAAAAGACAACTCTGCTCTTCGTCTATTTACAAGAATTATTTATAAAGAATTTCCCTGTTGACTTAAAAACACTCATTCATCTTGCTTAAAACATCGTTTCTTCTCCCGCCGGAAATTACTTAAAATTTATTTACATTTTTTTTCATATTTTTAATCCTAAACACACTTCTTTCCTGAATTTCAAAAAAAATTGTTCCATAATTCTCCCTTATAATTATTTTATCACCATTCCCTACTTATTTCTTCCGATCTTGCATCCTGCTACTTTTCATATGATTTTACTTATATCACACAGAACAATAAATAATACGTTCACAGCTTTAGGGTAAACCTCGTAATTAAGAAAAGGGAAGAAATTCTTGTAGTTCGCCGTTTCGTGTATTCTCATCTATGGTACGGAGTTGTAATAAATTAATGAAAATTTGTTAACATACTAAAATAACATAAAAAGGTTTAAAGGAGAGAACATAGATTTGAAAACGCAAAATAAATTCTCGATTATCGATACATCTAGCATATTTACCTTATATATTTACGAAACGGTAAAACTTAAAATTTTATTTTCAACATATTTCTTTTTAAAATGAATCGAAATGCTTAATAAATCCTACTAAAATATGAACTATCCTCACTGATTGCTCAATTTCAAATGGAAAGAGTGTAAGGAAAAAGTATAAAATTTAAATCATACACTTACTATTATTTACCAGAACTACTGACTCGTATATATATATATATATATATATATATATATATATATATATAGATATATATATGTATATGTATATGTATTATTAAAAACTAAATTGTTCAAATTAATGACTTCGAGTAACTCCACTTCTCTACGGCAAGCATTCGACTTTTATTAACAAAAAAATATTTTTGAGCGGATGAAAACCGCAGAAAAATGAGAATAACAACTACGTCACCCACAATGACTTACGTATAATAGGCCATGTGGCAAACCACCGAACGGAGTTGAACAGAGTATGAATCTCTTCGATTTAATGGCTTTATTTAAACCAAACTAAATGGACAAAATTGACGAACAACTTCGTGTTTAAGACAATTAACAAAAATACAAATAAAAACATACGGCGATACGAGCGGAATAACCCAAAACAGGCGATGCAGCGACTTTGCAAGTGACTAGAAACGGAAGGAATAAAGTTGCAGTGATGGCACGTTGCTCACCTAATTAGATACACGTCCGGACACACGTGTACGCGAAAAAACTACATACGCGACATCATACACTGTATCAGTCTCCTAAGAACTAGTGGAGTTAGAGCTGGCGCACAATCTTATTCAAATCCGCGGAGATGCTGCGATGAAGCCGAAATCCGGCCAGGCAACAATATTTCCCAATTCGAGGCCAATCGTCGTCACGTACATCTCGGTCCAAAAATATGAGAGTCGGCTGAAAAATAATGCACGCACGACTGCAGAAGAGGAACAAGAAATGATATCGGGATGGGAACAAAAAAAAAAAAATAAATGAGAAAGTAAAACTCATTACCTTCGAAATGATGTATTTATTTTTCCACAAACTCGTCATTTACACTGATACATTTCTGCCGGCGTGTAACAAATTTTTTCATTCCGCGAACGAAAAAAATTTCATTTTGTTTTTTTTTTTTTTTTTATCAAAGACTATATTACCTCCTTCATCTCGTCGTCTGAGGCATAATAGTTACTCCTAAGGTCTCGCTTTAATGTGGGGAAAAAGTGAAAATCACGCACGCAACCAAATCGAGAAACACTGAAACACGCGCTCATAGTATGTATTCTACGTAGGAAACTTTGTGTTTTCTATATATATATATATATACACACAAGCACATATAGTCGTCACGATAGCCTAGTTGCTAGAGCGCTTGACATCCATTAACGGGTTCAATCCCGGACGAAGACAGAACTTCTTATTACAATGAATTACAATTAAAAATACTCGCTAATAATCACGTGGAAGGCAATGGAAAACATGCATACCATCATATGCGCGCTAGTTTAGTACACACAGCAGACATATATAGGACTGCATTTGTGTAAATCGGTAAAAATCAAACGATTATCAATCAATTCCGGGTGGGGTCTTGCGTTCGTACACTCGCGTTGCGTATGGCAATTGCCATGAGCGCTGCCTATTCTGTACTGCTAGTGTACAAATAGAGGCAGTCACGATGCTCGAAATCGAGCGATACGACTCAGAGATACACACATATACATACAAGAAAGAAAAAAAATGAGATCTATATATATATATATATATATATGTACACAAAATATTAATTTATGAAAATAATTACTTGAACCGTTATTCAGCAATACATTACGATACATTCGTGGAACAGAATAGGATTGACAACGATAAATTTTCATAATTTCTCTGAAAGTTACATCTATTTTCATTAACTGTAACGATAAAAAAAAACAAAAACAAAAACATATCATTAAATTACCCGAATATTATGCAATTATGCATAACAGATGACCATAAACAGATTATTTTTAATGGAGTACTTAAGTTTATTTTGATTTTCTTCCAACATATACATATTTAATATAGGCGTAAAATTAATTTAAACAAGTCACGCGCTACTCGCAACAAATTTATAAAACTTACAGAAACTGATGATAAATTAAATCGCGGTGGTTTTACTAAGAAAATGTAAAATAGAACTTTTAACCGTGAGACAATTTTCAGAATTATTACGTATATAAAATTTATCTTTACTGGCCGAGTCCACTTCATTACAGACGATCGCTATGCCGCGCAAGCGTTAAATAGAACGATTTTGTTGGCTCTGTAAAATTTTATTGCTATTGGATCAGACATTCTACGGTGGTCTGTTACTTGTGTACATATGTTATGCATACACGTTCTCCGACCGATCGTATCAGTTCTAAAATATTTCACTTACCTCCGAGAGCTGCGACAAATCTTTACGAGATTCATTTGCACCGGGTACTAAATAATTTATTTTAGTTTTCTGTAAATTTTCACTTTAGATGATTACGACGATAATGATCGGCGGTAAATTATAATCTTCTTTGCCGCAGGTAAATTTCTCCTAAACTGTAAACTTCGGATCAAAAGTCGTTCTTTTCTTTTATTTTCGAATGACTAAATAAACTCCAACTCCCGCAGCAAAGCGAATACGAAGAGAGTGAAAGATGAGACATTATTTCGTGCAAGTATAATTTCAATTGAAAATATCAACTTTTTTTTTCAATATCAGCAGTTCGTTTTTTGATATATGTATAAATAAATATTGTTAAGAATTTTCACTGTTCCTATTGCGAAATCGCCTTATTCGTCTTCATTTTTCATTCCTTCTTCCAAAGAACCAGCGATACACTTCATATTTAGTTTTGCAGACAGAATCTTACTTTCTCTTTGACGATTTATAGCCAGTTTATCCTATTTCCTGATAGCCGAAGCGCTTTAATAGCTCCAGGCAGAGCAGTTTCAATTACAGTTGCCATTCGGTCATCGGCGATATTAGGGAAAAGTACTTAAATATCTGAAGAAGACAAGAGGAAATGCTTCAACTATATTGAATTCCAGGGGACGGTGTAGTCTCCTTTACAGGGACGTAGTTGAGACACTGCGGCAAAAGACACTGGGTTCAATGAAGTTATTTTTCCGCATTTCCCTTCAACTGACCTAATCCAACTTACCAAGAGGCAGAATAGAGATGACTGGTTGATATATAGTCGTGGAAGTCTTCATTGCGGTAGGTGTTATCCTACGACGTGATACCTGTTTTACCTCCTACAACATCCTGGTTTCATTCTATTCCTCTCCTACATTGCTCACCAATCAAGCACGCTCTTTTGTAACAACAATTATTTGCCGTTTACGTATCATTAAAACTTCACATATGTTGATAAAATTGAATATTGTATGTTCAAACGAGCATTCATTCAATTAAAACAGAATCATCAGAACCATCATTTAGTTCTAGTAAATTCTGACCGTTATGGTCTGCTGATGCTCCCCCGAATTGTCTCTGGTTCTAAACTATAGTGACTACTGCTGCAACCGATCTAAATTCATTTCATAAACTATTAGTCCAACGAGTAGTAGCCCTCTGCCACTACTCTGTCTTTTCTTCTTGCGCCAGGTGCTTTAACGTAAAGTAACAATTTTTCTAAATTTTCGCCAATACACGCCTTGTGATATATCCAAAAAAAATAAATTAACGGATCTGTAATTAATCCGGATTCATCCAGTTTTGCCCGTATCTTCTTTTAGTTCAACCACACGTAGCTTTCGGTGCCAAATTCACATTTCAAACGTATCAATGCAATTTTTATACGCCGTACTGATCGTTCAAATTTTACCGGAAAAAAAAAAAATGGGAGAATCAGTGTTTTTACTACTTTTAGGTTAAAAATTATTCAATCGCATCATTACAGTTTTTCCTAAAACGAATCTTCTTTTTATTTCATCCAAGAAACCTCCATTAACAATAAGGATCCTAAATAAATAAGACTGCACTTTTTCGAAATCTGTCAGGAGATTTGTGTCATCATTAATTAAGGGGGTACCTTTATAATATAGTCTATCGCCACAATTTTTGTTTTAGATATATTAATCGATAAATCTTGACCGTACAAAAGAACTTTTGAAAGTCTGGAATGCTCCATTCTCAAAATGTGGCTTGTCTATATCGAGTAATTCCGATAAAGTAAAAGTCAAATTGAACTAGAGTCCGTTCGGTTTAATACTTTAAGCAGGGGCGAAAACTAAACTGGTTGTCTGGAAGCAAGAGCTATGGTGTTCTAGCGATCAAATGAGCCGTTTTTTGTTAAGCATGCTTTCAAAAAGTTTCCTTAGGCACGAAGCAAAAGAAATAGGCTGAAGAACAGAGGAATTATTCTTAGGGATAGGGATAACAACGAAAGTATTCCATGAATCAGGGATAGAACCAAACTGAAGGAAGGAGTGTAAAATTGATTAAAAGGTTTTTTTGAGCCTTTTGAGAATAGAATAAGAAATTTTATCGTGGCCGGGGCAGAAGTAAGATGGTTTTTTTTTTTGAAGAAGAAAGAAGCTCGGAAAAGGAAAAGTTGGAGGAAAGGAAATGAGGCGGCGATGGATAAGAAATTCTTAAATAGTATGACGCTTATTGGTCATATTTTTATCCGACAAAAAAAGCAGTCACAGTAACAAATAGTTTCCAAGAATTTTCGTAATTAAAAACTATCTCATTTAATACGTCAGTTGTTTTTTAAAAAATCATCAAATATTACAGAAATAACGGTTGGTGCTGCGGCGCCTATCAATATTATTAAACATTATAACAAAACTAAAAGAGCTTTTACAATAGACCAGACCAGTATGTTTCGTAATCATCCTGCTAAATATCGGTATTAGGTGAAAGATCACTCAACACTAATAAATAATAATCTGAGTAATATTTATTTTATAGAAAATAATCGTACTCTGCGCTCTACAAAGTCCATATTCTGAGTTTCTAGCGTGATTTTCAGTATTTCCTTGACTGTTTCATGTAATTAATATAACCTACCTTTTTGAAAAATTAAAATTTCGTTCCGTTTGGTGCCCGCGTTAAACTTTTCGCAAATTTGATGATATTAAAAAATCCGTTACCGATTAAACCTAATTTTGCTACAAACTGAAATATCCTCTTTTTTAACATCTGTTTCCTTTGTCGCACAATATTGCGTATGAAAAGCTTTAGCAATTACATTGTAATTTAATAACCTATTGTAACAATATTAATACCATAACTCTTATAAATTAATATAAAATTACTATTTATTAAAAAAAAAGTATAGCTTACTTTGCACCCCATGTAAACGCAACAAATTAGTATTTGATCTAGATGTCTATCACGCATCATTTCGATTTTGTTCATAATTACATATTCGAAACAGGTCCAAATCATTTCCGGATACTTTGGCAGTTTAATATCCAAGCAATTACAAAGACTTATTAAACGTGTATAGGCCAAATTATAAAACTGTAAAAAAACAAATCATTATATTACGCAATGATTGAATATTAAAAAGTCAAAAATTAAAAATCATCGAATATCCTAACAGAATCTGAAAAAACATTAGTTTTATTCAAGCATTAAAGGGGCTTTCCTTATCTGAAGAATTAAAAAAAAAAAAAGAAAAGCTCAAATTACAAATTATATTCATCATTATTAAAATATACCGACGTGCATTGCAATGACTAAATTAAAAAAATACATGTTTTCATTTTTTACTTAAAAATTTAAATAAATCTTTGCAAACAATTGTTTTTTTTTTTTAATTCCCCACCTTTAACGCGAACTTACGGTTAAGCTGAAGAGATTGAATCGAAATACAATATGCCTAATGGTAAAATATGACATAATCTCCGCCCCCCCCCCAGTAGACAGAAAACCTGTGTTCTAGGACATTATTGTTTGAGGGTTACATATCTTATTTTTTGTTCCTTTACGAGGGCAATTTTTAAGGAAATATAATTTTAAATAAATAAAGGAAATAATACTAATCTGACTACACTCTGTTTTTCTCCCGAGCTCTCCAATGAAGAGTTCAACACCAAACCGCCATGTTCTACAATCCTTCTGCTTGTTGTACACATACATCTTCCAGTTTATATTCTCAAACTTATGTAGAAGGGTAAAGAATATTTGTTTTGATGAATTGTTATATCATCAGCGTGGTGTCGCAGATTATTGATAATTTTTCCGTCTATTTTTACACCATCCTCTCATCTATCGAGTACTTCTTCTAGCATCTACTCGCTGTATTTATTAATCAAAATGGGACTCAGAATGTACCCTTGGCGAACGCCGTTTTCAGTTTTGAATGCATCAGTTAATTTATTATTGATTTTTACTTTTCCAATATTGTTGCCATACAGAGCTTCGATTAGTGTTATTAAATGTCACGATACGCCCATCTGGTCTAATATCTGTTATAATGTATTCCATTGTACGCGGTCAAAGACTTTTGAATGCACCGTAATATATTGAATTCGCGGCACTTTTCAATGATTTACCGCATACTCAGAATCTGTTCGCGCGTACCTTTTCCTGGAGTAAAACTTGCTTGTTATTCTGATATCAGCCGTAGTATGTACGGCTCGAGCCTCTCATATATGACATGCAGCGTTATCTTACTGACATGCGATATCAGGGTAATCGTTCGATAGTTTTCACATACATATATCTCGAGATCCCTTCTTGTGGATTGGGACATATATTAATGCTGTCAAGTCCTTCGGCCGTATATTTGTATTCCATATATTTTGGCATCTTCTTCTTCTTCGTCTGTGTCGTTGTCTATGTTCAGACGTGACCAATCACGAACATAATTCGACAATTCTTTTCCACTTCTCTCGATTTTGAGCTGCTTCCACCAGTTGTTATGTCGATAGGCCTGTTGTGTTTTGAATGTAATTTATGAACCGGGTCGGAAGTCGTCCTCTATTCCTTTTACCTTCTGTTATTCTCTGTATGACCATTTTTTCCAATCCATCTCGGCGTATCACATGGCCGAAAAATCTCAATCACATGCACTAATCTAATCTATCTTTCCGATCTATTCCCAGCTCCTCTAATATTGAAGCATTAGAGCGATGCTTGATCCACCCGGAGCATTCGTCTGTAACATATCATTTTGAATGCCTCTATTCTTCGGCATAATGTTTTGCTCAGCGTCCATGATTCGGAGCCGTAGCTTGCTATTGAGAATATTAGTGTCTCCATTAGTCTCTATTTTTAGTTCCCAGTGTTATGGAGTAATCTTTTCATATTTTCGTCAGTTTTGCTAACGCGCTTTGTTCGCCAATCCAATACAACGTTTAATTTCGTTTTCTACACATACACTCCCATTATCTGTAATCTGCACTCCAAAATAGGTAACTGATGTTCCTTTTATCCGGTATAGATGCGAAGGTTACAGGTAGTTTCTTAGCCTTATCAATAGTGACTATATTTTGCACGGTTTAGTATTAAATTTACCTTTCGGCTGCAATAATCCACTCGGTGTAGTAATGTCTTCAACTCTTTCTCACTTGTTGCTATTAATACCATATCATCTGCGTACCGCAGATTGGAAATTTTTCTTCCGCCGATCGTTATTCCGCCATTCCAATTTTCCGTTGCCTGCCGCATAATCCATTTACCATATATATTATAGAGCATAGGTGACAATATGCAGCCCTGCTCACCTCTTTTTTCGTTTGAAAACTTTCGGATAGTTGTCCGTCAATTTTCACCTGCATCATATTCCTTTCGTATAATTTTTGTATTATCATTATAAGGTGTTCAGATATTCCGAATTCTCTTAGAATGTTCCACAATTTATCCCATTCGACCATGTCATCAAATGCTTCGGTGTAATCCAGGAAGCACAGTATCGCTGGTAGAATTGAATTCGTAACATTTTTCTACGATTTGCCTTATAATGAGTAGTTGTTCTCGGTGCCTTTTCCAGGCATGAAACCTGTCTGTTCAACGGCAATCTGCGGCAATATATAATATTTTAAGCACTCTTGTATTATATATAGCATAATTTTACTAGTATGGTTAATGAGGGCAATAAGTCTGTAGTTTTGGCATTTTTGCCTGTCGCCTTTTTTATAGATAGGTATGTATATATTGACCTGGTCCAGTCGGTTGGCCATTCTCCCTCTGTCCATATTTTGTTGCATAGTTGGTGAATTAACTCGATGGCCCTTCCTTTAATTGGCTTGATCATTTCTGCCACAATACCATCCTGTCCTGTCGATTTACGAGGGTCATCCGGAAAGTAGTACCCGTTTGCGCCGTGTGGAGCGTTGGCGTGTAGGGGAGCCGCCGGACAAGTACTAACACGTTCAGTTGTGTTTTGGCTGTCTGTGTGCAAAGTTTCGTCTCGCTAGTGTTAACTGTGTGTTGATGATTCTGTGAGTGTTTATAATGTTTAAGAAAAAAAAATACGCCGCCAGTTGTGAAGTTAGGACTCTGTAATTAAATTTCTCAACGAAAGAAATGTGCGGCGACCTTGTAACATTCATTGTCAATTGAAGAAGGTGTATGGAGACAATGTTATGGATGAGTCTCACCGATTCAGCGTTGACGTCGTAATTTCAACTTAGGAAACGAAAACACCCATGACAAGGGGTGTTCGGGACAGCTGTCAGTCATTACGGACGAACTGCTGAGTTCAATGAACGGATTCGTGAAGAACGATCGGCGCGTTACAACTCATGAGATCTGTGAACACTTCCCTAATGTTTCGCAAACAGTTATTCATGAAATTGTTAAAGACCACCTGCATTATTCGAAAAATTTGTGCGAAGTGGGTTCCTCACATGCTTACTGATGAACACAAGGCCATGCGTATGACTGCAGCATTGAAGTTCTTGGAACGTTATTCTTGTGAAGAAGACTCTTTTTTCTTGACTCGCATAGTCACTGGTGACGAAACATGGATTTCTTATGCAACACCTGAGGATAAAAGACAATCAATATCGTTCTTCACGAATTCGTTCACTGAACTCAGCCGTTCGTCCGTAATAACTGATGGCCGTCGCGAATGTCCCTTATCATGAGTGTTCTCTCTTCCCAAGTTGAAATTACAACGCCAGCGCCGAACAAGTGAGACTCATCCATAACATTGTCTCTATACATCTTCTCAATTGACGATGAATGTTACAAGGTTGCACATTTTTTTCATTGAGAAATTTAATTACAGAGTCCTAACTTCACAACTGGCGGCGTATTTTTTTTTTCTTAAACATTATAAACACTCACAGAATCAACACACAGTTAACACCAGCGAGACGAAACTGTGCACACAGACAGCTGAAACACAACTAAACGTGTTAGTACTTGTCCGGCGGCTCCCTTATACGCCAACACTCCGCACGGCGTAAACGGGTACTACTTTCCGGATGACCATTGTATTATATTTTAATTTATTTACTGCCTGCTCGATTTTCCCTCTTAGGATAGCTGGTTCTTTTATATTTGCATGTATTGTACAACTTTGTCGTGTGTTATGTGAGATAGTTATTTCTTTGCAGTATTCACACCGTCTGTTGATTATTCCTTATTTATCTATAATGAGCTTCCCATCTCGGTCTTTCACTGATAAATACCGTGGCTGAAAAACATTGGTTAAATATTTCAGTTTTTTAAACATACCTTTTACCTGCAATATGTTGTAAAAAATGTCTGTTGTTGCCTCCCCTAAATATGTAAACATCTCCGATACAATACGATCTTCTCCGGCTACCTTAAATTACTTTAGTTTCTGCAAGGCTGAGTGTACTTAATTTTTTAATAAGGGCGGTTCCTTTTCAATTGTATCACTGAATATTTTAGTGCATCTATTTTGTTCACCTAAATATTTCATTAAATTCTTGCCATACTGTATCCTGTATTTTTTTTTTTTTCCTTCATTTTGGGCTTTAAATTTATCCGCCATTCATTATTTCCTTTTCATTAGACAGTGTTCTCCTATTTTCATTTTTAATTCCCAAATGTTGCTAGGTGAAGTGTTTCGTTATTCGCTTAATTTTTTGGAACATATGTTTTTCCTCATTTTTATTGTTTTGTTCTATATCCTTACATATCTCATTTAAAAATTTGTTATTTTTGTTTGATTATTCTATTTATGTCCCGGTATCTTTGTGTTGTTATTTCATCATCTAACTTTATATTTTTCAAAATGAATATTATGGGAATTCGTTAAAATGCAAGATAATGAAACGAAATCTAGCTTTGATCGTTACATAGATTAATAAATTTTATATTACATTTATTATACTATTTTTTTCTCTCTCCATTAATAACGTAATATCTTGTCAGTGCACTTAATAAATAACGTAAAAATATTCGTATAATTCTCCTTTAGTAGTTTACAATATAGCACATTATTAATATCGAACAATTTTCAATTTGTTTTACATATACACAATTAGAAAATAACATTACAAACCTTTCGAAAAAATATCAACAACTTGTTGCTGCACTGTTTTCCATTGAAAGCTAAAACTTGCTTATTGTACTTTAATCGTTCCACCCCGTCAATAACTATAACAAATAGGTACATGCGTGTGTAAATAAATATGCAAACCTGTAATTAATGAAAATTTACAATATGTACCCGGTCTTCTATGAAATACTGTTTCACTCGACTGTTCCAAATAGTTTACGTGAAATAAAAAATACAAAAAACGAAACAAAAAGATACACATTATAATCACAACATCCCGAAAACAAATATTGGTTAGCGACCACATCAGTCCACCCAGTTCATCTTTGAGCGAAATCTTAGTTCGTTCATTTTTGCTTTTATTCGTAGTAGTGTATAAACCAGCACAAACTACGAATAATAACAAAAAAAATGAACGAAATAAAATTTCAACCAAAAATGAAACTGCCGCGAAAAAAGAAAAAAAAAAAAAAAGTAACGGGAAGAGAAAATTTTAAGAATAAGTAAGCCGATCAAAACATTTATACGGATATTCACTTTAAATAATTACGTAATTTTAAGTAAAAAGGAAAAACCCGAATCAAAAAACAAATCTACCATATGTGACTTTTACTAAAAATGAAGGAAAAAAAAAAAAAAAACAGAAACCAAACCTACTCATGTTCCATCATAGCTTCACGAAAAAAGAGGTCCAGTCGGTAATTGTTTCACTGGAAAATCCTAACTCGGTAAGTAAATATTTACTACGAGGATTACAGAATCGTAACAACAAACATCCACATATTTAATATAGATACCTTACAGCGAAAAAGTAACGTTCCAACATTGGCTGATATTTGGTAACTGCATTTAACATCGCCACTCCGTCATCCGCACCGAAACTCCAAATTTTTCATTATCATTAACAAACTCTGTCATGCCGTGCAAACCCTGAGGTATATAACAAATCGTACTTTGTTAAAAAAGAAAAAAAAAAGAAAATAGAGCGAAAATAGAGAAATGAACCGAACGAAGAACATATGACAGAAAAAAATCCGTAAAAATGAATTTAACCTGAAATACGGAAAACACGATGCTGAATATAGAACTGAATAATTTCTTCTTCTCTAAATCTAATTAACTGGTAAAATGTGGTATTACACCCCGTGTATCACACAATTTCATTTTAATGAGCGTAATTTCAAATAAAAAAATAAAAAACTCAAAAAAGAATAAGAAACACGCAAAAAACACAAAAATAAAAACGAAACGACAATAGAGAAAAGAATCCAGTACAGCGGTTATACCAGTATTGTGATGTAAATGAGCCGACAATGTGGTAATAAGTAAATAGTAAAATGACGGCAATAAATAGTCAATAAATCACACCATTTACCGTAGTCGCGGAATATATGTAATGGACTTGTAACTACATTTTTTTTTAAATTAATAAATTTATCACTCAATATTAAATAATTTAATCGCAAATTTATAATAACCTTATTTAAAAAACCAACAGTAAATAACGATAGGTATCGAATTTTCGCGGGTCATTCATGGTGTGTCCCGTAAGTTTTAAGACCGTAGCTATAAAATCATCGGTACTACCAGCATCATTTTCATGAAATTTTGAGAATTAGTTTATTACAACCTTCGTCTCTTCCCGTATGAAGTTTCAAGTCCATCAGACCACATGCAACTGTTCAGTAGCAGTTCGTGTGGGAGTATTAAAGTGATCGCGGTCATAATTTCATGATAAATAAAAATAATGAACATCGTGTACGATTAAATTTTGCTTTAAAGCCGGTTAAAGTGCGACGAAAACGTTCGAAATGTTAAAAGTGGCTTATGGTGGATCTGTTATGTTTCGTGCTACTGTTTTTCGGTAGCATAACGTTTTTGCGGAGGTTAGAGAGTCGGTTGAAGACGACAAAAGGGACGATTTGAAGAAAAGGAAGCTGTGCGCGCGTTTCGTTCCACACGCGCTAACCGCCGAACAGCGTCAGCAACGAGTTTCTCACACACATGACTTGTGCTGGAAATGATTCAAACATAGCCGAATTTTCTTGAATCTATTATTACGGATGACGAAAGTTGGTGTTTCGCATATGATGCAAAAACAAAACGCTAAAGTGCTGAGTGGATCGGAAAAAATTCGCCGCGACCAAAAAAATTGCGTTTCCAAAAATCAAAAATTAAAACAATTTGGTCATTCTTTTTTTGACTCCAAAGACATCGTCCACAAAGAATCTGTTCCTCGAGGTATTGCTGTGAATGTTTCATTCTACCAACAAGTACTGGATCGCCTTCGCAAAAGAACTGCGGGTGCTATACCCGAGTTGTGGAGAGATAGTTCTTTTTTCCTCTTGCGCGATAACGCATCAGCGCATACCGCGGCGATAAAAATGGTCCCTATGCTCAACCACCCACTGTACTCGCCTGATTTGAGTCTCCCTAACTATACTTCCTGTTCTCCAGATTAAAGATGGACTTGAAAGGGGACCATTTTTCGTCGATAAAAAAGATAAAAGAAGCCGTGACAATGAAGTTAAACAGTATTTCAAAAGAGGAGTTTTCGAAAGTCATGAAAACGTTGAAAGATCGTGCCAACATGTGTATTACTTCTAACGGAGATTATTTCAAATAAAAACTTTGTTGAAAAAATTTTAGTAATTTCATTACGTATTTTATAGCCACAGTCTTAAAACTTATGGGACACGCCAAGTATTACTGAAATTAAAATTGTCACGTTACTATTAAAAATACTATTTAATTTTGGTATGATAACAAGTTTCTGTAAAATCCTTCAAAAGAAGAAGAAAAAGAAAAACATCTAACCAAGTATAGGGCAAAGTTCGCAAAAAAACGAACAATCCATCATGTGTAACATTGGTAAGCATCAAGAATCCTGAAAAATTATTCTTCAACCTATGTTAATGTAGAAAAATAGTCAACGAGAAGTCACTAACGAAAACGATTACTGTAAAACGAATTTTAATAATTACAAAAAGTGTATTTAAACGAGATTTTTTATTGCCGAAATAAAGAAATTTTACATAAAAATAAGAAATAAATTCCTATCGATGTCAACTAGTACGGAATGAATATAAAAATATTAACAATCATATATATATATATATACAAGAAATTGTTCTAGCTGTAAAATGGTAGAGTATAATCAGAAATATTTTTTCCCCAACACAACAGACAGAAAAAACAACAAAAAAACAATAATAATTTCAGGACTACCTTCGAATAATATACAAAAATTTCTATAACCCAAATGAATAAAACTAATATTAACGGTACCTAACTCTAGAGTTAACAATAAATTAAATGCAAATTGATGGTTAATAAATTCTTAAGAATGTATATAAGATCGGTGTAAATTAGGAAGATCGAGCATTTTCTGAGTCGTAAACTTTTACAAAAATGAAGCTTCCATTACGATATTATAATTGACTTGCAATATGTATTATTTAAAATCAGTACATCGAAAAATCTGGAAATGTATTAATTGGAATAAAAAACCAGCGTAATTGCACAAAAAAAGTACAATAAACACTGCAGAATTTACCTAATTTAAATAGAAAAGTAAAACTTTTAAGAGAAACATGTATCTCTCTTTCGATGGGGAATAGTGAAAATTACATTGTATGTTAAATTAGCAACAAAAATCAACACGGATTGCCTTTTATCGGGTGAATTAATCTAATTCCACAATTTTGAGAATTAATACTGTATTCATAAATTGAACCAAACTTAAAAGTAATTTACAAGAAAGGAGACTAGTGGAAACACCGAAAATTACGATCTAGAAACTACGAAAAATATCCATTAATGATCATAAAGAAAGTTGGAAAAGTTCTAAATAAAGGTACACTTTTTCTCCGTACAGAAGAACAAAAACCCATTAAGTAACTATATTAAAAAAGAAAATGTAAGTAAAGCAACACAAGCTCCTATGCAAATTTATATATATATATATATAAGTAAAACCAGTACCAGTACAGAAGATCTAAGTTTACTATATCATCTTAAAACGAAGACTGTGACACCACTGCGTGTGCGATTTTTTTTTTTATTTTTTGGGCTCAACAATTATGAACATTAATCAGCATAAGAGGTTTTCTATACTTTCAATGTGCAGCAATTGCATTCGAACCAGATCATGCGTGAATGAAACACTAGCGCTTAACCAACTACAATACACGGTAAGCATTCGAAAGACGTGAAGTATCGAACACTCCAAAAAAAAGTTCAACTGTACAAGAATTGCAATGTTGCAAAAAAAAAAATAAAGTACTGAAAATGTTTATAGAATAACTTTGGACTATGTTATTTAATCAATTATTATTAACAGGTTACACGGCTAAGCACAATAATAAACCTCGGAAATTATACAAACTATAGCGCAATTCCAAACACAAGTAAAATTTCTTCATAAATTCTAAAAGATGAAATTTAAGGATTCGCTCAAGTAAAATGTTTTCAATAATCAAATCTAGGGAAGAAGCCATTAAGTATAACGTAATAATCCATTTTATATTTATCGACTTCAACAAAAAGATAGTATCTAGTCATCACTCGGGAAATCAAGGTATTAATAAAAACATCATTAACGTTTGAAAACCCTACATACCAGTTTGAATGTTTGTATAAAGTTAGACAGAGCAAAAGGAAAATTTAAGATCAACAGAAAAATTAAGCAAGCGGATCTACTTGTTTAAATGTGTCTAACATTGCATTTACCTTGTGTTATAAAGCCGCGTTTCAATCATTGCTCTGCTTATATTAATTATATTACGTGCAATTTTTATTTTAGAGTTTTAAACTAGACTTTTATGAAAGTACTTTTAGAGCGCTTTTCGTTTCTGTATTCGGGATTTTGAAATTCGAAGTGGTTTACGAAATACAACTCATTAAAGTAACGTGAATTTTACTAATCTCATCACGTTGTAGCTTATCAGTGGTTAAATCTAATTTCTTTTAATCATAATGAAAATTCGCTATCATATTGTACTGATAAGACACTAGCAGTCAGTTAATCTGATTTAAAACTATTACAATTTTACATGATTTAATGAATGAGCCTGATGAGAAAGAAAAAAATTCACCACTAAATTTATTTAATCATATTAAAACAATCGAGAAGATATTTAAACCGTTTTTGCGATAGATTAGTTAAAAATCTCGGTTATAATTTGAAAATTTTTACAAATGCAAAAGAAGAGTACCACATGGAAGACAACGCATTAAACACTGAGTCTAGTTATAATAACCATATCTATCTAAAACTGTGAAAAAAGAATTACAAAGAAATTCAGACTTTTAAAAAAAGTAAAATATTAATATAAACGTAGTGCCGGCAAAAAACGATGACACTATTAAAGAAATAGTTACCAGCATTCGAAATGTTTAAACCTTCCTCATTGTACGTTGCGCCAACAAATTTTGATAAATTATAAGAATAAAACCTGAATTATAAATACAGTAGGTGCAGAAAAAACATTATGTAATATTAAACAAACAATCAACCCCAGCAAATAGGAAATCATCTTGCTTCGAATGCTTATTAAAATAAAAGATAATATTATTATAAATTTGAAGGATGAAAAAAATCTTATTTTAAAAATAATACAAAATGCTGAAAAATTAAATTTAGTGAATACTGCAGTTGAAAAATCGGTTAAACTATCAGTGGCAATAAGAATATTTGGAATGCAATATACCAAAAAGGAGTGCTGATAGAGGCAATTAAAAATATAACAATCCTGAAACGATAGCAATTAACAACAAAGCAGGAGAACGTAAAAAATGGTATACGATCATTTGACACGTTAAATAAATCATCGCATAGAATTAGATATAATTACATTTTGTTATGAAAAATTTTTTGAAGTTCAGAAATGTAAAATATACCACCAATTGGTCCGTAAAGATGAATTTTGTAAATTATCAGATGTGTTTTGCTTATGCACAGGATGACTTTTTATCAAAATCTAATTAAAGATCAATATACTACGGCAAATGCGGAAATATTTCAACAGACAAAACATAACACCTTTTCTGTCGTTTCCCATATTTATACATGATTAAAAACAATAATGAAAAAGACATAATATGAGTACTAAATTTGAAAATTTTACTCGTCATTGTCATTTCAATTATTTTATATTAATGATTCTTTAGTTATGAACAATAGGATTAGTATTAAATATTTAAACATTAAGGTATAGCAATTTGAAATTTTAAACAAAAATTATAACGATATAATGGTTATCGTTGAACCCAATTATCGTAATAAAAAAATATTAGGTTTACAAACAAACAGATATTCTGTGTTTGCAGAGGATAGTTAGCCGTCTCGTTCCCAAAAATAAACTAAATGTTGAATTACTCAAAAATATATATTTAACGATCATAATCAGAATAGAAAAAATTATTGATATTAAACTACCGCTGGTACCTCAATCAGGAAGTAAAAAACAAAAAATATAAAGTTTCCAAATTTTTCTAAATAGTAATATATTGAGGCAAAAAATTTTACCAGCAGGCGATTTTAATAATATAAAAATACATCTCACATCAATTAAAATATAAACAAAAGAGTAAACCTTTTTGAATAATTCCTGCTCACTAATAATTTAATTATTGAAAACCTTTATAATATTAAAACAAAATAAGAAAACGGTTCAAGCGTTACTTATCTCGTAATTACTAAGTAAATTCGAAATATACAATTTTTTTTTTTTTTTTTTTTTTTTTTTTTTTTGGGGCGTCGAACAAATTAAAAATGGTAACCAAAGTTGCTGTAGCTCAATCCATTTTAAAATTATAAACCTAAAAACCAATAATACAAATCTATCACAATAAATCTGTGAAAGTTTAATAATAAAACATGATTTTTAAAATCAACAAAATTTCAATAAAACAATCATCAAGTTTATTAACAATGAATAAAGTATAAAAAAAAAATATATATATATATATACCACAGTCATAGAAAGTTGAAATAATTTCTGACGAAGCGATTAACGAAACAGTTGTAAAAAAATCATTAAATCACTAACCAAAATGGAATATAAATATAAAATTAAAAAAGAACTGAATAAAACCACAACTACAGAAATATTTAAATCTTCAAAAGTAACATATAACAAGCAAATCCTTGAAAGTAAAAATGTGAAGAATGGTTACAATTTGCTGGAAGTTTACAAGAATAGTAATGAATAAAAATAAAAAATCTGAATTTTATCAACACTATTTGTTTCGAGAAATTCTTCGAAAAATAAACCAGGATCAAGGAGGTGAAAAATAAATATTAACAAATTGAGATGTCGTTCTGATAAGTAATAATCTAAAAGAGGTAAGAGTTTAAAAATTGCACGAAAAATTTGAGAATACCAGCTTGCAATTAAAATATCGAAAGCCAAAATTCCAATAAACATGGAAAAAGAAAAAAAAAATAGCAAAAACTTTTAAAATAATTTACATGTCTCCGTAAAATATTTAGGCTAAACGATAACATTCAAGGAGAGGGGACACTATAAAGAATGACCGCTAACGCGTATGAAGTGTTTTGGGGACATAGAGGTAATTCTGAAAACAACCTGAAACCGAAATTAAAATGTTGCGTTATTCTCTAGCCAATATGTACGGTTCCCGAAAATTGGCTTTAATAAAAGCGCCCAAGTACAATATTAATGAGTCGTTCGAAATAAAATGTTTCGAAATTTTTTAAACATCAAACTGAAAGGTTCAGTCAGTAGGTTTATTTAAAAAAAATAAATAAAAATTAAAGTATTTCGAAAATTTTCTGATACCTGTATGTGAACTAGATGACAATGTATCTTACGATTCTATCTAATTTAATTTTGCTGGCTACTCACTTAACGCGCTAATTCTAGCTAGAATAGTGTTTGGAAATAAGTAGCGATTTTTTAACCCCTTAGGAGAACATTTGTTCTTAATCTGATAACTATCACTTACGGCACTTAATCGACATCAACATCAATATTTGTAAATTGAAAATACGTAAAAAAAAACAACTAAAAGGTCAATCAAGCAATATATAATACCGCGATTATTCCTTTTTCTTTTTTTTTTTTAATCTATCATGAGATGCTAGTGCCTGCGCCTAATAATTATCTTTTAAATTCATTGCTAGGACGATTCTGGTGGCTGCTCCTGTGATAATTAAACAATTCTAGTAACCAGCACACTTTCCTATAAATAGTCCAACAACGTAAAACAACTAAAACTTCAAGTAATGGTATTAACTTACAATTTAATAGTTGCAGAACATATCCGTGTACGTGCCCATAATGTGATTCAACATAATATACGTCTGAAACTAGACGAAACATACCGTTTTAAATCGTTTCCACTCATATTTCGAAGTAAAAAAAGCGGTATCTCATGCGAAGAAAGCAATGTTGCTGCTTATATTTAGTCAGTTTACAACAAATTAAAAGAACACGGATTAAAAAATAGAACAAGATTAATAATTTTCGATATTTATTTTAAAACATTGTTTTATGTTTGTCCAATGATCCGAATTTTTCCTACATTTCAACTGATAAAATTACTCGTTCGAATAACCGCAATTGGAATGTAACTTTAAAGAGCGAAATATTTTTAAAGTTCTATTTGTTAAAAACAGTGACGCAGAAAATGGGGATAAAATCAGTAATTGTTAATGCAAGCCCCAAAGGGAAAAACTGTATTTTAATAATATCGCGATATGAAATATTTATTCGCTCATCTAAAAAAACGTCAGGCACGCGGCGGGGTTAATCGTTCCGCATTTTTAGTATAAGCTATGGAACTCCGTCAAGATTTTCATATAATACGTACAAACTAGTATAAAATATTTCACAAAATAGCACAGTATATGTAAATTACTTACAATTTCCATTAATAGTTTCAATAAATGGTTTTAATGGCGGCCGAATAGTAGAAACTGGAGAACACTGCTTTGCAGTTGGAGTACAAACCGATGCACAACTTGGAATTTCTGTTTTCGAATCATTTATTATTTTCCATAATGGACTAGACGACTGCCAACATATTTTAATGAAAATCTGCTCTTCTATCTGCAATCGGATAAATTTAATTTTGCACATTACAAATTCTTCGCAATTACAAATATGCAGGAAATCAATTCTATCAGCATAAAATTAACCTACTAAAATTTGTAACAAGTAGTTAGTAACACAGAATTCATTTAATACGTTTAGAGTCACGATTTTCTTCTTAATTATTTTTCTTACACTCAGTATTAGTAAACATGACTTCAAAAATAAAAAAAAACTTTTTTTAACACTTTCTGAATCACAATATTTTTTTCTCAGAAAATATTACAAAAAAAACAGCCATAAGAACAAAATTTAGGACGAAAAATTTTTTTTTAACATAATAAATTATACGAACAGAAATGAATAATATTACGAACTGCCAATATACAACTGCTTTTTAATTATTTTGATTTTACTTTCATTTTATATTTCAAAATGAAGAATTACATCTATTATTTATTTGCCCGAAAATGAAAAAAAATATTAATTCCGTGTAATTCAAAAAAGCAGCAACAGCTAAATATTATGTTATTATTCAATACTAACTAAAAGGTATATTTATTTCACGTCCTGGCACATACGATAACCAGAAATTTAGTTACACAATTACAAATATTTAACAATGACAATTCAGTCATTAAAAATGTTTAAAAAAATTTACTTACTGCTGTTCCAAATGTTTGTAAACAATGCAAATAAATTAATTATAAAAATAATCCTACACTTTTAATTATGTAGGATTAAAATAAAGACGACCGATTTAATTTATCAGATTTTGAAATGTAACACTGTATTGAAATCAAAGTACTTTTAAGACTCAGCTGTTGACCGCTAAATTATAGTGTTAATTCTACAAAAAAGAAAGAGAGAAATAAAGGAATTCACAATGAATTTAAATTGCCACAGCTGTTATTAAATATTTTTTAATAAAAATTGCAGGTTGTGTAACTATTACATATATACATATATATATGAATATATACATACATACATATACAAGGGGCGTTCAATAAGAAACGTGACATATCTTCGAAAATGGCCTTCGAGACATCTAAAAATTATTAAAAAAATACTAAAGAAACTAGAAGAAATACACTTTATTTTTCGACATAATTTCCAAAAACATTAACACATTCATCATACCGTATCACGAGTTTAATAATACACCGTCATGGTAAAACGGGGCGGTGCATTATTCAGCGAAAAATTTCATTACTGCCTCTATGACTTCCTCGTCTGTTACAAAACGTTTCCCACTCAGATCGCGTTTCAAATGGGGAAAAATGTGAACCCCTGAAGGGGCTACATCAAGCGAGTAAAGTGGATGTGGAAATTTGTCCAAATTTAATTCACTGGCGAACGAGAACAGACGTGTGCGGTCGCGCATTATCGTGCAAAAGCACTGCTCTCCAGACTTCAGCCATGTCTCTTCTGATTAATCGCTCGATGAAGTGCCACATGAGTGTCACGGTAAGTGTATTCAGTTATCGCATTTTTCTGTGTACGAAATTGCAACAGTAGGAGTCCGTGCCGGTTGCAGAGGATGGTTGCGAGAACCTTCCGGCATAGCATTCAGTTTTGGCTTTTGGCGGACCTGGTTGACCTTTTATTATTCACACTTTACTCGCTTCCTTTGACTCTGAGACACACTTATGCGTTATAATGCTATTTGCATCGTATATTGTGCACAGTCTGCGATCAATTTTTACCCATACAACTTCTTCAGCTGTCAGAAATTTGGTGACCATGCGTGTCTCGTAACTCGCCGGCTTGGAAACGTTCATCAACATGTTTCACAGGTGCGTACGGAAGTTCTACTGATCAGGTCAGAACACGGAAAACATCGTTCTATTCGTATTTTCCTTCTCTAGCCCACGCATAAATTTCACTGGATTTTACCAAACAGCGGCTGCGAAAAAAGCTGTGTCACATTACTTATTGAACGTCCCTCGTATATAATATATATTTCTGAAACCTTATACTGCACCATGTAAATAAAATAAAATACAGCAATTATAATACCTTATTAAAATGTTTGACAACTTCCTTGGAAAGACGTTTTTCACATCTGACAACGATTTCGATAATTTTGTAGAAATGGAAACCATGAACTTTTAAAACATCGAAAACCCATAAATATGAAGGCTTATTAGTATACGAGTAAATAACTATCTCCAAACAGCAAGCAAATAACGTCCTGTGGAATACATCTTGTTGTAAAAATTTCTGAAAATTAGTCAAAGCATAAAACACAGGTATAATTATTAAACGTTTTAATACTAATAAAGATAGCATACTTAAATCAAAAACATATGTAGTCTATTTATTACAAAAAAAAAAAAAAAAATTATAATTATACTTGTAACATTTATATATTTATTAATTTTATTAAGGAACAAGGAGTGTACGAAAATTTAATACATATATATGAAAAAAATACCTAACATAATAATGACGAACCGGCAAGAAATTAACAATACAAAAATAAACCTTAAATCTTTATCTCGGAAACAGCTTGTCACCAGCTAAATGAAGAAAACATATAAAAATGATGAATTCTATAAAAATGTACTGAAACTGTAATAAAAACCAGTGGAGGATGGGTAGATGGAAAATATAAAAGCAGCTACCATAGGATTCCAAATATTAAAATAAAACAATTCTTTTTCATTGTAGAAAAAAAATTTGTCCCAAACATGAAAACATATTAAAAAAAAAAAAAAAAAAAAAAAAAACGGTATAGAAAAATAATAAAAAGAAGTATCACTCGTTTATAAAATTTTATAACAGAACTAAAAATGTATATTTATAAAGGACGCTTAATAAAAAATAAATACAAACATTAATCCAACTAATACTTTAATCAAATGAGGATTCATTTAATTTATTGTTCTTAAGATTTTTGGATGACAACGAATGAAGAAGAATTATAAAATTTTCAAAATTGGACAATTTCCTTAAAAAAAAAAAAAATATGTTTTAATTTAATAATAATAAAGTGAAATATACGTACATTAAAAAAGTAAACACTTTACGTATCAGTTTACAAAATATTATATATATATTAATCAAATTCCCGAAAAAAAAGTTTTTCAACAATTTCTACCTTGATACATTTTTTCATGAACACATTTATTAAGTATAATCTATTTAAATGAGTTCTTCCTCACATTGCATATATTAGTCATAATTATGATCATTCAATGAGATTTATACGTAATTTTCTAACTAACCGAATCATAAAGGTCAAAATTGAATCACAGCTCTCTGAATTCATTTACATTCAAAATGGAATACCTCAAGGCTCTGCGCTGAGCGCATCCTTCTTCATTATATATATATATATATACTAGCTGACTCGAGGAACTTCGTACCGCCCCAGAACCAATAAATGTTGTGTTAACTTATCAGCAATTGATACTCAAAATGAATTAAGTTCAAAAATGTACAAAAATCTAAATGTAAAGTATTTTAATTACACTGAAATAAATGTAATTCACGTGGCAGTAAGATTCCCCTTAATAAAAAAAATCAGTATAAATTTACTTTGAAAAATTAAGGTGGTAAATTACTTTGGAAACATGCCTTTTAGGCTAGATCATCAGCCAACAACACAGAGTACACACTCAATTTATATACTTTTTAATAAAGTGTGTACTCTGTGCAGTTAGCTGATGATGAGGTACACACGAAAAAACGTGTTTCTAAAGTCATTTAATTTCTTAAAGTCAATTTATACCCATTTTAGGATTTCGTACACATATAATGTACGGAATCCTAATAAGATGGTTCAGAAACGACAAAAATATTCAATTATTCAATAGCTCGGAAATAGTTTGAGTTATCGGAATTGGATCATAAATTACAATTAAACTTTTATCCATGACAATTAATAACTGTAAGCTGAGCGATTACCCTGGGCGGCAAGAAACCATCTAGAATATATAATATTGAATTTAGAACGACCTCAAAAATCGCTCTTAAAAAATTCATAACTCATCTCCAGATAATCCTTTAAAAGCGAAATTCAAAATATAAAACAAAACACTGCAGCCCTTTCATAAAATTCAAAAAGTACAGTTAAAAAATTATTTAAACCCCCCTTTTGGGCCAAAACCAGCAAAAAAAAATGATTTTGTCCATAATTTGTTTTTAAATTTCGTATTCTGCAATTCAGAGCGGAGACAAATCCAACAAATCAAAGATCATAAAAATTTTTATTATACATTTAATTTAGCGTTGCGACCATTTAACGACGGTAAATGTGATCCGCTACAATTCACAAATGTTATGTGTAAACGGAAAAAAAAAGAAAAATAAATAAAAAAGAAATACAACTATACAGGTAAATTTAAAAAGCAAAACCTTATCTAAATACAATATTTCATCCAAATAATATTCACAAAACAAAATATGTTATAACTAATTTATGAATTTAAAGCCTCTTTCCATACAACTTTGCTTTTCAATACTAAACGCAATAAAAATATAGAGGTTTACATTTACTTACACTCGCTTCAATTAATGTTTTACAATAATTCATAAATAACTGAAACAAACACAATTTCAGTAAATTTCATTAAGAACGCAAACACATTTTACGCTAAAAATAATTTTTAAAAACTTGAACGTTAATTTTTTAAACTGATATTGAATTTTGTTTTTTTTAAAACTTTTTTCAGCTCCGAATTCGGCTAATGCTACACTCGCTTCTTTTTTTCACTACCATTTAAATATCATTCTACTAAGGTAATTCATGGTTGCTGTAAACATCGTAACGCATAAAACATAAACAAATAAATTTTATATATATTTACCATATACGGAGTGCCTAACTTTTGTTCATCGGATAAAATGTTTTCCAGCAAACGATAATATAATCTTATAGCATATTCTATACGCCTGCTAGCAAAATTAACATGTTCAGTTCTATTTCTCTTCGCTACGGCTTCAAAATGGTTGCAAATATCCTTTCCCATTACGCTTAATTTATGCTTGATTAACTTTAAGATTTCCAAATTTCCAGCCGCTCTATCAAAATTTAATAATACATCAAGTTATAATACAAAAAATTATAAAACGCACGTTTCAGGACACACACCACAGGTACAAGTATAACGTAATTCCCACAAATAAAGTACACCGAAAGAAACACTATTCATAAACATAAATTTATAATTAATCGAAATCTAATAAAATCGTGTTGGACATTAAATTAAACGCAATTACCGAAATGAGCCTAATTTTGTCTTCATTTTTTTTTTTTAGATTCCCTAATATTCACATTTATTTTGTAACGTTTTTGTTCTTTTTTTTTTGAAGGATTTTATTGTTCATACATATTTGGAGAATGCAAGAGGAAAACTAAATTGTATTAAATAAAATAACGCAGCAGTTCATGGTTTTTCCTCTGATAACATTTTTTTTTTTTTTTTGCATTTCTGATTATCTCGTAGGCTTTCTTTTTATGCAGATTACAATTAAAACATTACGGTCCTCTGTGTGTTGCACCTAAATAATATGTAACATTTTACTATATTTCTGCATCTCATAAGTTTCATACATTTTTTTATTTAACCCTTATGTGTACACCCAGGTGCCCGCCAGCATCCATTTTGTGAAAATTTTTTATGGCCCCTCAATATTTTTCTAAATCCTTCCAGATCCTTGTGATTTGACCTTTTTTTCTATCGAATGGTGACGTCAAAAAATTTTGTTTCAATTTTTAACAATGAAAATTTTAATTTTGAAAAAAACAACACGCTGGACACACTCGGGTACTCCCGTATGAAAACACATGATTTTAGTGGAATTTCATTGTACTTACATAAATATCATGCTACTAAATTATTCATTGCACAAATAATAAATATAAATAATATCAAATTATTATGCTGTAAAATTTATTTATTTATACGAATATATTGGAAAGAATAGATCATTACACTTATTCCATACACTCGTTACATTTCGTTAAGGGTTTACCTACTTTCCATTTTACATCAAATACTTTACAACTTATTGTCATTACTAAGTAATATGCATTAAATATAAAAAGCAATAACATAAAACTATCATTTAAATCCAGCGTTTTCGACTCATCTGCTTATCCTTCATTTGCGATTTAATATAAATTTTAGGTCGATTACATATTCAGAACAGCATAAATTTGTTTTTATACCTTTCAAACATATTACATAGTTTTCTTCAATTTAGACTGAATTGTTATATTAATCACGAATTTTAAAAAAAAAAAGAAAAGAAAAAAAACATTTATATAAGCAATGACTATACTTACTTCATAATATTAGTTAACACTTTAGATGGATGAGGTTGACTATCTTTCAATAATAAACGCAACTGACTAACAGATAGAGAAGAACTTATTTTTATTGGAAACGAACGAAGTTGTGAGTGAAGGCACTGATCTGAATAGAAAGCATCTTTAGGTCCGGGCTTCTGAAAAAACAAATAAAAAGGAAAAATATATTAATAGTCGCGGAACTTTAATGAAATAGACGTGGTAAAATTCAGTCGAATAATATTAATTCGTTAAAATAGTTAGATTAAATTTTCATCATTTATGAAACGCACAGTCGAATTACATTCTGAGTTCAAAATCCAGCATCAGTTTAATAATCCAACTCAAAATTAATATTCAAATACTTTTTTAGAATATTAACTAACACTATTTCGAGTCTGCTTCAATAAATTAATCTCAAATTGATTCTTGCCATTCTCTTAATCGGGTATTTTCAGTTATTACTTTTACGTTTCAAACTTAGAATTGTATTAACTAAAACGAGCACACGAATTCCTGTCAATTCTCTCTCAGAGTCGTATCCACTCGATTTCGAGCATCGTGACTGCCTATTTATACATTCTAGTTGTACAGAATAGGCAGCGCTCATGGCAATTTCTATACGCAACGCGAGTATACGCACGCAAGACCACACCCGGAACTGATTGGTAATCGTTTGATTTATCGCGCTACAAGTGCAATCCCGCCTGTGTCTGCTGTGTGTACTAAACTAGCGCGCTTATGATGGTATGCATGTTTGCCATTGCCTTCCACGTGATTATTATCGAGTATTTTTAATTGTAATTCGTTGTAATAAGTTCTGTCATTGCCCGGGAACGAACCCGTGACCTCCGTAACGGAAGTCAAGCGCTCTAGTAACTAGGCTATCGCGACGACCTGTCAATTCTAATTCATCATTAAAGTCTTTCTTTATAAATTCATCTTGCACTATATTAACTATCATATTTTTATATAAAAATTTATAGCTCGCGCAAAAAATTCGTCTTCCGATTACCACACAGTTTTAGCTCTAAAATTTTAAAAGAAGAAATAAACAAATTTTTTAACTTACTTTTGATAATTTTTGTTCATAACGAACGCCATACTTATTCATGTAATTTATTGTACGGTAAAGTTCTGTATGTATACCAATGTACTCGACTAAAAATAAAATTTACAAAATTTACAAAAATTTAATATTTGCAATAAGAAATGAAATATATTTTATTTATCCTTCTAAACTTACCATAAGGAGGACACCCCCTAGACCCGCTATCACAATCTTCTGGTAACTGTTAGAAGAGTCAATTTTAATCGACTACGTCATTTTTTAATATACAGATTACGTAACAATTTTCAGTTGTCATCATTTTATTTCTGCTACATAAAAACGTTACATCTAATCTATACAAAACTGCCATATTTCTCCCAGGCATAAAAATGAAGTCATTAATATATAAATGTAAATACCTCATAATAGAACACACATTAAATATTCACACTTTTATACTTGTTATAATCACTTCTGCACTAATATTTCAACTGCTCCCGATCGTAATGCTAATATACAAAAAATTAAGAATAATTACTTTATCCTAATTAATTTCTCAATTAAACGATTATCAGCTTAACTTTTTTTCTAATTAAATTACTATTAATCTTACCTATTTGCAACAGAAACACGCTGCTAACTTGTTTGTTATAACATGCTACTGTCATAATTTTCAATTGCTTTATTTTAAAATATTAAAATAAGTTTAATTAGGAAAATAGCAAACACATAACCGTATACAACAATATACTTATTCGCAGGAATATTTTCTGATTTTCCCTATCAAAAGCTAAAAATGAAAATCTATTGAGGTATATTAACAAGTATATCATTGTACCCGTATAGTTTTTTGTTTTTCGAGGTAGGGGATTAAGGGATACCATAACATGTTTAGCTACACGGAAACGTTTGCGTCACGTATGAATTTATAAATAACCAAATAAATATTAAAGTAAGTAAACTCATATTATACGAACAAAGAATATCCAAGAACGTCTGGGCCCTGTGAAGATCGAAGGAAAAGGAACCGAAGTGAGAACAATTAAAAAAAACATTATCAAGACTAGCCGCAAGCTCCGAGTCACTTAGACAGAGAAAGGAGAGTGAATAAAATTCATTCCATACAGAGTGAGGAGAAACCGATTATTTCTATGTTTGTTTGTTATTTTTGTAATTATATTTACTTTAATATTTCATAATTATAGCAAACGGGATAACAGAATTTTCTGCAATTAATTATGCCGATATGGCCTAATCTTAAATTCAAATTTAAATAAAACTATTAATAACTTCTATTTCAATAAAACTATATAAACGGGAAGAAACTATTTAGCAAAGAACTTATTTTAAATTTTGTGTTTTTAAGGAAATGTATTAAGTCGAAATTTTATTAAAAATATTTTAAAAAAATTATGGTGAGTGTTATGGTTTTATTCCAGAAGAATTAAGAAGAAATTTTTAGGATTCTTTGTTCTTCGGCTGATCTTCAACAAATTTGACTGATAAAAACATCGAAATCAAAAAAAGGACCATCAAAAATCAATTAATGGAACCTAAGTGTCTTGCGTGTTAGTATTAAAAATATGACATCTAACGACTCCAGCAATCAAGGATTCATCGTATAATTTTAAGAAATCTCCACGCACTCTTTAAGCAAAGATTGAAAAATTACTTGAACAACACATATTATTAAAAAACCATGAAATCAATAATATTGCTATTTAGATTACCAGTTAACTAAGTGCGTGAATAGAATATCATAATTGTTACTGCCCTTTATAAATATAATTGCAAACTTTACTAGCTAATCGGTACAACTGTGTTATTTTTTTCGGTAAAACCCACGTCAAACATATTACGTGTTAATTTTTTGAACAGATAAGTACTGTCCATCTTCAGAACAACAATTCATATCTCCTGGAAATGGACAGCTTATCTGTTCGAAACGTTAACACGTAATATGTCTGACGTGAGTATGTCTTTTATATTTTTGGTAGAAATCATGAATATATATGTATATATAACGTTATTCTTATGTCGATAGTAATATGAACATCCTATAACGAAATCTGTAACATTTTTAAGTTATATTTATAAGACACATTTATTTAATTTTGATAAGAATAATAAACAATTAAAACCAACTCTTGGCTAACAATTTAAGGGTCCAGGCCTCCTTATGGCAAGGTTTAAAGGATTAAATTTATTGTATACACACACACATATATATATGTGTGTATGTATGTATGTATGTGTTGTGTGTTTATGTACATCTATTGCATATTTAAAAATGTGCGTTACGAAAAAAAGAAACTATAAACGAATATTAGGCGAGCACCACAATTGTTTATAACTACCAATATAATAGTAAACTGACTGTAATATCATAAAAATAGTAATACAATAAAAATTACGCTAAAGTAAAACGTACGTAATATCATTCGTTCATCAAAGTCAATTTTCGCAATAAAACTGTTGTACATTGTATTTAGATTTAAGTAATTTTCCGCAAACCTTTTACCCTCTAGTATACCATCTAATTCGTTCGTATTTCCGATGAACACCTGCAAAAAATAGATAAAGATAATCTGGTTCAAAAAATGTTTAAAATAAAAAATAAATTAAATCAGTAAAATATTCACTCTGAAAAAAGAAACCAATATAGACGGTCACATGTAAATTTATTAAAAAAAAAAAAAAAAAAAAAAAAAAAGCAACTTTATAATCAAAATAGTCTAACACTTAATATATTACTATTCAGATCTAAATAGTTTTCATCGTCCTTTAATTACAGTAAATGATCTGCCGATATCAAAACATGATACTATTAAAACAAATTATGAAATTTTACTACACAATCTTAGTTGTGCCAGTAAGCTCAATTTAAATATTTAATCGCAAGTGATATATTAAATATTACATTGTTAAAAATAACATCTCACTACTGTAAAGAATACTACTGTTGAACAAAAGCATTAACAGTGTTTTCTCAACAGCCTATCATAATTGAATAAGCAATATATACATCGCTACCAACCTAGTAAACAGGATTATAGATCGAGTTACAGTTTTCAAAAATAATTTCGTAAGATTTTTAGTTAATAAATTAATTTTAAAAATGTAATTGCAAACTATTACTACATATTTTTTTTAATATAACTACACTCATGATACAAATTTATCAATACGGCGCTTCGTAAGCATGCTTCTTTCCATTTATTCTTATCAAATAAGATATTACATGCACGCAACTAGTAAACTCCAGATTGCAAAACACAATTTATACTCTACTTTTCTCTTTCCTAACTGTTTAAAAATCTGGACTACAAATATACATAACCCCTATTTCAACCTTTTCCATGTTGTTTAGATAAATATTCCAGTTTTTGTTATAATTTTAAACTTTCGTGATTTATTGATTCAATCGTGTTAATATTTTCGGTCAGACGTATTACGTGTTAACTGTTCGAACAAATAAGCACTATCCACCTTCAGAACAACAATGAAACAAAGGATGATTGGAAACGGAATATATATATATACATATATATATACATATATAAAAAAAAATTCTCAGGTAATAACGGGCTCGATTCTGATTGATGGACACTGTTCTGTCCTTTCATTCCCCGTTTTAAATTTTAACTACTTGACTAACATCTCCATGTCTCATTTAATTTGTATCCATTATCGCAGTTAAAATTTTCATGTTTTTTAATTTTGATCGCTTCTCTTACCAATCTAACTCCTAACTTAACCGATTTCGCTAAAACAACTGTGTTATCAAAATTAATTATATGATTCACGTTTTCTTGGTACTGTGCAACCGCAGAATTTTCTACGCGTTTCTACCGACAATGGGCTGTATGTTCTCTTATCCTCACGTTAACTATTTGGCCTGTCTGCCTGATATAATTTTAACCACACGAATACAGAATCTTGTAGACAATCGGCGCTAACAAACGAGGTATACTATCTTTATTGCTTCTTAAAAAAATTGTTATTTTCTTAACAGTAAACACAGATCTTAATTAATTTTTATATAAAATTCTGCCTATTTTTTCCGTTACTCCTTTGATATATGGTAACACCACATTGCCTTCAAAATCTTCTTTTTTCATTTCCTGATTCTTATTCCTAAGTTTATTAATTAACCTTGCTTGAAACTTCCAAAGCCATTATTTTCCACTATTAATTTTATATTATTTAATTCCTCTTTCACATAATCCCTACCGCTAACTATTTCTGTTCCTTTAATGAGGGTTTTATATACCCCAATTTTAAAGGCTCACATCATATTCTTAGTCAAAAATTGAGATGTGTCATTAAAAAAGCAGAAAAAGTTTATCCAAAGTTCGGGTCATTTTTTCTATTGCCCCAGGCGAATTACGCAGTACTCTTCACTGACTACATGAAATGAACTATTCCATTCTAGTAAAAGAAAGCAGAATTACAAAATTCTCATTACTTTTTGATCTCACTTCGTATTCGCCAGCTAGCTAACTTTAGATGAGCTTTTCTCGAGTTTTACGGACTAATGCAAAAAACCGTAAAATTCGTTTTCCTTTTTTATCGAATATTATATACTATCTGAAAAAGTTGTACTAAATCGGTGACCCATACTTCTGATATTTTCTTTGGAAAAAAAATTGATTTAGATGTTATTCTGCAACCTTAAACACTACACGTTATACAATAAATTCTACATATTTTTCGTTTCACATAGGTACTTTTAAGGCACCTGTTTCAACAGGTTAACCATAATTATATATAATTTACTTACTTTGGTTCTGAAATATTCGCTAATATGACATTTTAATAAATACATTTGACTTCGTCTGATATCTACTCTATCTCCTTGATGATTTTTACATAAATGATCTATTACACATAAGGATAACGAAGTAGGTGTATAATCAGGATCAGAAAAGCATTTCGGTAAACCTGCAAGGTATTTTATAGTTATTAAAAAATTAAAATATATCTATCGAATTACAGTTCTATATATAAAAAAAAAAAAAATACAAATAAAATCAATTACAAATTAATCAAGCATAAATTGCACTACACCGCATATCTGTAGAATTCTGCATATTTAAAACTTTCGTATGGACAAATTACAAATGCGAGCACAAAAACCTAATATACACACGGACAATTTAAGGAATAAATTTAAAATTATTCATCAAGCGGTGTGATTACATTTAAATTATCAATATTATTTCTTCTTCGCCCTTCTTTTTCGTTTTTCTTTTTTAACAATAGAAAAAAACTAAACAAATTTTAAAAATGGTTCACACAAACACATAGCGTTGCGAAAGATCAAGAAAAATTCATTAGATAATGCAGACACCGTTTTATGAAATAAAATAAAATAAAAAGTTCATTCAACTTTAAAATTAATGCAATCAATGTTAACTAAAAGAAGTTAATAAATAAACTTCTTCGATAATTTAAGACTTTAAATAATAAAAAAAATACAATATACATACATAACACTCACATTTATTTACATTAAAAGCATAAAATTGTATTAAAATATCAAAAGACGAACGCCGTCAACAAAAATATTTAAAAACGGAAATATTTGATGATATTGATCGAAATTTAAAGCGCTGAAGAAAAGCAACAGTTAATCCGCTTAAAAATAATTTAATTTTAATGAGACAGATATGTTCATAAATCTTTATATAGATTCTCATTCACACCAGCAATACCCTATTCAATGAGAATTATATGAAATCTGTTTAATATATATATTTAATTTTAACAAATTAAATATGCCGTAAACAAACAATATATTAAAACGAGAAAATAAATACAATTAACAAGATTCATTTTAAACGTATTCATTCATTGTGGATCATATTACTTCAAATAAATATGAAAAAATTAAAACACTTTTAATTAATTAACACGTTATCAATTCTTTAAAATTATCAAAATTTATAAATATTCAGCCTAGTATAAAATTTGCCAAATTTAATTTATCTCTTCATTGTTTAATAAAAAAAAAAAAAAAAAACGTCGTTATTTTCCCGGACAACCCCCCGAAAATTGTACATATCGGAAGAAACCCAAAAAGTTATAAAATACATTCCAATTATAATTAAAAAAAAAAAAAAAGGAAACAGTTTTAAGTAAAACAAATATCAAAATAAAATGTGTTAAAAGTATGTAAAGATTTTTTGCTAAACATTACCAAACAAATATAATAATAATTATAGTCCGAAACAATTAATTCAAGACATTTTCTTTTATTATATATAATTACCTGAAAACGAAGGATTTAACATTTCGTGTAGTTTAGAATTAACGCAATTGAAGTAAATATAATCGCATGTAGCTACCAATAAATGGTAAGAATTCACCAAGTCAGTACTGTAGTTAGGAAAACGAGCTTTAAATGAAACATATAAAATCCAAATAAACTCAAACAATCTTTTCGAAGTACATTTATCCGAAGTTCTGTTTAAACAAAATAACGAAAAAGTCATTAATTTTAACTAATACCACTAAAAATAAAATAATTTAATTATATTTAATTAATTTTAGTTTAACATATTCTACAAAGCAATGAGAAATAAAGCCCACGTAATTCAAAAAAACTAATTTTCATATACATTCATTTATTAAAGAAAAATATACCTTATATACATATACATATATAGGTCAATACTTGAACATTTCTTCATTCAGAAAACCGCCATCCTATTTCGCCGAATAAACATTTACTTTGTTTCAAACTGATTTTTAAATGTATTATGTTACAATATCACAACTAACAAAATTTTAAATATTATACAACTATCAGGATACTAGATACTAGTGTCAAGTACTTTTTTATAATTCTAAAATAAAGCATGTTTCGTGGCAGTTCTATGATTCTTTTGTAGCTTTGTGATGATAATATAAAGACGAAAAGAAAATCATTAAAAACTGTATAATAACAGTAGCTATTGTAAAGATGTTTTGTTACCGATTTAGAAATTAAGAGAAAGAAAACACTAAAAAACACCAGGAACAAACGTATTTTCGGTTATATCGCTTTAGTCTAGAAGTAATACAATGAGATTATTTTTAATAAACGAATTCTTAAAATCTTATTAGCCGCGATCGCATTATAATTATTAAACATCTGTAAAACAAATTTTATAACTGAAAGATAAAACCATACAAAACGAAACGTCCATTGGTGAAAGTAGAAACTTTTTCAAAACAAAACTCAAAAATATTTATACGAAGATTCGTGACTAAAGTCGAAATAGGAAAACATTGCTTAATAAAATAAATTGCATAAGTAATCGAAATTTATGTAATCCTTTTATCTAAATTTAATTTAAGACACCGAAATAAATTTAGCCAATTTTTCTTGACTCCCAGTACACGTAAATATTGTAGTTACATACTATGTAAAAATTATTTCAAGATTAATCAGATAACCAAAAAACACTAAATTACTATAATCAAATTGAAAACTAATTTATTTTAAAGAAAAATAGCTACACAGGGATATCGGCGCATATTGTTTATCACAAAGTACAATTTACAGAAATACTCCTCTATAGTGTACAAGAGTATAAACATTTAATATTAACAATTAACAATGCTCCAGAATGCAACTAATATGAGCAAGAGGAGAAGCCCTCCTTTGAGATCGGAAGGCGAAGCGAGCAGGGAGTAAAGCCCCCCTAGTTTTCAATATCTTTACAACATTTTATGCTAAAAATTCTTTAAAAATGAATTCCAAATTAACTGAGACTAATTTCCCCGTTCTAGTGTAATAATGAAATATTCTTTGTAACCAGTTATTTCTTTGTCTAAATCCCTCTCCAACCACTACTAAAAGTCTTGTTACTACGATTATTCATTTTTTTCTAATTAAGCAAAAACTGGTTCACACCAAACATTCTTTTTCTCCAAAATTATTTTCACGTAGACGCCCTCGAACAACTACCTCCTCTAATATCGCTATGCAACCCCCACTATTGTCTGTCAAATAAAAAATATACGTCCTTTTTCAGAAGATCTGTTTTTATAGATTTAGCAAAATATTCGTTTCTTATTACGATAGGAAAAAAATGAACTGATTAACAAAACTACCTGATTATACAGCCAAACTACGGAAAGAGTAAAAATGAGCTTTTTAAAACGTAATATTTAATAAAACAAGTTCAGCCAAGGATGACGTTTCATGCGCTGAGGATGTCAATGTTAAATTAACGATAACGATAATTTATATTTACATGCTACTAAATTCAAAACAAAGAAATCTGATTTTTCGGGTCGCAGAGAGGGGGAGGCACGTCGTTTGTCGCGTTTTTTTTTTAACTTTTCGACAATTTCAAAGGTTTCGTTAAGGAAATAAAATACGGTTTCGTTTCCGACAATATCACATGCCCGAAAAAAGAGAAAAAAAAAAAATTCGAGCTTTTGGCACCCAAAGAGCTTAAATATAAACTTGTAAGGTCGGCTATAGTTTTCCAATAAAGCGGTAATTTATGCATGTTTGAAATACGTTTTAGTTTCCGCAACTTTTTTACTCGTGCTATTACTCGTGTGAACATCCTTTTTTTTTTTTGCTGTTTTTGACCCGAGGGGGAGAGCGTTAAGGGGGGTAAATAATCTTTAACCTAAATTTTTTTTGTTTTCACGAAAGAGCTTCTGCGTTTTGTTTCGTATTTTGAATTTCACTTTCAACGGGTTACCTGTTAATGAGTTATGAATTGATTTTTGTGGTAATTTTAAATTCCATTTTACATGTATGTATCTTGACCGCTTTTTTGTTTTTTTGCCGCCCAAGGTAATCGGTTAGTTTGAAGATGTAGATTGTTTTTAAGAAGAATTTTAATTGTAATTTGTGATCCAGTTTTAAGTAAGTCAACCACCGTTCGTAAGTAATTGCTTTTTATTTGGTATTTTTGTAATTTCCAGGCCTTCTGATTAGAAGTTCGTACATTATATGCGTACGGAATTCTAAAAAGGGAAAGACACGCGTAATTTAAAAAAATGAGATATAGAGGGAGTGATTAATGAAATAAAAAAAAGACAAAGGGAATGAAAAGCTAAACAAAACATTCATGTCAAAAGATCTGCTACGGAAAAAAATGACAACAAGATAATTTGAGTACAATAATTTGTAGTAGTAATTACTGATTATAATAAAACGCGTTTAACGGTTCATTTTCTTTCATCGAATTTTCACTCTCCGAAAAATCTCTAAAAATTTATCATGTTCAAGACCGTAACCAGTGTATAAGTGTACGATGCGTGCGTGCGTTTTGAACATTATTCTATTGTAGTAGTATGAGAAATGCGGAAATCTCCAATGTAAATGGAGCGTGTGTTAATTGTTGTTCGTTTATTATTAACCGTCTGTTTATATTGCTATCGTGTTTTTAATTTGTCACGGGCATACATAATTTGTATATTTATTAATAGATTCTAATAGTATTAAAACAAATCAATTTATTCTGATAACAGCTTATCATTAGTATAAATGCAAAAACTAAATAAATAATGTAAATAAAATATAGTCATGTCAAAGCCGCAAATTTGTTAGCTGATAATTATTGTATTATGCATATTACAAAGGATTAAGCCCAAAAAAGTTAACTGCGAAATTTTATAATATTAACCATATACTTAATAACCTAACATTATTAATTGAAAATCAAACGCATCCGTTTGTGCGTTTTAGTTACAAGCACGTATAACTACTTTAAACTAAAAATTTGAAAGAACTTCCGTTCGCGTACAAGCACTGTACACTTCTGTTAAACACCGCCTATCGCGATATCACGATAAACCTTTATCTATTCACTCCTGAACGAAGGGCTTCCTGAGCATCTTCCATCCACTTTTGTCTGAGCATTCCTCAGCCAATTCTTTCCAGCTACTTCTGCTATGCCATCGTGCCACCGGGTCACTGTTCTTTCCTGTTTTCCTTTTTTGTCTATTAGCCACTACTGTAAGACTCGCTTCGACCATCGAATATTCTCTATTTTGTCAGTTTCAGATCTATTAATTTTTTTTTTTGGCCCTATCCAGGATGTTTTTCATCGTATTCGGAAAATTTATTTCGCCCCTGTACTAAGCGCGCTGAAAGAGCTAGTGTTATACCCGGTTGCCCGTTATGGCCTTTACTACTACGGCCTTTCCTTCTTCTTAATGTCATAGCCTAATCGTTCTTGCTGCCCAGACAAATTGTGAGATTATCCCGACTGCCGAATTAACTATTCTTTAACTGTATTTCTTCATATTACGTTACTGAACCATATATACGTTCTCAAAACCAATTCCGTAAACTGCTATTTTTTTTTAAATTTAATAAATGACTTAAAAAAAGAATTGAATCGATTATATTTAAATACCAATTTTTCATGTTCAACGATTGTGTCGGCTATACCGTAATGAAGATTATTGTGAAATAATTTAAATTATCTCCAAAAGAATGCGTGTTTCTTTTCAAATCATAAAATTGAATAATGCGATTTTAAGTATGCTCGCGTCATCGAGTTCCGACTATAACTTCGCGTATAATATTAAATCGAAGAAAAATATCTTTTATTAATCCAGCGCTCTTATACTTTGAAAGTAGTAATAATTATAAAGTGTACGAGAAGATCAGTAAAATTTAAAATTTTGGCTATTGCTACAATGATTATTTACCGATAATTAAAAAAAAAAAAAAAAGGAATAAATTCATGATTATATACCGTAAATAAAAAAAAATAGTTACATATTTAAAAACGGATTCGCTCAAAGAGGTAATACCGAAATTTAAGAGTTAAAGTGTGTAATAAAAACTCACTGATCATTTTCGATGGAACTTTTATTATTTTCCGTGTAAGGACTGCGAAACATATCGCTAAAAATTAAGCAATACTTTTTGAAAACGAACGATGTAATCGCATACGCATGTTCTAAATGATCTACTTCTTCTTTAAAATCCGGTGGCATTGATGCCATAATTGACCACATTCGTAGCTTCGCGATGAAATCCAAAAATCTGCGAAAAATAATTTAACGCTAGATTAAAACTGTCGTGTCAAATATTACGAATAGTCGTATTACTTTCAGAGCAATGCACTAGAGCTATACTTTTATTACACACAAGTTAGTACAGTTTGCTGAAAAATTGAATTTAAAACTCGCTAAATAGCATTATATTGCTGCTAAGCAATACGCAACGGAATAACTGAACTAGTCAGTAAATGAAGTATTTTTATTGCATTGCACCGGTGATTATTTGAGGTATTCTCCAATTTCCTTTCTCTATCGAAAGAAAAAAAGAAAATCCCTATAAATAGTTCTAATGAATAGCTCGATACCGTTCAATTAAAAAAGAAATTAAATACGAAACAATTTAATGAAACATACGCGAAAAAAAATATAGATATGGGGTAGTATTGAAATCGTTACTTACACCAAAAACGGCAATGCACACAAGAAATAACAGTATAAAAGTGTACGGTAAAAGAGGCGCACAGTGCTGAAGTTTCAACTAATTCGGCAAAAACAAACAAGGAGTACTAGAGGAAGTAAAAGAATGAACTAGGCTAATAAACATCAGAACATGCCGGAAAAAAAATAGAGAAAAAATGGTAACAAAAGAAGCAAAAAAAAAAAAATGTATTATATGCACGGATATAAAGTAAATACGAAAAATATTTCATTTAAAAGTATTAGAAACACCTTAAACATGAAACCAAAACTAAGGGAAAAAGCCGAGGAACCCCTTTGCAAAGATTAATGTGGAAGATTAAGTGGCAACAGAAAAAGTATTACGTGCCAAAAAGAAAAATAAATGCAAAAGAAACATATTAATAAGAGTGAAAAAAGAAAGAGAAATAAAACTTATCATTTATTAAAAAGCGGCGGTCTACCAAAAGTTGCTTTTGTATTTTCTTTTTCTGAAGAAGGAAAAATGAAAATTATAGATAATTTAAAGGCTAATAAAAAGGGAGTACAGTCGAACGCTAACACCCAAGAAGAAGAGTGATAAAAAGTAGGAACGAAAACAGGGTTGACATTTGTAAATAATAGGAATCGAATGACGCATAATATATACACTTGCTTTCGATCAGAACATAAAGTATTTTAACAAATATATCGAAAGTAAGCTAGGAACCGAAATTCGAAAAAATAAAGCCGAATATAGCCCCATTATCTACAAAATTCCGTTAATATGACAAATGTGGAAGAACTAGTAAACGAAAGATCCTATTTTTTCAGAACTTTGAGATTTGTGAAATAGGTGCGCTTTATCGCTAATTTTGTTTAATACGATAATGAACATGTGTTATGAACCAAAAGATAAAAGTTCTCATTAGAAATGTCAATAATTTACGTAGATGATGCATTAACTGCAGAAAATCTAAAAAGTTCGCTGAATTTATAAAACTGTTAGCAACGATTTAGAGTAATATCATAAAGTGAAAAAAATAATAATAATAGAACCCGGGCTACAAACAATCGTCCTGAACACGATTGCAAAGCCGTGTGTGATGTGAAATGCAGATCCGACATTAAAAGCGAACAGTGCTCGCGCGAATGAAATAAAGAAACATTGAATTGGGGAGAAAAAAAACAATTGACTCGAAAGAATTCGTGATAATTGCCAAATATCTATATTAAGGGTTTTTTCACATCAAATTAGTCAAGTCAAGTCTAGGGATTAGTCAAGTAGTTTCATCAGTCAAATATTTTTTCATTCCTAATTAATAAAGTCGATTAATTTCATGCATTTATATTGTATTTTTACCTCTTTTTTTTCTTCTTTTTTTTTTAAATATAATTACGCTTAACATATTAAAATTATTTGTATAATTAGACAGAATTAGTAAAAGGAAGCGTCAAAAAAAAAAAAAAATTATAAATCCATTCAATTAATAAAAAACGACCATTATCTGGAATATGTTTCATTATATATTACCAGATCTGTTAAACAAAGAAAAGATGTTAATATTATCAGAATGTGTAAGCCAATGAGTAGATTTTTTAAATATAATTTTAAAAGAAATTAACTAAAATCCATACAAATTCCAGAACGCCAATATATGCAAAAAGATATTATTTTTATTTTCCTCTGCTTGAAAACAATTATAATTTTTTTGTAATTTACAAAATAATACACGTCATTTAATCATCCAGTATTAATTAATATAATAAATGATATACAATCAAAACACTTTTTAATAATAAAACTGTGCTTTAAGCATATAATGTTCATCATATCGATTAATTGTGTATATATATATATATATATATATATATATATTTATATATAACAGCGAGCTGGTAAAAACTTTTAATAAACCAGTTCGCTTTATTCAGTTAGAAAAAAGTGTAGAAAACAAAGAGAAACAAGGTACATAAAATATTTTATCACCTAATTTTTAATAAATGAAATTAAATGATTTTTTCATTATATTACTTTATTCCTCTTGCAAATGTAACTTTATTTAAAAGTTAACTTTACTTCATTTATTACAAGTATTTAACAACGGATGAAACATTTCAATTTTTTAATTTCCAAGTTGGCATTAGCAAAGTGCGCAAAATACTAAAAAGCAATGAAATAATTGTTTAAGTTCTCTCTTTTTTATTTTTTCCCTTATAAATTTTTTGCAAACTTCAAGTTATACTAAACAGAAAAGCAATAAACATTCTTTAACATTTTTTAATTAGAAAATCATAATACTGCTTTGCAATTTTCTCGATGAGCTGATATACACATTTAATCTTGTTCATTTTATTTACGTTAATAATATTCAACAGTAAATATTTGTCATTAGAAACATAAATGGATTACTGTATAACTGTATTTTATTGCAGATGATGCGTTTACGTTAAAATGAATTTAAAATTCAAATAATAAAAGTGCACTTCTAACTATCTCCACTTAACTCTTGCCGCCTACGAAGCTTTTGGAACATAAGAATTCAGTATACTTCAAAGAATTAGCAGAAAGACATTCAAAAGATAATAATATTATAAATTCTTGAAAAGTAAACCAACGAAAACAATAAAATTTTAGAAAATGAACTTTTAGAAAAACATAATATTCCAAAAATTACACGCTGTAACCAATTTAATTAATTCAGCATAAAAAAAAAACTGCAAAATTTAAACATACCTTACAATCTTATTTAATTGAAGTAGGTTGATAACTAATATCAGTTATAATCCATAGTAGTAATTTTACATTAATAATCATCCAGGATAAGCTAAAAATTTAAAACGCCAAGGTAAAGACAAAAACAAGAATCACAGAACAGATCAAATTTAAAAAGGAAGGATTTTGAAACACTGCTATAAGTAAATGCACAATAATACTTTAGCCTGAATAGTTGATTTAAATAGCGTACAAATAATATTGAGATTTCCGCACTACTAATAGAGGAGGAGCAAATTTTAGAACATTTAGTCTCATTAAAGCAAAATTGTTCAACAGCTATGTTGAAAAATTAATCAAATTTAAAAAAAAAAATGAAATAACTAAGGGGATAACAGAATGGTATAGAAAAATATTTACTAAAAAGGAATCATAAGAGCGTAAAACAAAAACCGTAACACAAGACTTGACAAAAAAGAATAGTGACTATTTAATAAGAACTAGTCGTGCAGATTATAACAGCAGAAAATTGAAAAATTTACGGAGTTAGGAAAATTTAAGACGAAAATCTTGGGGTTAACCGCGGGAAATAAACTTGGAGGTAGAAAATAGGAAAGAGTAGAAAAGCAGATAATTCTGTTTTAAAAAAGAGAAAAATGAGAAGAAAATGAATAGTGCAGGGGGATCATAAAGTTGGACGAAGTTGAAACATTTTTTATGATAAAAATAATGAAACTTCTATGAATGCAAAAATTATAAATACCAGATAGAAAAGATGAAATACAATCAGCGAGGCCGAAGCTCAGACGAAAATATATGTTAGCAGAAAGAACTATAACTAACAGAAATGGGGTTGTATCCAAATAGTTTTCTGAAGTATACAACTAGAAAAGTAAAAAAAAAATCTTTTTTTTATCTTTTTTTTTTTGAAAAAATAGGAATAATAATAAAAGAATTCCAAGTGAATAAGGAAATGTCCAGAAAATTTTTAAAGATTCTGTCAAAAACACCATCAATTTTGGAACAGCAGTCAGATAAATTTGGCAAAAGAAGTTAGAACTTCATTTATGTTGAAGTAAAAATCAAAAATCAAAAGATGAGAAACGTTAGAGTAAAAAATACTTTCATTACATAGAAGACCAGAGCCGGCATCAAACATTTAAAGTTACATCGCCGTTGTCAGGCTGAGTATGGTTGCATGCTCCATTTATTATATTAGGCATTATATAATTTAATTTCAACAAAATACATTATATGTGAACACATCCTTTTCTTTACGTCATTCTTTTCTTAAAAAATACTGATGAGTATTCAAAATTTGAACTCAAAGAAAATAAAACATGATTTCTTGGGTTTGCAATATTGATAATCAAATAATAAACTAATTAAATCATACATACTTCAAATTGGCTAAATGCAATACTTTCGTAACATTAGCATATTTATATTCAATATATTCTTCACAATTATTATGACGGACTTTTTGGCGCGACGCAGCAAATATAGCGACTGCTAGCCAGTGTATTTCTGGTTCCTAAATAGAATTAAAAATTCAATCTCTAGATAAACTAAACATTATCGCATATGCAAACAATTAAATTTAACCATAAAACTGAGGATAACTTATTATTTTCAAAGTTATTTACACTTAAAAAGCGAATGCAGTTAATATTTTTTTTGCGAGAATAAAAAGTTTATTAATTTGTTCGTGTAATTGAAACATTGTTAAGAACATCTTTAATAATAAAATACTAAAACATATCTTTAAAATTAATGGTAATAATGTCTTTTGGTAAGAACTTTTTTCTCACAAATGTAAGAAACTGAAGTGACAAATGCACATCTATTAATAACCCTAAGCTTGTAAATTTAATCTTTACTTTATTATATCAGAAAATAATCCCTCTTATATTCGTTTTAATAGTTTCTTATCCTCGAATACAAATTAACTGAATTAATAATTTAAAATGTAATAAACCGCGGTTAAGAAATAAAAAAACATTCAACTTATTTTTTTTTTTATTTATTGATTACAAAACCATTCCTAATAATATGGATAAAATGGTAAATCATTTTTGATAAGTAGAATTATTATTAAATCTCTTCCATTAACGAACACATACGTGCATTCAACAAATATGGAAAATTTACGACGGTGCTAAAACTGAACACATTGTGTGCATTCGCTGCAAATGAATTACGGCGGGAACAAGTTATTTGAGATATGCACTTAAGTTACCGATTCCCGCGCTCCGCAAACAATTCATCGTACAATACGTTAGCATAAAAAGATAATTTAAAATGAAAAGTAATAATACTGAAAATCTAGTTAAACTGATTATCACAATTCACATATGGAATATGTAATATACACCTAAAATAACTTTGTTACGTATGAACTAGAATTAACAACATAAAATAATACGTTAAATAAGTTCTACGTTTAGAATAATTCAAGAAAACAGAAACTACTTATTCCACACAAAAATTATATTTTTATTACGATTTTTTATTTATAAATAGAAATTTTTTTTTATCTAATAGATTTCCCTATTTCCACAAAAATAAATCTTGTTACTAGTTTATCTTTATTTCCAAGAAACTTGTGATTAAAAAGCGTACGAACGGGTAATGTTAATGCATAGTTACTGCTAACTACAAAAATTTTAAATATTGAACATTGAAGGAAAAGAATACTCCATTATGAAATAAATTTTCCTTATAAACTTAAATCAAAAATGACTCGTGCCCCGTATATTTACACAATCTACATCAATCTAAATAATGCATCAGAACGAAATTATGCAAAATGGCTACATTTAAAATTAACAACAGAACAAAGTATACTTACATCTAATAAATAATGTCTTTTTACACTCTTGTACGTGTAATACGCTAAAGATGTAATTTTTTTTGGAAGATGTAATGTTTTTGAAGCTAATTTGCACCAAACAAATTCTTGCGGTTCATCGTTATTTTTTCCTTTCGGTGATTGCTTGATATTTGTATTAGAATTATTTATATCCATTTTATACGAAATTTCATCAGTTTCATTAATATAATATTAAAGTAAAATTAAATTAACATACTAAATGATAAAAGAAATTGTAAAACTGAAACATAACATTGATAAAGTTTATATTTAAACTACAATAGATAAATGTTTAAACAAAACAAACAGATCAAAATGTACGCCATTATTAAGATCAATGGATAATGTAGATATAATATTTAGTTTTTGTTAGAAAATTATATTTTTCATTATTCCTTTTTAAAACATAATAAAATGATCAACTTTAAAAGTATTTTTACTAAATTTCATACATTAATAAAAACTATAGTACGATTTTTCTTTGCGTTTTAATTATTTAATATTCTTGATATTAAACTAATTTTTAAAGATTAGATAAATTTAAACAATTTTGAATTACAGTTTTAATTAATAATATATGAAAAAAGAGCAAGAGTTCTTTTTTCACCGACTTTGTTTACTTAATTTTTTATGTTCCTTTTTTTAAAATTTTATGAGCGACTCCCTATATAATGCCCATGACCAGGGCCGTGCTTAGAATTTTGAAAAGAGTGGGGGGTTTTGAAAATTTTCTTCGCATATTTATTTTATAAATAACGGTACATTTTTCACTAATATTCATACTACTAATAATTTACATCATTTTGATTTATTATTATTTCGAATTAGCCACTGATGGACTATGTCGTCAACTGGTCCTGCCATTCTTCTTTCTCTCTTTCCATATTGCTTTCATTCTTTCACTGTGTCTTTTTTTTTCTTTCTTTGGTTCACAGACTGCCAGTTCTTACTTCCTGTTTCTCCACAAATCTTTTACAGTCATATCAGGCCCGTGCCCAGAATTTTGGAAAGGGGGCGGGGATTTTCTTCGCATATTTATGTTATAAATAAAAATACATTTTTCACTAATATTCATGCTATTAATAGTTTCCATCATTTTGATTTATATATTAATAATTCAAATAAATGAATTACTGTATAAACATTAATAAAAATTACATACGTTATTGATTATACTTGTGACAAAAAATTTTGCATAAAATATTAATGAAATACCTAAGCTATTTCAGTTCTCATGGGGGGGGGGGGGTTAACCCCCAAAACCCACCCCGTGGACACGGCCTTGAGTCAAATAGTTTCTTCTTTAACGTTGATCACTGTTTTATATCTTCAGGCATAATCTTCAGTTTCTTCGGGTCTTTTTTGGTCTCTGTGTACCACGGGCCATTTATTTTTAGCTTTTGTATGTAACTGAACAACTTTCCGATGAACCTGCTCGACTCCATCCTTGGCATATGACCGTAGAATCAAATTCTTTTTTTCCAAATCTCGGTAGTGCGACAATTCTGGGATTTAGTTGACGATTGAAAGTTAACCATATATATATATGTAGCATTACCTCCTGATTGTAGCTATGAGCAAGTCCATGGACAAATTAACGTCTAGATAAGCGCGCAAGTTAGAATTTATTTTGATATTGCAACTTAACATTTGATACATTGGAGATGTTGAAAATGTGTCGGTTGATTTTCTGTTGTTTATTGCATGCATTAAAAACTTCTCACCTGAAGCTCTTTATATGGCTCAAAAGCAAGATGAGGAAATTTAACATTTCAGGAGTAGCAAGGAAACTAGCGTAAAGTTGCACTTTGATCGGGAATGCCTCAATATATGTAATTCAACTCACTCATACCTTACATCAAACCATATTCAACATAGTGCACAATTTAAATCATCCTTCTCGGAAAACGGCGACGGAATTTGTTAAGTGTTTTGTCTGGCTGTAAATAATATTGGATGTAAAGCTATGAGCTCAGATATGTGGATAATATCAGCAGGAAAATGTCACTTGCCGTGTATATGCAATCCTTAACGAGGTTCCTAGTGACACAAAGGTTCGAACGTATTCATATGGATCTAGTGGTCCACTGCCACCATCAGAGGGACACCAATATATCTAAACTATAATTCATCAATATACATTAACTGCCTGTAGTTCTACTTGGCATACATGCATCAAACTCTGTAGCAAGGGTATCTTTCATCAAACTAGTGTCAGTGTTAACGATCTGATTTTCAGACAAATTTATAGTACCGCCTGAAACATGTCTGATTGAACAGTATATGATACTTAAACAACTTGCAGAAACATTAGACGAGATATGCCAACTCACAATAGATGACACAAGGGCGGAATGACACCCTAAGTATTGATTGACTTAAACCTGCACACGTGACAGATAACCTCAAAGCATGAAAGAAAAGCGTTATAACTTCAAACCAAAAATGAAAATAAGACACTCTCGGAAAACTTACTGAACCTGTCAATAAATCTACACTAGCTAATAACATCAGCAATAGAAACAGTACCTCTGAGCATCACAAGATCTCACATAACTCGATTAGGCTGGCTAGTACAACTTGCAGTGAAGTATTGTGATAATTCAGCATCAGTAGAGTTCATCCCCCAGTCCCCAAACTGAATAACACGCTCTAGGTAGTGCAATATAAAATTCATAAGTAATATTACATGTTAATCAGAGTCCACATTAGTTTTAGTTGTATTCTTTTCTTGCCTTTTTTTCCTTCTTGTTTAATTGTTATAGATTTTTTTTTTTTTGGTTTTTGTGCTCCACTTTGCTTGTTACACCAATTACATAGATATTAGTCCAAGACAATATGTATCATTATCATTAAACTAGCCAAACAGTTAAAATATAATCCTATAAACTCTAGGTTTGTGTTTGAAGCGCATCAATTGTTTATTGATATTCTACTATGTCAAATGTATGTATATATATGTTTTTTTTGTTTCCTTTTGACTTAGTTGATAATCGCTCGAATGGTAACCCATTCATCGTGATTCATTAACTTTAAGAAATCGTGAGGATTAACTGCCCGCTAGTGTCATACTGCGTTTTAAATTCGTAGATTTTTATTTGTTTGTTCCATCTAAATCTCTCACTCCTAATTATGATAAGTGTAGTCTCATAAATAAGATTAAAAGCAAACGTCTATTAATTGACTCAATAGTTTGTATTGTGCTTATACTTACAATGACTTGCAATCTAATCCCTTTATATTTGGTATTATTTGCCTTACATGCAAGCCTAATAGATTTATGTTATTGTGATTCTATTTTCTTTGCATCATTCTGCCTTTCCAAAGTGGAAGAGTATTGTTCAATTCTGAACACAAAATTTATATTGAAAGGTATCATTTTCTATTTTATCTATTATAATTTTGTATATACATATATATATATATATTTTTTTTTTTTTTTCTAATTAAATTTATCTTAAGTCAGCGTAATAGAGCCATGGCAGAGTAGTCAACACCTTTTCCCAGTATCAGTCTCGATTGTGTGGATACTTCTTTCTTAAATGCTGCACTCTCACTCCAAACATAACAATAAGTCTATTTTGTGATTAAATTTTATTATTACTTTTAATGATTTAATATTTATTTTACGAGAGAACCGCTATGAAAATTCAGCTACATACGAAACTGATTGCGATAATAAACACACTATTAAAGGACGAAAAAAGTGAAATCTAAAGTCACGCCTGTTCGGTTCCGCTCGACAAAGACAGGATACTACTATGCTGGCTCCTCCGACTAGAAGCTGAGTTCACTTTTGTCTTTAATTATACTTATTAGTGGTAACAATTCCTTTGTATATTCAGATTAATTTTCTTCAATGCGTATTGGATCCTTTTATATTGTGTTTGGTTCATTTACATCACTTTCATTTTTTAAGTCATCTATAATATTTATAATGTGTAAATTTTTACCTCTACTTTTCCAGAATTTAATGAAAATAATTTTATTTCGTATTTTTAAGTTTGTCGACGATACTTTCTTTTTTTATATATAAAATCCTTCCGAGCAGAAAAGATATAATAATTTTATTTTTTCAATTCTGTTGCGGTCTAAAAAAAAAAAATAGAAACAAAAGATTTTTTTTATTTGAAATATTAGCCATTATTATTCCATTGTGGCGACCTAATTAGTATTAAGCTTGTTACCATGCAGCATATGATTTTTTATTCATTATCTTTTATTCTGTAAATTACACCATTTTTGATTTATAATAGTTTTAAAAAATATATTTTATTTTCAAGGAATTAGCAGTGTATTATCAAAAATAATACAATTTTTGTGATTAAATGAGAAGTATATAATACATTTTCTTCTTTTTTTTTCGATAAAGCAAAACCAGAAACATCAACTTACAATGAACAAAGTTTAAAATAAAGGAAAACAAAAATATTTCTGGGTCTCATGCTGATAGAAAACTTATAAACGGATATATATATATATATATTATATATATATATATATATATATATGTATATTATACAGAAAAAGCTATCAACACCACTAGACAAATCTACACAAATCCCATTATTTTAGTTTATTTTTCTGAGCCTTGCAAAGTATACTGTAAAACTTAAAATTTATAGAATTTTTATTTATTGGCTTATTCTTCTATGGTTCCTACGAGTTACCTGAATACTTTTTTTTTCCCCTTAAATTGTATGTGCTGTGTGTAACTACTATGGTCATTACAGCACACACAAGGGAAGGGGGATAATTTAAATGTGGTGAGTTAAACCACTCATTTTAATGAAGGCAATAATTCTGTTGATGGAGATTACCTCGTTTGAGTGTGTCTGCCCTATATCCATGGGTAGGCCAAGTTGGCTCCACAACATAGTAAACTTTTGGCAGGTAAGTATTATGTGGGAAACTGTCGGTGCGGTTGTCTGGTTGCACAAGGGGCATGTAGCCGGAGGCGGTGCTTTATCAATTATATGTTTGTGCGAAAATACTTACTTTATAATAAACCCATAAATATTACTGTTTAAAAGTTGAATGTGGTCCCTCATTTACTAATTCTCTTCTATAATGTTTTTATAGATTTAGTTGATCATAATAATTATTAATTATTATTGCACTTAATTTTACACAAATTTTATTTAAAATTATCTATCACCCACGCATTCGCCCGTGTATTAATACCTGTTTAAAAGTGTACTTGGAAATTCATAAAAAAAATTTTATTTTACCTGAAATTATATTTATTTAACGACTCTTTCTCTATTTTTGGGAAGAACATGTTTATCCAACAAGAAAATGGTCTTCACGATTTACGTTTAGCTGAAGATTATCGATCTTTCTACAACCTGTCCTTCGTGATATAAAAAAAACATTTCGCTCGACTAAACAGCACACCCAACCATCATTTTGAAGGGGCTGAGTTGTTCACACAGTAAACTCCCATAATTACACATTTAGAAGAACATTTTCTTCACTCATATCTTCCGAATTCTCCGTCTCGATCATTTTAATAAAATTCACTTATTAACAAAACAGTAAACTACAGTAGTTGAGTAAAGATTTCAAATTCGAACATAAATAACATTCCCGCTAGCAGGTATTAAAAATTCCGTTGCACTTTGTAAAAAATAATAGAGAATACCACTACTTTTTTTCAACTCTCCCAAATCACTACGGCAGCTAGGCTAGGAGCGCGATCATGTCATCAGGAAGGTTTGATGATTTCAGTAACGTAAAAAGTGAAGTAGCAGAACGTGATGTATTTACTCATGCCAAAAATTAATAAAACGTTATCTAACAACTCGATTTTAGACCAATTAAACATGGAACAATTTCTCTCGGCAACTTGTCAAAAGAGAATTATGAAATACTATGGTCATATACCATGAGAAGAGAAAGAGACAGCCTTGAAAAATGCATAATAGTGGGTCCAATAGAAGGAGCAAGGCCCCGTGGAAGACCGCCTCGACGATGGATAGAGACAATAACAGCACTTAGCGATCAAACGCGAACCACGGCAATGAGAAGCAGCCAGAACAGAAGTCGCTGGAGATAACTAGTACTTGGTAGATTAAAATAGAGGTCACGATGAATTGCGCAAACGACTATGAAGAAGAGTTTATTATTTACCACAGCGATTATTTTATTTAAATTATTTCTATGTCACATCATATATTTTTGTAAATGTAATTAATAAAATAAAGGTGGCCGAGAGAAAGGAACTGACTCCCCCTACTCTCATTAGAGTCGTTTGGCTTAGTATATTATGAAAAGCTTAATTTCACAATCTCGACGCTCTATCAAGGGTATGAGACTTACTATTTTCAGATTTACCGCATCTGTGTTGTTTTCATCAATTATATACGAATCCTTCAACATACTGGTGCACACATAAATGTACGTATGTATACATGTTTCCTGTATACTGGATTGATCACGTCTTTTAAATGAGAACCATAAAACAAAAATAATAGGCATATATCATATGTGTGATGAAAGATCACTACTAGATATATGCCTTTATATCTTTCAAATAAAAACTAAATCTTTTCAAAAAAATCTTTTAGTGCTGTTGAAAAATTACATAAATGATTCATTTCCCCTTCAAAATGTGACAAGAAAATTACACATAACTGTTTACATAAAAATTAAACTTAATCATTTCTGATGCAACAGAAAATATTTGTTCAAGATTAATTTGGGAAAACTTGAAAATGATCAATGTATAAAATGAATTTGTTTTAATAAAAACAACAATAATATTTTCAGTAAAGCGTTTTACAATATTCAAATATGTTAAAAATAAAAAGTTACATAATAAAAAAAAAACAAATATAATTATTAAAAATACAATTGCACAATTATTACACAATAAAAAATCATTTTTAATAATCGAATAGCATTACAGCGTTAGCGAGGCCAAATAAATTTATTTAACGATTATATATATATATATATATATATATATATATATACACACATACACACACAGACATATATAAAATTATATTGTACAGAAAAAATACGACTAGGATTTCTGAATTACACCATCGAGATCAAAATAATAGCAGTAAAATATATTTACATTATATTACACATAATCCACTCTATTATTTTGTGCAGGTGTGTAGGCCATCCTGGAAACAACATTTCTGCAGGTAACGTTGTTCAGCATTCTTTTCAAGAATAAAAAATGATAAAAAATGAATAACATTAAAAATAAATGTTTTAATATAAAACAAAAAATAATTAACAACTTTGTGGAAGTATGATACATTTTTTTCTTTCAAAGAAGTTATTTAAAAGAAACTGTATAAACAGTTGATAGATTAATGCGGACTTGTAAAATTCAATTTCAGTTCACTGTCACTAGTCTTGTGATTGATTTTTCATTTTTAAAACATTAATGTACGTCTATTAAAAATGAATTTGGTGTTATTTTTTTTTAAATTTATGGGTGCATTATTGTGTAATTCATATATATATTTGCGTCGATTGATATATTTTATTTTTATTTTTTTGGTTTAATATGTTCGATTTAGGTAGTAAGAATGATTAACTGTAATTTTGTTTACTAGAATAAACGATAATAGGACTGTTGGGCACTCATGCAACGGGCATACTTGTCCAGTGAGACCGACAACTTATTTATTTAAAAAAAAATTATAGTATTTAAACTTCTTTTTAATTATTTACATTTAAGTTAGCATGGCAGGTAAAAGGAAATCTATAATGTAATATCAAATTTCTCAAAAATATCTTATTTTTTTGGTTAATTAAATAACGGCATATTTTTTTAATATTGAATGTATGTAAAAATATAATAAATAAAAAAAAAAAACAATTTAGGATTACCACTAAACAACTTTTAATCACAATACTGGGTGAAACGATTTATGCTAGAGCACAATCGTAATGCTTTTTTGTTTTCCTTCTCGCTATTGTGAGATATTTGTAACTAATTATTTTGATTGTTAAATCTTGTGTAGATTATTATTTACTATATGTACCCATTTCATATATAGCTTCCAAATGAAAATTTAGTCAACTTTCAGTAATTATATTGAAATTTTAAAATTTAAATTGTTGCATTTATCAATGCCAAATTTATCGCAATTCTAAAAAGAGTATGATTTTCTCAGAATTTTCTAATACGTAAAGCACATAACATTCAATTAAAATCGTAAAATTAAAAATTTGCTTATAATAAAATTCAACCCAATACTTATACACCACCAGGTAGTAACAAAATATACTAAACCTAAAACTATTGGACTACCTATTTTTTGCTGGAACATGTTTAACCTGTGTGCTTATAATATTTTATACAAAACCAAAAAAGAAAAACAACAGTGAAACTGCTTTTTATTACTAATTGCTTCGCCCAGTATAACTTTAAAGGTTAGCTCACCACTATTATTTTTTTCTTCTTTTATAATAAATTGCAAAGATTTAAATGATGGTTTAATATCATAAATAAATTTCTGAAATCTTTCCAAAGTTTCTTTTTTTTTTTAGATCCCCCCTTTAGGCATGTCAGCTAAGGACCTACACCCAGAAACAACAAGAAAGAAAAGAGCCGTCAGTTAAATTTTGATTCGGTCAGATATGGACAATATAAAGGAACTAACGGATGAAATAATGGATGGCGAGGAGAAGGACAAAATATAAGATGCACAATAAGGAGTAGATTGAGTTTCAGCAGACAAGAATATAGAATACAACGTTTGACAGAAAAGAATGGTGGCGTCGCAAACCACTGCTGAATGTACGGATCATTACCACATTTTGTTGAGGACAGAACTTTCAGCAGGTTTAGCCTTTTGATAGCAGAAGAGGAAAGATAATCAATATGTTTAGAGAATGTCAGCCGACTATTGAGAAAAACTCCAAAATAGCAGAATTAACATGAGGAAGAAGTATATTGTTTACGGATAGATTAAACAAGGCAGGATTGTAAGGGCGAAGTGAAAAGACAATAGACGAAGACTTAGAAGGGGAAATAGAAAGGTTAATTGAGGATAAGGAGTGTTCCAATGCAGTAAGAGACGAACTAAGAGCCTCAGGCGGAAGAAAAAAACATGATATCGTCGGCAAAAAACAAGGAGGAAGAATTCAAAGGAAGAGAGGCAAAACCGATAGTGTAGATGTTAAAGAGAGTAGGACCGGGGGAAGAACCTTGTGAGAGGCCACGAAAAACTTTTCTTTCATGACAGAGAGGCGTAGAAGAAATATGGATAGAGCGATTCATCGTGAGATTAATAATAAGACTAATACAATCAGGAGGGCCAATCCCAGGCCGAAAGATATTGCTGGGAAAAACGTGGTTATGTTCCAGCCACCAAACAAGGCGTCTGTTCAGCATACCTTCGAATAATTTTCTGATACAGGATGCTAAAGAAATTGGGCGGAAGGGGTAAAGTAAATTTTTTGATACTTTTTACGGGCATTAGAATGTATTATTTATAATGCCGTTTGAAAAATTGAAAAAGATAAAAAATAATGATTCGAAAGAATCTATATATAAATAGGCAAAGACAAATCAGTATCTTTTTCTCCACTGTTTATTAACCGAATGTCTTTTCATCCTTTTTTTGTTTAGTAGCTATTGACGATATTTAGTGTCTTATTAGTAAAAACATTTTGGAAACAGTTATTTTTTTTTCTTATTTAAATGAAAAATTAATACAAAAAATGAAAACGAAATCGCTATTAGTAGCTCTGTTCTTATTAAAATGTTTTAATTTTTCTTAATAATCATCATTATTGGCTTTTTTACAAAATTTTAAGGTGTCATCTAATATCAAGAAATGAGGGGGTTTTTAAATTGTGATTTATTGTTATTTTATTGTATATATTTAATTCAATTATAATGGTACTGAACTCTTTTGTATTGTAAGGACATATAAAAGTGTATGTTCTCAGATATATGATGAACGAATGTGTAAGAGTATAAAAAAAAAATAGAATTTTGTAAATATGCAAATTCATATATATGTTTCCCTCAATCAAATTTTTAATAATAATTATGGTCGAATTTTGAACAATGGGTGAACACTAGTATTCGAAAATTCACAAAATCACAGAGAGAAATTTATGTATACAATTAAATGAAAAAATGTAAAAAAATCAAAAATGACCACAGGAGGATGCACTCTTAATGTTTGTAACTGGTATTATGCGCAGAAAATGTGGCTGATTTAAAAAATGAAGACAACAAAATAATCTTAACTTTGAGGAAAATCGAATTAATAGGAAAGAATATGCGTTAAAATGTTGTCTAACGTTCTTCCGACAGATCGAAACTGTCGCACAAAATTAATAAAATGAAGATGCTGGGCTACTAGTAATCAGGAAAGAAGTGGTTCACGTGACAAAAAGGCAAAATGGAAAGACCATGGGACCAGTGATAAGGTAATGTTGAAATGTTTATGTGTTCATTGTGAAGTTAGAAAGTAAATCATTAAATGTACTAACAAAGTTTCGTTAATCACATTTATTCTATAATCTTAATACTTTGGGCAGCTAGTTGATTTTCACTATTCTAATTTTCTAGACAACCGGGAGCAAAGTATCGGAACAAGCAACTGAAAAATAAACAATATGTACACTATGCCAATAATGATAGTAGTTAAATAAAACTAAATTAAAACAGAATCTGTTATAACTAGAAAAATAAAATGAAATGTATGCACATTACTATTGCTGAATAATAACAAATATAGCGGCAATGGACTGTATATTAAATAATATATAAAGAATAGCAGGATTTAATATAGCAGGTGAGCATAAATTATTCGACAATTTAATAATAAATATAGGAGATTAGGCAGAGAAATGTGTCACATAAACATCCACGAAACTTTTAAATACACAAAAAGATTTGAAAAAATAAAGCTGCCATTCAAAGTAATAAATTAAAATTATTAAAGATATTTAAATATTTCCAAGTGTGTTACATACACACTAAAAACTTGAACAACTAATGACACGCACCATTGAAAAATAATTTTAAAATATGGGTATCATCATTATCCCGTATCTTTTTCGATGTTTCTCCGTTGTTTTTTTTTGTTTTTTTTTTTCTTCTTTGAATATTATTTTCCCACTCTTAAATAATTATATTTTTTTATTATACAATATTTGATATCTCTCAAGTAAATAAAATATTTAATTTTCTATTGTTTAATATATGTACACATAAATTCGAAAATATGAACTTCTATAATTTTTAAAAGTGAAATTAGCCATGTGTAAATAAATATGATATTGTTTTTTTTTTCTTTTTTCTTTTGATTATGTAGTTTAACAAGTAATATAGCAAATATGGATTAAAGTTTTACAAAAAGAAGTAACTTAAAAAAAAAATAAAATAAAAACAAGAATAAATAACTTAATATTTACCGCAGAAGTTTAAGCATCATCTATTAGTTCGAAAAAAAACATATAAGGGTGCACTTTTTCATGACTAAATTCTGTGACGGAGGAGATACGCGCATCATTATATCTGAACCATTCATCCGTATTAGGTACTTTACAAGTAGCAACATAATGACCAGAATGAGGCTGACCATAATGTTCAGCGGTAGCATAAAAATGATATTTAGTACAGCTGTTAGAAAGAGACGGCTCAGTATACTGTTTGATGTCCAGTTCAGTTGAAAATTCGACGCGCGCTTTTAAAGCATTTATATCGGCATTGTTGAAACGTTTTAACACTAGCACCAAATACTTTGGCAACGTTAAAAAACTATACGATTTATTAAACAGTTTAGAATGTTCACATGCTGGACATCTTTCAGTAGTAGTGACTACTTCTTTCTGGACGTAGGATTTAAGTAATTCCTCTAAACCGATTTTTCCGCAATTGTTATTTGGAAAGCCCAGAGCAATATTTAAAAATGGTTCATAATTCGCCTTGGAGTAGTGACATTCTGTACAGGATAAAGTACACTTTAGTACAAAGTAGAATTTAGACACCAACGCGGTGTTATAACTGTTAAAGTAGGCTTGCCAGTCAGAACTGCTCCAGTCCTCCCTTATCATTTGATCAATCTGATCAGCTTCAGATCTTCTATTTGTCAGTGAAATGTTTCCATTCAAATTTTTCAACAATGCGCCCATGAATTCATCAGCATCTTGTTGTTCATTGTTATTGAAGGCTGTTATCACATTAACCATCGCCTGATGGAATTTCTCCGGATTTATTTTTTCCGTACTGTTCCATAACTTAACGATTAAACTGGAAAATTCATAAAACAATTCGCTCGGAGCGTAATTCGGATCTTGCAGATATTCATTATTTATTATATATTTCTTTACATACGGTGTATTGCTTAAACACTGAATTATCGTGTTCATGTAGCAGGTATTTCCTAAATTAATTAGACCAATCGAACTACACCTGATTTTACTCATATTGTACGATCCGTAAGAAACGTTATAGTACAGTTTATCATATTCACTATTTATATTTGTGATTGCACCTAAACCAGCACGATGATTCGTTCGACCTCCTTCAAAAGGAAAATTATAATTTAACAGTGCTAGCGGAGTTGTTGTTTTTAAATCGATAGTTCGCGCTTCTCTTTTTATTAAGTTGGGATATTTTCCAAAACTACCTGAGGAAGTATCAAATTTTCTTTTCATAGGCATACTACTATTATTATCATTGCTTTTATTATTATTCTTATTATTATTAATATTAATGATACTGTCATCATCTTCATCATCATCTTCGATATCATCATGGTCATACTTATCATTATTATCATACCTGTTATTACTACTACAACTACTACTATTACTACTATTGCTACTAATATTATTATTGCTGTTGTTGTTGCTGCTGATGATATTATTAATATTATTGCTCTTATAATTATTAAAATTTTGGTAATTCGTTTTATCGCTATTTTCTATTGTTGCGTACTGACTAACATTCTTTTTTAATATTTTTGAAACTTTACATTCAGTTTCTGAATTTGTTACTGGAGCAGCTGCAACATCATTAGTTACCAATTGGCTTAATGCACTGACGGTATTGATGCAATCGCTAGAATTATTATTTTTAGTAATGGTACCGAAACTATTAACTGTTGTTTGCTCACAGCTGATGATCGTAGGATGAACTAAACATTGTTCACTTGGTATATCAACTGATGATGATTCTGGAAGGTCAGATGCATTAGGACGAATTTTTAAGGGATTTAATTCGTTTAATCGTTTTAACAAATAAGATGACTTAATCGCGTCTCGATCTGATGTCGGCCACATAGTTTTGTATTACTGTACAGGTCTACTGAAACATAAAATGTAATGAGGTAATTAATTTACACTTTATACATAATCAAAAGCGCGAACTGTTCTTTTTTTTTCCTTTTTTTTTTTGTTCTTAAATATAGTAAGAAAAAAAATTAAATAAATGTTATATTCTTCAATAATAAAATATCTCCTGTAAGTTATATGCGCACACCATTGAAAAATAATTGTTTTCAGAGAAAAATTTATGCTCTTATTTATAAATCAAAATCTTCATTTGTTCCAATTTCAGTCTAATATTCTGAAGTTTTCATCCATCTATTGGGTTAACCTTCACCAGTTAGAAGAGGACTCTACATTCATTTTCTTGTTATCTCGACCTAGATCATTATCAACTAATATATCTTTTTGCCGGACTGCATTTCTTCCATTGAGTGAGGTATATTCAGTGTTCTTCAGTAGCAGCTATATAATGTATGATTATCAGGGGGGTGGTCACCACTTCCATCTTTACTTTTAAATTAAAATTTTCTACTTTTATTAATTAATTTTCCGGCCGCATCGGACCTAAATAATTTTAACTGTGAGATTCTACTACTTTATTATTATTAAATGCTTTCGAGAAAATGCTAATGATTGTTGTTCCTGGTCAATTGTTCTCTCGTTTTTGTAGCTACTTCGCTGCCACTGAATTCTCATAGTGTACTCAATTACTTAGTCTAAAAGCCTCATTTATAATTATATCAATGTTTCTTTTATATTTTTTTGCATGTACCACTATAATAAAATACACCTAGGCTAGTAAAAATATTCTTAATAAACGTCACTGATCAATTTATGTGCTATGTTTGTTCTAGCGTCGTAACTTCTGTTGTTATTGATAGCTATGTTTTTAACACTGAAAATTAAGAAACTGTTTCTTTTTCAATAGTAATTTAAAAGAACCGACTGAACCATTTCAAAATTGGTTCTAGAGGAACAAACTTCATTACCAACATTAGGTACACAGTGGCATAACAAAGTTAAGGCGCAAAAATCGGAGGACTTGGGTTTGGGACTTGTCTCATTTCAAACTCCAATAAATCCCAGATCTATCAGCAGGTTGAAATAACTGAATAACAACAGAAAAATCTGAGGAAAGAAAGACCACTAAAAAGAAGAATTGCAATCACCATTCCGTAAACACATCGATGTGTATTGTAAAACTTTACAATTTCTAATGCCCGTATGACAGTTTAGAATTTACTTTTTTCATTAATAATGGCCGAGGTAAGTTTGAAACGAAAACGAAATCAACTGAAAATAGTCACTGACATTGTATTCTGAATACAGGGAAAAAATAGAAATGAACTGAAAATAAGTAAAGCAACAATATATACAAATGAAGAAGAATTCGTTTTCAACAATATAATTCTTTATCCTTTATGTTTTCCACAATAAATAAAACCGCAGCCAACATATACTAACCGTAAGATATTTTTTAAATCATTCAAAGCAAGTCATTAACTAGTTTCAAACAATGTTATCTGAATTCATGATATGACTCATGTATTTCCTCTGATTTTTATTTATTTATTTTGTATATTATATTTTATACACACACAACACACATAAGACAGTGATTTCAATATCGAGTAATTTAGAAATGATACTTAATATTCAATATATATACCTAGTGTAACGATTTTATATATACCAATTGTTATATATAAAACTTTCATTTAACACAGAGGTTTAAACTAAACCTATTAAATTTTATAAATAGTTAATTTATAATTTTACTCAATAGATAGGACCACATACGGAATACAGCATATATATATAATAACCAGAACTACTCTATTTGACATAGTTGTACTGCTTATTAAATGTTAATTTTTTATATAATCATTAGGCATATTTGCAGCAATGCAGATTAACTCGAGTTCTCTCGTGTCCTTACTAGTACGGAACTCCGCAAGTGGGGACACATGTGCTATAAAGAGAAAATTCAAGCCAAAAAGAAATACACACAATAAAATATATAAAACGCCAAAATTCTAGCGATACACTCGCAATATAAGTGAAGTCTATATCATCGTATTCAAAGGACTACAAAGTGCCTAATCAACGACGTCAAAAACAAAGACTAAACTAAATGCCGAAGATTCCTAACATAAACATATAAATTGTGATAAATTCGCAATATGATCAATCAAACGAACAAACAAAAAAAAAATCTAACAATACCGCGAAAAAAATTCATACACCGAGACGAAAACATGAATAAACAAATTTCTATAACAATACTTAAGTGTCGTAATTTATAGGATGGAACAAAGATCTCTTCTTAATGAATATACGAAATCGAATGCACAATACTAAAGGAAAAAAATATAAAATCGCAACCAAATACTTAAGATGCCTTTGTAACGATATACGAAAAAAAAAAACAATAATAACGACAAAAGTCTCGAAAAATGAATTATTTACACTAAACTAGAACAATTATTTAACAAATGCCGGAACACAAAAATATATAAATGAAAGTATGACAACGCAATAGTCCCTGATCCTTCGTCGCTCACTATATTTGCCCCGATGACGAAGTAACACAGTTGTCCTAGTCGAAGATATCCCATCGAACGGCACGAGAAAAATATGTTTAATACCATTAGGATAATTAAACGCAATATACATAAAAATTGATCTAGAAAAATTACTCCCTGTCTTCCTGAAATTATCTCTCTGTCTACTTCTTACGATATCAGACCCTACATGAAGTAACTGATTTTCCATTCCAGGCAACAAGCTTGGTCATCTCAACCATCTAATCAACTCTTAACGATTAAACCTAATTCCTTAGAGTTTCTGCTTCCAGTCCATTCCGATTCAAAAAGAAGAACACCATCCTTACCCAACTTAGAATCTCCATACCGCCTTCACTCATTCTAACTTAATCCAACGCCTTGATTATCCCACTTGTCCTTCCTGTCAAAATCACCTTCTCAACATATCGCACATCTTATTATCGTGTCCTTCACTTCAACCTCAAAGACCCTCTCTTAATTTTCCGCACTCGATTTCCCAAATTCTTTCTGAAGACGTAACTCACCTCGATAACCTCTTCCTCTTTTTGAATAACCTTAAACTTCTACACCTAACCTAATACCTCTTGTAGTCTCCGGTTGCATATGGCCCGATAAGTAGCCGAAACCGCCGTTTTTTGTTTCTTTTTTTTTTTTTTTAAATAATAAATAAATAAATAGCTAAGTCGAGGACGCACTATTGAGCTCAGTACGGCAATCACGAAATTTGTGACAAAAATGAAACAAAATTAAATTATATTAACAAATGTATTCAGATTAAGCAGAACAGCGTAATCGACCGGCGATTAGAAAAATTACAGAGTGCTATACGAAACGGCAAACTGTATTATTAAATCCCATCAAAAACATAAATGTAAAAATGGGAGCCAAGTTCAATATTAAGAATATGCGTGGTTGTCGACTTGGCCGACAAAAGAATTCCGATCTAAATGGGGGTGCCAAGTTCTGTAGATATTCCTGAAATTTTTGTTTAATAAGAACATACAATATTCTAAAATTAGAACATGATTTCTTGTTTTTTTCTGCTACAACGATGTTTGCTATTTAAAAATATATAATGTATTAAATAATTGAACAGTCGAATTATTTACACAAAGCAGATAATTTAGGATAAATTCTAACAATTTGACTTGGCTAGATGTTACCAGCAAACCAAATTTTTAGAAGAGTAAGATATGTTGACCTTACCATATAAAAACAGTAACTTGCGTATAACATAAAGAAGATAAGTTGATTAGCCAAATATAAGATAACTTGCATGTGAAAACTAAGTCAAATAGTGAGCTTCGATTTATCCTAAATTATCTGCTTTGTGTAAATAATTTGTCTGTTCAAACAATTATGAAGTTATATTTTTAAATAGCAAACATTGTTGTATCAGAAAAAAACAAGAAATCGTGTTTGAATTTTAGAATGTTGTGTTCTTATAAATATATTTCAGGATTATCTACAGAACTTGGTACCCATTTAGATCTCAATTCTTTTGTCGGCGAAGTCGACAACCACGCATATTCTTAATATCGAACTTGCTCCCATTTTTACATTTATGTTTTTGATATGGGATATCATTACTTTTTGTAAAGAAATTATTATTATTATTCATTCAAATTCAAATTCAAATCGTTTATTCTTCAAAATAGGCTTACAAAGTGAGCACTTTTTGAAAGTCAAGTTATCGAGACTGTCTGCCCCCTAACTCTAGAACTACCACCACTTCGGACCTGTATAGCTGAAACGAAGAAATGGCAAGAAACCCTTACTGCAGCACCGATAACTAGAAAAATTAACAATGATTGGAATGGAATAATCTGACAACAGCGATACGGTAACGTTCCTAATGACTAGTACCGGGCGAACCATCTGTATTGTCGAAGAGACACGCTGTCTGGCTAACTACATGCATGTGATGCGGAGATCAGCTCACACCGTCAGCACTCATCGTACCAACCCTGTATGAAACAGGGGGGTTAGAGTTGTCGCACACTCTCACCAAGACAGAAAGATACTGCAACGAATCCGAAACCTGGCTAAATAACAAAATTTCTTGACTCGAAGTTGATAGTCGTATACATCATGGTCTAGCCAGCGACCGTGGCATGGTTGGTTGGGCAGTTGTTCGAATAGAACCGGGTTTGAATCCCGCTGCAGCACACTGTAACTTCCAAAAACTTCACTTGCGCTTGGTTAATGCTCATAATTGACGCCCCCCCCAAAAAAAAATGACATCATAGCCTAAAAATAGTTCCGCTGAGCAAACGAAGCATGATCAAACGAAATAAAACCAAAACTAACGCTTTTGTATACTAATGACTGTGTCATTTTTACGACAAGAGTAATATGAAAAATCACGAAACGTGTTTGTATCGATACGTATAAAAATGACATAATCAATTAAAATCTTCTTCTACAAAAATATAAAGAAGACTATCACCTGAGAATCCAGAAGATGTCCTCATAGCGAAGACCGAATAATCCCTTGTATATATAGATGTATATTCAGTTCAGCCGCAATTCAGGGTCTTTAATTTTCTTACATTGTCAAGCGAACGGTAAATTATTACTTTACCTTTTTTACCATTATATTTTGAATAATTTCACTTAAATTAATTGAAAAGGTATTAATAACAGATGGATGTTTGTTTACCTAATTCAGTAATGGCGATACGTATTTTTGGGGAAAAATATTTTAACTGAAGCGTATTTCAACAATTTCCTTAACAGTAAAATTTTTCGTAATTTCGCTTGAAATATTTTACTTATAGAGATACTTGAGAATTGTAATATGTTTCATATGGGTGCTTTTTTTCCCTGTTTCTTATGGAAGATATTAAATTCAATATTAATAATTTTGTAATCAGTAACTCAACTTTTTCGAATACCTTTATATATCCATCTTTCCGCGTTGAAACTACACTGCGCATGAGTTATTATGCGTAATTGATTTTACATCGGAAGAAAACTTCTCATAAACTATCTCATTCTAACTTTTAAGATATGTATATATAATTTAAATATGGTTAACATAGTTAAACGATTAAAAAAACTACTTTACGATGCAGATAATGAAATATTATACCCACTGCAATTTGACTTCAGAAGAAAAAAATCAACAGCAGAGTTGACAAAATTTTTTTTTAACAATATATATGAAGGTCTGGCCAAAGGTAATCAATTTCTAGTTATTTTTATTAATCTAAATAAAGCTTTTGATACGGGGAGTCATGATAAATTAACAAGGGAACTGTGGAACATTAGTATTGTTAACAATCAAAACAAGTGGTTTGGGGACTACTTAAAAAATCGGAAGTTAAGGGTAAAAATAAATGATAGCCTAGGTACTGAGGGAAATTCAACTGTGGGTGTAGGGCAAAGTACAATATTAGCACCTTTATTATTTCTGATATACACAAATACACTCTATAGATATATCAAATATGCGAAAGTATTTGCTTTTGCTGATGATATTGCGTTGGTGGTTGAAAATTCTAATATACATGAAGCGAAGGACTTACTACAAAAATATTTAAACTCTTTTGAGTCGAGGCTTTTCCATTAATACGGATAAATCTAAAATTATGTACATAAGAACACCGAGCCGTTACAGCACTTTTATCCAAAAAGTTCTAATCAAATGTCATAATTGTAGTCAGTGGCGACCATGGCAAAATTTTTAGGTGGTGCGAGATCTCAAAATTGTGTCCCTCCAAATATAAAACTTAACGTTCTTTCTATGCAATTGCTTATCGGCGATTTAATATTTTCAAATCTAGATGAGAGATTAGGAATAGCTAAATCTATTTCATAAGTTCGCCTGAAAGTTGATGACTAGCCGACGCGTTTCAGCACGTAGTATCTCTTATAGTCTGTGGTGTCGGTTGATTTTGGCGCCTCCTCCATGACGGCGCCCAGTGCGGCCGCACCGTTCGCACCACCCTAGGGCCGCCACTGATTGTAGTCATGCGATAACTCTAATTATTGCAGTGATGATTGTATGATGATACAAAATGTGCAGAAAATTAAATACTTAGGAGTAACAATTGATGGTACTGTAAGTTGGAAACATCATATTTCGGAACTAATAAAAAAGATCAGGCAATCTTTACCGGAGGCCATTGTTACCTGCTAAAATTTTAAGGCAACACTATAATGCTTTGATATCATTGAGGATATCTTATGCTATACAAGCATGGAGAAAAGCTAATAAATCTGAATATCAAAAAATAAACGCTGTTCATAAAAAAAGTTTAAAGCTCATAGTAAAAAAGGATTTAAGTCAAGGGATGGGTAATCTTAATTAGTGAAAGGAAATGAAAGAGAATTACCGGCTAAACTGAGGTATTATCTATTTATTTTATATGATTGTAAGCTGCATCCTCCCGATCTTAAGACCAGGAATATATAGTGAAGATAACTAGAGCTTCGTCCAAATTGCATATATTAAGCCTAAGAGTATAAATAATTTTATTAATAAAACAAAGCACTCCGTACTGATTGACTTGTTAGGGAAAATTCCAATGGATATCACGAACATTAAGAATAAAAAAAATTGTTTGCTAAAAATTAAAAATTCAGTGTTAAATCAGTTTTTGTCTTGATCCAGTCAGTTGCTTTCTTGTATGTAGCCTCCTAAATACCGGGTACTTTCCTCATTAAAAAGACCAAATTACGATTTTTTAAAATTCGCTCCACTAAGCACAAGCCCTATAATTTGTGTCATAATATCGAACGATACCAATAGATCTCCTCTTCAGAACTACATCTTGCTTTATGGATCTTTCGCTTCTAAAATAATTCCAATCGCTTCGCCTTGTCTAATTACCGAAAGAAGCTGGGTTGTTGGGATTTTGTTGTAATTGTAAATTCACACTTTCTGCAAGCTAATCTGGGATACTTTTTTTGAATATTTAATTTAATCTTCCGGGTTAAACAATAATGCACAAATATCGAATTATGAACACACTACTCTCTTAGAAAAGATATAGTATTGAGCAAATTGAAACACTTTTTCTTATTAACAAAATAAGTTCTTCAGACAGATCAGGACCAAAGTTTGTCCGTAACCACACAAAATCATCTCGCCTGTATTAACATAGTTGAAACATACGTTTTAATAATATTATGCAAATAAGAAGTAAACAATCAAAGTAAAAACAGTAATTATAAAGTTGGCGAATAATAAACTCAATTAGGAAACTTGAGAAAAAAAGCATAGTCCATCTATATCGAATACGTAAGATTTAAACCGAATTCATTACAGTTAGCTCTTTACATAATACACAGATTTTTATAAAAAAGAAAAAAAAAACTTATCATCATTCACAAACACAAAAATTATCAATGAAAAATTTGATTTTAATAAATCACCAGAATTAGAAACTATTAGAACGCTAACAATTCCAAAACATTTTTTGCAAAATATATAAATGTGAACGGAAAAAAATCGGAATTGCGTGATTTTAATTCCATGAAAGAAATACGATAAAATGTTACATATATTGAACAATGACGAAAATATTTTCTAAATATTTACAGAACTTTGATAGAAATAGATGCAAATAGGGACGTATATTAAGAATTTCATGTACATATCGGATGAAAATTAAACTGTTTTTAAATAGGCCAGCAATCTATAATTACAGGGATAATACAGGTTACTCTCCAACGTAGTCTTATAGGGAAACTAAATCTTAAAAAATTTTACAAAGAGTAATCGCTAATATTTATTAAGAATATAATGTACACAAAAAATATAAAAAAAATAAAAGTGTAGAATAAATTTTATCGATAAATGTTTATCTAAAATGATTAAGAAACTAGATTTAGATAAAATGTAGTACCTTTTTAAAATATTTAACACGAACAAATGTTGCTTTAAACGACAATACTAAGTTTTATTTCAAATCGTAATAAATGCTTTATATTAACGCCTGTCGAACTAAAAGGACTAAACTCTTAGATTATACCTATATTTTCTAAATATTAAATTTTATACATTAACATCATTTATTTGCATAATTTCTCATAAAATAAACAAGATCTTTATCGTTTTTTTTTTACTCAATTAAAACAACTGCATTCCAAAGGTTACATTAAAGACTTGTATTCCTTTAATGATAATTATGTATCAAATAACCTGAAAAATTCTTTAATATAATTTTCAGACAGTTCGAACAAGCTATATATTGAAGAAAATTATTAATTCAATCATAATATTTCCTTCTTTTGAGATAACGGAGGTTCCACGCACAAACTTCAATCAAAATATTTACTAGAATTTTCAATCACTTTTTAGTATTTATATTCGATCATTCTAATGATTATTTCAATGTAAATTATTTTAAATAGTAACTTGACTTTCTTACCAGAATAATCTTTACCAATTACAAAATGAAACTATACTATCGAATACTGTTTTTCAGGTTTATCATAAATTGTTTTGAACATATTAAATACGCCATAGTTTATAAAAGACAAGATAATTATACTCAGAAATAATGTTAAAATTATAATTTACAACCGCATGTTAAACAATTTCACAATAATACAGAAAAATCAAAAATTACAAAACATATCAAAATTATTTTTGCAGTATTCACTTACTAAACAAATACAAGAACTTATAAAAAATTAAAAATAATAGGTTAATGGTCATTAAATAATCCAGTTGTTATTTTCTCTTTACTGTGGAAGTAGGTTAAAATGGTTATGTAATATTTTTGATGATTTTTTAAAAAATATTTCTATTCAATAATTTAAAATTACCAGAATTACACTAAGTTATGAAATAAAAAGAAAAAAATACAACTTGAAATATACCGATTGAAATAAAAAATTTACTACAAATAAAAATAAAACCTTTTTGGAATAAATTTCGATGTAACTTAAAATTAATATTAAAAATTATAAAATTAAACACAAATCAGAATATAATTAAATAATACTTTGAAGCGATTGTCTCAATATTACATAGTTGTCACCCAATTGACTTAATTGCAAAGCAATTTACCGCCAACTCAAAAAACATATAGCAAAGTAATAATTTTCTGTTTATTTTTTTATTTATTTTTTTGATTGAAGGAGATATTAATAATATTAATGTTTAAAAAGTAAATTTATTTTTAACAGTTTTTAATAATAAAATAGCACTAGTAGAAGATTTGACAGCAAAATAAATCGGTAGACCACAGTGTCCCTATATTTTGAATTTATATGCTATTTTGGAATCATTTATTAATTTTTTCATTGAAAACCTAAATTTACAGATTGCTCGATATTTCTTTGATTAATTATTTTTCCGAATTCTTTTAATCCCTTTTGGCTTTGCCTTGTAAGTACATAATATCAGGGCTGTATGATTAAATAAATTGAAATTTAGATTAAAATATCTTAAAAACTAAAACCAGTAGTAAGGTAACGTATATAAAAGAAATATTTTAAATTTAATGCTCTGGAAAATGACATTAACCATTCTTATTTTATTTTTAAATACTGCCACTGGTAATATTTCAAATATGTTTTAGTATCATGTGATATATATCCTCTTTAAATATAAAAACAAGCTATGGTAACTCCTTCAGATCTCTCCTTTGCAAAACTGAATCGGGTCTAGAATTGTTTCCTTCGTTTGTCTAAGAGCCCTTAAACCAACTCCCACTTCTGCACATGTTGAATTTAATGTTCCCTTTTTACCAATTCGTAGATTTTACTTGAGTTATCGTTTCCTTTTGAAGTGTCTTTCACTTTCTTCTTCAAAACTTATTTCGTAAATCCTTCTTTCTCATATCTCAATCGACTTGTTAAATTTCTTCCAAAAATTATAATCTACAATAAACTTTCTTACATTACTTCTTATTTTACAAATTTCCTCTTTCCTCCTAATTTATCTTCATTGTCCCCTTATTTTAAACCCATTCCACAACCTAATCGAGGATTCCTTAATACTATTAAATCTCTATTTCCTTTTCATTTGCTTCTTTTTACTAACGAATCGCAGGGCCCTCATGGCATTGGAGCATCCTTCCCAGATTCTGTTCTCAATTATTTTGAAAGTTATAAACTTCCTCCAACCTGCTCCATTTTCTTTGCTGAGTTTGTTGCGATATTAAAAGCCATTCTTTTCATATTCTTACTATGAGACAATCATAAATTCCTAATCATCTCTGATGCTAGGAGTGTTTTACAAACTATCTCATCTGTTCTTCCTCATCCTTCTTGTGATTCTATCATTCTTCATATTCGTTCGATTATCCATAACCTTTTCTAAACTTACCTTATTCAGATTGAATTCCTTTGGATTCCGGGCTATATTAGTATGAAAGGAAATAAAAGGGTTAATCAGTTGTTCTCGAGGTGCACCTGTTAACAGACTCCCCATTAATAAGTTCACTGCTAATAATTTACTTGGATTGTCTAAAAAGTTCCATTATAGGTTTTGGTCAGACCCATACTCTTCCACCTTTTCTAACCAATTTTCCTTCTATCTTTTTATTCAGCCGTATCTTTCAGTCAATTTTTGGTTTCATAAATTTCTATCTTTGTAACGCTGTATTATTTCCTTTTTATGTCGGTTGCGCTTCAATCATAGTTTGCTTTCTTCATCTCGCTATCGAGTCTCACTTTCGTACTCTCCATATTGTCTGTTACATCCTCCCAATGATAACCACGAATGTAATTCTAACCACATTCTTTTCAAATGTTCCGCTCTGTTGTTCGAACGTTTCCTTCTCTAATCTCAACTTCTTGGACTTCGTATTCCTGCTCCTTATAGTGCTGCTCCCGTTCTCTCCTTTCGTTCGGCATCTGTTGTCACTCTCCCTAGTCGTTCCAGTCTCCGCCAATAATAAACGGATGAAGAAGGGGATCAAAAAAAGATGGTAAATGAAGATCTTTAAGGTTGCATAAGGGAGGGATGTATACAGAGACCAGGTTAAGAGCGTGACGTAATTTAGTGAATGAGGAAGGGATAGAAATGTAAACAAAATTTGGACTATGGAAAGAGGTAGACGTGATTGGTAGGTTAATGGCATGGGTGGTGAATTGAATGCCAATTCTAACCAAGATGGCAGTCTCGCCATAGCCATCCTCGCGATCGCATCTAATTATCTGGAAGCCTTTGACAGAAATATTTACTGAATCTGAGAGCCAGGTTTCAGATAGAAAAGCTATATGTATGTCATGTATATCAAGTAGACTTTCAAGGGCTAATTTGTTTGGCCGAACACTACGACAGTTCCATTGAAGAATCTTAATCATGGAATTTGTTAAGTAAATTAAAAAAAGAGCTGGAAGAATGAAATAAGGAAGGAGAGGTGAGTGACCGAATGTAAGAAGAAAGGAAAAGGACCGAAATTGAGGAAATAACACATCCTTATGATAAAATGAAATCGAGAGATTACATGGAACTTGAGGATTCACCACGAGATGGAAATGAGAAATTGTTCCGAAGAAAAGACAGTAGAGAAGTTTCAAAATGCGAGAATAAAGTAATATTATGCTCAGTGAGCAGCTTTATGATACCGGAAGACAATGTTTCTATGGGCAGAGAGATTCCGTTGTTCTTGGGCTGAGGTTCAAATTGATTAATATCTGAATTTTTTAGAGCCCAGCCCCTCTCCGGGATTGGCTGATGACTGGCTGGAAGGGGAGGGAAATTCTGACAGGGTTTAGAGATATGTTTGGTTGGTGACAAACGACGGATATATCTAGCAGATGAGAAGAGGGAATTAATAGGAGATTTCACAGTGGGGAAGGTAGAAGGACCAGTGGCTGCGCGATCTGCATAAGTAAAAGCGGGAAGCCGAAATATTCTTGAATCTTTTGGCTTCGGAAAAAGAAATATTCTCGTGGGCCATTATTTTTTTAATATCCCTTTATCGTAGCCATTCCGGGCATCGACGATCAGTAGACAAGTGGTCTCCTTTACAGTTACGGCAAATGGGTGCTGAGGATAATTGGTCGTAAGCAGTGGAGAGATGATTTCCCGAGCACTGTGCGCAAATGTCTCACGAACTCCGACAAAACTTAGCTATGCGCCCAAAAAAGAAATATTTACTGCACTGAATTGGCGAACGGACGCTGGGCGCAACATCAAAAATCAGGTTGTAGATCGAAATTAAAGAAGAATTCTCGAAACAAATTTCAACGAAATAAGTTGGTGTTTTAATACCATCTTTAGAACGATAGATGCGTCTAGCTGAGATTACTGAAACAGGAGAAGAAATTCCGTTTATAATATCCTCCTTTGAGAAAAAAGAGTGAACGTGAGTGATGACGCCATAACGGAACAGGGCAAAGTTGGGGATATACGCTTTTATATTGTTTTTACTTTTAAAAAATTTATTTGAAAGGAACGAGTTGGCAGCGGAAACTGAAGGGAAAAATGCTGCAACTCTATTCCTTCTAAGAGCTTTGAAGGAGACGTCTTTATTGATTGTGTTGTATAATAGTTTAGCGGTGGCTAAGGGTTGCAGGTTACCCAGATTTTTCCCGTTAACCAGGCCCTCCAGATGCACTTTGTATGAACCCGAATGGTCTTTGGGAAAAAGATGATCTAAATCTCTACCAAGTTCATTATTATTAATGTTATCGTGATTATTATTATTATTGTTCTTATTATTTGCCTTTTCATTGTTATCATTTTCATCGCCAGTATTACTAATATTATTACTATTATTGTTACCACCTGTCGTCGCGTTTGGCCTAGTTGCTAGAGTGCTTAACTTCCGATCCGGAGGTCTCTGGTTCGATACCGAGCTATGACAAAAAATATGCGGCGCTAGTTTAGTACACAGCATTATAGACACAGTTGGACTGCATCTGTAGCGCGATAACAAGCGACTATAGTCAGTTCCAATTGTAGACGTACGAGTGCGCTAGCGTCGCATAGAAATATATTCAGCCGGCGAACATTCGCATCAACGTAAGTAAAGGCCAGTCGTCTTGGCTTCGCCTCGCCATTGGTACCTTTCTCACTGTTTTCGCGCTTCTTTGAACTTTTCATCAACTTCGAAAGTTTCGTTAAGGAAATAAAATATGGATTCGTTCCCGACAAATAGCAATCTTTCCAATAGTATATCGCATGCCCGAAAAAAAATAAGTAAATAAAAAATTTCGAGCTTTCGGCGCTCGGAGAACCTAAATATGAAGTTGTAAGGTAGGCTACAGTTTTCCTATAAAGTGGTCTTTTATACATATGTTTGAGATACATTTTGGTTTCCTCAACTTTTTTACTCGGGTTATTATTTACATGAACTTCCTTTTTTTGCTGTTTTTGCCCCTTTCTATACACACTGGCAGTTGTACGTCTAAAATCAATCATTTGTTCATAAATTTTGGTACAATCGTTTCTGTTTTTCATAATTGTACTAACAGCGGCAAACATTTATTTTATGCATAAGTTTTATTGTCCATGATAACGCGCCTATGAATACTAAAGTTCTCGAAACTTTAGGCGGGGTGCCTCCTCTGCACCCCTTGGCGACGCCCATGAGTGTAAGTAATACATGTAAACTGTGTAAATGGTAAAAAGATAAAAGGGTGTCATTTGTACTTCAATTTCACCTGATCACCGTCTGCTATTATTGTATGGTTAATTGTTTCTTCCGTTTATTTGGCTCTAAGTTTTGTTACGTGGATATAGTCAGTTCTTCTACTTATAATGGTTACTTCATCATTATGTCATGAAAGAGACGGGCGATAGAACGAACCCAAATACGTCTTCAATTGGAATGGAACGAACTATTATAGGGTTAGAACTCGTTCCTAGTTAGTTCTTCGTTACTTTACGCATTTCTATTTGGCGTTCCGCGGCACAAACGCCTTGTGAAAAGTAGATCTCAATTCTGCATCGACAAACAAGTTTGTAATATAAACGATATTCTTCGGTTCGATGTATCATTTGTTTATTAATATTTATTGTAATGAGTTATCGGTTTCGTCTTTTATTTGTTCTGTATTTTAATTTTTCAAATAGTTTTTAGTAGTCATGTAAAGCTTTGCATTTTTTCAATGCTAAATAATATGTTTTCCCTTTTCTTCTCAACAGGTTATTTAAAAAAAGTAATTATTTTATTTACTTTCATGATCTAAATTTTAAAGCCGAGTGATATGTATAATGTGTCGTTTTCCTTCTGATGATGGGTGAAATTATTTTTATATTTTAATTTATAAATGCGGTATATATTTTAGCGAAATAATAGATTACATATGAACAATGAAATTGGATTCAATTTTGTTTATATTTAGGTTAAAACCTTTAATATTACAATTAAAAATTATGTTACTTTTAACAAATAAAGCACTATCAAAAGATTTTACCGGTTTGATTTATATAATTTTCATTGTTTTAATGAATTTTAATTTATAATTTTAATACCAAATACACATAAACGCAAGTAATGTTTTATTAATTAATGTTAATAATTTTCTGAACTGTACACAGTTTGTAAATTTTTCAGTTCTGCTTAAATATAAGTATATATAACACTGTAACCAGTGAATTTAAAGTAATAATAACACCGTAATCGTATATGCTTCTTGAATAAAGATCTCCTCCCCAGACACTGCATATAACGACGAACATAAAATCTATTTTTTAAGATATGAATCGACTACAAATGACTTAAGCAATTATTTAAAGATCCGAAAATGGTATAAATGTACGGTATTGAGTTAATTTTCGGTATATAATTGAAAATATTTCAATGCGATTTAGTTTAAATTCTTTCGAGAAAAATCAAATTTTCATACGTATAAGTGTGAAAGTAAATTACTTACATCATTCTGAGTAAAGCGAAAGTTTTAAAAGAATTTAAATACGTAAAGATTGAAATCAATTACAGATTTTTTGAGGACTACCAGTTAATGAAAATAACTATATAAACAATCATTTATCTAGTCTAAAAGAATACAAAAGAAAATTTTAAAAGACGAATTTACTATTATTTAACTTCGAAGGACTAACGGCAATTATGGTAAGTGCAAGTCTAGTAGGTCCGAGATTAATATTTGATTGTAAGATAATGTTAAATACGAGAGTTATTTATTACGTAAATTGGATTTTCAGAAAAGGCACTTTTTGTAAAGTGAAATAGAGGGGACACATTTGTGTTTGTAAATAATTATAATTAAGTATTTAATTGAACGAAAATTATTTCTCTTAATAACATATATATATATATATATATATCGGACCGAAAGCAGTTGTTAGCGCTCAACTGAAATATCGGTTTATAAGAATTTAAATATGAAATATACTGCATTAAAGACGAAAAACTGTATATCGTTGATGAATTTTTTAAAAAATCAGTCTTTTTCCTAATCTAAAAATGAAAAACGTAAAAAAAAATTTACATCGAGGGAAATTTTTTGTAAGGTAATATTATTAGGAAAAAGTTAAGGATTGTGAAATGTGCAAAAGAAGAATCGATTTAAAGCCGTACGCGGCATTATTAAAGATGCATTAGACATTTTTGAAGAGATTGTATTATGAGCATCGCGCTTGTTATACTAGAAGTGTTATGAACAAGGGTTTTAGGGAATGTGCATAAATGATACCGAAGGTAGTAAAAATGAAGGAATAATTTTAATTAAAAATATTCTATAAAGATGCGGAAAATTTCATATAAATTTTGTGAAAATTGCTGAAAAGTCAAATGTACAAAATTAATAAAGGGAATAAAGTGAAAAAAAATGTGGAATAGTCGCATTCAAGATGTCGATCTTGAAGAATCATTAACCGCGAGAGAAAATTTTTGTGTAATTGTAGATTATTTTAACCGATTTATTAAAATTACAAAAATTGAAAACTTTGAAAAAACTTGAATGGTGCCGAAATTTTTATGAAAATAGTATTAAAGCAGTGGAAACATCGTCCGATATTAGAGTCTCAAGCCAACAGAGAGCAGAAAAAATAATTTGGAAGAAACTTTTATAAATTCTATTTTTAAAATTATGCAGTATACTACTTACTGCAGGTTTTATAAGTTCAGAAGAATTAATGTTTAAACGGAAAATAAGGGTAAAGTAATATCACTTAAAATTTCAAGGCGGAGCAAAATTCTCGATTGTGTGGTAATACGAGGAAAAAAAGTTAGAAAAAACAAGCAAGCTGCGCGCTGATAAGTAAAATTAAGATTGAAGATGTAGTTTTACTGGTTAAATAGAAAAAATAAAAGAAAATAAATTACGTGTTAACCGAAAAACCTGAGATAAAAGAATTATAAAAGGAATGTGGTTGATGCAGTTGTTTCTATACAAAAATTTCAGATAAAATTATGAAATAGCATAAAAATCATGTAAAAAACTATATTAGATGAAGACTTAAACCGAATAAATTTCATGGAGTCAAAAATCAAACTGGGTCGGTGGAAACGTAATTGACTTAAAAAGATAGACCAGTAAATATGAAACATAATTTGAATTTTTTAATTACTCGTTATATTGTTCCTACTTTGTTAGTTTGCAAAAAACAAAATGGAATAAAAAAGGAGATGTGTACCCCGTTTTGAAATAAAACAATTATTAGCAATAAGATGATTATCATGTTAAAAGCGTTTCTCAGAGTTTACACCGTTTTAATATAGTGCATAGAATTCAACTAGTTTCACTTTAGCTATTTGATTTTGTGTAATCGAGAATTTACATCATGTATAATACATGTTGAATTTTGCTTTGTATTTATAAAAGCTATTTGATACACGGTTCATATTATAAACACGTAACGTTGTGTCTATATGATGCTGGTATAAAATTGTTTCTTGATATTTTGTGTAGAAATAATTATGTCAAAACAATTACAACAGGAATTAATATGCTTATCTTGGATTAAGAAGAATAACACTAGTGTTTTAATATTAGAAAATTGGAATTTTCCGTCTTTTATACTATTATTTATTACGTAACTGTGTTTTATAGAAAGCATGAAGGACGTTCGCATTGGCGCACACAAGGGGAGTGCTGCGGGGCTGCAGCTCCCCCCAGGGAGAATAAACACATACTGTTAATAATGGCAAAATTTTTGACAGTAAAAATTAATATTTGATAAAAATATAAAGTGTTTTTAAATAATATATTTTACACAAAAATAAATATATAAATGAGAGATATAGATATACCAAACATGTTCGACCTCCGCCTTTACATTTTCCCATATCCTACTCTTTTAGACCTCCCCTAGGACAAATTCTGGATGCGCCAATGGGCGTTCGAGCGAGTTTTTATCAGAAGAGGTGTGATATCGAAGAATTTTCCGGAAAATGACTTTTATTTCGTGTCTCTAAATTTATCAGCACAAATGCTCCTTCTTATTATAATTCATCTTTCCAATATGCCATATTTAACTTTATCATTATTATTTCCGAACACTCGTATTAGCTTTTTTTTATTAATATTTTTGTTTTCGAAAAAGATTGAAATCCTTATAAACATGGATCTTAGTGAAATTTTCCTGGTTTCTTTTTCAAGTTTAAATTCATAAATAAATGATTTATCATAATTTAGCTTTTATTCCGGTTAATTTTTTATTTTATTTATTTTTAGAAACCAATTTACATTAATTACCCGTATAAATATCGTTTTTTAACTTTTTTTTTTTCTAAAAAGGTTACTACAGTCTTTACATTACAATAACACACTTCGGTATATACTATTTACAAAACTAAAGACACTAAATGAAGCCTCTAGATCAGTTCGGATGATGTGTAAAGCGAGACCATATGTAAATTTTTTCAGCATTGAGACTTAATAGATTCCACGTTGATACGGAAGACAAAGAAAAATTCTAAAGAATGTGTTATTTTTCTTAAATAGAGTGTGACGCGTATAGTAATTGAATAGAAAATATTTTTTCAAATCACATATATTAGTGTACGCGTTTTTATTTTGAAATTTATTGTACATGGAATTGATCATTTTATTTTTTTCAAATTTCGAAAAAATGCAATGACGATTTCCCCTATTAGCCTCCATCATTCTCGGTGAAAATGAAAAAATAAAATGATACAGTTGTTGAATAAAAGATTTGCCATTTATAAATTACTACATTTTACTTTATATTTATTGAGAAAATAAGGTCCACAAATTAAGTATTAAGATTCGCTATTGTTGTTATTTTATAAATATGTCAGATTATTATCCATTGCTTTTATTATGCTTATGTCGAACTAAAATTAAAATGCGCAAGTATTATTTGAAATTTATGAAAACTGTTTGAAAAATGCGATGGTGTGTAATTAAATGTTGTAGTGTTCATTTCGTTAGTATTAATTAATCATGATGCGATCATTACGACAATTATCTGCATTTTTTCTTTCTTTCTGTAATAAAAATAATTGCAAAAATTGTTAAAATTTGCAGTGCGCATAAATAATTATGATACTTAAGTTATATAAGATCATTTAAATATTTAGCTAATTTAGTGTGAAAGAATCTAATACTGTAAACATTAAACGGTTATATGTAAAACCCTAAAAATACGTTATAATGAGTATTTCGACTTTAATGAAAATTTGTAATTTGTAATTTCTTCCGAAATTAGAAATATCATACTAACCATCTTCATAGATCATTTTCAACTTACGTTAAAAAGGAAATATTTTGATATTAAAAATTTTTCCATGCAGATAATTGGCAAATAGATTTCTACAAATGGTTTCTCGCCCCCCAAATATTGTGTTTCAACATGACTGGCACATTACTGGCCAGGGTGAAAGCGTTTTACAATGTTTGTATAATCCACAAACATCAAGACGAAGATTATTCGGTTAGTAATTTTTAATTCAAGTTAATATGAAAGCACATTACACATTTGGCATTTATTCTTATTGTTATAATTCTTACCGGTAATTGGAAATCAGTACTTCTGTATCGATTTTTATTACTTTTTCAAAAATGGTATCCAAAATTTATATTATTTATTTTTATACTAGCTGACCTGGCGAACTTCGTACCGCCTTAGAAAGTAAATGTTGTGTTAACTTATTAGCTGAATTAAATTCAGTTTTTGTTTTAAGATAAAATTAATATTCACAATGAATCAAGTTCAATAAGTATACAAAAATCAAAATGAAAAGTATTTTATTTACATTAAAATGAATGTAATTTACGTGGCAGCAAGGCATTATTTGCCTGAATAACAAAGATCAGTATAATCCAATAAGATGGTTTAGAAACGACAAAAATATTCAATTTTACAATAACTCGGAAACGGTTTGACATATCAGAATTGGATCATAAATTACAATTAAACTTCTATCTGTGATAATTCACAACTTTAAGTTGAGCGATTACCTTGGACGGCAAGAAGCCGTCTAGAATATATAATATCGAATTTAGAATGACCCGAAAAATCACCCTTAAAAATTCATAACTCACTACCAGAGAAATTCAAAATATAAAACAAAACACAGAAGCCCTTTCATAAAATCCAAAAATTACGGTTAAAAAATTGTGTGAACCCCCGTTTTGGTCCAAAAACAGCAAAAAAAAATGAATTTTCTTCATAAATTTTGTTTTAAATTTCGTATTCTGCTATTCGGAGCTGAGACAAATCCAACAAATCAAAGATCATGAAAATTGGTCCAACCGTTCTTGAGTTATAAGTGGAGTAACTAACACGACTTTCTTTTATATATATATAGATATATAATATATATAAAACTCGGCCTTCGGGCCTCAGAATGGGGCAAGCTTTCTTCACCGCCAGGTCTAGTTCTTCTATAATTCTTATAGAAAAACAAACTTTTTCATTGGCTACAAAAATCTTTCAGTTCCAATTTTCACCACCAGGGGATGTATGAACGCTAATATCGCATTAAAACTATTTTATCAGTTTTCGTGACAGGACACTTTTCCTGGTGAGTTACAATTTTCAACACCAAGGGGTGCAGGAGCGCTAATATCGCATTAAAGACTTATATATGGGACAAATTTCGTAACAGGACACTTTTTCTGATGACCGCTGACGTAAAAATGGCATAGCCATTAATAAATTCGGCCATTTTGGCCTCGCAAGGGGCTGTGCCGCTTGACCCTTCTTGCTTACATTTCTGTCTCTTTTTCTTCGATACTTTGTATAAAATAATCAAAATTTGCAACATAATTCTCCAAATCGGTCCATGTGAATATAATAACATAATCGCAAAAATCCTATAAAATATAACAAACGTTGCATAAAATTGGAACATTTTTCATTACATAAAACTGGGACATTTTTTCTAATAGAGGGTAGCCTAAGAATTACGTTGTAATTAATATATATATATATATATATATATATGTACTAGGGAATTGGTCTCGCAGGCCGCTTCGCGGCCCGTTCTTTCGGACTTTAAACTGTATTACTTTGTAAATTTTCATAAAGTCTGCAGCGTTTACATATACTAATTTTTTTTAGTATACCAATACGTCAATTAAAAAAGTAGGATTTAGATTAAAATATCAAAAAACCTGAAAGCGCTAGCAGTGTAATATATGTGAGAGGAATATATTGAATTTAATTCTTTTTGGAGACTTTAGTATGCGGGTTAAAAAGAAAATCAATACGGTAAGCGAAAGTTGAAATATATCGATAGGTTATCTGAAATTTGATATTCTAATTACAATTTAAAGCCCTTTCTTTGTCAGTCGACCGCTAGAGAACAACACAATAATAATAATAATATACAAAGTTTTGTGGATAGTATAAAGGAAATATTTAAAACAATACATGTCACTGTTATCGGCTGGAGTGCGATGATGGTTGACTTGGTATCAGTTCACTGCGTTTCTGATTCTCGAGATCAATAATCACTCGACTAAATAATTAATGCAGTCTACTTATGTATAATTTCGGTGAAATATAACGACGAAATTAGCCATGCAGTATTAAGAAGAAAGAATTTCTTCTCAATAGCTAGATATTTGTTCATAAATTCATAAACTATATATGTTCGTGGATTTCAATAATGATTCAGTATACATAAATAAATAAATGTTGTCAGAAATAATATATTATTATATTAACTGTTCACACGGAAACGTCTAGGACACAATGTTCTATAATCATAGTTTAAATATTTAAATTTCAGAAACTGCTCCATTTCCATTGTAACTAACATTGATAATTTTTGTTATATTCTTTTAAAATTTTGGAATCCTAAATTTTAAAATTTTGGATATTTCATGTTTTTCTTGTGTTTTAATGAAACGACGTTGATTAAAAAAAAAAAAGGCTGTAGCTGTTATGAGGGCTATTGACTTTTTTCTTATTTTTCTCCCACGACTGTAATACTTCGGGTGCATTAGACGTAAAGCAAAAAATAGAGAAAATGTCCCTAGTTCCATTTTATAGCAGCTGGAGATATATATATTTTTTTTTGAATTGACGTCTTTTCGCCTTTATAATGTAGAAATGAATAAATGGGCAAAAATTTTAAAACTTAAAGAATCAAATTTTAAAAATTCGGATTGTGGCTTGAACAAAATTATTAATCTCTTCATTAGTTACGGTCGAATTTTTTACTCTTAAAGCAATATGAGCATAAGATGGACGTCTTTTTTGGAATTCGATTACGTATAAAATATAAACCATTTCTCCGAAAATTTCACCTGACTTTCAAACTTTTAATAAATTATTTAATTTTAATTGGAATATCCTACAATATAAATCTGCACAATCTATATGATATTGCTTTTCATTTAAATTTAATGTTATTTCTATCCAATTAGGATTGTACGTCATCGTAATAAACAACATTGGTTTACCTAATCTGGCAACAACTGCCATGCCTTCCTGATATGTTAATTGCATATAGCGCGGACCATGTGTACATGATGTTCGAAAGTAAATTTTTCCTGGATTTAGACCTCCTTCAGCTGCGATACATTCGACTATTTCACTTCGAGTATCCATTCTTAGGATTTTTATTTGATTAAATTTGATAAAAACCGTAATTTTTCTTCTTCCACCTTACACCGTATATCAACAAAGTATTCTTGCCCTAATCTATCTAAACGCATATATCTTGATTCTGATAATAACAAATATTTGTAATATTTTGTTTGAGATATTTTTTTTATTTTTGTCATCTACTATATCTATTGGTTTAGATTTATATTATTTGTTTTTTCTTTTGTTGGTTCTTCGAATTTTTTATTTAGAAATTCCATCAAACCGTTCATGTGCATTTAACTTTTAAATTTTAGGGCTCCCGTATTTTCCGTATATTCCAGGAATTCTATTACATTATTTAAAAAAGAGAATGACTCTCTAGCTACCATGGAAAGGGCTGTGGACTTTTTTTTAGTTTCCAATCTTACCGCTTTCAGCGTGTATCTTCCCAAATTTTGGCCCCTAAATATCAAAATATTTCGAATTTCTTATTTTTCCTGTATTTTGGAGACCTTAGTGTGCAGGTTAAGAAGAAAATCAATACCGTAACAGATATAGATCCGGCTGCGGAATTTTTTAAAAAAATTTTCTTGAAGCTTGATTTTCAAATTTTTTAAAATTTGGGCACTTTAATTTTAAAATTTCAGAGGTCTCGTATTTTTCCTATATTTTAGGGATTGAAATACATCATTTAAAAAAAAGAATGACCCTCCAGCTGCCATGGAAAGTGCTGTGGACATTTTTTTAATTTCCAGTATTTTCACATTAGTGTGTATTTTTACAAATTTTGCTCCCTAAATATCAAAATTTTTTGAGTTTCTTATTTTTCCTGCATTCTAGGGACCTTAGTATGCAAGTTAAAATGAAAATCAATACCCTAACTCATATAAATCCGGCTGAGGAATTTTTTAAAAAAATTTTTCTTGAAACTTGATTTTCACATTTTTCAAAATTTGGGTCCTTTGTTTTAAAAATTTTTAGGGTCTCGTATTTTTCCTATATTCTGGCGGTTGAAATATATCATATTAAAAAAAAGTTACCCTCCAGCTGCCATGTTGAGAACTGTGAACTCTTTTTTACCGCTTTAAGCGCGTATTTTCCAAAATTTTGGTTCCCTAATATCAACATTTTTCGAATTTTATATTTTCTCCCTATTTAAGAAACCTTCGTGTGCAGTTTAAAAAGAAAATCAATACCGTAACTTATATAGAACTGGTTGTAGAATTTAAAAAAAAAAAATTCTTAAAACTTGATTTTCATATTTTTTAAAGTTTGAGCCCTTTAATTTTAAAATGTTTGAGGTTTTGTATGTTTCCTATATTCTAGCGATTGAAATACATCATTTAAAAAAATGACTGATCCTCCAGCTACCATGGAAAGAGCTGTGGACTTTTTTTTAGTTTCCAGGGATATCAATTTAAGAGTGTATTTTCCCAAATTTGGTCCTTAAATGTCAAAAATTTTCAAAGTTCAAGTTTTTCCTGTGTACTGAAGACCTTAGTATGCAAGTTAAAATGAAAATCAATGTCGTAACTTATATGGATATGGCTTCAGAATTTTTTAAAAATATTTTCCTTGACATTTGGTTTCCACATTTTTCAAAATTTAGGCCCTTTAATTTCAAAATTTTGGGGGTTTCGTATTTTTTCTATATTCCAGAGATTGAAATACACCATTAAAAAAAAAGAGAGACTCTCCAACTGCCACGGAAATGGCTATGGACTTTTTTTTTAGTTTCCAGGGTTATCGCGTTAAGAGTGTATTTTCACAAATTTGGTCCCCAAAAAATCAAAAATTTTTCGAATTTTATTATTTTCCTGTATTCTAGAGACCTTTGTATGCAGGTTAAAAAGAAAAGTAATATCGTAACTTATATAGAACCGGCTGTAGAATTTTTTAAAAATTTTTTGCTTAAAACTTAATTTTTACATTTTTCAAAATTTGGGCCCTTTAATTTTAAAATTTTGGGGATCTCGTATTTTTCTCAAGTTGAGTGATTGATGCACATTATTTTTTAAAAAGAGTGACCTTCTAGCTATGGTGTAAAGGCCTGTGGACTATTTTTTACCGCTTTATGCATGTATTTTTCCAAATTTTGGTCCTTAAATATCAAAATTTTTCAAATTTCATATTTTTCCTGTATTTTCGAAACCTTGACATGCACGTTAAAAAGAAAATCAAAACTGTAATTCACATAGAACCAGCTGTGCAATTTTTTGAAATTTTTTTTCTTAAAACTTGATTTTCACTTTTTTCAAAGTTTGAGCCCTTTAATTTTAAAATTTCTGAGGTTTCGTATTTTTCCTATATTCCAGTCGTTGAAATACATCATTTAAAAAATAGAGGGACTCTCCAGCTACCACGGAAATGGCTGTGGACTTTTTTTTAGTTTCGAGTCTTACCACTTTAAGCGTGTATTTTTGCAAATTTTGATCTCCCTATATCAAAATTTTTCGAATTTTACATTTTTCCTGTATTTCGAAGACCTTAGTGTGTAAGTTAAAATGAAAATCAATGTCGTAACTTATATAGATCCGGCTTCAAAATTTTTTAAAAATTTTTTCCTTAAAATTTGGTTTCCACATTTTTTAAAATTTGGGCCCTTTAATTTCAAAATTTTTGCGGTTTCGTATTTTTCCTATATTCTTACGATTAAAATACACCATTTAAAAAAAAAGAATGACCTTCTAGCTACCACGGAAAGAGCTGTGGACTTTTTTTTAGTTTCCGGGGTTACCACCTTAAGCATGCATTTTCACAAATTTTGGTCCCTAAATATCAAAATTGTTCGAATCTTTTTTTTCCCCTGTATTCTGGAGACCTTAGTGCGCAGATTAAAAAGAAAATTGTTACCATAACACATATAGATCCGGCTGCGGGATTTTTTAAAAATTTGTTTCTTAAAACTTGATTTTTAAATTTTTCGAAATTTGGGCCCCTTAATTTTAAAATTTTGAGGGTCTTATTATTTTCTTATGATGTGACGAAGAAAATACTTCGATTGAAAAAAAAATTAACTCTCTAGCTAGTATAGAACGGTCTGTACGATTTTTTTTCTTGCAGCTTTATATAATAGATGTACAAAGAGTGGACCAAACAACTGCAACTACTCTCTGTAGGGAGTATAGACGTTATCTAGCGGTCAAAAAACGAATTCAACATGAAGTTCATTCTTTTTCCGACAGCAGAACGAGCGCCAGTGGAACAATACAAATCGAGGTACAGCTGTGTAAACGAAGTGTAGTTAAAATTCGCATACAGACTAAGAAATTCTTACCTCAAATTGTTTATTCGTTGTCTGATTCGTCGTCAGCATCCGCAGTCTCCTTCTCAAAGTATCGGCCGTTCTTCGCAATACACTTCGCGCATCTTTTTGAGCCACTTTTCGAAAATCATTTTCTAGAATTCCTCAGCTGGAATGGCCTTCAAAGCGTCCTTAACAGCTCTCACGATCTCAGCCCGTGCCTGAAATCTACAGCCTCGCAGCGTGCGATTTAGGGTCGGGAAGGAGGGGATGCGGAATCGTGTCAACAAACTCTTCTTCCAGGAATAATGTTGTTACGGACATGTGGTGGTCTGTATGCGAACTCTAACTGCACTTCGTTCAAACAGCTATATCTCGGTTCGTATTGCTATAATGGTGCTCGTTCTACGCTTGTTCTGCTGTCGGAAAAAGAATGAACTCCATATTTCATTCGTTTTTTGACTGTTAGATAACGTCGATACTCCATACGGAGAATAGTTGCAGTTGTTTTGGCCCACCCTTTGTATATATATATTAATTACAACGTAATTCTTAGGCTACCCCCGCCCCCCATTCGAAAAAATGGCCCAATTTTATGTAACGCAGAATGTCCCAATTTTATGTAACGTTTGTTATATTTTATAGGATTTTTGTTATTGTTATTTAAGAAATGTCGCAATTTTATGTAACGAAAAATGTAATGAAACAATATCTTAATTTTATATAATGAAAGTTAAATGTTAATGTAGGATTTTTGTGATTATGTTTTGTTTTTCTTTTTGTTTTGATGCCAGTAAGAATTACGTTGTAAATTTTGATCATTTTATACGAAGTATAGAAGAGAAAGAGACAGAAATGAAAGCAAGAGGGGTCAAGGGGTACAGCCCCTTGCGAGGCTAAAATGGCCGAGTTTATATATATATATATATATATATATATATATATACATACTTGCTAGTATATGCTGGCGCATTCATAATTTTTTTGGATACATTTTTTTTGATAACTGCTATCATATTTTTCCTTGCTCTTTAGAATTCCGTCAGTTTTATACTATTTATTTATTCAATAAACTCTGTCTACTTTGTATATAAACAAAACTATGTTAATTTTTTTTCTTTTAAAGTTTTTATTTGTATTTTTAAGTTTTTTTACTTGACTATTATTGTTTTCATTATTACATTAATAATTAAATTAAATGCATTTTAAAATAATTTAAGTGTATAGCGCGCCGAAAATCGGAGTATTTCAAATATCCGTTAAATATTCTATTTTATGTTTAAATGATACCTCGCGAAGTCCAATGGTACATGTCTTAAATCATTTCCAATTATTACAAAAACATATTGCATAATACTTTTTCTCATTTTTACTTTTAATAATTCAGTATTATATATAATATAGTTGCGAAAACAAACTACCCCATCTATGTACTTTACATAATAAGAAAATATTGTTCCATTAATATACGTTAATTCTAAATTTATGATTAAAGTGAAACGTATATAAATATATTTCCAACAAAAAAAAAAAAATTTAAACAGATAAAAGTGAAATTAAAGTAAATAAATATTGTTAAATGAACAATTATAACATGTCAAAATGTAGCACATAAATGTATTAATTAATACATTTCAATTAAGCATAAATCATTACCTGAATTACTGGAAATAAAATGCCAAATGATTCGAAAAGAAAAAAAGGAACTCCTTTGACAGTAATTACACTGATATTAGTGGCAAAAATATGATTAAATACATCGAATATAACAAAACTTACTGAAAATAAAATAATTTTCATATAAACAAGATAAAACGAATGTGCAGATCTGAACTATTTCGAACACGAATGCAAAAAATGCAGAAAAAGAATGAAAATGAGATTATTTGAAGATTGTCTACTAATTAGAAGAAGAAAAAAATGTTATAAATGTGTATTTTATTTTAATAAGAAATACTGATTGATATCTCATATTTATTTCCGGATTTCGTTTGTTTTTCGAAAAAGTCGCTTGTATCGCCGATTAAATTCTTTTTAGCCTAAAAACTGTTTAAACACATATAACTTTTCCGCTTCATGGCCGGCAAATGAAAATTATTACCTTTAATATAATAAAAGTAGTTTAATTTTCTAGTTGCTAACAGCAATATATATTGTTGTCCCCGTTCAGACAGAATTAACTTCACATTTTTTTTTGAAGTAAAACTTCTTATCGCGCGGTAGGGAAAAATTTTGGTTACGCGTTACGCGTTACACATTATGCGTTACACGCAGCTTGTCGGTAGGAGTAAACTGGCCGCGCTGTACGTCGTTCGGCAGGTGACTTTCACTCTGTCCCTTTCTATTATATAAGAGTATCTAGATTCCAGCAGCAAGCATCGTACGCGGTCGTCAGCTGTATAAGCCCAATTCTAAACACGTGTACATTTTATTGAATTTGAAAATTGACGCAGTTTTTTTGTGCAACGTCAGCACATTTCAACTAGTCTGATGATTTATTTATTGTTTTTGTTTTAATTCATACGGGATTTGGTAAAAGTGCAGAACAGCATCTGCAGTTCTTATTGGTTGTTTAGTTCATATTCTTACGTACAATGTTATTATTGTTTAGTTCATTATTAACCTATCGGTGAATTTATTTTCTGTATTACTTAAATTCAAAAAAAAAAATAAAAAATGATAATTTTTCGCTTTTGCAGTGTTACAAATTTAATATTAATAATTTAAAAAAAATTTATTTATCACTTTAAGAGTAATATGCGAAATTATTTACTTTTGGTTTTAAAATAATTGTTATAAATTTATGGTTCAATTATTTTAGTGTTAGAAAATTAATTTTAGATTAGAAATTTATTTATCAGATAGAGAAACAAATTTAACGATCTCGTGTATTAAAGAAAGTAAAAAATTGTATAACACTTCACCATTTCACATGTGATATCCTTGCGTAGGTGTCAAGCTAATCTTTTCTGTTCGTTGCAACTGTAGTATATGTGTTTCTGAAAAATTAAAATTTTACGTTAATTTTAAAATATAAATTTCGACACTTCACAATTTCACATGCTATTCTTATGTGGATGTAAATTTAATCTATGTATCATTGCAAGTAGTATGTTTTCGAAAACTAATTGTAAACATTTGAATTCAACATTAGCATGAAAGCACATTTTAAGAATAATTAGTGTGATTATTTAATTTTAGTTTTAATAAAATTATTATAAATTTGCCATTAAAATTATTTTACATTGAGTGGTAAATTTATTTTTTATTTTAAAACTTAAATTATTACTTCAAAAAAATTTACAAAATTTTTAATAACAAAAAAGTGTTAATTTAATTTTAATTTTACTTTTTAAAACTATACACCTAAGACTATTAAAATACAGTATGTACGTCTATGTAGACAATGTGATTTATTGCGCTATTTTTATTGTTTTACGGGCATTTACATTACAATACCGGCAAAAACCTGTCGCGCCGGTTCTATTGTTGAGTGACGTTTTCTTCCGGTCAAGTGTATTTCCGTTTTTTTCTCCTTTTTTTTTTAAATTTATTTTATTTTTTATAACGTATTTTTTTTTTTTTTCTTTAATAATGTCTACCGAAATAGAATTATGCGACACGTCGTGCGAGCTGAAATATATTCAACTAATGCGATATACGGAAGAAGAAATTATTCAATTCTATATTCGTCATCGTATTCTTCCGTATTTCAGGTTAATTTAATTTTTATGAGTTGTTCTTCTTACTTCAATTTTCTATATATATATATTTTTTTTTTCTTTTTTCCCTTTTTAAACAAAGTACCGTTTGTTATATATCTCAGGTTTTGCCCGACGTGTCGTAATTTATTGATTCTCAATAAAAAATTAGAATTTCGGTGCGGGCGATGGATCGACGGTGTTAAATGTCAGTACAAAAAATCGGGTAGAGTTGGGACGTGGCTTACTCGTTGTAAGGTATCTATATTAGATATGTGGCTGTTTGTTGTGATAGTTTTATTTATTCGTAATCCTCGTAAATATTATCTTGCTGAGTTGGGATTAAGTAATCATACGATTACCGACTGGACCTCCTTCTGCCGCGAAGTCATGGTACATTACTTCGATAAAAATTCGACTCCTTTAGGAGGTAGGGGTCGAATTGTTGAGATTGATGAAGCAAAATTCATCAAGTCGAAGTTTGTGTCTCCCTCCTCTTCGCGGCAAGAGGCTGGTTTATGTGTTTTTGGTGTTATAGACGTTTCAACTCGTAATTTCTATTTATGCCTTGTTCCTGATCGAAGTTCTGAAACTCTACTTTCCATTATCCACCGTGTTATCCGTCCTGGTTCCATTATCCATTCCGACGAGCGAAGGGGGTACGCACCTCTTTCCAGTGATCCTAATTACACCCACCGAACTGTCAACCATTCAGGGACATATGTTAATGTAGATACAGGGGTTCACACCAATAACATCGAACGTTTATGGCGTGAAGCCCAGAGTAAAATTCCGAAATTTGGTAGAAGAAAAGAATTTTTCCATTACTATATTGCGGAATTTTACTTTCTACAACGAGTACCCCCTTCCCAGCGAATACATAAATTCTTTAACACCGTCGCAGAAATGTATCCAGCTTATTAAATAAAGTACGTAATGTAATTATTTATTTAATGCGCTGTTTTTTTTTAAATTACTACATTTCGTTATTCTGATTTTATTTTAACGTTATTTTGTTCACTCGCGTTACATAATCTTTGTTCCGGTCAATTTCATTTTGTTCATTTTATTTTTAACGCTAATAAAAAATCGTACGTTATGTCTGCAATAGACGGGGTTTTTTTGGCCCTAATTTACTATTGGTCGGCCATTTGCATTATAATAGAGTACAACTTGTTCCAGCAGTTTCTATCGTGCTTTCGTCTATTGTGTATAGCGCAGTTTCCGGATATTGTTATTTCTTTTCTTTTTTTTTTATACTTCTTTATTTCTAGTTTTTTCTGTTTTTTTGTGTTTTCGCGAATATGTCCGCTGATATTGAGTTATGCGACACGCTGTGTAATCCCACATTTTATCAACGTATTATATTTACGGAAGAAGAAATTATTCAGTTTTATATTCGCTATCGTATTCTTTTGCATTTCAGCTGAATTTCATTTTTGCGAGTTTCTATTAGCTACAAATTTTTTTTCCTTCCATTTATTACCCTGTTTAAATTTTTTTTTTTTTTTCGACAAAATATAGTTTGTTAAATACGGAATTTTAGTTCCCGCAGCGAATACCAAACTCCCGACAAATACATCAATTTTTTAACACCGCCGTAAAATTGTATCCGGTTTACTAAAAGATGTAAATTTACTATATTTATTATTTTATTTTAACATTATTTTTAAATTTTCTCTTCATTACTTTACAATTTATCTTCTTTAAAATTCGAATTTTCAAAAAAACGTTTTTATTTGACATCTTCGGTATATATATTACACTCATAAAATTTCGCTAAATAATCACCACTTGTTTGGGCTGTAGCGTGATTTTCATTTTTTGCAAAAACAGGGTGCTCCCCCCTCCGTAAAATTTAAAGGATTTAAAAAAAAAATTGTACACTTTTAGAAGAACTTCTCTTTTTAAATTCGCAAATACCATTTTTGGTTTATTGTTTTCTTGTTGAATTTTCGTCTATCTCCGTTCTTCAACTGTGTACTCTTTATTATCTGATACTCTTTCTCTGATACCGAGATTCCAATAATATTCTTTATCACTGTTCATCTACTCGAATTTTTATCCTTATTTTCATTTGCAAGAAAGCTTTTAATGTTCAGTTTTTCTTTTTTTACTTTCCTTTATCCGGTAAATATTTTTGGAATATTCTAAAACTTATCAAATTATTTTAATTTACTACCTTGTTCGAAGTTTAATATTTTAATTACTTTTTATCAATATTTAAAATTAGTTTTAAAAATGTAATATTTTCCTACTTAAAATAAATATTATATTAATTAATATAATAAAAGATTATAAATGAAAAAATAAAAATAAGTTAGAGGTGCTCTAATGAATTTCTGTTATTTTTATATTTTAAGACGGCGTACACCACATAACAAAAATTACGGACTAGGAAACTGAAGCATTTGCTAACTGATCATCAATTTTTAGAGTCTATAATTTTAATTACGAATAAAATATTTTATGGTCGTATTTATGGCTATATTATAAAGCTGAAAGACAAAAAATCAAGAGAAAAGTCTACAGTATGTTCTTTCGTAGCTGGATAATTTTTTTTTTTTTAATCGGCGTATTTTTATTATTATAATATAAAAAAAAAAAATGTAAAATTCCAACGGTTTTAAAATTGAAGGACCCGAATTAAAAAAAAAATACACCTGTAAGGCAAGATAAGATGAAAAACAAATTTGAAATATTATTAGTGACAGTTACCATAGAACCTAAATTTAAAAATAAAATAAGTGTGTTTAATACTTTTACAGAACATTAGGTTTAAAATATTTCTTTCGCATACGCTATCCTACTATCGGCTTTAGTTTTTAAGATATTTTAATTCAAATTTCATTTTATTTAATCAACATACTGATGCCCCACCCCCCTTTTTTTTTAAAATAAACATGTAGACAGTGCACTACCGTTTTACTCTAAAATTTCACAAAGTATAATACTTAAAAATCTAAAAGGTTGGGCTGTGAAGCAGCCCGTTGGCCTAGTCCCCTAATATATGCGAGAATATATACATCTTCAGATTCATACAATATATACTATATTTAATTTTAATTTGGTGTTACATAATGAACTGAAATATACTTTTTATATGTAAAATACTTTATTACGTAAAAACATATACACTATAAACATATAAAAATTTGTTATTAAAATTAAAATGCCGACCAGTTTCGGACAGCTCGGTCCATAATCATGGCGATGTGCAACTGTATATGTTTATAGTGTATATGTTTTTACTTAATAAAATATACTATATTTATCTTTATTTTTTTCTTACTGCGGATTGGGATATTTTTCGGAAAACTTTTTTCTGATATCCGTCAGGTCAATTTAATATTTGTTATTTATGTTTAAAATGCTTCGTTCTTTTTATTAACTAATTAACAAACAAAATGTATAGGTGCACTGCATTAAAAATATATGTATGTACTAATTAATAAAATTAGTAAAGGTTAAAAACGTACTAATTTTTATGATCCACTAGATTCTAAAAAAAATTTAAAACTTACAAAATTAATTGTAAAAAATGAAATGGCACACGTAATTAAAATAATCATAAAATTATAAGAAACAGTTATTTACTTTTTAGTCACTTCTAAATACTACTGAATATAATAAAAAAAAACGATAATTTTTTCTTCTGTTAAATTTTTTTTTTTTTATGCATAATGGAATATGTTAAATTACAAATACCAATGGTAGCTGTCAATAAAACAGAAAAAATCAAAAAAAAAGCAGGCTGCTGTGCTGCGTATCATGCGAATAGTTTGGAATTTTTTGTCAATGAAATGCTGTTCATAAAACTCAGTAAGGTATTATCTTATTAGCGTTTTTTCATTTTTATCGTTTTTATTTACTCTGAAAGCACGCCACCGGTAAATAAACCATTTTCACTGCTATTTTGCCGCACATCATCGAATTTGTTAATGAAAATTTTTTGCAGAATCTCAGTTTTTTTTTTAACAAAACGCAGGAAGGGGCGTAAAATTTAATGATATAGTATATGATATAATGGTTCTTTATTCTACCTAGAAATATAAACAAAAAAAGAGTAACTTTTCAACGGAATTCATGAAAATAGCAACTTTTTTTTTTTTTTTTTTTTTTTTTTTTTAATTGGAAAGATGTTAGTAAGCTTTATCGGATATTCTGATTTTCGAAAAAAAACAGCCATTATTTAGCAGATATTTCAGAAGGGTCGAACCCTAAAAAGCTCTCTTCAGATGCGGTTCTGCATTCTTTTATACGTTGTTTAGAGAATCCTGACCCCCCCCCCGTAAATACCACTACCCAACGACAAAAATATTTCACAAATCAAAATCGGTTAGTTTTAAATTTCGGAATATTTGAAACAAGTGAAATTTTTAGTTTACTTATGCTTAATGAACCAAATTTCTCTACTGTGAGATTTTATATTGTGTTTATTAATAACTTAGTTTTTTAAATTCTTACATGCTTTTAAAGCTGTTTGTGCGATGATGAACCATCGCCCCCATCAGCGTTATCCTTATTTGTACGTAATGAGTATGAAATTAAACCGATGTAGAAAATCATCTTGCACATGCAAAGCGATTATTTAACTGTACAAAAACTTGGAAATGAGACAGAATTTGTTAAAATGATGAAAATTAATTAGAGTGAGAGAATGATTAAGAGTAAACTAACAGTATAAAGGAAAGGTGCAGTGTGTCTTATTTGTCGTAGTGAATAATCTATAATAGTGGGAAAAAAAGAAAGATAGAAAAAGAAAAGGAAGGAGGAAAAAGTCAAGAAGAAAGCGGTAAGAATACAATACGAAAGAATATTGTCTATTGGGGATGACATTTCGGTTATGGCGAATATTCAAACTAGAGGAGAAAATATAAATTTTAAAATTAATTCCCCCTTTTTTTTTGGTTTAGGTGTTCTAGAAAAGCCAGCTATTCCAACGGTTGCTGATGAAGTGTCTTACAAATTACTATTTATCGGGAAAAGTGGTGTCGGCAAGTCATCTGTAATAGCTTACTTAGCCGGAATTTCAGAGCCATCGTTACATATTCATACTCATGGTATTCATAAAACTAACGTCTATTGGCCAATGAAATTAAAAGATAAAGTTATTATGTTTAAACTGCAGTGTTGGGAAGCCGGTGAAAGCGGATTAAAAAAATATAGTCATATTTTACCGGTACTATTTTTATACAGTTATTATTGCTATTATTTTAATAAGCCAAATAAGTTACTCGACGTATGTATTATTTGCTTGTTACATTATAATGCCAACATGACTAACTTCAGATTTAATGATCTATTCTTAAAATATGTAATATATGAAAAGAAATTACAAATTAATATTATAACAATTTAATATATTGAGAGAATAATTAATTATAATAACTTAATAAAATTTTCTATATTTGCGTAATCATTAAGGCAGGTGAAATTATCGACCACATATTTTGCTGCGGGCGATTACGAAAATCTTGTAACGGAAATATCTTATAATGAAATCTTAGGTCAAACTTATAAGACGTTTATTTATTTTCTAAAGAATGACATAGTCAATTGAAATTGACTTTCCCATAAGAATTATAGATGATCAGAGCATCTGGAGGTCCAGTAGGTCTTAAGTTATATATTGATGTGGATTCGATATGTGTATCGCTATCTTTATCTACGGTGGATGTACGTGCGTTGACTATATCGAGCAATATGGAGAAGTGACTTATGTAAAATCCCGTGTTGTTAGAATAGTTATTTTAAATAAGTTAATTGTAATAACATAGTATTTCATTCGTTCATGTTAAAATTCCACTTCTCCGTTGTGTAGAAATAAAATTAAAATTATTCTGTCTTGTCGATGTTCACCGTTTACCGTACCTTATCGCTACATATTGTTTTATCCAGGTTTTTTTTTTTTTTTGTTTTTTCAAGTGAATTAATAGTCTTTTCGAAAAAGTCATGAGGATTCGCGCTCGTAGTGAGTGTTGTTATTTGTTGTATATTTTTCTTGAAAATTATTTTTAAAAAGCTAATGCTGTACGAAAGAAACCAGCAGAAGGATCTGGTTTAACTGATTCGTTAATACACACCACACACTCAGAAACACTGCCATATATAGATACAGATATTAATAGACACAATCGATGTATTAGAAATTAAATTATAACTGTTTTCGTTTAAAGCATTCAGTAAGTAAACATTATCTGTCGAAACCAGTAGTAAATGCCGATATTTATTCCAGTGATAAATATTAATAAATTTATTTAACTTAATTTAAATATTTGTCGAGGCGTGCAAAGATAAGGTTGATGGTGTGGTCTTTGTATTTTCATTTGCCGATTCAAGAAGTTTTAACGATGTTCACCAGAATTTTACCAAATTTGTTAAGAATGATGCAGATAATGTGACAAAAATAGTTATTGGTACCAGGTAAATTATTGTCTGCTTTTTAATTATAGAGTTAATGTTTTACTACGAATTCAACTATAAAAATTAAAGAATTAAAAAAAGTCTATTAGCAAAAATTAACTTTTGAAAGTATTGTCTTCTTTGGTCATTTACAATTTTTTTTTGAATTATTTGTGCAGATATTCGTCTGTACCGCAATGTAATGAAGTGAAACCGAACGAAATAGAAGAATTCGAATATTTATGGAACGTTTCGGTACAGAAAATTCATGACAATGCTGTAGTCGAAACTAACGAAGCGTACAAAGTAGTGTCTGTTTTGAATTTAATTTGTGAGCAGGCGTTCATCCGAGATCAACAGTTCCAGCTAAATCGAGTTTAAGTAATTTTCTTCGGTATGTACTTATATGTACCCCATTATACTATTATTAATAATAACGTGTTACTCTGTTTAGTACGTTTATTAGCAACAGTTCTGTCACCTTGTGTTGATATAATCTGTTACATATTACAAATCATTCTATTCTTCTGGTATGATGGCCATCGAACTATATCAAAATATACTACCATATAATTGCATACAATGTATATATATATACAAATTAAGCAATTAGTTGCCCCGGTATCAACGTCATTTTGATACAAATTGATATAATTTTGGTTGTAATTTTTTATGCGAAATCTTTGTTCTGGAGCATGGTTGATTATAAACAACAAAATAACAAAAGAAAAAATTATTTAAGACTTTCTACTGAGACGCCAGAGTCGTTTAAAACGACTCAAAAATGGAGATTTTTATGTTTTTTTTTAAATTTTACGAAATTTTGGGAAATAAAGACGTTCTTAAAGCATGAAATATTTTGTGCATATGGTTTAAATTCACATAAAAAACAACAAAATGCTATGTGAAAAGAACACTTAGAAATCACAGTTGCTCTTTTGTAACATTTTTATCTGACATGTTAGATCGTTGCTATAATAATTTGTTAGTAGTTTTCAGTTTAGCGATTTTTTCGAAAAAGTAATTACTTACTATTTATTGGTTTAAAAAAAGGTGAGAATGACGTAGTCAATGGAAACAACTCATCTGCACGCATTTTAGATAAACTATAACATGGAGGAATCAAAGGAGCTTGCCCCTTAGTGAGCCCGAAGGACCGAGTTATGTATGTATACAATATACATATGTATGCTGTATATTTTATTCGCTGATAAATATCGGTAATTTTTTTTTAAATGTAAATAATGATGGTTATTTAAGTTATTTTTAATAGATTCGATTATAAAGACAATTTGAATAATAAAATAATGTTTTTGAAGTGCTAAATTTGAAAGTGTCAAAGAAGGTAAAATAGAATTATAAACGTTACGTACAGAAAATAAGTTATTTCTTAAATATCAATAAGTTGTATATTTTTTTCTTCCCATACATCTAAATATAATGCGCATATTTTTTGTATTATTGATTTTTCATTTAATTATCAGTGTGTTATTTATAAGTTGAAAGAATAATATGTAATTATTTATATCAACGGAATGGAAACGATTTTTTAATTATGTAATCGTTTTGAAAGATTATATCAGTATATCAACAACGGATTTGTTTCTTTAATTCTGTATGATATATCTAGAATTTATAATACAATATTTGATTCTTCTTAGGTATACTTTGTCTCTTTAAAAACTTAAATATATTTTTTTATTTCGCTTTCCAGGATAAGCAGTTTGCACGAGCTATTTAGGTCTTATTTTCTAATTTATGAACGAGAAACAAGAAGTGTAGAAACTGTTCCATATTCACAGCCGAATTGATGACTATCTTACGTTCCATTATTTTCATTTCCTCCAATTACCTTTCCTCTAAATTCTTGATTATATCTGACTCCATGACCGCCCTTCAATCTATTCTCCCCTACCTGATCATTCCTGTGATTTCATCATACTCCGCATACGCTCACTTATCCATATTCTTTCTTCCCCTCATTCCATTCAAATGGTTTTGCTGTACGTCTCTAGTCATTCGGGCATCTTCGGCAATGAAGCGGCGGGCTCCTTGGCTCAGGTTGTTGCCTCTTCCACTTCTTTTTTAAAAAATTAACGAAATATTAAGAAAAATTTGAAAATTCATAATTTATTTTATGAATTTATCCTTTTTGTATTTCTGTTCAAACATTTTCTTTATAATCTAAGTTGCAATAATTAGATCACATATTTTATTACTTAAATTAATTTTTTAATAACGTGAAATTTTATCGTTTTGTTTTTTAGTATTTGCAACCAATATTGATTTTTGAATTAATGCACTGAGGAAATGCTGTAAAATTTCACTTAAGATGGGTAATTCGGTTACAAAAATATGCTTCACTTGGAAATTTCTCACAACTAAACTTGGTTAATTTATTAAAATTACATAGATCGTATGAAGCGGAACTGCTGTCTTACGTGGTAAAAAATTAACACAAATTCAATTTTTCGGTTGTTTATTATAAAACTATACTTCACAGTAAAGAAAAAACTGATATTCCTCGTTTTAATAAATATCACGTTCGAATATAAGCAGTCCTATCCTTTTTAATATATTACCCGCCGCCACACTGAAATTACAATCAGCAACGAAAGTGTCTCATACGATATGTTCCCATACTTGCTTGTTAACTTGAACTTTTTTTACAATTTTAAAACATCCTATTTTCAAATCTTTCAGGCTGAGACAAACCTTTAAGCCCACCGCATATTGAACTTAGCTAACGCAGAGCATGCGCCCACAGTTTTGTACATAAATCATATGAAGCATAACGAATAAATCAAAATAAAAAGTTTAAATCAAGCCACGCACTCGCGAAAACTGTATGCTTCGCACAGGCGACCTACGCGTCAGCGTGGACTGGGTGTAATATGCGGTACACCGTTTGAATACATGTTTTGTAGAATAAAATCCGCGAAGCTGGGTTCAATATGCGGGGCGTGCTTTATTGTTATCCCACTAATGGAGTTGATTGATTAAGTGTTCTGTGTCCTTTTTCTCTATTCTAGTTAAGTAATTACAACGATTATCTTAATAAATGATATATCGATATTAATCATGATTTATATGTTTTTCTCTTTTTCGCTCAATTCTTTCAAGAAGAGGACTTGCGCGGTGTCACTCAACTGTACAATTACTATTACGTATATTTACGTTTTTTTTTTCAAAATAATTTTCAGGACCCATAAGAACCTGTCTGCCGGTTCCCAACATAAGTATATCGTTTATTCGAAATATTTACAATATGCCTAAGAACTAATTACATTATATCTTTTTTTCAACTATAAAATCTTATACTTTCACATTGTCACGTTATGCCTACTATCGATCCACTGTTGGATGTAGGCATTCCATGGTGGGATAAAGTTGGCCTAATCTCCTGTACTGACCGGGCAAATTGGGAGATGCATTTTATATCTGCTGCCAGGTAATTTCTGTGGCAATTGTCATTGCCTACCGCGTGACTATTAGCGATTATTTAATTATTTTCGTGATAATTTCTGTCGTCGTCTGGGATCGAACTCAGGACTTCGAGTGTTCTAGCAGCGCCAATCTATCGCGACGGTAATAACGTAAATTAATTATTTATACGATCTTTAAAACAATACAGTTACTCTTCTCTCATCGGTATTCCATATCGTAAGCAAAAAGTGTTACGAAAATTCAAGAAATATGGGAACGGAGGAAAATAATTTTTCTTTTTTGCAGATAGTATTCTATTTATTTTATAATAACTGCGATCCAATTGAACTTTTCAATTAACAAACGTAACGTTTACAATCGATCATCGGTGGTAGAATACTTCTTTCTTAATTTACACATTTTCTCTGCTGCGGTTGCTGACTTATAAGTTACAAGCATATTTTCAATACTCACGTAGTTAACGATAAACTTACTCTATGTTTTTATGAGTAATTTTAATAGTTCTTATTTTTTTTTTTTTTTTTTTTTTATGGAATTAGTTGCACTGTAATTAATATAATTTAATTTTTTCCTTACTTTCTTCAGAACGCCCTCTCCTCTATTCTCCGCTTTTGGATCTTGGTCTTCCTACTCCATACAGTGACTCTTATGTTCTCTCATTTCCTTCCTTGTCAGTTGTTCTTATTCTAGCTTCTTTCACTCAATCAATCACGCACCAGATTAAAATCTATTATGCTCCTTTTCAGCTATTACTTAGATTCCTTGGTTAACTGGACATTGTTGCTCTTCGTTAACGTACCCATATGAAAAAAAAAAAAATAATAAATCTAATTTAGGTCGTAATCACGGAAATGGTCATTGCGGAAAGGTAGAAAGAAAATAAAAACAAGATAGTAAAAGAATGTAAGCTAAAGGATTGGTATACGGCAATTAAAGAAGGGCGAGACAAAAAAGAAAATGAAAATTTTGAAGCAAGAAGTGAGTTTATACAGAATAAAAAAACTGCTCTAAAAACTTCTTGAAATCAAGTTTTGAAAAAAAAAAGAAAAAAGAAGTTTTAGTTTTAGTTAAACCAATTTAAAAAAGAATCTTTACAATTTGCAGAAGAATAAAAAAATAAAATCAGTTTTGATCGAAATATGAGCACTGACGTGCCCATATAAAAAAAAAAGAAAAATGAAGCTACGGTAAAAGGAGAATTGGAGCATAAAGCTATTTTTGAGGAGTACAGAAACCAGAGCGCGATCTAGGTTCCGTGCGGGTATCAGTGGCGAGGCGAACAAAGGCGACCGTTGATGCGATTGTTCGCCGGCCGAATATGTATGCGATACTAGCGGACACGCAAGACTACAGTTTGAGCTGGCTATAGTCGCTTGATTTATCGATATACAAATGCAGCTTGGGTTGTCTGTCTGCTCCTGTACACGAACTAGCGCGCATATTCTGTCATCACCTGGAATGGAACCCGAGATTTGCGAAACGGAAGCCAAGCGTTCTAGCATCTAGGCCATCACGACGACTCAGGAGGGATTATGAACAGTGTGTGCGGTGGTAATAAGCTTCGCCACGTGACATAATCTGTATTATATACCTTGCGGTTTGGCGATTCGCCTGGAAAATTCATAATTAACTTTACATTGATTGTTAAATTTTATGTGAAAAGTGATTTACAAGGAGACCCTATTGAGGAAACGAATTTTAATGATTTTTGGTGAAGTGTTAGTATACTACTATGTGTAAAATATTAAGGTGCAACACTGAAATATAATCGAGAAAAACACCCGCGGCCAATACCGGTGTGCGCGTCACTGACCTTACCACTCAGACTACATGGCAACTTTAAATGAAATGTTCTATAACTTATACATATTATATATAATCTATTCATAAAGTATGAAGAAATTTTAAATGAAGTTTTCTCGATTATATTTGAGTATTATTGCCCCGCTAATATTTTACACATATTATACACCCACATGGTATAACTACCACTCCACCGAAAATCATTGAAATTCGTTTCCCCAAAAGCTGTACGGTCTCCTTGTTAGATTAAATGAAATTTATAAATATAACTATCGGTAATTATTTTTAGCGCACGAAAAAAGGCAAATAACGCCATTTCTTTTCATGTAAACAAGCGGTTTCATCAAATAATTACAAAATCAAGTTGTTTACGGAGACACGAAACGCACATCTGACGCATGTTCAATGGAAAAAAGTAAGTTACGCTTAAATGACAATAATTGAACTTCTCGGTAAAGAATAATGTAATAAGACTAACAATTTCACCGGTCTTCAGCACATGACCTCTACCGTGTATATTCTAGTTTTTGCGAATGAAACACACACACAACTCGAACCATATTGGTGTCATTTTTTAAATTATAATAAATACACACATCTTTACATAGTACTTATAGTTTATTATGTGAAATATAAATTATGTTCATGCATTTCTATACACATACTCTAATGAAATATATTATTCAAATAAATATGCTTGTACAAATAGACTTGAATTAGTCGTGTCGAGTTCGGCATAATTATAAATGAGATTATCCGATAGTGTTTTCGCGTCGGGAAATTCGTGATTATTTAATTTGGATAAATTAACGATAACGTCATAAAAGTAACGATTTGCTTTTACCGCAAAATACGTGTGTGGAATATTTTGATTTGGAAACCATTCGTACATAATTTTTTCCGGATGAAACTGTACCGCCAGCAATGGATATTTCCGATGTTCGATGCTAGATATGAACTTCAGACCGCTTAGGTCAATATTGTCCGTTGTTATTATCCAGTCTCTACTTAAGGCGGATCGTGTAAAATTACTAGGTGTCGTGCATAGCCTGCAAAAATTTACTTTATATTAATTTTTATATAAAATTCAAACGAGTAATGACTGTAATTTTCGAAATTAGCGAAAAGTCGAAAAACGCGCGAAAAATGATGTGCATTCCCTTCTGCGGCGTCGAATGCTATAGTTAGGAATTTTAAATCAGTTCATAAATATATACTAATTTTCGGATATTTCTCTAGTTCAAAAAATTTAGATTCTCAACTTTTACGTTGTGCTTTCGATGCACTAAAAATCTCGAAGTATGGAAAAAATATATATTTCATTTTTTGAATATGCGATATCCGGAGGTGTGGCTATTAAATAACGAGACTGCGCGCGTTATGGGTGACCTAGAGGAGTAAGGAGAGAAACAAGTACGGCAGAAAAGATTTTGAAGTGTCTACTAACACAATTCCAAACCACGTTTTCGTAGCTGTAACAGCATTTTTTCTGTCGAGTGTTGAAGAGTACGTGATTTTTTTGGGGTGCGTCGGGTACAATGTGTGACGAAAAACACGAACAGCGTATCAATCTGAAATTTCTCGTGAAATTGAAGAATGCTCCAACCGAATTTTATGCATTACTGAAAGAAGCTTACGGTGAAAATTGTCATGTGCACTTGTTTTTTTTTTTTTTTTTTTGGTGCCGACGATTTTCTGAAGATCAAGAGAGTGTTGAAGATGACCAACGCCCAGGTCGTTCTGTCTCGATTTCAACTCCTGCAACTGTTGCCAAAACAATGAAATTGTGCATGCAGATCGACGTCTGAGCATTATTCGGATAATTGCGGAGATGGTAAACGCCGATAAAGAAACCATCAGAAAAATTTTACATGAAGAATTGAACATGTCTAAAATCGGTGCGAAGCTGGTACCGAAAAATTTTGAGTGCTGATCAAAAGCTGTGCTGTCAAAACAGGTTTGCTCTGACGTTCTCGAACGGTTAAAATAAGAAAGCCAGATCTAATTAATATGATCATTACATGCGATGAAATATGGATTTTTCAGTACGATGTTGAAACTGAGAGGCAATCGGTGCACTGGAAAACACCCCTGCTTCTTCCAGAATGAAAAAAGTTAAGATGTCAAAGTCAAAATTCGAAACAATGTTAATCGTTTTTTTCGACATCGATGGAATTGAGATGATCGAATGGGTTTCAGAGGGTCAAAATTTTTAACTGAGATTATTATTTGCAAGCTTTCGGAAGAATGCGAAAACTGCTCACGGACTCATCTTTAAGTCTGCACATAAGACAAGATTTTATAAGATGCTACATATACCCCATTTTATTATATAGTGCAGAAGCAGCAATATACACACGAGTAAAATATTAAAATATTTAGAAGCGTGTGAAATGTGGCTAGATAGGAGAACAATGAAAATATCATGGAGGCAGAAACTGACGAACGATGAAGTATTACAAAAATCAAAAGCTAAGAGACAAATATTGGACATAATTAAGAAAAGGAAGTCGAGATATTTGGGCCATGTTATCAGAGGCAGGAAATACGAAATATTGCGAATAATTATAGAAGGGAAAATTATTGGAAAAAGAGCACGAGGAAAAAGAAAAACATCGTGGTCCAAGAATATAAAACAGTGGACCGGAAAAACCACAATAAAAAGCCTAATTGAAGCAGCGAACAACCGGGAAATCTAGCCAATTAGTGATCGTCCACACGCAGATACCTGCGTATGACACCAGAAGAAGAAGAAGAAGAAGATTATTTGCAAGTGTTGGAAACCCTGCAAGAGCGAGTTTGTAGAAGAAAACCGGAGTTGTGGCGAAACAAATCGTGGATCCTGCATCAAGACAACGCACCTGCCCATAATAACGAGCTGTCTGTGAAGCAGTTTTTAGCTGATAAAAATATTCCAGTGCTCGAACATCAGACTTGGCTCCGTGCGACCTCTTTTTGTTTCCGAAAGTAAAGTCTGTTCTAAAAGAAACGCTCATTTTGAATCAATGGAAAAGGTAAAACAAAGAATGGCGTAACTTTTGAGCAGCCTTGCCGGAAACCGACTTCCAGCACTGCGCTTCCAACAATGGAAAAAACGAATGGAACGGTGTGTGCAGAGGGGAGGTGAGTATATTAAAGGTGAAAGCCCGGTTGTCGAATAATTTTAACAATAAAGCCGTTTTTGAAAATCAGTCTCGTTATTTAATAGCCGCACCTGGTATATCGATTTTCAGAGTTCGCTATTTGGAAACGACGCGCAGATTATTTTATTTTTTTTTTTATGGGTACGCTAACGAAGAGCAACAGTGTCCAGTCAACCAAGGAATCTAAGTAATAGCTGAAAAGGAGCATAACAGATTTTAATCTGGTGCGAGATTGATTGAATGAAAGAAGCTAGAATAGGAACAACTGACCCGGAAGGAAATGGGAGAACATAAGAGTCATTGCGCAGATTAACAATAGATTTCGCCTAGAAAACTGAGTAAAAGGAGTGAAGCTTAAAAGGTTCAAAATAATTCAAGGTGTAACAAAACAAGGCAGAAGCAACTCCACTCGGCCTTTTTAGAACCGTCAGTATAGATAGCGGTGTGTGCGTAGGAAATGGAGAACCTAAAGCATCGGATAATTCAATCTGGCGATATGTTCAGGAACAGATTCAGAACAGAACAGTAAAGAAAGACATTTAACAGAATCAAGGAGTATTTCGTTTTCATAACGGAACTTTCGAACTTGGAAAAAAGTTTAAAAAACCACGCGAGAAATAACAATCTTCTCTTTGTGATTCAGTATTGTGGTCAAGAATGTTCAACTAGTGTTTATACACTCATTTGCGCGGATATTTCTACAGTTTGAAACATTCGAAAACTTTAGAATGGGGCGCCTTCCGGGAGGCCGAAAATTTAAAAATTTAGGAAAAAAATGCAGTAGAACAATGAACAGGTTTCGAATAGATTCGTTGATGTATTTTATAATTACCATAGGTAGGTTACCTGTCAAATTTTTTTAGAATAAGTTAGTGTAAATTATATACACACACGTTAAAAATTAGTTTTATTTTAATTTTTTTTTTTTTTTTATTATTTACTAACCGGCTTTTTAAGTTAAAATTTCTTTTAATACAAAATTTTCAGAGAGACATTTTTCGTTTCTAAAATTATAACCGCAATTATCAATATAGTTATATTGACATATAAATACAAAACATGGGTTAACAAGAATAATATTTGTCAGTCATTATTATTATTATTTTTTATAGAATCGAAAAACAAAATACGATGACCGTCTGAGGCTTAAGTAATTGGAAGTTACAAATACCGATGAACTTTCCATTTACATTATTACAAAGGATTTTTTTGTATTTTTATATTTAAATGAATACTACTAAGGGTATTCCTTTAGGCAACAAGTTGATTCGAAGTTTAATGTCATAACAATTAAGGGGCTACATAAATTCCAAAAAAAAAAAAAGAAAACAGCAGATATGAATGCAAATGTAACTAAACAAAGACAGGAAAACGTTACGATTTGATTACAGTTTTCTTTTGTTCACTTTCGCGTTACTGATTTGTACAATTATTATCAGCAGACCGGCGAGGGGATTGTTCTGTTATTTTCGAATAATAAATTTAATTTCTCGTATTATATAATAATCGCTGTCTTGTAGCAGCGTAGTTTCATTTTATTTAAATCTTTCATAATTTATGACATATCTTCATTATTTGTTTCTCTTTCTCTTTCCCTTTCCTTCTTTTTATAATTTATAATTTACGCTGATATTTTATTCCTCAGAAAGCTTGTTTAGAAAGAGCGCCGTCAAGTAGGCTCCCGTACTATATTGGTGGATTCCTTCAGCCTCACTCTCGATTCGATGCACGTAGGACTTATAAAAAGCTGTCAAGCTCCTCTTTCGATTATACCTACTCTACCGCTCAAGGAATTGGTATTAGCCCAATCATCTGGGGCGTTTCTGTATAAAAATAAAATTAATAATTATAAGAAGGTAGAGTTAGTTTTCAATTACCATTGCAACTGGGCAACAGCTTTTTTCAGAGCTACGCCTTACTAACTGTCATTCGTTACTAATTAGTAGCGCGCTTCTCACAATCAGTAGCCCGATCACCTGGTTACCTAGTCGCCTCACTTATTCTGCAGCGTTCGCATCATCAGCAGGTTCAGCAATTGTTCCTTACTACGGCCAGCGTAAAGGCGCTGCATAATAATTACTGTTGGTTTTGGCCGTTGATTTCCTATTATCCCTGTTGCAGATCTATCTTCATTTGGCTTCCAGTCGCTTTTTTACCGGCTTCTATTAAGCAGTACTGTGGCATTAATGTAAATTAATCCTTCTCTGTGTTTTTCGGCTCCCAGTCTCTTCCAGTTCTTGTCGGCAGCAACATTATTACCGCGGATGCAGTGCATTAATAACGGAAGCACAGTTAATGCTCATTACAAACTGATATTTATATTTTTTACTATTCAAATTTAATTCGTTAATTATTTGACGTAGTGTCCTTTGGATTCAGTTTGTTCAACAACATGACTGTTCAGATCAAATTACCGTTGCAGCAATTCATCAGTTCCGAATCAAGTCTCAAAAAATCTAAACGACGCTTAACAGTTGTAAAACAGTCGGAAAGTTTTTCTGTTTTTTTTTTTTTTTTTTTTTTTATACATTAAGTTTCTTATTTTATTAGATATTTGTTTTTTCTCTTACTATTCCTGATTTCCTACTTTTCTGCTCAAAAAATCCGTTGTCATATTAAACACAGTTCAATTGTTGTAGTTCTTTTAATTTTATTTTCAATTTCAGAGGAACTATTGTTTTTTATTATTTATTCTAATATACTATAACTGTTGTTTGATTATTTAGCTGATAGAGTTTATTTTTTCGTTTATTATTTTGAATTTTATAGAAAACTTGTTTTCTTTAATTTGAACATTACCGATTGGTTTTTTGTTATCTTTGTATTAATATTAACATCAATTCAACTTGATTCATTTTTATTTACAAATTTTTTTATAATATTTAAATTCTTATCTATTTTAAATTGTTCATGAAAAGAAACCGCTTAAAAATTTCAGTTTTTTTTCTATTCTAAAACAGATGTTTGAGTTTTTGTAGAAGTTCGATTTCCCGCTGAAATCTTCTATTGATAAAACGTTTTTTTTTTGTTTTTTTTTTTTTCCCGCCTTCATTATATATGTTTATAAATTCATTATTTTGTTGTCACTTCCTAATTTGGTGACTAACATCACGCTACAATTTAATATTAAACATTATCATAGATTTTCTTCTTATAAAGCTAAGTATAATTTACCTGTGACTGTTAAAAGTAACATTCATGTGTTTCAATATCATAAAAATGTCCAGCGGAATATTTGAATACAATAAACTTTGACGATATTGCGGCCTGAAATGTAACGGAAAGTTGATGTGTCGGTTTTGGCAGCTTGTTTGAATATCGTTCATATCATTAGCTACAGTGAGCATAAATTCAAATCCTAAACAGATGCCCAAAACCGGGAAAAAATCTCCCTCTTCGTTCATCTATAATAACATAAACTAATAAATAAGTGTATAGTTAATAACAATATTATTCACATATGATAACGTCATCCTTGTGGGAGGGCTAAAATTAATTAAATGTATTTTTTTTTTTTAAGTGTTATACAAGGGCATCGTTGCCTAATTTATATTTTGGTCCCGTCTAGAATAGTTCGTGGATTCGTTCGGTTATTTTGCCACTCTAGAGTATCGCAGAATGCCCCCTGTAGTAGGCCTTTCCAGTCGGAATAGTGACAGTTGCACTAGTTTGAATTTTAGAGAAGACATTTAATCACTTGTTTTTTAGTTGTGACTGATTCCAGCGTAGAGTAGAATTTCTTTTATTGATTAGGTAATTTCCATTTTCATCCGCCATATTGCTAATATTTTTTACCGCGTTGCCATAAACGTACGTTAGTTATTTTATCCAAATGTATAAAACATATACTTATTTAACACCGAGAGGAGGTAACACATACGAGTTACGGTTCCCGAGGATAGTTTTGACCTTTGGAATGGATACTGGCAGGTTTTTTTTTATCTTTTCAATTTCCTTCCTTTCCTCTTTTTTCCGATTTCTTACTTTTGTTTTTCTCTCACTTCTTTCGTGTGTTATCTCTAGTTCATTTAGAGTAAATTTGAACTACAATAATTTATTTATGTAGACCGAGTAGTAGATTATTGCGAAAATCTTATGATACTAGTAAGGCCATTTTATGTCATATTGATTAACAGTAGCCGAATGATGTACTGCTAGAGGGGAAAAAATGGAAAGGACTTAAATTATTTTCAATTTTAATTACGATTGAAGCAGAATTTAGAAATAATACAGTTACATATGGTTAACGTCTCAGAATAATTACACGTCTATTTTCGATGGAAACCACGTTGAAACAACAATCCATATTGGACTCTAACGTTTCAATACACTATTTATCATCAGAAAGATATTAAAACGTTACAGTATAATATGAAAATTGTTTCAATGTTGTTTCTACGGATAATATCTCTGTGTGGGGACAATTTCAACAACCACGAAAACCATTTTTCATTTAGATCAGTAATAGCCGGATATTTTTAATTCTTTAGTATAATTTTACAAGCGTGTTTTGTTCTCGAATCGGTTTCTAATGTTCTGTTTAGTGTTTATCGAAACTTCAGATAATGCGAGGTGTATTTTGCACGACAGTGACAACATATAGGTATTATTGTTGCCGGTTTGAAAATTGAGCTGTTTTTGTTATATTAGTGTTTATAATTTTTGTTTTCCGTTTTTGGAAATTACACAGTCTAAAAAAAAAAAAAATTATTTCAACTCTTAACGCTATATACAATTATTTCATAAAACGGAATCGTGAAATAAATATATATATTTTTTTTTTTTTGTAACATACCCGCTTTAAACATTTTTTCTTTTTTTTTTTATCAGACGACTTAAAGAAAGTCTCATCTTCATTCCTTTTTATATGTTCAAAGTTGGTTCAGATCTACATTTCGTTTAAATGCGAATTATTTTCTTTTTATTATGTTCGCTACTTTCGATTTTTTGAAAAACCCTATATGTTTGCCGGAACCGTAGCAAATCCTAGCCACGTAAAAATTTTTGTTCTTTAATTCTAGTGTTTACTGAATTTTTTTTTTTTATCAACTTCTTACTCGCATAAATATAAGAGATCCGTCCTTTTCATTCATATATAAATGTCTAGTGTATTTGTAAATGTTTTTATTAAAATGTAAATCACCATGCTGCCAGCAATCGATTTTGATAGCGGTAATGGTAAAAAATTTATTAACAATTTTATTCTGAGAAATAAAACGTTAGTTGTCGTTGAAAAGTTAATTTGAAGAAACAAAAATGGCTAATATTTATTTAAATTATTTCTATCGTTTGCATTACCCTCCCAAATGTATATATATATATATATATCAGGGGCGGATCCAGAGAAACATTTTGTGGAGGGAAATTATGTAATTAGGAAATATCTTATGCGGTAGTCGGTAGATTTGAGAAATACCCCTTGTTTCATAAAGAAAATCAAATAGCGACCAACTTTTTAGGAATTTAAAAATGTTTTAAAAATACGTAATTATTACAACTTTGAATTTAACTTTTGTCTTATATTTAGGGGGGTGCAAAATAAAATGAAATTATAAAATTATACCTAAAAAATGGTAGTTTAAAATTCAGAATAGTAAATTACTAGAAAGAGAATAGAACGATCGTATTTTTATTAGACTTTACTTGTTTTTTTTTTTATTATTTTTGTTAGTAATCCGACCCGAATTCTCTTTGTTCGTGAGCACGTTTAAATACATATCTAATTGAACTACTACTATTTTTAATTAAAAGTGCGAAATAAAAATTAAAAAGAACGGCAAAACATCAAAGACAGTTACGTTTAAAATAGAATAAAAACGGAACAATAAGAAAACGGTATTAAATATTAGTTATAAATTAAATCTATAGATGTAACATTTATACAAATCTTTTATAGTATAAATTACGTTTCTCCGTTGTAACAAATTTTTTCATCGAGTTTTTGGTTCGTTGGGCGGGGTCCCCTATTTCCCCTTCCGTGGATCCGCCACTGTATATATATATATATATACCATTAACGTCGCTATATTGTTGGCTGTAGTTGTGGAACTCAACTTGCCGAGATACACGAAAACGCTAATAATTATATTAATTTCGTATATGGCGACGAATAAATATTATATTCGCTAACAACACAAAAATTTAGAGAATGTTCAAACGACTTGTACTGACGTCATTACTGCCTACTTGAAAATTGTTGGTTAAGTCTAGGCTTTAGTGATTACTTATGTCAAAGAAAGGACAAAGGTAAACGCTCTCTGTCGTGTAGTTACTGGTGAACTGGATAATTTTCGCAAAACAGCACTGCAGGTAGCAGTATGCTGAACTAAAATATGTTTAATTACGGCCGATCAATGCTGCTTACGATTCGAAATCTCATCGAGCCATATAGGTTGTTCTCAAAACAGACAATATTATTTTCATACGACATCAAGGAGCACTATCTACTCGTAATACTTAGACAATACATGCATTTGTACTTGTCACTGTAATTACGTTTCCATCATTTCTAATTCCACTGCGGGCGGTGGTCTAGTGATTTCCATTTTCATTCAATTTCGATCCGTATTTGGTTTGTTAACACTTTCGATGTTTAGCTCGGCTTAATTTTTTTTTATTTTACAGCTACTTTTAAATACGTGTAATTTTTAAAATACGTCATTTTAAAAACTTTTATAAAAAAGCGTGTATAGGTTAATTAATAGCTTTTTTTTTTTCGACCCGGCAGTACACCATTTGACCACTGTTAATCAATATGACATCATACCATAAAATGCAATTATCTACTCGGTCGGTTTATATACGTTATAAAAACAACTAAAAAGCTTCTTGTAATTTTACCTGTGATGATCAGCTGTTTTCCAAACAATTGGAAAAAATTTTCGATTAAATCACTGCAAAATATAATAATGAGAGTATATTGCACATAAGGGGTTTTTTAAAATGTGCACAACATATTCTCAGTAATTCACTTTTACAAAAAATATATATATAAATAAATGGGCAAAGTCCTCCTTTGTTTATTAACCGATTTTCTTTTTCTTTTTTTGTTTAGTAGCTATTAAAAAGTAGTTTTTTTTTCTTATTTGAATATAAAATTAACACAAAAGAAGTAAAAAATAAACTGTTACGATGTTTTCGATTCGTTTATGTTTTTGTTTTTTTTTTTTTTTTTTTTTTTTTCGTTATATATATATATGTTTACTGCATGCGTAGCGCATGATTTTTGAACCGACATTACGTGACCGCCCACGTGGTCGGCTGAGAGCCAAGAGCCTTTTTTTGCCTATTCGTTCCTCGTCGTTTCCAGGTATCTGGAATTACGCGCTTGCCTGTTTTGGCGACCATATATTTTATTGCTTTGCACTACCAGTATTTGTTGTTCGCTTTTGCTCGTCGCTCACTTTTATGTTATTAAGATGTTCGCTTTGTTAATGTTCCTCTTAACATGGGGCTACGAATAAAACTTTTAACATGTTATCTTGTTAATTTCCAACTAATTAAATCATCAACACACTGTTCTTAGCAATAAATGGTTGTTTTTAAAAATGAAAAATGAAATCACTATAGCCAGCAAATCTCAATAAACGATTGTTTTTGCAATTTACTACTGGAAACATTAAAACCCATTTAAAACTCGCGAAACCGAATTTTGCCATGGATTAGATCGTGACAAATCGATTTATTGGCCTAAAATACCCCTAGTGTGCAAATTTTTGATCCAAATCGTTAGAGCCGTTTACGAGATACGTGAAATAAATACAAGAATTGCTCGTTTAAAGATATTAGATACAAGTTATTATTGCAGTTCAAATTTATTACACAAACTAGAGATAAAACACCAAGAAAGCGAGAGAAAAACAAAAGTAAGAAAGCAAGAAAAAGGAAGGGGAAACAGTTTAATTGAATAAATAATAAAATATTCACGCAACGCCACCGATTATCACTAAAGTCAAAATCAGTCAAGTCAAAACTGAAAAATTCAATTAGAAAAAAATGAAAAATATTTTTTATACAAACAAAAATTCAGTATTAAAAGAAATTTCCCGCTGAAAGTAATATTTTCTAAAAACTGATAATATGCAAGAGTTTTTTAATACAGCGGATAAAAAAGAAATATGTATTAAAGGTGCTTACATAATTACATAATGCGGTGTTCTGTTGTTTATTTTTCCAAAGAAAAGTCAATAATTTTCTTCCACAGTATTTTTATTTTATTTTTTTTTGGGGGGGGGGGCAGTTCTTCAACTAAGGGCATTAACAAACGCAAGAAAAATTTTTGTATACTTTCAATTAGAACAAGGTCACTCTAACGAAATACAACGAACTAATCAACTATGCTAAGATAGTTTTCACTATTCAATAATTACTTGTGTTTTCTACAAAATTGTTATTCTAACTGGACTAGAATAGTTTTAACGTTTTTGGCGTTTTAATTAGTGCAAAAAAAAGAGAAATTGGCACATTATTATTAATAGTTTTCGCGACGTTTGACACTTTACACTGTCATCTTCCTATTTGCTGGTTTTGGATTATCTGCTGCTTAAAGCGAGTCTTTCGTTCCTTTCTTTTCTTCACCTTCTGTTATACCGGTTCTTGTATCCTTTCTCTTTGCTATCCTTTTAGTATGGTGCAAAGATCTGATTCTACGCTCTTTTCCTCCCATTGCGCGTTCTTGGACTATTGTTTGCCATCGACAAGTTCACAAAATAAAAAAAAAAGGAAATCACAGAAAACAAAAATTAATAAAACTGATCGAGGTAATTACTTTGACCGTACACAGCCATAATTTATCGCTTTTCATTATCATCAATACAGCGCATCGCCTTTTTACTGCTATTTTATTTTTATCCCCGCGGGGGATTAATGTTACTGTTTTATTTTTATGCTTTCGGGGATACCGCTGCGAAATGTATGGCTCCACAGAACCGTGTTACTAATTTATTTTTATTTATTAATTTTATCGCGATTTTATTAATTGTTTAATTTTTTAATGTATTTCTCGAACGGCTGACCGCTGAAAGAACAACAATAGTGCACGAACACTGTATACAAATATTACTGTAGCTAGTGAATAATTAAATAAAATAAAACCAAAATTGAGTATTGGTGGTTCCCCGGTATCTCTCTGGTCGATATTTCCGATAAAGACACGGGTTATATTTTCCGGTTAAACTAATTCGAATAAACCGTTCTTACGGACGATTTAATAGACTTTTAACATCTGCTTAATGAGCGGATACTATTCGAATGGACCACCGAATTTTGAGTCTTTTTACTTATTCCTTTTTCATCCCCTACCTATCGAACTCAACCACTAAAAATGCGCGCTTATCCCTGCGATGGTCCGTGATCGAGGTTATTCACCCGTGACCGTCAACAGGATTTTCAGGCACACTTACATTCTCTCTCTCTCGCACTACGTTTTCTATATTTTTTTTATTTTATTCATTTTACAGGTTTAACTGTACGCATTACACTGCGAATAATTTTGTGATTTTACGCCGTTCGTCTCGATCCTCTGACTGACGTATACACTTTGCGAATGACAATCTTTTCATTTCCCGAACAAAATCCGCCCGTCGTGTAGAGGTGCACATCTTCTCAGTAATCGCTTCTCATTAATTGTTCCGATGACTATTGTGCATTCCATTTCTCGCTATTTTCATATTATGTGTCCAAAAAATTCCATCACTATCATTACGACAATCGTTTATAGTCTCTGCGAAACGCCGAATTCTGGTAATCATAAGCTACTAAGGTGTTAATATTGATGGTATTGATTTTTGCTACTATAATTTTCTTTGATGGTTTGTTGATGAAATACAAATGAGCAGTCTTAATGAGTTTTCTGTCCTTTTAAAATGCTATCTGTTTTCTTTTTTCTTGATAGAATTGAAATCTTCCTTGGAATATTCTCACCTTCAGATGTCACAATTCAGCTGCAATATTCAACACTTCGGTGACTGAATTATTTTCTTTTTCATCATTATTCCCCTCGTTCTCTGCCGTGTTTTCCTATAGATATTTTTGGAGTGATTCAAGATTTTCAGTTCGCGTTTTTAAGCGAACAGAAATGAGATAAAAATGTTTACGTATATTTATTCTTTTATCATTATTAATTTGTGAGAATAAATGTGTGTGCGTAGCAGATATTGTACATTTCAGACATCTCAGTCTATCGTTTCAATATCGCACGTCTAATACTTCAAAAGTGACGTTCACTTTGGTTGTTTAGTTAATCTTCCAAGTGTTTAGAGTTTACTCAACTGACAATGTAATCGTAATACTGACGGCGGTGAATGATTCTTACCGATACCGTACGTTTAACTCTTCTTACTCTTCTCGCTGTTTGAACAGAAGTAATTGATAGTTTTGTTTATCATCTTCGGATAATACATATTTATGTAAAAATGATCTCTTAAAATTTGACTTTGACGTTCGCTTGTTATTCTATGAAAAAACTGATATGCTTTCATTGCAAATGTGCGAAAGATGTGATATTAGCTGCAGTTCGTATTTTTTGTCAACGGGAACTCTCTCGGTTCTCGTCGATCCATTTATTATTAATATGAATAAATTGTTCTTAAAGGTTTCTCTTTTCGGTTTTTCATTTATTCTTTTTTTTTTTTTTCTAAAGCAACATGATCTATGGACAACTTCACTTCACGGTCTTTGTTACTTTTTTATTGTTTTTTATTTCCAAGAAAAGTCCAAAATTTAAAACAGCTGAAACACCACGACGTATTCGTTTATTATAAAAAAATAATGAACCATTAGAGTGTTTTTACACAATATGATGTTCTTTAATGCTACAATTAGAATTAATCATTTTAAAACTAATTAAAAAAACATTGTTGTTTATATTCAGTTATTTTACTTAAGGATTTATCGTTCACACTTGCTTTTTCATTATTTCAAATTACGTAATAAATAATTTTTTACAGATTTGGTTTTATTCAGGAATATAAAAAAAAAAAATTTCTCAGTAAAAATATGAAAAAAACTCTACCCCTCCAGAAACAGATTCCTGAATTCATCCCTGGTCTATAGCGCACATTCAACTCATATGCGCCAATCAGACTGAATTTAATTCTGTATAACTTTTTACGAGATTCTCGCAAAATTCTATCATTTCAAATCCGTTTCCTAATTCCACAATAACGTTTTACAAAATTCTTCGGAAGCTCTTTTTAGAAAGCTCTGTCCAGCACTTTCAATGTCTTGGAACGTTTTTTTTTTTCAAATATACCTTCTTAACTCTCGATTGTACCTGTCTCATTCGGCTCTGTTTTTCTCATGCCATAGTAATACAGTAGACAGTAATGAAGTTTACACATTAAAGTGAAATAAATCGTAATAATTTATGAAGATTTTAGTTTATCATCTTTTTGCTCTTTCTTTAGACATATCAAAAAATTTAAAACAAAGATGGTTGAATTTTTTAAAATTAAATTTGAACTACAGTAGACACTAAGCCGTTGCTATGTTCATTTACATCGCATTTATAGTTATTCTTTTTTTCTTTTTTTTTTTTTTTTTATATTCTTCAAATTAAAATTAATACGACTGAAAATTTACGGTTCTTCAAGACGAAAGAAAGCAAAAACTATGATGAAGAGAATCTGATATTGCTCTCGGTTCGTTTCACGTACGGAACTGTTACTTGATAACAATTTCTTTCCCGGGAAGAACTAAATATAAAAAATCATTCCAATATTGACCAAGCGTATATATGTATATAGCAGAACATTAAGAATATGTAATTCTTTGCGTTTCTGCTTTTAGATTTTTTTTAAATTCAATATTTCCACACTTTAATATTCACGAATAAGTAGGATTCATAGTAATTTCTTTAATTTCAAATGTGACGATATTTTAAATTTTAGTGATTATCTATAGGGCATTGATCGCATGACCTTGTGCAGAAACCGCTACTGATAAATAGATAAAACTGGATATATATCATGCAGTTGTTTTGTGATAATAAAAACTTAAACTTTTCATCAATCTTCGTGTATTTACTTTTTCATATAGGGTAAATCCTGAACGTTCACGGGAGAAAGATATTCTAAAATAATTTCTAGGATTTTGTCTGTTTTTCATGTAATAGGGACCAGGACCGAGATACCGAAAAAATTGAATCGTCTTTTAAGGATAACTCAATAAGTACTACTCAAAAAGAAATTTAAAAAAAATCTGGTGTGAACAACACGTGACTTCTTTGTGCAACTATTAAATATTAAAACAAGTGAGAAATAAAGGTTATAACGATCCCGAGTCCAAAAATTTAAACTTTATACGGCTACCACCCGGTTTTGAGTTATGGGAAAAATTCCGCAAAACCCTCGAAGAGAAGTGCCCCTTTGGCCCAAACGATTGTAACCAAAATGGAGAGGTATACAATGAGACGTTGAACGGGTCAAAATTTCAACTTTCTGCAATCAGCGGTTTTTGAGTTATGCGTGACACATACAATTACATACATACATATGTCACGAAAAACGACTTAAAAAAATAGATCAAGAGGTAATCAAAATGGATATTTCCGTTGAAGTGTAAGATTCGAAATACTCTCCGGGAATACAGTACTTCCCTCTTTTATCATCCGTAAAAGGGGAAGTATTCATGGATGGTCTCAAAAAATGGATAGATCCGTTCAGGGCCGTATCTAGGCCAAAATTTCGAAGGGAATTATGAAAATATTTTTAATATATATATATATATATGCGTGTGTGTGTGTGTTATCATGAAATATATTTATTTATAAGCGTTGTAGTCAATTATTGTATATGCAATATTTGAACACTGCAATAAAAACATAAAAAATAGTAAAAATTTTAATTTCCTTTCCTTTTGTCAAAAATTGAAAAGAAATACATTTATTCTGAATTTCGGTTCACTTAATTCAAGCAGTTATAATTTCGCAGACATTTGGGGGGTTGAACTCGGACCCCCCTCCCCAGATACAGCCCTAGATTCGTTGAAATATGGCATTAAAAACATTTTTCATGATTACAATACTTCCTTTACTACATACAAGGAAGTAAAATGCACAAGAGAACAAGGGTGTCGCCAGCCGATGAGCCAGGGGGAAGGGCAAGATGATAGAATGAGGATAGGAGTTATAGGAAAAATAAAATTTATAAGTTGTAAAGGCTTAATATTTTATTAAACAAGAATAAAATCTTAATTAAAACATAATTTTTGTGTGTTCCTGGAAAATTGTTCTATTATTTTATTATAAAAGTCTTCCAAATTGTCTATGATTACGTGCCTATGAATACTCATCATGGCCAGTTGATTAAAAAGTTTCAAGGCTCCAGGGGGGAGGGTGCAGCTGTCCACCCCTGCCCCCCGCTGATGACGCCCGTGCAAGAGAATATTAAATTTCGCCGAGTATTCTTATAATATAAATATAATCAATTAATTTAAAATGCGCTTATAAATAATTATAAAATAACTATATGCATTGTATTTGGAAAACGCGATAGATATATGACCGTTATTAAAACTCAATTAAATATTTTTAATTAATTATATTAATTTTAAATAATTAATTTAGTGTTATTTTCTGTTGCATTCTGATAATTCTAAAAAGCGCCGAATTTCAGTACAAGTTTTGTTGAACGAAGCATATAAGTGAATTTAGAATTTTACATTTCGCGATTGTTAAAATCGGTCACTGCTTTTTAACGAGCCTTGAAGGGCATCCATATCGATAGTGGTAGATTTGGTTTGGAGATTTTTATTCCATTTACGCGTGCGCACACACACGCACATTTATATATATCTATATATATCTATATATATCTATATATATCTATATATATAAAAATCCCGTGTCTTTATGTTTGTGCAGGATAAACTCGGAATTTACTTAACCGATTTTTATAAAATTTTGAAAGTACATGCAATTTAATCCAACTCTTAAGAGATAGGATACTTTTTGTTTTAATTATTTACATAAATATTTGTTATATTAAATAATTTAATCAATCAATTAAAAAAAAACAAATTTAATTGTTGGCTATTATGTTTTAATTATTTACATAAATATTTTTTTATATTAAATAAAACAAATTTTGACAATTTTATTATTTTTTGAGCACCAACTACTTTTCGTGGCGACTTTTGTGTATCGTGCGATGTTAGTCGAAATGCAACCAGGTTTATCGCTGGCGCATGGCGTTTTTATCGATGAATGATGAAATAAACGTTTTTTCGCTCTGTCATTTACAAAAAAGTTCGTGTTATTACGGAGTTGTTGTTTATGAAAAACAAAAAAATATTATTGTGCGATATTGTGCGGCATTTAATTTATTTATATTTCAGTGTATTTAATAGACGTCCTGCGTGGATAAAAAAAAAAAAAAAAAATTTTAATATTCCGACAACAATAGTGTGGCAGTGATACAATTCTCTGACATTGTTGGGCATCTAAGTTGCTTTATATTTCAGTATAAGATAATGCCGCGGAGACAATCGAACCTCAACAATGCGCGCAGCAGAAATGCACGGCGTGTGCGTGTTATGAGAGCTACTGGATCGGAAGAAGAAATTGCAAGAATAAACGCATGTTGCCTGCTGCTCACGTGTGGGAACACCATCAAGTCTATTCGTGTTAGCAAAAGACAGGTTGACCAAGAACATTGTGCACAAATTAATGCTTAGATAATTTTCAATTTTATAAAATAATATAACTAATAGTTCGAAACCAATGTTATCTGCCTCATTTATAACATTTAAATTTTATGTAACTAATTTATTTAGTATATTGTGTAAATAAGTTATTGATTACAGATTAAAGTTGAAGATTAGATAAATAAAATGTAAATTCAATAAGTGTATATTAGTTGGATAATTTCATTCTCTACATATGATTCAAAATCGGCTAAATAATTTCAGGTTTATTAGTAAAAATTAATTTGGTTGCATCAAAATAATAAGTAAAAAATTAATTTAATCTATTATAACTACTAAGCCACAGCAACGCGTGGCTGGGTCAGCTAGTATATATATATATATATATATATTTAGTAGCGTTGATATTTAAAAATTTTTTGTTATCCCTCTGAATATCTGAAAACTCCTTTTACGTCTTTAACGGGCACTGAATGTTATTATTTACCACTTCCCAGCACTACTACATGGATATCGTTCGTGTCACACCATATTACCGAGATGGCGGAAAGACAAATAGATATGAAAAGGTGTTAACGGAGCAAGTAACGTATAATTAGACATTATATAAGAATTTAACGTTCTAATGTTTGCGCGATACTACTGGAAGGGTTTAATTTTAGGAAGAATTACGTTTACTAGAGTTCGCCCATTGGTCGAATTCGACCATAATTAATATGAATTTGTATATTTCCAAAATTCTATTTTTTTTCTACTCTTATACATTTGTTCATTGTATATCTGAGAACATACACTTTTATATGTACTTATAATACAAAACAGTTCTATACCATTATAATTGAATAAAAAATAAATTCAATAAAATAACAGTAAATCACAATTTAAAAATCCTCATTTATTGATATTAAATGACGCCTTCAAATTAGTACACTATAAAAAAACCAATAATGATGATTATTAAGAAAAATTAAAACATTTTAATAAGAACAGATTTACTAGCTACAGCGATTTCGTTTTCATTTTTTGTATTAATTTTTTATTTAAATAAGAAAAAAAAAACAGTTTCCAAAATGTACTTACTGATAACACTAAAGATCGTCAATAGCTACTAAACAAAAAAAAAGAAAAACATTTCGGTTAATAAACAGAGGAGAAAAAGATACTGATTTGTCTTTGCCTATTTACAGGGTCGTGTATCTGGAATGGACCAAAATTTAGAATAAATTTATTTCTTTTCAATTTTTGACAAAAGAAAAGAAAACATTTGTTTTTATTGTAGTGTTCAAATATTGTATATACAATAATTGATTACAAAGCTTTAGTGTACCATTTATAAATAAATATATTTCATGATAACATACACACATACACATATATATATATATATATATGTATGTATGTATATTTTAAAAAATATTTTCGTACCCCCCCCTGAAATTTTGTTCTAAATACAGCCCTGCCTATTTATATATTACGTTTATACTAAAAAAATAATTTTTTGCGTTTGTGTGTGTATGTGTTATTTCAAAATATGTTATAAAAATATTGGCGCATCACTAGCGTAGCCAGTATTTTTTTTTCAGATGCAGCTTCTATCCATATAAATTACAGTTAAGATTAGTAGTTAATTTACGAATGTAAAATAGGGGGGCGAGTTTAAAGGTGGTGGGTCTCTTTTATTATTGTGTTTTGTTTGTGAACATGCGTGAGATCAAGCACGACCTTTTTAGATCACATTCATAATGAAAACAAGAAGACCAGTTTTTTTCCTTCGCTTATTATAAAGGATAAGTCTCTGAATTGCTTCGAAAAATGAGAATGGTTTATTCGTTTAATTGTAGTTGATTCTTTCGGGGTTGTATAACGAATAAGCATATATTACATTTAATGCTCAAAAATTTATGGAATTAGTAAATTTCTTTCAAAAGGATTCCGGATACTGAAATAAATAAATTATTAAAATCAAAAACAATTATGAGACGAAAGTAATTAACTATCACAAAGTTGTTTTTTTGTTGTTTTTTTTTTGGAAGCGGGGTTGCACTTGGCTTTGATCCAACCACTTGAATAATGTATTACACTAAGAAATTAGATTCTAAGGCGATAGGAGATGGAAAGAATAAAAAAAAAGAAGTAAGGGAGTCATTGATGAAGATGAGAAGGAAAGGATAAAGGAAGCGCTGTAAACGGAGCCGGAAGGTCAAGAGCTGAGATCTTCGAATACAAAAGGGAACGTTCGTTAATAAGAGCCGAACATTCGAAGAAAACATAGTTTGCATCGCATTCAAAAGAAGAATCAGAGTTGTGGAGGAGACAGGAGATAAAGAAAAACCAAAAAGCGAGAAGCGGGTAGAAGAAAATGATTAATTCTTAATCTGATTACGGAGACAATAGTAGAAAACCAACTAAACGGAATGGAAAGAAATCAAGGCTAAAGTATCTATTACTACTAGTGAACGATGCGCGGTATACCAAGAAGATTCGCTGCTACGTAAATAATTTCGAACATATTATATGGCGAAAATGATCAAGCTATAAATTGCTGAATAGCGCCGTCCCTGTCATTAAAATTTCTTTTTTTCCCCTACAGACATTTTAAAGATTGTATAAAAAGTGAACTATAAGCAAACGAAACAAAAAAAAATACATATTCCCTAAGGGAGAAGCAAATTATGCGATGAAACAGACATCACATTCCGTAGCTGGTCTTGATATATATATATATATATATGACAAAAAAGCATCTAAGGACGTAATTAGTTGCCGACTGTGCGGTATTTTGATTGTAGTAAAAGCATGTTTACCGATATACAATACTTTCTTAATTCAAAAAAGTACCTTTTATGTTATTTTTCACGTAGGGGCGAATTCCTGGACCTTGGCTACGCCATCGTTTGTTAATTTCACGCGATAATTAAGACTAATATGATTTTTTAAGTACGTGAATTACCTCTAGAATGATTTTGTACATGATGTTCCATGACTGACAGTAACCTTTCGGGCGACTGCAATAGCATCCTCCTCCGGGTAATACTAAGCCATTTACTGAACTTAACATCCGCCTGCATTAAAATATTATTTACCATCAATAAAAATAATATACACGCATTAATATTTGATATTATTAAAAATCCTCTTAAAAAGTGATCGTATTTTTCGAATTTCTCTTCGGAAAGTGCGCGCACCTGATTGAAATAATGTAGCAACGCAATAATATATTGCGAACGTTCTTTGAATTGCAGAATTACATTATTCGACTTTTCCTTCTTTTTCATTTATGAAAGAAGAAAAAACAAATTAACTTTTAAATTACTTAATCTTGCACAGAGAATATTATAGTCTTTAAAAGTTTTTTGACTCCGAAGGGTATTAGGGCAGCGCAGGTGAAATTTACACAGTTAAAACTTTGGGATACTTTTTTGCTTATATTATTGAGGAATCGTTGTAATCAAATCTTCCACGCGGAGGAGATAATCGAAAAATCAAACACTGCTATTATTATAAACTTGTACGGAAATCAACGGAAAAATCTCGATAACACTGCCTTTCCTTGATGAAATTTGGTGCAGGTTTGTAATGGCCTCCTGATGTTATTAATAGATCGCAATTAATCTGGCAAGTAGCATTTAATAATTCTGAATTTTATAATATCGCGAATTTGTACATCATTGCTTTCTTCACCTTTTAATCTTGTTCAAAACAATGTGCTAAAGAGGGGGATCCTCGATACTAATAAATAGTATGGTTTTTTATGCTCAACACAAAAACGATTGATTATTGCAAATTGTGTCCAATTCACGCGCGTAATTTCGTGAATGTGAGATTGACATACAATTTGGAACGTAAAAGTTTATTAAGACCAAAAAATATTTCACTAAAAATAAGTCTACAAAAATACCACCCCTCCCCACCAAAAAAAAAACCAACAAAAAAGCAGTAAAGTCCTAGATAAGTCTCTCCGGCTTAGTTCATATTACTTTCCCTAGCAATATACGCTGTCCAAAAAAAAGAGAAATTAAATCGGAAAGAGAACATGGTGAATCGCTCAAGAGAAGAAAAAAAACATAAAATTAAACCACCATTCTCTCCTTTTGAAATAAACAAATAAGCACAACACTACGACAATGGGGTATACGGTTTTCTTACTTTTTTTGGATACGATAAAAACTGTTCGACAGAAATATTTCTGTCTCCTCTTAATAATTGGCTATTTTAATTTTAGACAATTGCGGTTTTTAAACCACTTTAATCCGAAACCAAGCTAAAAATACTTTACAACTTCTTTCTGGATGTTGCGTGACATTAAATTTTCCTAAAAATAGATTATAACCCCCCGTCTTTACTCTAAAAATTCCGAATATATAAAAAAAAAAATGCAACAACCTTCGTAAATATTATGATATGGTAAACCTATTTATTACGAAGATATAAACACTTTAGTTATTTTCTGAAAACAGTTTTCAACCACTTTTCCCTTTATAGGGGGGTTAATTTTTCAAAAAATCTTTCTCATTCGATATTTTCGGTATATGGTGTATTCGAATGAGCTTTCTGATAACCAATGTAAATGGTTTCGGCTGAGGCGCAATCATTATATTATGCCAAAAACGGAGTGAAGCCTTTGATACAATTAAACTTTAGGGTACTTAAAACAAATCGTGGTGTAAACTTTCGGTATTCCGTATAAAAAATATCAAGACAATACTATAATTTGATAACTCATTTCCACAGGAAATATATAACGGTTTATGTATTTTATTTTGGAAAATGGTTTTTTATCCCTTTTCCTTTCAAAAAATCGTTCTTATTTGACATCTCTTCAATATATACATGATATTCATATGAAATTACATGCGATAATCATGATTCGTTTGGTCTATAGCGTGATTTGTGGTTTTCTCAAAAATGGGGTTTTGCCCTTTTTTCCTCTTGAAATTTCAGGATCTGAAAAAAATTTTGCACACATCTAGAATATCATATGAGGTATCTTCCTGGGGAATTACAATTTGGTAAACCCATTTTTGACAAAAATATTACAGTTTGTGTGTTTTTCGGGAAACAGTTTTTAACCCTTTACAGTTCGAATTTTCAAAAAATCGTTCTTATTGTTCATCTTCGGTACATAAGTAATGTTCATGTAAAATTTCAACTACTCGGTGTAAATGGTTTTGGCTGTAGCGTAATTATTAGTTTTTTAAAAAGCGATTTTCTGAATTTTACCCCCTTTTTTGTCCCTAAAAAATTTTGAATTTTTTAATGCATTCTTAGGTGGCATCAGTGCATAGTATCGTTCTATTAGAGATGCCAATTTCCAGTTGCGTAGATCTAGTAGTTCCGCAACAATATGATGTTAATAATTGCTGTGTCTTTCAAATATTCCTAGATTTTCGCTTATGTATATAGAGATAAATGTACTGAATAAGTAAATAGTAGGAAAAAAAAAATCAAACATTTAAAATTAAACAAGTAAGCTAAACGTCCGCAAATTAAACGTACTAACCTTTTTATTTTCAGTTTTAGAAGAAGACCTAAATCCTTTATTACTAGCATTTTTGCGGACTTCCTGACCTAAAATTATTTGTGTTCTTTTTCAGTATTGATTGTCTTAGTTTCGGTGAAACGTTTGTTAAGGTTGCGTTATTGATTAGTCTAGACGAACTATTTTGGTTATTTATTTTTTTTATACCAATACGATTTGTTTTTTCCTCATCGGAAGAAACAAATGACGTAGTTTAAGTCGAAACTCTGAAATAAGTAATTGATTTGAATCAATATATCCGATTTTTTTTTTGTAAGTTTGGGCTTAAAAACGGCACAATATGAAATTATTCTGTAAAATTGTCGGAAAATTATTTTCTTTAGATAGGAGAGAAAACGACTAAAGGTATCGGGGAAGAGAGGTTTTTTTGATGATAGGGAGGGAGTAAATCTTTCGAAGCTTCTTAGAGCTGAGACTATGCGAAGTCATGAATTGGTTTATTTGAGTTTGCTGTCCTCTTTCCGGATAGGAGCTAGCCGTAGCTCTGTATTGGTTTTTACAAAACAAACACAAGTTTTCTCCGAATGTGTTCAGTTCTTCCACAACGAGGGCACCTAGAGTTGCCCTTACATTGTCTAGCTAAATGGTCGCATCCTAGACACCCGAAACACTGACGCGTATATGAAGGGTTCACAAAGAAACCTGATATTCTATTAAAATACATGCGATGGTGAAGATTGATTTTCAAGCGAGATCAGTGCGAGGAAGAACTAGGAATGTATTTAACTTATCAATGTTGACTTGTCTATTTAGTCGCCCAATATTATTAACTATAAACGGATAGGAATCGTTCATTTCAATAGTTTGGTCTTCGGAATACTCAATGTCAACACTCCCTTAATGACACCAAACCGTATAGGTAGATGTGTCGAAATATAAGCCCTTATAACCATTCATTTCAAAGCATTGTCAAGAGATTAAACTATTGGTAGAATATGGTGGCGACAAATGAATAATTACTCTATTTCAGCCAGTATTCTTAATTTTGATAATATTTTTTCGCTAATTATTTCTTTTTACAATTTCGGGGATTTTTAAAGAACTAATAGCTACTTTGTTTGAGTCTAATCGATTGACTTTTTCAACAAAAACTTTATTACTTTAATCACCTTGAATTACATTTTTATCAGTAGGATAAGTATATTACACAAACGATTACGAGATTTTCTAAATACGAAATTGGTCGATGTATTAATTAAAGATATTATTGTTACAATTACCACTACTATTGCTATTACCGACATCATTATTCGTTGTGATTGCAGCTATTATTATTATTATTATTATTATTATTACTATAGCGCACTACATGTTCTTTTTACTTAACTGAGCCGTGTGGAAGGAAGGTACTCGTTTTATTTTCTTTGTCATTAGTATCAGTCTTGTAATATTACTTACTTCAGCGACCCGTGCATTGTTACTTGTTCCATGTGATAAGAGGATCCTCCCCCCATCATCATCATCATCATCGGTTAATTTCGCCGCAATTCCGAAAAATTAAACAGTCAAATACAAACCTGAGAGAAAACATGAAATAAAAGGGATAGGTGCGAAATAATGCACAAACTGCATGACGTTTTTATCAATACAAACGCGAAGAATCGATACATTTCAACCTGTTTGCCTGATAAACTTTGAGATTTTAAATTTATTATAAATAAAACTTGAGCAGTATTAATGTAAGTAGAAACCACGACGTGAAAGAAATAATACAATTAATTTATGACACGAAAATAAAACAAAGAGTTTTAAATGAAATGTACCTGAACTTAATTATTGAAGTAATTTAAAAAAACGCGATGACCCGTAAATGGATACAAAAAAAAAAAAAAAGCGGGCAAATTAATTAAAAGGTTAAAATAATAAATAAAGAAAATAATAAAAATGAAGGGTAATTTCGCGATTCTCTATCGTATATTAAAAGTTTTAAGAATAGAATTAGGGGCTAATATTTGGAATTGACAGAAAAATAAAAAATAAATTTTAAAATATAACAAAGATAATTTTTACCGGAGTTACACGTTGCCATTCCGTGTGGTGGTAAACTTGCGCAGGTACGAATCGAAGAACATAAAGCAGACTGTAAACATAAACGTCTAGAAAAATCCGTGACGTTCGAACATAAAGGGAAAAATGAACACGCGAAATTAATGTTAGCGACACTCTAAAATATTAGTCGAAATCGAAAATGTGAACAAACGTCAAATAATAGAAACAACCAAAAATGTATAAATTTTAATAGAGATGACGACGGCTTGTGGAAAAATAAAAGATGAAACGAACATGCACTATCAGAAGTTACGAAATAATTATTATATCTGTTCTGTTTTCACTTATATTATTTAACTTAGGCTTTTGCCCCATGTAAACTTAGTTGTGTTTTGTTTTTGCTCTGATGATGAATAGAGTGACGCTATTTGAAAGAATAATTTGGACGCGGTTTGAACCGAAAATAGACAAAAATGGTTAATCAAAAAAACCGTGAAAGTTTGAAGCTGTTTTTAAATCTTCACACATTCAGAGATAAGTGACAAAAATAAATCAAGCGTTTGGATAACAGGAGGAGAAGGAAGGAAAAGAATAAATGAAACGTTCTAGGGAATGGGAATACTTTTTGATAAAAAAGAAGAGTAGAAAGAAGTTTGTTTCGTTGAAAACGACGAGCATTTAAACATTATTATGTGATCAGGATTTGTATATAAAATGGTAGTTGAATGCAAGGCCGTGTCCACGGGGAGGGGGTTTGGGGGGTTAATCTCCTCGCATGAGAACTGAAATAGTTATTATAAATACACATAAATCTGGAAAAAATCAAAACTTAAATAAAAGAAAAAAGAAAAAATATGCTTCATATTTTTAGGTACTTCATTGATATTTTATGCAAAATTTTTAATTACGAGTATAGTCAATAACATATATGTAATTTTTATTAATGCTCATATACGGGGTAATTCATTTATGTAAATTATTAATATATAAATCAGAATGATGGAAATTATTAATAGTACGAATATTAGTGAAAAATTTATTGTTGTTTATAAAATAAATATGTTAAAAAAATTATTGCCCCCCCCCCCCTCCATTTAAAATTTTGGGCACGTGCCTGGTTGACTGGATTGAAAGGATATTATGGAGACGGCTTCGAAAAAAACGTAAAAACGATGAAGAGAGCAAACCGCGCCCAAAAAATACAAGCGACACATCGCGAAGAGATTAAAGCGCTGCATAGAAAGGAAGTCAAGAAACCAGGGATAGAGAGAGAAGGAAGATTTGATAGACAAATAAAAGGAATTTGGACTAGAGAATGAGGAAGAAGAATTAAACCGTAGTTTGCAATGAACAGCTGTAGATAGAGAAGAGTAATATTGGTGGACGATAGAGAACTAATGAATCAATTAACTGATTTCCTTTAATTCTGGAGTGATCGTGTAATACAAAAATAAGACTTCTTTAATTTCATTAATTTCATTAACTGCACGATGAACAGTAGAAGCCAGATATAAAAATAACATTTAAATATACCTCATATATTACTGATAACATTAGAAGTCGGAAGATTTGCAGCCGCTATATATATACGTATCTTGATATCGAAAAAACTTTTGATACCGAAAATCATGATTTGTTATTATTAAAATTAAAAAGGGGTTGGTTTTCACGAGTTTATCTTAAATTGATTTAAATCTTATCTTTTCAATAACCGATACGTCATTAAAATAAATAACGTGTACAGCTCTGGAAGCATTTTGGGTCCGATTTTTATTTTTAATCTTCATTAATGACTTATGTCAATTACACACTGCTGGAAAGCTTCCGGTTTATGCGAACGATAGAGTTTCACATATACTCGTACGTTGCTCAAAAGTTTTGCCAGTTCAAAATGATATAAATCTAATCGAAAAAATTGCGTAAATTCTAACGGATTAATTTTAAATCTTTCAAATATAGTAGTAGGTGCCTTTAACCATTCAACTTTAAATTATATTTAGTTAATAAGCATGAAATAGAAAATGTTAAATGAAATATCTCGGTATATAGCAGACTAGACTGGTTCTCACAATCAGCTTATATTTTTAGTAAATTAAGGAGAGACTAATTTTTTTGTTTTACTATCTACCTAAATATTTTTCAACCTTACATGTACTAGTATTTAGAATTTATATGGCGTTCTATCAATCGGTCTTTATTTTTTATTTTTTTTAGCATTCGATGTCATTTTCTGACGAGGGGGCCCAAATAATTATATTAAAATATTAAAAATTTTACAAAAATCGGTAATAAAAGTGATAAAAACTAAGGATCAATACGCATGCAATAAATGTATATTAAATTTCAAGGCAACTTATGATTTAATCATGCGGTTGTTGTTTGTATTTGAATATAAAAACGCATTTAATATTTCATTCGGGGAAAAATCGACTAGAATGTTAAGTGATTTTTACACCGGTGTTCCAAAAGGCAAGAAATATCGTACGAGGATGCAAATTTGCTTACCTAGAGTAACAACGTGTAAATAAGAAATGGGCCAAAAAAACGCACAGACGCTTAAATAAAGAGCACGTAATACGGAACATTAAACATTATGTTACGTTGTTAAGCAACCCTAGTTCATTAAGACTAGAATTCGGAACTGACGAATTGCTACAACGACAATCCGGGCCAGGTGATCAACTTGTTTAACGAACTGAACCTGTAGGACTGTGTTAAATAATTGACCAATTAACCTCGAATAATTGATGCAAAGAAATATAAACGGCAAATATGAAGAAAGGTGGTTACTGTTTTGAAAAGGTTCATTATTGTCGTGTTCAATATTATCTCTTATCAGCGCGTATAAAAGAATAACCGTTTCAACCAGTAAGACGAATTTTTTTAATAATAAATTTCTTTGGGCTCGCCGTTGATATAGGCATTGCGTTCCAAATGATAGCAAAGGATGCCGGCTAAAAAGAATAATAAACTGCTATTAAGAGGCAACTGAGTCATAAGAGCGACGAAGCGGTTAAAAAACGCAGAGGAGATATTGACTCTGAAGGAGATGAGATGAAAAATACATCGATTACGTAGTAAACGTGATAAAGTGCGAATTTTGTGACATGAAAAAATGTATTGAATTTGTGTCAGACAAATATGATGTCATGCAGCAGTCAAACCAGGACTGGATAGTGGAAGTTCTACGTCAGCAAGTTGAAAAATTAACAGGCGAACTCCTAAAAAAAAGACCAACAGATTTCAGGGCACACAATCACAGTTCATGAGCTCGAACAGTACGGCCACCGCGAAAATGTTGAGTTACACGGAATATCGGAAGCGCACGATGAAAACTTGCAACAAATTATTGTTCAAGTATGTCAGAAAATTGGAGTCGAGCTCAAGGAAGATGACATTGTGGCAGCGCACAGACTACCTTCGAGGAATGTGAGTTTAGCGAAACCAATAATAGTGAAGACATCCAGGAGAATAGCGAGTAAAATATTAGATAAACAAAGGGAACGCCGAATCTTGCACAAAGAAATTAGTAATAATTTAAGCAATGAACGCGCCAGGTTTATATAAACGAAAATCTGTCTAGGTACTACAAAGACTTGCTGAGGAAGACGAAACAAAAAGCGAGACTACTGAATTTTCGATTCGTCTGATCGAAAAGAGGAAAAATTTATATTTTCAATAATACTATTGTATGCAGCTTCAGTTTCAAAAGTGTTTGCATTTTAACGAACTGGTATATTAGTATTTGCAGTTGCGGAAATAAGATAAACGAGCCAGTGTAGCTTCTACTGCAGACTGGAAAGCGCGACCGATGACTATCGCTTCCAGTTCCGCTGTTAGTAAACGGCAGCATATAAAAGTCGATCCAAAGAAGAAAATGTACTGCAAATACCGCACCAGCGTATGCTCTCGCACACACTGACATGCATAGTTGATCGCACTGTTGATCGGCGTACACAACCATGAAGCAATTTGACTCAGCGCTTCCAGACTGAACATTTTTCTTCACTTTCGATATACATTACTCTGGAATCGCACGGATCAAAATTTACGTAAACGATATGATCTTAAAGCGACACAGCCTGGCGCATTCGAATATGCGTGCGCAACCTTTTTCTATCATCGGTACGCAGCAGATCGTCGTTCAGAGACAATTCTAGGCAATAGTAACATGAAATACTCGAAAGTCGTAGTTAGCGTGTGGGGTTAGGCGCTCTTTCATTTAACGCTTCTTTGTTTCTAGTAATTTTAGATTTTGACACTTCAATTCAACAAGTTAATTCATTTTCTTTCTGAGACTAGTATTTTATTCGCAAATACTAAAAAACAATTTCGCACTAATTTGTTAGGGGAAGCGGCGCTTCCATTGACGCTGCACGCCACTGGGTAAAATTATCGTCTACTAATTCAAAATTATTTTTTTCGGTATTAAATAATTAGTTTTGTATTATTTAATGTCTTAGATAACCCAATCAAACTATTAATTCAATCTTCAATCGTTTAATTGAAGAAAAAAAAAGTTAACAACAGAAAAAAACTTTTTGATTGAAAATAATAGTTATTTGGTAATGTGGGTGCCGGCTACGCAAATGGTCATGTGCTCCAGGGTCTAAAAGGGATACTAAACTGAATTAAAGAGGCTAAGCGAATGAAGAAATTGGAAAATAATTAAATATAAAAATTACGTACAAATGCGTAATGCTAAAATAAATTTATTTGCATTCTGTTTGTATAAATTACTCTTTCTTTAACAGTTTGTAACTTTGTAACTAAGTTCCTGTTACGTTCCTGATCATTAGGAACCTGTAACATGACGTTCCAAAATGTTTGGAACTTTACCCATCACTAGTGTTTATGCGTGGAGGTGGTGAAAAGGGTACCATGATCTCTACAAGAGTTTAGTGTGAGATTGTACGTGTGCGATGGAAAGTGTGTGTAGTGTATACTGATGTTCGTAAGTTTACTCGCGCTTCATTAAGGCTTCTCAGGTGGTGTAGAAAGGTTCGGTGGTACTCAAAAGTCGGTGAAGTATGTCTGATAGTTAGTGGATGTGAGATAGTGTTTTTTGTGCACAATGTTGTATGTTGCAGGTACGGGAAGAAAGTTCAGGTGTTTGAAGCGGAATGTTTTTGAGGGGAGAGAGAGAAGCGTGAGCGTGTACTGGCAGAAAATGCAACTGTCGCTATGGCGGGGTCGTACCTTTATTATAAGGGGCTTTGTATGGTGGAATTTGTTGCTTTTCGCTATTTCCTTCACCTCTTTTGTTTTAAATGTACTCCATTGCGATAAAATCAAATCGGTGTTTTATATATATATATATATACATATATAGTGTACAGTGCGGTCAGCGATAAAGCGTATGCGAGTGTGCGGAAGTGTGATTGTGTTTATAAAATGCAGATGTTTTTATGTGTTGTATATATTAAATATTCAGTTGCATATATGTGTAGATATCGTTATATTTATATATCAGTTCAATTACTGATAAGCTCGGCAATTAATAGTGTAACATCGGTAACCGTTTTTCGAATACAATCTGCGATAGCTTAATATTTATCGAAATGTGATCAATTCTCCCCCTCTGTGACATCCTTTCTACGTTCCACTAATGTCGTCTCCAATTCCATTTGTGTCGAGTATTCAGCAACAGGTGATCGAGAGATTAAATGCAATAGATTATTTAATACAGCTAAAGGAAGCCAAAAGGTTAATATGGAACTTGTTCGTGTATTACATTTCAATATAAGAAGGTTTCGACGTAATTGGGACGAATTTGTAGCAGACTTTTCCATGACACCCGGTAGTGTGATTTTTATGTTAGCGATTAAGGTGGGAGATAACGAATTAAATATGTACCAACTATGGAAGGAAAAAAGAGCGGACAAGTGTAATAGAGGATTTATCATTATCGGTAATAATAGTTTTTGATTCTCCTCTGAAATATGACGTCTCTAATTCAGTATCGCAGTAAACAAAATTGTGAAAATTATAGTAATATCAGAAAATGGACTGATAATATAAACAGCATATTGCATGTAAATAATATACTACAAATTAATACGGGGAATTATTTCATGTGTTGCACTTAAACTAAAGAACTGTGAGCCGCAACTGGGATGAGTTTATAACTTACATTCACAGGTCATCTTTAAGTGTAATCGTATTAACCGAAATTAATATAAGTAAGGATGAATTAAATTTATATAATATAACTGGATTTATGAATATTGGACTACAAAGACCTATTGGGTATAACGAAGGAATACTTGTGTTCATAAATAATAAGTTTATTAAATGTCACATTCGGGAAGTTAATAATAGGCCAAGTGTAGACCTGGTGATGATAGATAATGATATCTGCGAAAACGATCCTTTACGCTTAATTGCGGTATATAGATCACCGAGCAAAAACGTAGGCGAATTTATAAACGAAACCGCTACACTCCTAAAAAAAATGAATGATGATTTTAATATCGATTTATTTCTTCTTGAGAACATTTTAAACGTAATTTGTGGGTCAGGAGAAGTATAGTTAATAAATGAAATTATGAGAGAAGAAGAACGAATAGATAGAAGTACTTAATCATGTATAGATAACACATTTATTAAGTATAATACAAATGAAATTATTTCGGGAACTATTAACTCGAAAATATCGGACCATTACACCATCTGCTGTGCTTTTAGTATCTTGAATCTGAAATTTCAACCTATCAGAAACTCTCTGAAGTACTTTTTTTGACGAAAAAAGGTTGCAGAATAAGATAATTATGACTAAAACGGCAGGAAATATATATGATCATATACATTCAGTTTTTAAAGGATTTTACAAAGAATGCGCAAATTAGAAGTACGGGAGGGTCTAAAGGTGACTAAATATAGTCCTAAAAATCAATAGATGAGTCGAAAAATAGTCAATTTTATGAAAATCAGAGATCAGTACTTTAAACTTAGTAAAGGAAATCGGAACTAGTATTCGATATAAAAACTTATTTAGAAAATATCGAAATATAGTTACAACTGAAATAAGGAATGCGAAACAGAATTATTATCGGAGTCAAATAGTTAAAGCAAACAATGATTGTAAAAAAGTATGGAATGTAATTAACAATATCGTAAATAAAGGAAACAAAACAACAATAGATGATTTCATTATAAAACATTTTGGAAATACCGCAATAGTAGCTGAACAATCTAGTGGATACTTTATGCGTTCAGTGGAACGAACAACATAGAGGTAAGTGTCACACTCAGTTACTAAATACAAATTCTGATAATTTCATCTTCCTTTTTCATTCCACCTGCAAAGAAGTCCCAAATAGAAGCAATAATTAACGATCTGAAAGTTTATAAGGCACCCGGATGGAATGAAATTAAAGTTAAAGATATTAAATAAAACTCAAATATTTTTATTTGTATTTTGACTGGTATGGTCAACTATTCTATAAAGGAAGCTAACACTCCTGATAGGCTTACAAAAGGTATTGTTAGACCGGTATATAAAAAAGGAGTGCAAAATCAATTTGAAAACTACCATCCAATAACAATAACACATCTGTAATAGCTACAATTTTAGAACACTATATTCATAAATATTTAAGAAATTATGTGAAAAAAAACAACTTACTATATGAAAATCAACACGGTTTTAGAGAAAAAAGATCCACGATAACGATATTGAAAATGATTGTAAATGAGATAAATACAGAACTATCGATGGGGAACCAATTTTTAATCACTTTTATTGACCTATCCAAAGCGTTTGATCTAGTTGACCATAAATTATTGATCGAGGACATGGAAAACCTGGGCATTAAAAATAATCAACTTAAGTGGTTTAAGAATTATATAACAACTAGGAAAAATATGGTCAAAATTTCAGGGAATAAAAGTAATGAAAAAACTATTCAATACGGAGTAGGTCAGGGTACTACTATATTGGCCCCTGTTCTTTTTAAGTAATAGAGAATGGTCAGAATATAAGTGAATGATAAAAATAGAAACAGAGGCGTTAAGTGAAAGAGACAGAGTGAACCGTGAATTAGAAAAAATAATAGGTTGAGCACACGGATAAAAGTAGCGATTGTTTGAAAAAGAAAAAGCATAAACTAAAAATTTAAAATAGAAACGTTTAACAACGGTAGTAGATTAGAACGTGAAAAATTTCTAAAAAATAAGCGGGAAGAAACAGAAACTCGAGCCAAAGAATAAGCTGCCGGTTTATTACCAAAGATAACCGAATGGGTAGAAACCTGCAGCAAATCAATATGAATCGAAGAAAGAATACAAATGAGTGAACGTCAGAATACAATAAAGTCGCCGAAGCGATCAGTCAAGCGTTCATGGAGTCGGAAATAATCAAATAATTGGAAGAAAAACAATTAGATGTGATGAAGGTAACACAGATCGTAGGATAGTCATTTAGTCATTAACTGAGCTGTGAATATGGAACAGAAGGAAGGGAAACAAAAAGATTTCGATAATCTACGAGTAAATTACATGAGAAGGAAACAGAAAATGAATGGTGAAATTCTTGTTTAACTACTGCTTGAGTGAGAAAATCTGAAAGTGAAGATGGAATAAATACTTTAGATAAATGATAGTGATTAACGAAGTTAATAGAACAATACGAAGAATTACTAAAGGAAATTATTTATAACTGAAATTAATTAAGGCAAAAAGAAATAGAAGATAAGTTAGGGATTTCAATAGGTTAAAATCGTCAGTTCTTAGAAATCGAAAGGTAGGGATGTATAAGAATAGAGAATGTAAGCGGAAGATATAAGGAAACGATAGTCTACATAAGATTTATTAATAAAAAGGGGTAGCGAATTACATTCAGCAAGGGATACTAGAATTAGAGAGGATTTAAGAATACCAAGGCAAAGTTAGAGGGTAAGAATTTAAAATTATATCTAATTTGAATAGTGGGGATTAAAAGGCTTAGCTGTAAGTAAAAAAGCAGTAATGAAATATGGAGCAAAAGATGGTTAAGTTAGTTTCTTATGACGGACTGTGTAAAGCGTTCAAAATGTTAAATAGTTGTGTTAATGTTGACGTGATATCTACCAAAAATTGTGATTTTGATGTTAATATGAACCATGAAAACTCTTTGCTTATCGCTTTTTTGATATATTCAGAAAAAGGACTAAAAATTATATTATACATCCTCAGAGTTTATTATTTACATACGTTTAAATGAATAGTGTGTTTACGCATTTTCGGAATATATATAGTGCGTTCACAGTAGTGTGTATAGTTCTACTGTTACCTAAACTGATAGAATATTAAGTAAGAGTAAGCCTCCGGGAGGGAGGTGAGTATTGTAGACTTGCTCGGTAATTTATTATTCAAACAAAAAACAAAGATTTTACACGATCGGTCAAATAAAAATTTACCTCAACTTTTCCTTTTTTCTTCATCCTATTAACTGCTTTTATTCTCCTATTCCTTACAAACTTATTCTTCATCATGTTGTTAGATCAGAATTTCTACAGATACGTAGCCCTTTTTTCCCCAACCATTTTTCGATCTTCACTGATGGCTCCAACGGACCCAATGGTGTTGGCGCAACTTTTTTCTGTCCTTCTCTAAATTACTTTGAGTCCTTTAAACTTTCTTCCTTTTGTTCAATCTTTTATGCTGAGTCTTCTGCTATTCTGCGTGCCCTTTTTTTATCAGATCCTCACCTGTCCCTCGCAATCTCCTTATCCTGTCGGATGCTCAAAGCATGCTGCAGGCTATCACATCTCCTCTCCCTTGTCACTCAACCGACTGTGTCATTCTTCTTATTCGCTCCTTGATTCATGATATTTTCCTGTCCAACACTTAATCCAAACGGATTTCTTTTGGATTCCTGGCCATGTCGGAATCGAGGGAAATTAGTTAGTTGACTCATTCGTTCCATTATCTTCCTCTTCTGATAGGTTTTTTCCTGTTTTCCAACAAAACCCTTCTGTCTGCAGCTTCTCATTTCAGACTATGATTTAACCCCCCCCCCCACACACACACGCCTCTTTATTCTCCAACCCAGATTCCTTTTTCTTGTTCATTCAACCTTCCCTTCCGCGCTTCCCCGATGGTTTTTTAACTTTCCATCTATGCGCCGCTCCAACCTCTCTACTATTTGCCGCCTGCATTTTGGGCATAGTTTGTTCCCTTCCTCGCTTTTCCGTTATTCTTTTCTCGTGCCTTCTCCTTACTGTCCATTGCAGCATTCCAGCAATCAATTTATTTGTGACCCCGATCATATAATGCTCGGTTGTTCGTCGCTTTCAAACTGAACAAGCTTCTTTTTATTTCTTCCTTTTACAAATAGGTATTCCCACTCCATACTGTGCTTCATTCATTCTCTCCCTTCCTTCTCCTTCTGTTATCCTAGCTCTTGATTACTTTCTGTCGGCTATCTCTGATTGTGTAAGGATCTGAGTCTTTCTTGCCCCCTTCCCTCTGTTTTATTTTTCTTGGGCCAATATCTACGTTGACGAACCCATAATAAAAAAAAAGAAGGAGTATCGGTGTCTAAAGGGGCACACCCGGTAGGAACGAAGTTCCTTTCTCTTTTTGGTAGATATATAAAATCATTTATAAAATATACGATAAAAAAATAAATAAAATCTACACGTGTTTAGAATTGAGGTTATACAGCTGATCGCGCACGATGCTTACTGCTCGAATCTCGATACTCGCAAGCACACACATACACACACACACACACACACACACACACACACACACACACATGCACGTATAAAATAGAAAGAAACAGAGAGAAAGAGAAAGAGAGCGAAGGTCGCCTGGAGGACGCATAACGCTTTTTCCTTACGTAACCATTTTTGCCAGTTTACACCTACCGCAAGCCGCGTTAAAGAACTTCGTTCCAAAAAAGAAAAAAAGAATTTACCATTATTTTTTCGAGCTAACAAAAAAAAAACGTCCTTGTGAATCCTCGCGCATAACAATAAACACATTGGTGTCTATCTCATTCTTCCAGTTCTGTACTGATTTCCATAATTTTTAAAAAAGTTTTAGGGCATGCGACTTTTTAACCGCGTCGTTTGCTGTTCTGTTATAACAAAAAAAGAAAAAAGAAAAAAAAAAGGTATATTTTATCTTGATCTCTCTCTTTACATAATCGAATTTGTCTTGTCACTCCACGATTCTTCGAATTTGCACATTTATCTACGTTCATTCTCGTACACTTATACACTCTGCTGCGCTTGCAATGACGGTACGTTTTTGCATGTTTCTGCAATGGCGTAGACTTCTTATAGACGGCTCGGAATATTTCAAAAAATTCACGTGCTAAAAATTTCAAAATGTACAATAATAGTAGAAGTATAGGATAAAAATATGTTATATAAAAATTTCCTTAAAAATTTACGAGTCTAAGGTTATTGAACGTTTTCAACGGTCTCCAGATATTTCCTCCTTCCGTCACAAGTAAAAGCGACATTTTACTCTAACTCCGTCAAATAATAGTCGAGTCAAGATTAAAATGAAAAATTAACATAAAATATGAGAGCAGAACATGCTGCTATCAAAATTTTCGACAAAAAATTTGGAATTAGAGTATCGAATTTCGAACGTTTTCAGTCTTCTACAAGAATTTTCCCTATCCTCGGAAATAGTGAAATTTTATTTTCTTCATACTTACATATCCACGCAAGGACATAAATAGGGAAATAAATTTCCTCTTGAAAATTCGCTCAGACTGATTTCGAAATATAAAGGATAAGAGAAATGAAATTCTCTGGGCGCATGGTTACAAAAAAATTTGCGTTACTTTTAACATTTCCTATATGTGTGTAATTGAAAATTCTTATTGTAGACATAATCAAAAAAGAAACAGAGAAAAAAAATATTGCGAGCATTAGAATTTTTTTTACACAATGCATTTTTATTACGACGTAGATTTAGTTTTGGAATTAATCATGACAAAAGATACCCATCTCTATATATTCGCGCATATTTTTTCATCAAAAAATAATATAAATAAATTTAGTATTGAAAGCAAAAAAAAATAATGTACCGTCCAGAGACTTCCCGCTGAGTTGCATATCTGATCTTGATGCGTTGGAAGGTTTTGTGCAGAAATTAATATGATACGCACACGTGGTATTGTTAGTGTAGTAGACAAAAAAAAAAATTAAAATATTTACAGCATAAACTTCCGACGATTAAACAAATAAAATTTATTCTCAAGTCGTATGTTTTCTTGAAATGTATTAATACGCAGCGACGATATTGTCTGACTCATCAGTGTTATATGTGCCTACTCGTAGTTTGTCTACGTTTATCAATATTTCAATAAATGCGATTAAATTTTGATTTATTTTATTTCTATTTTTCTAATCTGAAAATGTAGTTATATATTTCATTTTTAATTTTTTTTTTCGAGCGCGCGAAAAATTAAAAATTACGGTCATTGAATAAGCAGAAAATTTTTATCAAAATTTCCTACTTTGTAATTCTTTGTTGTTTTTTTTTTCGGCTAAAACTGGCCATCCACGACAAGTTTTATGTACAAGATTATCTCTAATAACGTTACCTGTAGTAATCTTCGTCCCTTCCAATGAATATCGGTACCACTCTCGCTCCGGAACCTTCAACAGCTTTAACGTAAGAAGAAGCGATGTATTGTGTTTTTCCAGGATATTTATCGACCCAATGAGGAAATATTTCTTGAGCCATTACGCCGACTACGGGGTTTCTCGTGGCGGAAACAAAATAAATGTTTATAATCGCTATTAAAAGTAAGCAATAAACAAACAAAAAATGCCTAAACAGGACCATGTTGGAACACGTTGCGATCAGCTCCTTTTAACAACTGATAGTATTAACCAGCGGATGATTGTAAGTTGAAGTGTGTATACAAAGATGGTATTCACCTTGTAGCCATGACCTACAAGCACAAAGTCAACTATTTAATAACTCAATTATTCCTGCTATCATTGTACCGTTTTATCATATCATAATTCGAACAAGAAATACACATTCGCGCGCACACACACACACACACATGTAAACATCTTTTTTAAAAAAAAAAGTTATCTTTAACTACTTGAAATAAAAATAAATGGTCATAAAATAAATTAAATTATTAAAATTTGTTTTATCCGTTTCGATCCCAATCGACAAGAATTAAGTCGTGCGATTTTTAAAATTCGTATAAAACCTCTTCTAAAGAAATTCTGTAGTGTACGGGGACAACTTGATATTGATTTTAGGGTTGATAATAATCACCTTGAGTTTTTAATAATTTTTTTTTTAAACATGCTTTTTATTTATTTCGTACCGCTAGTAAGTTTTCAAAGTACTACTCATGATAGTTTTTTTTCTTCTTTTTTTTCTTTGCGATAATTGTGTGTACTTAAAATAGTAATAAAATTTTTAGATCATAGTTACTTAAAATCATTTTAGGGTAATTGCATGTATTTTCTAGAATAACAATGACCGCTGTTTTGATTTCTATTAAAATAAATTTAATATCTATTTTAGATAAAAGGAGGTCATTTCTTACTGTTGTAAGAAGCCGATGAAAACTGAGAAAATGATGCAGGAAGGAGACTATGACTAAAACGAAGGCGACAAATAGCCGGGATTACGGAACATTTAAAAGAGGGGAAGTGTAGAAACCATTACGCGGGAAAGAAGAGATGACTGAATAGGTAAAAGGAGCCGGAATTAGAAAGTGAAGAAGAGTTAAGCCATAGTCTGGAATGAATGAATTTTTAAAGAAAAAAAGAGAGCAATATTAGAAGCTGAAAGTGTGCCGGAAAATCTGCCGTCGGAAACGGAAGAACGAGCTAATGAATATTCACTAATTTATTACGCTCAGCGCTTAAATGACACTAAGAATCCGCAGAAAATCGATAATGTCGGAGTAAAGAAGAAAAAATCATGGATGAGAAAACGTATGAGAAGTATTACGTAGTCGGAAGGGATGCAGAACAATGGTTAGATGTAATAAGCACTTTTGGAATCTGAAATTATGAACACTTCACGGGGAACTAATTAATGAAAAAACAAAGAGGGCAGCACGTAGAATAACCCTTAATTTTAATGTAGAAAATAGAGCGAAAGAAAAAAAAATTAAAAAATATTCCGAATAATTCGAGACAGAACAAAATTTAAAGAATTGCAAAATTCAATTTTGGCTACATGTTGAAGAACTGATTTAGAACAGATCGGTAAAGGCAGACATTTAATAGGATGAAGGAAATTGGAAAAATTGAAAGAAAAATGAGGAAGTTTATCGTGACTATAAATATATGACGAAAATTGAAGAAGACGAACAGAAATAAGGGATAAAATTGAAAATTTATTAAAAGTAAATCGCCATTAACGAAGGATAGAAGAATAAGAAGAAACAAGTGCAAAAAAGAATAAAAATAGTCCCAGGCACTTAATTAAAAAACAATAACCTAAATAGAATATCTGTGAATGAAGAGAGGAGAAGTATAGGGTTAAGAACGGATATCCCGAATCGGGCTAGATCTTAGAACACCAAGACGAGACGAAGACGGGTATTTTGAACGCGACCTAATTTTGAAAGAGGAAACTTGTAAAGTAACAGTAATCTAGAATAGAGCGGATAAAGGATTTATAGAACACGAGTAAAATACACAAGGATCGTCTCTCTAATTAGTATTAGAAAGGGATTTTAATAGGTTGAGTTTTTTGAGACGAGATAGATACAAATGATTAATGTGACTGTGAAAGGAGAAACGGCTGTCAAGAAAGATTCCTAAAAGAATTTACAAAAGAAATTTGGAACACCATTTAAGGTGAGACCAATAAAAGAGGGATCAAAAAGACAAAAAATTAAGACAACCGATGAGGATTTAGGCGGAGAAATAAAGAGGTGAATATTAGAAAGAGCATTTGCTAGTAGCATTAGAGAGCTTTGAAGACATATTACGATCGGAACTTTATCCGCTAAACAATATTATTTGAGTAAACGGGAAACGTCACATCCTTATAAAATAGTGCGAACAGTAATTTTATGCAAAAAATACCGTTCTCTGTTATCGATTTGTTTTTTTCGTCTAAGTAAGTCCCATGAGAACTTTCCTTTCCTTTAAGGTATCCTTTATAGTTTTTTTTCGTCTACGCATTTATTTCCCTCCGGACTGCTAATTGCACGAGTTTTAGTACCGATCTTTTTTGACTCCCTTGCTATCTCTCCATGGTAGTTCTGGCCGTATGCCCCTTCCCCGGATAACTTTCTTAGTGTCCTCAGTTTCCTTTTGTCGTCCTACGTTCTTCCTTCTTGATGGGTAATCGTCCGTAGCTGACAAGCTCAATAAAAAAGTAAAAAAAAAAAAAAGTCCTATATATCCTTGATAAGGTATCATGGATTGTGAAGTTAAGCTTTTCATAATTGTACTAAGCCTAATGGAACTGATGAGAATACTGGGGCCAGTTCCTTTTACTTTCCCAGACTTCTTTCGTGTATTCATATGTATATATACGTGCACGCGCATACGTATATACACGTACATACACACACCTAAATACATATATATATATTTATTTATAAAATACATTTTTTTACATAATTTTATTAGATTATTCTTTTCTCTTAAATATTTTTATCTGTTTGAGTTTATTTTGTTTTTTTCGAAGTCAGTGAAAACATCGATATTTTCAATAGTGGATTCGAACCAAGTTCTCATTTAAGGAGAAACATCGCTATCTAAGCAATTACGATATCGCAACCGGTTAACCTATTTTCATAAATATTGCAATGAATACGGTTAAAAACTACGCTTTGAACTCTACACTCATTCGCTCGGTAAAGAAGGAATTAGCTCGAAGTTAATTTAACAGTATTTTGTCGCGTTGTTCGTTGTTATTTGGCGCTCAAATCATTACCTCTTATAACACATATTACTACAGTTTTTTGCGGGAAAGTCCCAGCAAAGTTAGCACGCTCCATCGTCTTACATACTAACACAAAGACGCCGCTTATATGAGTAAACAATTAACTGCTACATTTTGTTTTTGCTTTCGTTGTGTATAACACGACCTACATCGCGGTATTATGATTACAAGACTCGGTAAATATTTTTAAAAGTTACAGAATTGATTTTAAAGCTTACTACTTGACGCCTAAACCGTTTTTAACTGCGTCTAATTATGGTCGCGGCCAAAAGTGGCGCTAATGATAATGAGATTTCTGCTGAGCATAAAAATTATCCGATGATAAGAAACTCAGTAGAAAAAATTCAATTAAATACATTTCAAAATTTATCTCAAATATTTGAAATTTTGTGTATTGCATTCGAAAAAAAAAATTCTATCGGTAGGAATCTCGCTACAATAAACTCTAAAACATTAATATAAATTGCTGTGTACATGAGCTGAAAGATATGCAAAAAGCAATTCTCCGGATCTCGCCAATAAAGTTCTTCGAGAAATTTAAAATACTACTTCAAATAAAATTTAATTATTTGCGCTTGTTACCGCAGAAAAACAATTAAAAAACAGTCGTAATCAAATGTGTAAGAGCGATACTGATGATATTATATAAGAAATAAAATCTAAAATAAAACCGTCCGAAATCGGTGCGACTATTATGTCATTTTACAAACCTAAAATTAATAATAAATTAGGAATGTTAAAAATCGGAAATAAAGAAGAAGCTGATGTAATGACAGAGCAAATAAAAACACTTAAACTACCCGCTAAAGCTGAATTATCTTTACAACCTGCCATAATTGTTTTTAGTATTCCAAAAGCCAATGAAGAAGATCTTTAAACAGCCAGTAGTCAGAATCGGCTTTCGTGTCACTTTAATACTAAAACAAGATATGAAAAATCAAACTTTAATAGTCATTCCTTATATCTTCTCATAGTGTAGCTTACTGGCCAAATGAACGATATTTGTTCAGGCCAAAAAAAAAAAAAAAAAAAAAAAAAAAAACTATTACAGGTTCCCCTCTTTTCCAAATCGATTTATCTGTAATTATTCAAGCCTCAGATGTCAAAAACACATTTCAGTTAGAGTTTGTAATAAATCTCGGAAGAATTAATTCATATTACAAAAATACTCGCTGAGCTGAAAAAATGCGTATTGTTCCCAAAAATATTATGAAAATTTAGAACGTTTACATACCCAGTATCAATCACAGAAAGAAGATATAATTTCTAATTTATTTTCGGATTGAAATGTAAAGATATTACTAATATTTAAATTCGGATAGAAACAAGGCTCAATAACTTGAAATTTTTGCAGGAATCAAATCAGATAGTATAGCTGAACCAAATTATAAACTTCTAAACTTAAATACAAATTAATTTAAGTTATAACAAAAGCAAATACTGCAATTGTTTTTAAAAGTAATTAAAAATTTGACTTATAAACATGTATTTGTTTTTTTCCTCTTGGGCTCGTCAACAAAGGACCTTTACCCAGAAATAAATAGAAAGGATAGAAGTTAGTTATATTTTAGTCGGATCAGAAATCTTTGATAAAAAGGAACAAATAGAAGGAATAACTAGTGAGGAAGGAAAAAACAGGATATAAGAAGCGCAATAAGGAGTAGGAAGCCCAAGCCTCAACACAAATAGGAATACAAAGCAAAACGCTACGCAGAAAGAGATAAACACTTCCTACTCTTAATCATTCCAGCTTATTCAAAATTCCTTCATTTTATTCCATTTATTATGCGGAGACATTGGCATTACTACGTACCATTGAACGTGTTCCATCTCTGTTCTTCAATGTAAAATGTTTGCACTTTATAATCACCGATTTTCTTTAGATCCCTGGTCATGCCGGGATTGGGGGTAACGAAAAAGTAGATTACCTTGCTCGTTTGGTTCCTTCTCGCGAATTAATAAATATTGTAAAAAGAATCCAAAATTCCAATTGGAAATCTTTCTATAGATCATCCTTCTCCAATCCTAATTCACAATATTTTTCCATTCATTCCAATCCACCTGCTCAACCATAGTACTTACATTTTCCACACCTTCCCCGTTCCGTCATTTCTGCTGTCATCTTCGATCTGGTCACAACCGACTTCCTGCTTCTCCATAGTGTCCTCTCCTATTTGTCTGCTGTGTATCGATAGCACAGTCTTATGTGACTTTGATCATGTCTTCTTTGAGCGTTCCTCTTTATCATCTGAAAGGGCAGCTCTATCAATGGCGGATCCACGGGAGAGGGGATAGGTGACACCCTCGAAAAAACCAAAGCCTCTATGCAAAAATTTGTTCTAACAGAGAAACTTAATTTATACAATAAACGATTTGTATAAATGTTACACCTACGGATTTTAATAATTAATATTTAATACTATTTTCTAGTAAAACTATTAATGTTCCTTTTTTATTCCATCTTAAATACAACTGTCGTCGTTCTTTTGCGTCTTTTTGTTTATTTTTAATTTTTATTTTGCAATTTTAATTAAAAATAGTTCAATGAGAAATATATATATATATTTAAACTTGCTCACGGACAAAGAATTCGAATCGGATTACTAACAAAAATAAAAAAGAATAAAGTCGACTCGCAATTATCCGGACTCCGTATTATCCGGATCGATTTTTCAAAAAAATAAAAGAAATAAATAAATAAAAAGGAAGAAAAAGCCAAAGTGCTTTTATAAAATCCACATCTATATGATGCAGTACATATCTGAATATTTGTTTACATTCGCTATAAACAAAGATGCTGTGAAATTTTTAAAACTTGGTTTCACAAAGAGTTCGTGCCGCCCGCAGTTGCGAAATATTTGTCCGACAAACAGTTACCGAGAAAAGCAATCCTTATTCTCGACAAAGCTCCAATTCGGCAACTGAGGAGTTACAAGATTGTGATATAAAGGAAATATTTCTTCCAGCAAACGTTACAACCGATGTTTGTCAACCTATGGATCAAGGAATCCTAGAGGCCTTAAAAAGGAATATCGACGCCGTCGTCTCACCCCAGACTAATATCAAGCATTGAAAATGATGAGAACTGTCAGGTTACTTTAAAATCAGTTGATGTGCTTGATGTTATCACTTATTCCAGGATGTGAAACGGGTAATACGGATGACGTTATGGATGGGCAGCTATGAGATCAAAGAAACGGCATTCACAAAGTGTTATACCGCACGATGAACGATTGAAGGCCATCGAAGCAGCGCTGTAGTATATTACATTCAACAGGAAGAAGCGTCACCGGCTAATATCTTTACGCAATTGGCGAGATATATCGGCAAGGAAAAAAATGCAGCGAAAGACATACACTTGTTTAAAAACTAGTTAATAATAACGTAAGTTAATTTTCCTTTTTTCATTCGGTTTGCAGTATTTAACCTTGAACTCGGCGTATCCGGATTTTTTGCTATCCGGACTGGCTGGCCGCCCAATTAATCCGGATAATCGCGAGTCGACAGTAAAGTGTCTATTAAAAAATACTATCTTTCTTACTATTTCTAAACTACCATTTTAGCTAGAATTTTATAATTATGTATTTTTAAAACACATTTTTAAATTTCTATTTGATTTTCTTTATGAAACAGGCGGTACTTCTCAAATCTACTGCCTGCCGTAGAAGATTTTACGTAATTATACAATCCCCCCAAATGTCCTTTTGGATCTGCCCCTGGCTCTATACGTGGAGCTGCTCTCATTATGATGTTCCAACTCCATATTGTGTGTGTCTATTATTCTCTCTCTACAGTCAACGTTGATCACCCTAATTGTAGCAGAATTCCTATCTTCTATACTTCATAATATTAAGATCTAATCCTTTCAGTATTTCTCATTTTGGCATTCCTATCTTCTGGTGTCCAGTTACTGCTAATGAATTCCTCTCTAAACAAAGAGTACGCGCACTGATGTTGTAGTTGCAATTACAAACATGCACAGCTCGCAGTTAATATTGCGGGCCCGCTGTCGCATTTGCGGCCCTAACGTTAGATAGTGAACTCCTTGTGAGCCGGCACCGTGGGCGCTGGTGTTGCAAGATGGCCATAGTGTGTTGGGCGTAAATTCTATTCGTTTCCTTTTGACAGTATGCGCTGTTTTCGTAGTCGTCGCCATAATTATTTTTCATAATTAAGAATTATAAACTTTGCTTTATAGTGGTGGAGGAAGTTGTTGAACTTTTGAATCACTCTTCACAGCACGCTATGTGTTCTATATAGCTACTGCTTGATGGCTCTAACTGATTTTCAAACATCCCGTCCTGTTTTTTCTTCTTCTTTAATTATTTGTCGGCTGATTCCTTTGTCCGTACTGTGAGCTCTGTGATTGCAGATGTGGTCATGGTATGGGACAACTAACTCCTTTTGCTCTTACCTTCGACAATGCCATTCCTTCTCTTTTAGGATGTATATGTTTTGCAATTATCGACGCTGATTGTCATTGTTTCTCCATCCTCTTGGTATAGGATTCTTAGTCAGATTCCATTCCTTGTGACTCATAATTGCTATCTTTTGCACGTGTTGATAGGTAATCGTCTATTATTGGCAAGCCCAGGGGAAAACCGAAACAAGAAAAAAAATTCCGTTAAAATTGCTCAATCTTTCATAACTAGTATTTCGCTTTCACCAACATTTCAGTCTTATCATTTTTTTTTACCGCATATTTTCTGCATGGCGATTCTCCGTACTTTTTCCTTGTTTACTTCAGTTTTTTGCACATTCCACACGTATTCCATATATCAGATTCTGTTAAATTTCTTTCCCATTCCATAGTTATATTTGAATTTCATGTAGTTTTAGATTTATCATATCCGAATCATGCTGTTATTTTTACGATGGGTTTAAGAGGGACCTAATGAGGTTGGTGCCTCTTTTAATTTTCCTTTTTACAATTATTCTGGATCTTTTAAATTTCCTTCCTGATGATCTATCTTTACTGCTGTATCCATAATTATCCTTGATGCAGAGTTCTTTTTTTATTTCTTCTTCTCTTTTCCTTTCTGATAAATTTTATTTAATATCTGACTTTGAAAGTGCCCTTAAAAGCGATTTCTTTTCCACTGCCTTCTTGTGAATCTTTCATTCTTCTTATTCACAGTCTAATTCACAATTTATCCTTGCTCCATTCAATTCAAATAGATCTACTGTGGATTCTTAGTTATGCCGGGATTTTTTTGACTTGCTTGGAGGCTTTCAACGGTTAACCCCTTTAAAAATTTCCTGCTCGTAATATTAATCATCTCTTTATAAACATTTTCACTTTAAATTATGGAACGATATTTATTCTTTCTTCTCCTCCAACCCATATTCTTTTAATCTTTTATTTTTGTTTCGGACACAGCTTTCTTTCTTCATCTCATCTCTGCGTTGTTTTCCTCGTCTTAATGATTCCCTTTATCCATGTGATGACAATCATGTTTTCTTTGAATGTTCCCAACTTTTTGCTCTCACCGTTCTCTCTTTTATTATCAGCTTTTGCATCTTTATCTCCCTATTCCACAATTATTTACAATTTTTTATTCCCTTTCTTGTCTATCGTTCCTGGTTTAGATTTCTTTAATCGTTCTATCTCGCACCAGATTAAAATCTAAGATGTAGTGTTCACTTTGATCTAACCCATAGTTGAGTGACTGTTACTCTTACAATTAGTTAGACAACCCCTCCCAAAAAAATGCTTTGAAAAAGGTTTTATTTTTTTGTGATTACCTAAAACTGTAAATCAAAAATCAGTAGTAGGATAATTAACGTTCATTTGTAAAACTCTTAACGGAGCTAGTATTGACAAACTTGTGAAAAATAAACAATACCAAAAATCACGCTAGCAGTTGAGGAAAGTAGATGATTTTATTTTCTTCAAAACCCCATTATAATGTACATATTATTTATTTCTGGTTTAAAATTTTATTAAATTAAATTAAAATAATTCCGTCCGGACTACTGATTTTATTTTAATAAACTTTATAAATAATTTGCGAACAACTGTGTCTAAAAAAAGAAAATATATTTGTTACCAAAAATAAAACACTTAACGTTTCAGACAGGTTACACTGACCATCATTAGAAGCGAACTTCGTTATTTCTTCAGGATTATTTTCTGAGATTTTACTTCCCTTCTACTAAAAATCATCGTTTTACATATATAAATCTTTCATATTAATTTACTCGTGTAAAATTGTTTCCAACTGAAAAACAAACTCTAACTGATGAATAATTTTTTTTATAACTCCTATTGTTAATATTTAATCCAAAATTAATTTTTTTCGATATAGTGGAATATTAAATTTGACAGTTTTGTTCGTATTTAAAAGACGGAAAAAATATATATAATATATCAACTAAATAAATAAATAGAAATTGAATTTTCTTGTCAACGGTGGCGCCGGAAATTAATTAGAGAGGGGGAGGGTATCATTTAATATTTCTTTCACTCCTTTTGAATTTGAAACAAATTAACCTAAAATAATTAATCATTTAATCTTTAAATTTTTATTTCTCACGTAATATATTATGTATCAATAATTTCGTGTTAAATAAAAATTTAAAAGGGGGGGGGGCTTTCTCCCATATCTTTTACTATTTTCAATATATTAAGATCCTTTTGGAATTTTCCTATTAAGCAATATTAGCGCTCTTTCTTTTTAACATTATTTAATTTATGTGTGTCTTTAAAAGTTTACTCTAATTTTGTGCTATAAATAACTGTTAAAAAAATAAATAAATAAATAAATAAATAAATAAATAAATGAAAAACACACAAGTGCTAGAATAAATATTTTGCAACACATATGGTAATAGTTTATTTTAAAAAAATATTGAAAAAAAAAAAAAGGGTGCACGGTAAAGTTTCAGTAATCCTCGGATTGATAAGCCCGATTTCCCTATTCGGATTAACTGGAAATATTAAAAAAATGCAATTTAATTACCATATGTACTTATTAAAAAAATGATTATAAAAATAAGCCACTGTCACTTTTATAAACAGAAAATTAGTGAGTCAGCAAAAAAAAATTATAATTGATTTTTAAATACATCTACTGTACTCTATAAAATATTTTTTAGGCCGAATATTTTAGCGATACTCTATCGCCTATAACACAATATTAGATGGAGCAAGTAAATTTACTAAAAGGCAAAAGTTGAAACCAAATTTAAAGATCTGCTTATGAAAAAATAGTAACAATGATATATTCTTTTTTGCAATCGGTGTAAATTGTTATATTTTTGAAAAAGACGTTTTAAACATATTTAAATATACGATTTAATTCTGGATTATTGACAGTTTGGTAGAGGAAAAAGAACTATGGTTCAGTAACGACGGGAAGGGCATACCAATATACTTAGCCCTCTGCTATTCGTTATATATATACGCAAAAATTAGAGAAGATACAAAATAAGCGAATAGTAGTAAAATTTAAGGAACTAGGACTAGAAATTAATAATAGAAAAGAGATCTGGGGGATAGTATTTATAAGAAGGTATAATTTAACATGCACGCGTATACAAATTGAAAATAAATCGATTCAGTTTTGCACAGTATGCAAACATTTAGGGATTATATTCGATACCAAATTGAGCTAGTGTTAAGAAACAAATAACATTCTGAGGAAATGTGAAAAAGGAATAAATGTAATTTTAGAGCAACTGCAGAAACTAAGTGGGATGCGAACCCAGATCCCAAAGCATAATAAATAAAGCGTTAATAAGAGCACGCATAGACTATGTATGTAGTACCGTTTACGAACTTTTGTCAAAGGCAGATGAACAAGTTACAGACGACTCAAAATAGGGCATTAAGAATGTGTATAGGAGCCATGACATCTTCTCCCTCCCATTGTATTTTGACAGAAGTGACTGAGATGCCTCTGTCTTTACGAATGCAATATACATAGGGCATTTCAAAAGTAACGTACAGATGTGCATACAAAAAAAAATTGATTTAACAAAGTGTCATATAAATATTATAATCTTTCAATATAATCACCCTCCTCCTTAATGGTACGTTTCCAGCGTCGGGGGAGGTTCTGGATGACGTCCAGGAGGTCTTTGAAGTTTAGTTCACGAATTCGTCGGGTCACAGCACTATTTAAGGCATCTAAATCCGGAAAACGGATTCATCGGCTCCTTAAGTTTGCAGAACAGGTCATAATCACAAGAAGCCATATCCGGCAAATAGGGTGGATGTGGTAACAATTCCCAGCTGTAAAAATTACTCGAATTTCATCATTGTCACGAGCGTGTGCGTTATCATGATTTTCCTTTTCCCCGATTCGTTTCGTAGAATACGAAAAACGCTGATGGCCGACAAGTTTTCAATACCAGCTGTCTGAGCTATCCTTTCGCACGTCATACGGTGATCCTCATCGATTAGTGATGCCACTATAGCGATGTTTGTGTTGTAACGCAAAGTTCTTGGACGACCAGTACACGGAGCATCCTCAACCGACAAACGGCCTACTTTAATTTTTTTTGCCTAGCGGGAAATACTGCTACGGTCGTCCATGGTATCACTGTCATATACTTTTTTTAATTTCTATAGGCGTACGACCCCACGAAATGTTTCGATTTTCACATACGATCGGCTGGTCCAGATTTTGTAACGCGACCCGAGCGGTCTTTCATCATTACGAAAACACGTTTGTACGCACGCACAACTCACTCAAAACCAATCACAGTGCACGTTGACGTGTTAACAAAACTTCATGGTATACATCCCTTTTGCCCTCCCCTCGAAATACGTACAGGCTGCGTAAGAACGTCGTGTGCATTACTTTTGAAATGTCCTACGTATTTCGAATAAATTTTATCTTAAAGTTGGGGAACAGAGACACCAAGTGATTAACAAACAGATTCTTCGTTTAAATAATATGCTGCATAATAGTTATTGGAAGAATAAAACGGTTTGTCCGTTAATCACAAACTTCTAAAAATTGTCACATTTAAACATAATTTCGAATATTAAATGTCCCATAAATTATTTGAGTTAGGAAGAGCGTCGGATTCCTCGGTTTCGATAGAGATACAAGAACTGTTAAGAAATTTTTACTCAGCTTACGAATATGTATACACTGACGGGTCAGTGGATAAGGTAAGAGGTATTTAATCGGCGGATTTTTACTATAGTAATTTGCAGATTACCGAGGTATATAGGATTGCATGTCGTCGCGATAATGATGCTGCAATTGCGCAATCGAAATTTTTCCATTCGATTATCAACACTGTGAACTTATACTCAAAATTGGGCTACATTTAATTAGCGCACTAACCATAGTTCGGAAAATATACTGCGAATTAAATTAATCAATTTATGTATCACAGTTTTGTAAAATGAATAGTAACTTTTGTTATTTATACCATTACTTTTTAATTTTATGAAAAATTTTTTTGTGTTTTTCGATATTTTACCGTTTATTTTTCATTCATCATCCGATTTTCCTCCTTCTTGACTACTTAATTTTCCTCATATTACTCACTTATTCCATAAACCGTCGTCCACCTTCCCGTTTTCTTCCTTGAGCTTTAAATGTGAATATGCTTTATTTTTATTTTTTTTATTTCTTGGTTTCTAATTAATATACATACTAATGTTAAGATTTTTTCTCTATTTAAAAAACATATTTATTACCCTCCAACAAAAAACAATTTTCATGTTCAGCTGAAGATTTTTAGTCTTTCTATAATATGTGGCTTATGTAATAATTGCTTAGTATGCAACCTATATCTGTACATCTAGAATGTACGAATAGGTTGTCCACCAACTGAATGGTTGAGGATATAATGATGATGATGATGATGATAGGATTGCATATTGCTAGGTCACCTTTCATGATGGAACTATACGCGATATTTTGAGCTCTGAAATTTCTGAGAAATCGGCAAACTAGGAAGATTTTAAAATCCTGTCTAATTCTTAGGCTAGTTTGTTAAAATTGAAAAATCCCAATCCAAAAATTACGTATAATATTGAATTAAAGATTAGGAGATCGTAACTAGATTACTTAAACAAAACAATATATTTAAATTTAAGTGGATTCTTGCACATAAAGGATCCGAGGGTAATGAAATAGTAGACAACTGGTGTAGAGAACATAGGAATATAGAAACAGAACTAAACTGGGAGGAATTCGTGTCTCATATAAGATAAGAATTAGCTAGAAAATGGAGCGCAGAGTATAAGAGCAGGAGTGCAACTAAAGAGAAAAAATATCCGTCGATTAGGAGCAAGTCGAGAAGGATCCGTGGTTTGATCTGTCGGATAAGGGATTGGGTCATCATCGGATGCCACTACATTTGGCAAGGTTAGGCATAGTAAATAGCAATAACTGTACTAAATACGGATTGGAAGGATTAATCGAGCATCTGGTGTGGCAAGGTGATAAATATAATAAGGAAAGAGAAAGACATTTATAATAAAATCCAACTTCAATGGCAAACAAATATAATAAGGGGGTAAAAATAATTTATAACAATAAATTAAATAAATACCTTATTTAGGAACGTTTTCGGGTATAATCCATCATCAGCTAAAACTAACTTAATCGAAACTCAAAACACACTGGAAAGAATATAAGGAATACATGTATATATATATGTATATATAGTAACTGCATAGGAGAGGAACAAACATAGAAGGTATAAAAATCAATAGTGTGAAATTACCAATACTCAATATAAAATATAAAATATAAAATAAAATAGAACAACCTAAAATTAAACTTTTATATTAAAAAGTAGGTTATTATTATTATTAGGTAATTAAAATATTATTTTTATATTTATTTATGTAATAATTTTCTGCGATATTCATAACATTTCCTTTGTCATAAATGGCCAAAACGGTTACAGTATTTTCTAATGAATTAGGTTTATGTTTATTTGTTAATCAAATATGTTCGGCATATGTTGATTTTTCTATTTCATTATTATTAAATGATTTTATATGTTCTTTATATCTGCATTTAATTTTTCACCCTGTTTGACCGATATATGATTTTTCACAATTAGTGCAATTTATTTTGTATATACCGCTATTTTCATAAATATTATTATTTTTTAAATTTAAAGTGTTCATTTTATTTCTTAAATTATTTTTAGTTTTGAATGCTACATTTAAACCTTGTTTTTTAAATAAATTGGTTAATTTATATATTTTTGTCGATAAAATTTTTTAATTTTTTTATATCGTTATTTTCTTTACTCGTATGTAAATATGTGTTCCGTATTATTTTATATATTAAATTCGTTCATGCACTAGCGCCGCTATAACGATCGGCCATTTTTCTAAGGGATGGCGTCGGTCTTTGTTTAGACGGCATGGCGATTTTTTTTGTTTGGGTCAGTCAGTCAGTCTACTGCAGGTAGTGATGTGCGATTTCGAAATGTTTTTACAATCGAAACAATCGACAATCGTCAAAAAAACAATCGAATGATTTTCATTCGAATGATTGTGGTGAATCCGAATGAATTATTCGAATAAAAACCGAAACTATCCGAGAACAAAAACGAATGAAGTATTCGTTAAACATCGACTAGATTCTTCCGAGAGAAATAGCATTTCGAATGATTGTTGTGAATAGGAATGAATTATTATTCGAATGAAATAACATTTCGAATGCAACTACGGAACAATCGAATGCATTCGAAGTCATCGAACAGTCTCGAATAATTCGAATGAAACATTTCGAAGTTGCCCATCATTAACTGCAGGTAGTTAGTTGCGAAGGTTGCGCGTGTGAGATTCTAGCGACGGGCTTTGTTCGTGCCTAGGTCGCGTAGATGTGTATACACCTGTGGTACAAGATTTCCATTTTCTATTTTGTATATTAAATCGTGTTAACGTTTGGTTAAATTCGTACTGGTAACATTTGTTCGTTGTTTCTGTCAGTTCTTTTTTTTTTTTTTGTTTCTCCAGTACCGATATTTTGTTTTATAACCCGGCGCGCATCGAGGGTCTTAACAAATTATTTTTGGGATTGACTACTTTCGAATACATCGTGTGAAAACTATTCGAGTATAATTATTTCGGTTTTATGTTTTTTTAAATTTGAACTTTATTTATAAGGATATTTATATTTTTTAATTATTTTATTTACAACATATATATGTATATATATATTATTGTTTATAAATGTGAATGTTATCCATCCTTTATTATTAGTAGCATTATTAATTTTTAATTTTTGTACGTACCTATTTAGATTTAGATTTTATTTTTTGAATTAATTTATCTATTATTTGTTTGTCATTATTTCTTGCCAAAGTCTTTAATATATTAATTTCTATTAGTTTTTTATTTATATTCATAGGTGTAGTTAATAATCTATTTATTTCAGTCGTGAAATAAGCACCTATTTATGTTGGTTTGGATGATTTGATGTTTTATGAATTATATTATCGGTGGTGGTTTGTTTTCTATATATATATTATATTGTTTGTTATTAAAGTTGGTTTTTATTATACAGTTTATAACAAACAGGCATGTATTCACCTACATTTAAAGAGAAAGACAGGTAAAAGGAATTTAAAAAAAAATTGTACACGTTGCTGATATCCGTGTACCAAATTGTAAATGAGCCAGTATCTTTAGGATGTAAGGCGTTATATGTGTTTCTGAAAATAGCTAATGTCGAAATATAAAAAAGAACAGGTAAATCTTTATATCTGGGTAAGTCGGCTAAAGGGCGGGAGCTAGGCCAACAAAAAATAAATCAAAAAAACAAATAATTGCAATTCCATTGTACACAATGGTTGAGAAATAAAAGTTATACGAATTAAATGAAATCACAACTTTTTTCGGGAACACACAGTCCCATATAATCATGATATTTTACAAAGTTAAAATTATAAACTGCGACATATTGATAAAACATATTAAAAGTCCAAATGATCAAAGTCAATAAATAAACAATTAATTTAAAAAATTTCGCTTACAATTAAATTTAAAAGTTCTAGTAACATAACTGACTAAGTATATAAAAAATATAAAATAAACTATAAAAACCACAAAACGGTAATGGTAATAATTAAAAAAAGTTTTACACCGTAATATTTAATAAAGGATTATTATTACACGGAGTGTTATTATTAATAATATTATTTTTATATTTATTTATATGCAAAATTTAAATTATTATATTCCGTAATTATTTTTAATATTTTCATATCCTGTTCGATCCTTCTAGTTAGTTTGTGGTTATTACTAGTTTTACGTGCTCAGCTAAAGTCGATTTTTCGATTCATTTATTAAGTTATACTACATGTATATCAAACGGTTTTTAACTTTCTGCCACTCTGAGCTAAATCTTTTTAAGCTAACCCCCGCGTGTACTTTGTATAACAAAAAGTTTTACGTTGTTTCCAATTTATTATAAATAGTTTATTTACATGAAAAAACTTACACGCGGTAAATTTAAATTTAATTAAATAAAATTTATATAGATACATATATGATGAAACGTATATGTAATCATAAAAGAATAATCAAGATGTATATAATATATAAAATAAGTGTATCGCAGTGCTGATGAAATCTTATCATTCTTACAATTTTTACAAAAATAGTTTTGATAAGCGGGTGTTTGTTTTTACAGATAAATACGTCTTCTTGTAAAACTATTTTTGTTTGGGTACATTTTTGTTTTTTTTTTGTGTGTGTGTGTGTGTTTTTTTACTGACTTCCTTCTGACGCTAAAGTTTTTCCTCGTCATTTTTTCGCCTTCTTATTCTGTGATTCACTGTAGTGGTTATTCTCCTTCGCCGCATTCAGAGAGTCCTGTTCGTTACTATTCTCATCTACTCCTTCTCCATTCAGTCTAAATTCTAAGAATATTATATAAAATAATTTTTTATGTGACTTTTGTGAAAAAAAATAAATCTAATTATGCGCCCAATTTAGGGGGATCTTTGGAGAAACGATTGCAAATTAAACATTTCCTTTCTAAGCAAAAATATAACAACTAAATAAAATACTTACATAATAATTGTCATATTTCAGCAATAGATAAAATTTTTCGCTATTATTCTCTTGTATTTTGTATATATTCGGAATGCAACAACTTTTAAATGTTAAATAATTTAGTTGCCTGATTTACGGATTATGTATAGAAACAATTAGTAAAGAAGAATACATTACGAGCATTCCAATGTCAATTGTAGTAGTAACATGAGTGATGGGACATCAGGGATCGAATTTGATACTGACTTAATTGTAAATAAATTTAAAGAATTTCAAACAACTATCAGAGCGAAACTGATGAAATAAAATGTTAAACTTCATTTAATAATAATGTTATTGCATTAAAAAAAAAAAGGCTATTTTATCCTATTGATGTAATCATAGGCTCACTCAGGATTTTTTTTTGGTCGGGGCTAGAATTTAGAGGATGAGTTAGGGAGTGGTAACTCGGTACCTCGACTAAGTACCTATCTATTTCCGTGGTTTGTAAATTAAAATAAAAAAAAATACAAAATTAACGAATATTATTTTTTTTTAAATTACAAAACTGACGAATTTTATTTAAAAAAAAAAAAAAAAATAATAGAAATGTAACATTATGTTTGTAATAAGCACAAATTAGATAAGTATACGAATTTTATTTTAAAAAAATTAGCTAAAAGTATATAACATTATACTTGTAATATAAGTAAAAAGTAAATATGTATGTTTTTAAAAAAAAATTAAGTAAAACAAAATAGTACAAAACGAAATTAAGATTTCGAAGATTTTTTGGGGGGAGCAATGGCCCCGTGGCACCCCCCTTGAGTGCGCCAATGGATGTAATATAACGCGTACTTTAATATGTTTTATATTAAAATAATCGTATAATTTAATCGAAATATACACTCACCTATAAAGTTGTTACTCGGATAAAAATAATGAATAATATATAATTTTTTTGGGGTATAAAAAAAGTAGTAAAGTTTTATGAATATGACAAATATTAGTCAAAATTTCAAAAAATTAACCGCTTAAATTCATTACGTTCACTCTAAATACAAGTGATAAAAATAGATTAAAAATTAACAAAATTGGTCACGACAAGTGTATGTACTCCAATGTGATAAGTAATTTTACTGGGTGCATAAAAAAATACTACACGTACTGTTTAATTAGTGTCGGTACTATCAGCCAGCAGCCTTCAAATAAGAAAATTAAATAATATAAGCAAAGGACATTGAAAAAGAAATATGAAGAAGACTTTGTTATTACCGTGTTCCTTAAATGCACGCCACATACTTATTTAACACATATACTATCAGCAGCCGTACCCAAATCCAAAAAGAGTGGTTGGAGGCGATACCCTCGAAAACATTAAAATTATATCAACCATTTTATTTCGATAATTTTAGAAAAGTATTGTCTCTAATATTTTATATTGCCGTTATTTTCATAGTACGCTGCTGTTCGGTTTAACTGCGATAACTGTGCAGCTAGTTATTCTCGCATCTAATCTACTGATAAGAAATAGATATCGGTGAACTCGTTTCTATTATTTATTTAAATCTACCTTAAGCAGCTGTTTACATTTTTTAGCGCCTTTTTATTTATTTATTTATATATTTTGCTTCACTTTTATATATTTTTTTCTTCGTTTTGTTGTTGTTATTAGATGAGTTCGTCTAAAGGAGGTCGTCAAGCAGTCCCCTATCCAAATACTAAACCTCCTTTAAACAATCTATCTCTTCCTGTCATGGATGTTGTAGACACTCAACATCTAGAAGGAAACCTTCCAATCTGCTCTCGTCAGAAGCCTCCTTACCTTCTGAAAAATTGACGCCATCTCAATATGATATTATGTCTACTAAATATAATTATAATACCCCCATCAACAATAATAACAAAAATAGAAATGGTAATGACAAATCAAATTAAATTTTATTGAAAATAAAATAAAATTACAAATCATTGTATACACAATACAGTTTACATTAAGTATTACAAACTTATATGGACAAATGAAAATTGGAACAAATTAAAAAGATCTTTTGCAACTTACATAATATTTGATAATGCTAAAGTTATGTATAAAACTGTTAGGTCAGTAAACCATAAATGTACATATCTTGCACGAGATTGTGGTTACTGAAGAATAGTCAAATATCTGAATTATTCTAGACTAACATATTAAGCTGATTAGAGCAGTATTGATACTTTAATTTGATTTTGGTGTTAATTTATACACTCACATAAACACATACACACACATCCACAAAATACGTATACATATATGCATCTATACATACACATGCACATGCATAATCATTCACACCCATGGACATGTGAACATAGTTTAGTATTATTTAGTACAATATAGATATACATGTAGAGGTATGTTATTAAATTTTTATCCTTCGGGATATATTATATTTCATTAGGGTTGTTACATATATATTCCATAATTTTTTTCCATCTTTTTTTATAGTTTTCCAATTTTTTTCTCAAAACTTTTGATAATTTATTATATAATTTACATCCCATGAAAGATGCCTGTATTTGAGTATGATATTTAAAGAATGCTGATATTTGGATTGTTTTCGCCTGAGCGCTTCATGTACTTCATTGTGAGACTACAGTCAAGAACTTGTGTCTATTGTCGCAAATAAAATTTAATATTGCAAGATGTAATTAGATTATTGGAAGAGGACGAGATGAAAAACATAGTTCCGTCACCGACCAAGTTGTATGCGAAGTAATGGACAATATATTAGAGTTTGATTTACTTGTACTATAGTAGCCAATTGATCTGAGATCTGAATTCTGCAAAGTTTTTATTGGTTTTACACGGTTCTGTGCAGCCCCTCCCCCCCCATATATTATTCCGTAAACAACAACTGATTGCTATAAAGCCAAATATATTCCTTGTATTTGTTTTGATAAGAAGTACTATGAAAGATAAAATAATAATTTAATTTTCACATCTTGCTGACTAAATATTGTGTATGTGTATTCCAAGTTAACTTGGTATCTAGAACTATCCCGAGATATTTTATTTCATGTTCTTTCGACAACGATATTCCTTTCCAGTGGATATTAAAGTTTGAGTACAGGTTTTGGTGTTGGAAACTATATAACAAATATTTGGTTTTCTTAATGTTTGATATTAAGTTGTTCTCATCTAACCAATCTGAAATTCAGTTAATATCAGTTTGTATAAGGTTCTTCATTAAGTATGGATAATGAGAGCCTATTACAACTACCGTGTCATCTGCATAGCAAAATATTCTCCCCCATGTAAAGGAAAGTAACAGAAATCATTAACATAAATTTAAAATAAATACGGGCCCAGAATGCTACCCTGAGGTACTTCGGAACACAATGATCTAAAACTACTGCAAAAAAATCAATGGACTTTTGTAGCAAATTGCCTATTTAATAAATAGGACTTAAACCATTCATGAACATTACCTCTAAATCCATATCGGTATAATTTATGCAGGAGTATACCATGATCTATGGAATCAAATGCTTTCTGCAAATCAAGATAGACAGCTGCCGTTGTTCGTCCAGCTTCTAGATTAATTGTAACGTAAGATATATACTCGAAGAGCATCTGTCCTCTTATCCACCTAGAACCCAAATTGATTTTGCTGAAGAAGTCGTTATTGTTTAGATATTGGAGCACTTTTATTTTCATACCTTTCTTAAAAATCTTTGCCATTGCTGGAATAATACCTGTTGGACGATAATTTGAGACAAATGCTTTATTTCCCTGCTTATAGACTGGGATAATGATACTATTTATATCAGGAAATTTTTCATCCATTACCGATTTGTTATATAGAAACTTTAAAGAGATTTGGCAAAGAAGTCTAAATATTCCCGAATTAGCGACATCGATATTTTATCTGTCCCAAGTGATGATTTATTTGGAATTAACAAAATCGTATTTCTGTTATCATTTAAGGTAAATTTGAAAAAAATAAAGGTATCACAATTTGATTTAAGGATTGTCCCTTGCTCAAAGGTTCCATTTGTACAATGCGGTGAAGATGATTTAATCGAGTAGTCGACGTACCGATTAAAATATTCTGCAATTATATTTTCATTGCCACTCACAAAAACATATTTTCATTGTTTACTTCAATTCGATTGATTGATCTGTCACCGATACCTATTACACCCCTGATAGTCGGCCAATAGTTTTTATGGTTCCCTTTATATTTTTCAAGAAGGTTTGTATAGTATTGCATTTTAAAGACCCCTTCAATCTATTCTCCCCCACCGGATCATTCTTGTGATTTTATCATACTCCGCATACGCTCAATTATCCCCGCGTTCTTTATTCCCTTCATTCCATTCAAATTGCTTCGCTGTGCCTTTCTAGTCATTCGGGCATCTTCGGTAATGAAGCGACGGGTTCCTTGGTTCGGGTTGCTGCCTCTTCCACTTCTTTTTTAAAAAAGTCCCACCGTCTAATAGGTTTTCGTCTTAGACTTTTGTATCGGATATTTGCGCTTCCTCTTTTTTTAATAATTATTAATTTCATCTGTCTGTTCAACCTAGTGTCTTCCTGTTAACCCTTAGGTATTCTTTATTTTCTTCACTCCTTCGTTTTGTTGTTGTCTCCGTTATTCATCTGTGTTTTTAAGCCATATATTATCTTTCTCCCGTTCTCGTTTTTCGTCGGTTGCCCCTCCATATTGTCCTCTCCATTCAAATGAAAAGCATGTTTGCGATGCGCATAATGTGTTTCTATTTTTTCTGCTGAGTGCTCTGCTTTCTACTTCAGTTTGCTGCGACTTGGTCTTCCTATTCCATATTGCGCCCCCTATATCCTATCTTTTTCCTCTTCACATATAACAACATTTGATATCGTATGAAGATATATTTTTTTTTTTTTTTTTTTTATTATATTTAAATGGGCACGCCAGCCCAGGACATTAGCCAGCACAAAAGATTAAAAGAATAGAAGGACATATGGAGCGACAAGTTATATCAAGAAACGATTAGAGACAGAGGAAATGAAGGCGGATAACAAGGGAACAACAGAAGGAGATGGAAAAGTGAGAATATAGAGGGCACTATAAGGTGTAGGGAGGCCAAGGCTAAGCAAATTGGAATAAAGGATCGCGCGTTCTGTAGAAATAAAGGAGCATTCAAATAGTACGTGGTTTGCATCACACGTACCATTGAAGGTAGGAGGATGAAAGGGACACAAAGGAGATTGAACCAGAGCAAAGCGGAAACGAGAAGCCGGGAGCAGACTGTGATGAAAACGAAGGTGAACTATGGAAGAAATGACAGAACGGCTGACACTGGGAAAATTATTAAACCAGGGAGAACACGGCGCAGCTAATTTTACCGAGTCGTCGAATAAGTATAATAACGTCGGACCACTAAATTTAATTATAATATGAATTTTAACACACTTTAATATACCGTATTACTTCGAATTTAAGACACGCCCATGTTTTAGGAAATGATTTTTGGAAAAGAAATAAAAACATCGAATTTAAAACGCATCGTAATTACTAGTTATTCAGGAAAAGGAGGTATTCGGAAGAAATAAAAATACCCAAGATAGAAATAACATAAACTTAATTTACTTAACATTAAGTATCTGACAAAAGTACATACCTGACACAGTAAACAGTATTTTTTTCTAAGTGAAGTAGTGTCTGTTTTGGTAACTTTCTAATTAACTTTGTTGAATCATCGTCGGACATCGGATTCGTTGCCGACGTCAATGTGATTCCAAAGAACATCATCTTCCGAGCCATCCAAAACACTCGACAAGCAGCACTTCAAATGGATTTAACGATGATACCCGCTGGCAAATCTTTCCAAGCTTTCGAAATCCATTCTACGATGGTAGCTACTGAAGCTTAATTTTGCCGATTGTTGTAAGGGGATGGTCAGTTTCGGTCAACCACTGATTGTATTGTGCACAAATACGATCTTTATAGGGTTTATTAGCATCAACATCAAGTGATTGTAACTGGCTTGTCATACCTCCAGGAATTACTACTAAATCACATTTTCCATTGGTCAATCTGATTTTAATGTTGTCAGATAAATAACCACGAAACGAATCCATCACTAACATACTGTCTCGTTTCAGAAGTCCATCAGGTCTACGCTTCTATACGCACCGTAACCAGTCGTGCATAAGCTCACTCGCCATCCAAGCATTTTGTTGAGCTCGAACAATTACCCCGTCACAGAACTTACGTAACAAGGCAGGGAAGAGGTGATTTACATTGTACCTCGAATTTAAGTCGCACACATTATTTTAGCGTTTTAATCGAGTAAAAAATGTGCGTCTTAAATTCGAAGTAATACAGTATATAAAAAAGAAAACGGAAATCTCACGTGTTATATACATCTATGCGACCAAAACACGCACGAAGTCTGCCGCTAGAATTTCACACACGCAACCTTCGCAACTACCTGTTACAGCCTAACTAACTAAAGAAATAAACGCCATGCCGTCTAAATAAAGACCGACGCCATCCCTTAGAAAAATGGCTATTCGTTTATAGGGGCGCTAATGTATGAACGAATTTAATTTATAAAATAATGCGAAATATATTTTTGCATGTAAAAATAAAGATATAAAATAATTGCTATCTTCCCGAGATAAACAACGAGTAATTTTATTTACAGCCAAAAACAAAATAAACGTAAAGTAAGAAAAGGATAAAAAGAAAATTAAATCGGTGAAATTAAAATAGAAGCGAAAGCTAAATCAGAAAAGCCGATAGTAAGTTTTTAGAAAAGTCTATGACGAAGAGGTAAATTTGGATGGTACAACTATGAAAATAACGGATATAGAAAAATTTTAAAATTTTATCGACAATATTCTCGGCATATTCTGACCGCAGCGTCCTCGCTGGCAGAAAAACATACACATAGGTACACCCACACGCACTTTCCCATCTTACGGTAGAACAACACCGGCGATAAGTGTGGGTGATCGAACAAAATAAATCAAAAAAACAAAAATAACGTATAGACGAACAAAAATGCAAAACAAAGCTTACGACCTGCCATGTATGGCTATCGACCAAGGTGATGATCGTTGAGCCTCCGCTGAATTCGATGGGCTAGTTGAGACTGATGGGTTCGCCAGGACGGTAGCTATCCGGTTGGAATACTGGCATAAGTGAGCGCGGTTTGAAATAAATTTAGGCGGCTGACCTGGGGAATAAATTGGGTAACGTTTTTTAATTTCTCTTACCAGCCCCATAAACTTCGTTTTTTTTTTTTACATTGAGAATCATATATTAAAAACATTGGCATTGACGGTTCACACATCTGATCATTATTAAAGTGAAGTAAGTGTCTTGAAGACGGTTGATTCGTATAGTTCCGACTTGGCATTCTGGCGGGTACATAATCGGATGGACTATTTTCTACATGATATCGATAAATCGTTTCGGGATGTTGGCGTCGATGAAAGCAAAGGAGTAGTAAGTAAAGTGAGTTCCATACCCTTGACAGGGCGTCGGGATTGTGAAGTTAAGGTTCACAATGTACTAAAGTAGTCATTAAACCCGGGGACTGGGGCGTCCGCTAATCCGAACCCCAATTCCTGTCCCGGAAGCGAAAATTCACCCCAGACCGGTAATCCGAACTCAAAATTCACCCCAATTCATGTCCAGGTGGTCAAAATTCACCCAAGTTTCCCCCGATTCCTCCGAGTTTCCCCCGGACGGTTCCCGTACATATCCGATAAACCGAACGTCCAAACAGTGTCCCGAGGTCAATAAACTATCCAAAGTGTTATTCTGGGGCGAAAGTAACCCCAATTAGTGTCCAGGTGCTGAAAGTTCCCCCAAGTTCCCCAAATTTCTCAGAAATTTCTCCATATGTGTCCCGCTCGTTTCCGATAAACCGAACCGATTATTAATTAACATAAGTATATTAATTAATGTCCGAAAGTAACCCAAGTCTCCGCTGGCCCCGCCCGTCCTGCTCCGTTACCACAATTTTTTTCAAAATTCCGAGGCCTAAGTAAGAAAATTCCAAAATTTAACCCCAATATATTATTTAAAGCGTAAATCTAACCCAACACCTCCGTTACACCTCTCACACATATATTTCGTTCCCGCGCACGCTCCGGTCGCCGTCGCGAAAGCGCACGCGCCGATCCCACGCATATTCCGATGTTCACTGCTTTACCGCAATTTTTTTCAAAATTCAGGACCTAAGTAAGAAAATTCCAAAATTTAACCCCAATATATTATTTAAAGCTAAAATTTAACCTATAACTCCAGTTCACACCTCTCACACGTATATTTCGTTCTCGCGCACGCTCCGGTCGCCGTCGCGAAAGCGCACGCGCCGATCCCACGCATATTCCGATGTCCACAGCGATATCCCGCGCACACACGCGCTCCGTTCCCGATACCGCGATTGTTTTAATATATTTCAAAGTCTAAATTTTAATTTTCCCGATTCCTCGATCTTACTGCCATATGCCAAGACGCACGTCCCGATCCCGCGCATATATCCAATATAACGTTCTCCACCGCAAAAGCGCACGCGCAGATCCCACGCATATTCCGATCTCCGCCGCGATATCCCCACGCACACACGCGCTCCCTTTCCGATACTGCGATTATTTCTTTAATATTTCAAAGTCTAAGTATACATAATATAAAATTAGCCGAAGCATAATTTTTTATTTTCCTGATTCCCCGATCTTACTGCCATATTCCAAGACGCACGTCCCGATCCCACACATATATCTAACACAGCGTTATTCTCTGCGAAAACGCACGCGCTGACCCCCCACATATATCTATCATATCGCTCTCCGCCGCGAAAGCGCACGCACCGTTCCCCCGCACGCGCCGATCGTTTACACTATCGCGATTATTTTTTTAATAATTATTTTTTTCACATAATAACCCAATCCCTGCTCTGTTGTCTAAACCTAACCGATTATCCAAAACATTTACAAATTAACAAATCAAGTATTTCTATAGTTTAAAACTATCCTTAGTCTCCTTTTCCCCTTCCACCCTCTTTTCCGATCGATTCCATTGTTTTAATATCGAATATATCGCATTCTATTTACTTTTACTACGACCATTAAACATCCAATCAACGCTCCCGACGCCACCGTCATTTCATATTGAGAGGTAATTATTTTTTTTATGTGACCGCTATGAATGCACACCGTCCATTCCCGCACACCCATCTGCTGTCGTTAGTTCCCATACCGTTCATAATAACTTTTATTCAACTCCAAGTATTATGGAATTATTCCAATTATATATTTTCTTCACTTCCGATCATTTCTTCCGACCGTTCATAATATTTTTATTTTCCTCCGGTTCTAAAAATAAATCCTACAATATCTTCACCGCTATGAATGAACACCGCCCATTCCCACACACTCATCTGCTGTCGTTAGTTCCCACATCGTTCATAATAATTTTTTCGAGTCTAACTATTATGGAATTATCCTAATTATATTTTTTTTGCTTCCGATCTTTCCTTCCGACGGTGTATTATTTTTATTTTTCTCCGATTCTAAAAATAAATCCTATAATGTCTTCACTGATATGAAGGCTTACACATCCTCTGCAGTTAGTCTACATATCGTTCATAATATCCTTTATTCAACTCCAAGTATTATGGAATTATTCCAATTATATTTTTCACGTTTCCGATCATTTCTCCCGACAGTACATTATTTTTATTTTTCTCATAATCTAAAAATAAATCCTTCGATACCTTTACTGTATGAATGCATACACATCAGCCGTCGTTAGTTCCCATACTGTTCATAATAACTTTTTTCAACTCCAAGTATTATGGAATTATTCCAATTATATTTTTCACGTTTCCGATCATTTTTCCCGACAGTACATTATTTTTATTTTTCTCATAATCTAAAAATAAATCCTTCGATACCTTTACTGTATGAATGCATACACATCCTCTGCAATTAGTTTCCATACCGTTCATAATAGTTTTTTTTTTCAACTCCAAGTATTATGGAATTAGCCTAAGTATATTTACTTCACTTACGTTAAATTCTTCCGTCCGTTAATAATTTTATATTTTTTTCTCCGATTCTAAAAATAAATTCGTCGATGTCTTCACTGCTATGAATGCGCACACATCTTCTGTCGTTAATTCTCATATCGATCATAATAATTTTTTCATGTCTATGTATTATGGAATTACTCTAAAATATTTTTTTCTCCCTCCAAAGATTTTTTCCAAAAGTAAGTATTTGTAAATTTATGTCGAGTAGAGTTTTATTTAACACGATTTCAACCCCCCTCCCTCTCCTTTCCGCCCTACACAAATTACAAATCTTTCATATTATTTTTCACGAGGACATCCACCCGAATGTGAATCCGCGCCACCCATTCCTGCACACACATATGCTAGAGATGGTTTCCCAATCATTCATATTAATTTTTTTTCCAAGTCTATTAGTTTAAGAATATTTTATTTATTTCAAACTCCAAATATTTTTCAAGATCTTTTCATATTATATTTTATTTTCTGTTTAAGACCCCATCAAACCCTCGACTGTCGCAAAAGCATCCCGACACTTCTCACACACGTTCTCCATTATACATTATCAAAATGAATCGAAATTTATAATCAACGAAGACAATTTACTGTTGGTATATACTTTTTATATTTTTTCCCCGTACTCCTTGACCGCCAGATCCGTCACAAAAGCGTACAAGTCGTTCCCACACATATATACATTGTCACGACTACACAACACTATATCTGTGCATGTTATACATTCCTATTATGTATTTTCAAAATCGAACCGACTCTCAATATTTTTCACTTTACACGGATCTAAAAATTTCTTCTTCTCTCCTTGTACTGCCCCTGGACTAAATTAACAACCAATGTTATTTTTATTTATTTATTCTCAAATACTTATACACGCATACACATCCGTTAGCACTATTTACCAAATCATTAATATTAATGTATTACAGATTTTTAAGCTTCCAATCATTTCACCGTTCATAAGTTTTTTATTTTTATGCAAATCAGTCGTCGTGAATCTCAAACATCCGTTCTGCACACATGTTTCTACGCATTCGTCACTGTATCCGTCCGTTATTCCACTTTCATTTATTTTATTCATTTGTTATTTTTTCTATCAAAAGCCTGAATCTAACCTTGAACCTCTTTACCGTTCATCATTCTTTGTATGTAATACTTTTCTAAGCTTACTTACCGTAGAATTTAATTAATCGATATATTTTATTTTTCAATCGACTAAATTTTTTAAAATCTTTCATAATCATATTTTTATACAAATACAAGTATGGTTATAATATTTTTTTAAATTTCGTAAATTATTTTTCCGCGATATACACGAGTTCGTCTATGAGGTGTTGGTGGTCAATTGTATAGAGCGACAGATAGAAAAAACCTGTTAGTTTACGAACCACAGCATGTTCGAAGAAAAAAACACGGTAGCACGACCAGATCAGGGTTGCAATGTGCGAGTGAGAGAGTGTATGTGAGTGAAATAGAAGGTTATATTCTCGAGGGCAACAGCCTGATTGTAAAAATACGTTAAAGATACCTGCATCTATCCCTGAACAGTCATCATATCGAACACAAAAAGGTCGCCTAAAAGAATATTGTTTTCTTTTTCAGGTAACGAACAGTAACATTTTTTTCTCTGTGTTATAAAATTAGCCCGAGTATATTTTTTATTCTTTCATTACGCTAAAATTTTTTAAAATCTTTTTTGTAATATGCTGTGCAGACAAATGTACGCCGCAGACACTTCTCGCTTCATTACTACTGATATATCTGTATGTTCATTGACACTATTCTTATCGTAATATAGTTTTTTCAGGAAATCGTAGAAAATGGTTCTTCGCTCCATTCATACTATGTAATCTATTTCCAAAATTCAAATCGTGCATAATTACTTTAAAATCAACTTAAATATATTTCATCATTTCCAAAATTAGCAATCTCCTTACAGATCATTATCTCATTTTCATATTGTCAATAATATTTTTTTTAATCTATCGTACATATATTATTTTTTTATCGTTTAAATTTTTCTTCAATTCGCAAAGGGCCTAACCTATAGAAAACATATTCTTGTAAACACTTCAACTACATTCCAAAAAAATTGAAATCACTACATCTATAAATGCATTCACCGTAAGACTCCACTAAACTATCATGAATTTTTAAAATTAGCCCAAACATACTATTTTTCACTACAAATTACATTCGCCTATAATTTTTTCTATATAATCACTAACCTACGAAAACACTTCGTTCGTTTTACTCATGTCGAAGCAATCACTCCTTTTCCATCTTGCTATCTATGTTCAAAGTCTAATAATGTAATACGAAATTATTCTAAATAAATGTTCATGCTAGCAAAATTATTACATCACCCCTTTCTCTACACAATTGTATGCATGTTTCCGAAAAATCTCACTATATATTTTCAAAATTAACTCCAGCCCACGTATTATTTTTACATTTCATTCATTTATATTTGTTTAATCATATCTGCTGCAAGACCGTATAAAAGAATACAAGCAGTTCCCGCACACATAATTATTGTTCAGAGGTGTTGTTGGCGTACTTTATCATATACTTTTGTAAGCTCATACAGAACGGCTTCATAACCTTTTATCATTCATTTAGATGCGGAGTCACACAACTTTTAGCGGAGCAATCAATTCTTTGCAAAACTAATGATTGAAAGCACCCCCCCCACCCAAAAAAAAACGTGGAATAGCGTGGATTTTTTTTTACACACCCAAAATAAATGAGATAATTATTTCTCTATATTTATCACATTACCAAGATTGTATATATCACTCGATCGCCTCTTTCACACATTCGTCGATTTCAAATGTGAAGGAAATTTTCGTACCATGCTTTATTCATACATTTTATTTCTGAATAGAAGGTTATATGGCTGGGATGGCAGTAAAGATTTCAATTTTATATATGAAGAATGGATGACGCAATCCAGAGACTGTTGTAAATGTATAAGTCTTATTATTTGAAATATAAAATTTGAAGGAAATTTATATATCTTGCTTCGTTTTAAGATGTTTTATTTTTACATTTTTTTTTTAATCTCCCTCTTACTATTATTTTTGAAACGGATGTTGATAACTATGAATAGTATTTGTGATTATAGAGAGAGAGGTAAACGTTTTCCTTACTTTTGACTAATTATGTACAATTTTCAATCATTTTTTACAATTTTTCGCACATTTTACTACTTGTACATTGTTTTAAGCAATTTTTGCTATTTCGCATCATTTTCCAGTCTTTTTTTTTTTTGTACTTTTTACACAATTTTCATCGATCTTTCAACAACTTTGTAAGGGTTTTTTTTTTTCTTTCTTACATCTCATTACAATATCGTTAGTCATCAATGATAACAGTACATATTTATGCTTTCACATCACCTTTCGCTTCATCTGTGCACATCTACAACTTAACAAACGCAGAACCAGTTGAATGTTGTAGGCCCGCAATCACGATCTCCATTTGATTATTGGATTTACCAGTCACATCTTTGAACGTTTGATTTAATGAATTGACAGGGACTTTGTATTTTGCTCGCCCGCTCGATATCTTCAACAGACTAGCAGCCATAAAGCTCCAGACGTTTACTGAATGTTTTCTCAACACATTCACAGCCCATAACCCATACACTAAGGAAATCTTTAAACACTTCTATAACCATTCATTTTAAGCTGGAGGGTGTAAGGGACTCCTATAATCGTTTTGACAATCAACACTTCGTCGTCCATCGCCCTAGCTTTACTTGTCGTTGCACAGACATGTAGTAAACGTTTTCTTCTTTTACAATTTTTTTATATTTCAACACTATTAACAAATTTTCCCACCATACTAACTAATTATAAACAGTTTTCCATTATTTCTTATCATGTTCTTATGTTTTAGAGTCTTTTTACACTATTTTTTTCAACAATTTATGATATTTCTTATCATTTTCTTGCGTTTTAATGTCTTTCATACAATTTTACTCAATTTTTCGTCATATTCGTCAGTTTTTTATTTATCTCTTACATTATATATCTGAATGTGTCGAATATCCAACCTTTTAACTATATTTTATAATTTGATACGATCATAGATAATAACAAAAGATTTAATTCAATATTGTTCACAATTTATTCAATAATTTTTATGACATTCATTATAATCAATAAAAATAATCATTGCTTCATTGTTTCAATGTTAAATTCTAATATATCATTATCAGTCATTAATATTTTACAACATAAAATATCTAATTTAACTGAATATATCCTTCTTCAGCCAACTTTTCTTCAATCATCCGAATTTCAGTATCTAAACCATTATTTCCCGATTGTTTAGATCTGTGTAGTATCAATAATCGTTCAACCAATTCATTAGGATCGTCAGAATAATTGAAATGAGAGTCTTCAAGATTTACTTTGCGAACAGTCCTATATGCACGTTTCTTTTTTGTTTTGCCCTGATAAACTTTTACATTCTTTATGGTAGATTGAAATAGAGGACGTATTATTTTTCTGTATTTAGGAAGTGGAGTACCCTTTAATACACCAGTAACACGTACATGAGCTCCAGTAAATTCCAGTATTTGTTTATATAAAGCTAAATCATTATTTGTATATTTATTCTCATCAACATTTGCTTCCATCAGTAAATGAATCAGTCCTGGTGTGTAAGGAAATTTAGTTAGTGTTCTTCCTCTTCCTAAATAAATTTCACCACATTTCCGATTCCATGAAATTGGTGTTGAACCCATCATATACTCATGTGTGTTCGCATTATATTGTATTCCATATACAGGATCATTTGGTAGAGGTTCATCATAATCTATTTGAAATGGAGCCGTTTCATGTATATTAAGGGCCTTATTATCACGATTTTCATATTCTTCTTCATTTTCAATAGCAGTCTCATAATCACGTTTCATACTGTCATTAGAAAGTTTGTGTCGTTTTACCATTGATATATCATCACTTATTCCATCAGAACCATTTTTCATCCTTTTAGGTATTTGTAATGATTCCCGAATATCCAATATCTGTTTAGGTTCAAGCATTGCAGCTGAAGTATTTGTAATAGATTTAGTCGCATACTTTAACGCATTATATTTTTTCATTATATCGCTGCGTATCCTTTCCAGTTCCCTTTTAAGAATTGCTTCTTTATTTATTCCGTTATTACCAATATTAACCATCACTTTACTCGTTGATACCATTATTACAGGTAATTAAAAATTCATCAAAACTTACATGTAAATCTTCTCTATATATACATTTCACAATCTATTTTGAACACAGAGAGTTAATGCTAATTCATCAGCAATAATTTATAGAATGTTTTTAAAGGCTTAAAGGATGCTTATTATATACATATTGTATTTCAAACTGTTCCCTAAAAACACTATTCATGAAACAAAATCTTTATAAATAAAAAAAAACAACAAAATTGGAACAGAAATTTTAATGGAATTTAAGAATCAGTATTTATTTTTCAATATACTAATATCTCAAAATAAGTGATAACATCTAACCTTTTACTAATGATATTACAAAATCTGGAGCAGTGTAATTCACATGCAGGATATATACATATATATCAACATATACACATATATATCTACATATATACATATATATCTACATATATACATATATATCTACATATATACATATATATCTACATATATACATATATATCTACATATATACATATATATCTACATATATACACATATATATCTACATATATACATATATATCTACATATATACATATATATCTACATATATACATATATATCTACATATATACATATATATCTACATATATACATATATATCTACATATATACATATATATCTACATATATACACATATATATCTACATATATATACATATATATCTACATATATATACATATATATCTACATATATACATATATATCTACATATATACATATTATATTTCATTATTAATGTTTCGGGTTATTGTTCATTGTTCGCGTTCAATTGCTCTTGACAGTATTTACATTCTAATCGCGTATAATTATCGTAAGTACGGTACAGTGATCGGCTTGCTTATCAGCAAGCCGGTATTTGTTATCTCTGCTTTCTGCGTAAACTACCGTTATGGTCATGCGCTCGCCTATTCTAAACCGTAAATCGGATAACAACCGACAAATCGAAGATGTTGCTGCTTCATCGCATCATTACACACATAATGCTTCCGAAAATCCTGACACAGAAAATGACGGCTCAATGCAAACCGGCGGTGAGTTCGTTCCTTTACCTCCGTTCGCATGCACTAACGGTGATGTGACGAAAAATAATAATACTAACAATTCTAACAATAAAATAAATACAAATACAAAAAAAAACCGATCGTTAGATAAACCGAAATCTGTTTATACCAATGTATTATCTCCTATCCCAACAGAGGAAAATTATTCGCTGCAAGCCTCCATGCAAACTGACAATATTCAAGTAAAAGACCACAGCTGGCAAGAGATCGTAAATAAGAGGAAAAGGCAAAGAGAATACGTTAGAAGTGTTTCCTCGGAGCAAGTAGAGAAAAAGATACTTAAGCAAAATAAAAACAGGTTTGCTTGCTTGGCATCTGATGATTCTAGCGAGAACGAAGATATAGAACCTACACAGCACAAAAAGGAACTAAAACCTCCTGCTATAACAATTTATGGAGTAGTAGATTATACCAAAATGTTGTCAGATATTGCCAGCGTCATCCCAACTGGTGACATACGTTGCAGATCCCTAACAGACAAAAGAGTCGAAATTAAATCAAACAGTATAGACAGTTATCGTACACTAGTTAAATATCTACGTCAGGAAGAAATAGAACATCACACATATCAAATTAAATCTGAAAGAAGCTTTCGGGTAGTAATCCGACACCTACATCACTCGGTAGAAATAAATGATATCAAGACTGCCCTAGAAGAAAATGGACACCAAATTAGGCATATAACTAATATCAAGCATAGGGTAACTAAGCAACCCTTACCATTATTCTTTGTAGACCTCGAACCGCACGAAAACAATTCTGATATATACAAAATTGAAACATTACTTCATATGAAAGTTAAGATAGAATCTCCGCATAAAAAGAATATTATCCCTCAGTGTTTTCGCTGCCAAAGGTATGGCCACACTAAAACCTATTGTAACAGGGCGTATGCATGTATCAAATGTGGTAATAACCATGCATCCACCAATTGTAATAAAAAACGGGACGAAACACCAAAATGTGCCAATTGTCATGGAGATCATCCATCAAATTATAAAGGATGTGCCGTCTATAAAAAGCTGCAAAATATCAGAAATCACCAGCAACATGCAGTAAAAAGTAGAAACAATACATTAGACAAATACGCAAACTCCAGACATTTGCCCCCTTCCGGTCTCCAAGAACATACAGAGACAAATCAAACTGAAGGTCTTAATTCAACACAGCGCTTGACTTATGCGCAAATCGCAGGACAGCGGCATAAACGAGAAATAAATAGAACTTCTGAAGTCAATGACAGTAATAATAATGACATTGCAACAATGCTACATACATTCTTAACTGAAATAAAAACCCTTTTTCTTGAAATGATGCAACAGCAAAATCAGGTGCTTAACAATGTTATACAGACTATTACAACTGCTTTACTTAATAAAAAATGAAGAATTTAAAAATAGTTACCTGGAACACTAACGGTGTTCTTAATCATATCGATGAAATACAAATGTACATTTTGCAAAACAATATTGATGCGCTTCTAATAACTGAAACACATCTCACTAACACAAGACATATTACATTCCCGGGATACAATTCATATTATACAAATCATCCAGATAATACAGCACACGGTGGCACTGGTGTTATAATAAAAAGTAATATAAAACACTATGAACTGAACAAATATAAATTCAATTACCTACAAGCGACCAGTGTAGTAATCACTGAAGGTCCAAATAAAAATATTACTCTCTCAGCAGTATACTGCCCTCCGAGGCATATTATAAAAAAAAAACATTTTACCGACTTCTTCAGAACTTTAGGTAACAGATACATTGTAGGAGGAGATTTCAATGCGAAAAATATTCACTTTGGGTCAAGACTGACAGTGCCCAGAGGGAAAGAATTAAAATCATCCATGGACGAAACATACAGCATGGTCTATTCATCGGGAACACCTACTTATTGGCCAACCGACCTTAATAAAACACCGGATCTCTTGGACTTCTTCATAATAAAAGGAATTTCATCCCCATTTATTGATGTTAGGACTGACGAAATATTGTCATCAGATCATTCATCGGTTACACTAACAATTAGTCAGCATATAGTTAGAAAAATGCGGAAACCAAAACTCCATAATAAATTCACAGATTGGGATGCATTTCGAGAGCAGCTTGAACGTACAATGAACGTTAAAATACCGCTGAAAACTGCAAAACAAATAGATGAAGCGGTAGAATACTTCATTAAAGTCATACAACGAGCTGCGTGGAAATCCACACCAAAGGAAAGAGGTTATGAGCCTGTTATCTATTATCCAGATAAAATTAAAAAAGCGGTCCAGTTAAAACGGAAACTGAGAAAACAATGGCAATTATCGAGAAACCCTACCCATAAAACAGCATTAAATAAGCAGACGAAGTTTTTAAAGAAATTATTGCAAGATTTAAAAAACAAATCCTTAAAACAAAGGTTAACAAATCTATCGCCCCTGCCGCAACATGACTACTCGTTGTGGAAAATAACAAAAAATCTTAAAAGACCTGTACATGCGGTGCATCCGTTAAGAAGATCAAGTCGAACTTGGGCTAAAACGGACCCAGAAAAAGCAGAAGTCTTTGCAAAACATTTCGCAAACATATTTCAGCCATATCCTGGAAATTCAACGCTGACCCCTGATGCTTACTGTTATGATGTTTCTAAACCAATAAAACTCACATCTCCGGGGGAAATTAATAACTTAGTAAAAACTTTAAATCCGCATAAATCTCCGGGTTATGACTTAATTACGGCACGGATTTTAAAGGAATTGTCCAGAAAAGGTTTTATATTTCTGACATATGTCTTCAATGCGATGCTCCGGCTACGGTATTTTCCGATACAGCTAAAACTGTCACAAATTATCGTCATTAAGAAACCGCTTAAACCACCGACAGAACCGGACTCGTATCGGCCCATCTCCTTGCTGTCCGTAGTCTCTAAGCTTTATGAAAAGCTGTTGCTGAAGCGGTTAATGCCAATTATTAACGACAAAGAGTTAATACCGGAACATCAGTTCGGTTTCAGAGCTAAGCACGGTACAACAGAACAAGTGCACCGCATAGTTAACACTATAGAGGCATCCCTCGAAGGGAAAAAGTACTGTGACGCAGTGTTTTTAGATATAAGCCAGGCTTTTGACAAAGTCTGGCACGACGGTCTGTTACACAAAATAAAACGTCACTTTCCCCATGAAATGTATCAATTACTTTGGTCATACTTACACGAAAGATACTTCTTTGTGAAGTATGGAGATGACTCATCAGATATATATCCGATAAAAGCAGGCGTTCCGCAGGGAAGTGTGCTGGGGCCACTACTCTATCTCATATACACGTCAGATATTCCTACGCCCTCCAACGTGCAGGTAGCAACATTTGCTGATGATACCGCGATCTTATGCTCGGATGTATGCCCGGTTAAAGCGCGTAACACCATTCAAGAAGCTGTTACTGAACTCTCATCGTGGTTTAGCCAATGGAAGATTAAAACTAATGAAAGCAAATCAAGGCGAGTAATCTTTACTAACAGAAGAATTGTGCCAACGGAAGATATAATCCTGAATGATGTTCCAGTTCCACAACACACAGATGTAAAATATCTTGGTATGTATCTCGACCAAAGATTAACATGGAAGAAACACATAACAGCAAAACGGATCGAACTAAATGCAAAACTGAAGCAAATGTACTGGCTATTAAACAGAAAATCAGAAATATCTCCTGAAAATAAACTATTAATATACGCTCAAATCCTAAAGCCAATTTGGCGGTACGGTTGCCCCTTATGGGGCTGCTCGAAAAAGAGCAATATAGCGATCATCCAACGGATACAGAATAAAATCCTTCGAATGATAGTCAATGCTCCGTGGTATATCACCAACTTAACACTACATGAAGATCTAAAAATCAAGACCGTGCTAGAAGTAATAACTAATGATGCAAAAAAGTATGCTAGCAGACTGGAGATACATCCAAATTACTTAGCGATCGTATTGTTGGATAATTCGATGGAAGTTCGGCGGCTTGACAGAGTCAAGCCGATGGACTTAGCCTAACAAAAAGGAAAAGTAATCTTCTGCACCTATCGCTGGATAGAGTGCTACTCAATGTTACGCTCTAATACTAAAATTGCCAGATAGCTGTTATCAGCTAGGAGCAATTTGGCAAAAAAAAAAAAAAAAAAAAAAAAAAAAAAAAAATTCGGCTTCTAAAAATTTAAATTTCTCGCGTAAATCAAAACGTTGCACTCTAATATTTTACAAAGTTTATATACTCATGGTCTTCTATCGATCTGCAAAGTTTCATCAAAATCGGTGACCCGCAGATCGTGACCTCTCCTTGTTAGACATACTATTTTTAATGTTTACACTCTTAACGTGGTTCGTCTTCCTTTAAGTTTCTCTTCTATTTTGTTTGCAGATTGTATTCTCTTATATTCGACTACTAATAATGTTTCAGTGTTTAATTATTAACTTACCGCATACCTCAGCAGTTTAGAAACAGCCGCCTCCAACGTTCATGATCCAATTTCTCCCTTCAAGTCTTCATGCGTAGTCTTCACCTTACGTCGATATAATTCTTCCTTAATAAATTTATCTTTAAATAATTGCCTTATTCCACTGGTCTCGTATTTTCGATACCTTCGAGTTATTTTAAATAGCTGTCATTCATAAACAAACTTTACTGCTCTCTCCTTAAAAGATTAAATCTTCTCAGGGCTTTCTCTCTAAGAAAGTGGAGGGAGATGAGCTTTCAGTTCTCATTATGTTATATAAATCTATTATTCTGTCGAAACTAAATTATTGTTCTTTTCTGTATACTAGTGTACCAAAATCTGTCTTCTTGAAATTTGACTGCATGCAAAATCTGAGCCTCCGTCTATATCTAGGAGTTCTAAAATCTACTCTGTGCCCAACAATCCTTTCTAAAATCAATTCAGTTCCATTGTTCTTGCGCAGGTCTCATTTAGGATATCGATTACTAATTAAAAGTCTTCTATTCTCCTCTTTCAAACTCATTTATTCTAGCACTTTTTTTCTCCAAAACTGGCAGTTTCGCATTCAAAAAATCCCTACTCTCGCTAATATAGCCCTTCGCCTTTGTCAGATTTTCTCCACATCATTTTCTTCAATAAGTCTCCATATTTCATCCTTAATTATACAAACTTCCTTGACCTAGCTATAAATCTTTTTTCTGATTGTGAATGTAAGTTTACCGTTAATTCCGTCTTCTCCCTTCACTTTCGTATTTATACCGATGGTTTTAAGCGTCCGGAGGGAGTGGGTGCTGCTTTTACTATCCTTCCTCTTGATTATTCCGAATCGGTTAAATTATCTTCTTTTTTCTCTATTTTTTCTGCTGAATCTTTAGCTATTCTCGATGCTGTCATTAATGCTTCTTCTTCCAGTTACACTAACAACTTCCTGATTGTTACTGAAGCTAAAAGTGTTTTTCTAGCCATTACTTCTCCTTTCTCTCCGCCGTTGGTAGATCCCAGACTTTATTTGAACATCGGTCTCTCAATTGTCTTCCGACCGTGCTATCCATATTGATTTCTTGTGTGTCTCTAGTCACACAGGGATCGAGGGCAATGAGCAGGTCGCTTGCTCAATTTGCTGCATAGAACGGTCGATACCTTACTAAATTTCCTGCCACTAACATTTACCTTTATTCTCTTTTTCAAATCCTCAATCTTCTTATTTGTCGATTCAGCTCTGCCCGTTATCTCGGACCATGGTACCGTAACTTTTCTCTTTCCATCTTTGTTTTAATTATAACTTACTTTCCTCCCCTCTTTTTCGTTTTTCTCTTATTTCTTCTCCATTCTCTGTCCTTTCCACCCAGATGATTGCAGTTTAATTTGCGATTCCAATCAGATTTTTTTCAAATGTTCCGCTCTTTCCGTCAACGCTCGTGCTTTTACATTCGTCACTTAAGCCTTTTTCTTTTTACTTCATATAACATTTCGATCATTTTTTCGCTTCCTGTACTTCTTATAGTCCTTGCGACTGTCTTCTTCCTTTCCTCAATTTATGATTCAATAGTTTCTTTCCCCATTGTTGATTTTTCGAACTGCAGCGCTAGGTCAATATTCTCGGAAGGCAAACCCAAATAAAGAACGAAGAAAAAAAAAATTACTTTGTGTATTGTGAGCATTCACGGATCTGTTTAAACGAAAGTGTATTTTTCAGAATGTAAACAATTTGATTGATGGAAATTAGATGTTATAATTCTCAATGGCACTAATATTGTTAATTACCGGCTTCCAAAAAAAAGGAAATTACACGTTTGTTCGCGCACAATTTATATTTATATGGACCGACTTCACTGATTCTTTGTGTTTAATAAAGTGTACTACTCAAATCATGTGAATCCTGATGAAAATCGATGAATATAAATTGAGCATTTGTCAAAAAACGTAAAAAAATGTGGCCCCTTTAGGTAATTTTTTTTTTCTTAATATTTTTTACTAGTATCACAGAGGCAATTGACTTAAAATAGCATAGTTATAAATAATGAACTGCTTCCAAAGTTAATAATTACTTTTCGTATTTGCATAATTCACACAATGTACCAATTGAAATTTAAGACATTTAATATAATAAAAACCCAAATTATCTAACTGAAGATTACCTATCGTAAACAATGACGATTTAACATCGTACTAGCTTATTTTTTTATTACATTTTATGTTTTAAATTTAAATTAGCATGTTGTGGGAATTATATAAATATAAAAATAAAATGTTTTGTTTTCAAGAATTATTATAAAAATTTAATAAAAATGCACTAAGAAGTAAAAAATAATTATTCTTTTATGGCCAGATGACGAAAGCTAGGCACAGAGAAAAATAAGTGGAAAAAAATTATCCCCCCCCCCTGGGCATGCCAGCAACGGATCTTCGCCCAGAAACCACACGAGAGAAAAGAATCAGTCAGATGTAGATTCAGTCAACTATTGATAGAATAAAAGAACTGAGGATCGAAACAACGAAGATTGACGGAAACGGGAAGCGCAATAGGGATTAGGGAGTTAAGCCATCTGCGATCCTGATCATATCTTCTTTAAATGATCACCCCCCGTGAACGAACGTACTTCTTTGTACTTCGATCTGTTATCACTTAAAAATAATTATTCAATAAAAAATCAAAATACGCAGGTAGATTAGATAATAACACACATCTCTAGAATCATCTAAGTATTTTTACTGGCGAGTGCTGTTTATCACAAATTATTAACCTCCTTACACCTGTTATGCCGCTCGGATGGTAAAAACCTGATAATAACACATATTCAGAATAATTTACATGAATTGCACAGGAAGAATATGAAATTTCTTTCTTGTGCATCCTGAGTCCATATCCCAGCATATGAAAACGACAGAGTCTATCTATCTCATAGTACGCTCAACAATATATTTACCAATATCTGAAAATCCACCTTTCCCTCCGACATTATGTAACATGTCTATGAATAGATGCAAACAAGAATGGGGAACTAAAGAACTTCCCTAAGAAATACATTATAAATATTCGATTTTAAACCGTTTCCAGGCTAGCCATACCTCTGTGTTACACAATTATTTATATACTAGCAGCTGTTTCCCTTAAAGAAAAAGAACAAAACAACGACGTTATTCTCTACGTAGGCATCCTACTAAATTAAGTATAACACATTCAAATTATTACTTTCATAAGTTCACGCCATACGGTCAACAAGTAAGATACAAGCTTCTATGCCTCCCCTGAACACTAATAATGCTATAGTTAATGTTTTGGCTTTTATCAAGAGAACAAGCTCCATCTATGCAAGTAAAATTTACACAAATCCCTGTATGCTGTAATAGCCTTGGCAGTTAAACGCAACGTACAGAGTTTTAAAAAAGGGAAAAAAACGGCATCTTGTATATTTAAAAATAAATTTGTTATATTTTTTTATTATTAATATATATTATTGAATCTTGTTTAAAATCTATAAAATCATTGTTGGAAAAGTACATCGATGAATTAGAACAGTTGTAAAAAATATCTTCTTCATTGCAAACTATGCGTTTATTATTTTCTATACTTCCTGTTTTGTACAAATAATAAGCTCGAGATTGTTGAGCCCAACTAATATCTGTAATATATTTCGCAGACACCTCTGGGTGCAACAGTAATCACATTAGGTCTACCTTTATTAATGACATTAATTACTTGCTGTTCAGCTGCGACAGATATGAACACAATAGAAAAAAGTTTTATGAAGAATTAATTCCATGCGGATTTTTCCCTTCATATAATGTTCATTATTTACTCTATTCTGGCCATACTGCAATCTTTGCTGCGGCCCGCTTTATAATTAACAATAACATATTAGTTTAATTTCTAATGTATGATGGGTGGCTAAATGGTTGACAGTCCAAGCCAAAATGAAAACTTGGTTGGAAAGATTTATCGATAATTATATTTTCAGTGATGTTATAATAATAGTGTAATATACTTATTTTCCACTTTATCCAGTCTTTGCATTTTATGCTATATATATATGTATGTATATTATTTGCAGTCGCGACAACCTAGTTAATAGAACACTTGACTTCCGTCATAGAGGTTCCTTTTTTTTTTTTTTTTTTTTTTTGGGCTTGTCAACCGGGGACCTTTACCCCAGTTCACCTCTAAGCGGCCACAGAAATTATTACAAATAATTAAGGCAATAGCAAACCATCGCATAAATCATCATATGCGTGCTAGTTGGTTTACAGACAGATAAACTTGGGGCTGCATTTGTATTGCGGTAACAAGCGTTTACAATTAGTTCTAAATTTAGTCTTACGTGCGCACTTGCATTGCGTATAACAATTGCTACGAACACTATCTGTATCTGTGCAACTAGAATGTACAAAGAGGCAGCCATAATGTTCGTATTTACCGATAATACTTCTATAATTTAAAAAAAAAAGACGTGTGTATATGTATAGAGAAGTCCAGACCACTGATTACACCGCTGTTTTGTAATTTTTTTAATTCGTGTTGTATCATTTTGCAAGCGTCATGTAAAAGCATATTTTTATTCGTGTGCTCTTTTCGAACTGAAATGCTACTTACATCTAGAAAATCTTTTTTCAATTAACACAACAGTATCACGATAGTATAATCTATATGGTAAGCTCTGGTATAAAATCTTAATGATTTTCAATGTATTTATTTTAGTTTTATTAAAATATTTAATCTCCGATAATAAATACCGGGTAAAATGGACGATAAAGATTTACACTTTACCGGTAATAAAAACATAATTTCAGTTTTATTAATGTTTATTTTAAAATTTAAATTAATAATTTCCTTAAAAAATATGTATATTTCAATTACATTTTGAAGCATAGCCAGAGCAATGCTTTGTTATTATAAGCGGAAACAACAATTGCTATGGTTTAACATGTAACATGCGCAACCTGAAGCGAAATTTATCGTAATAGTAAAGCATTAAAAAATGTAACATAATAATATTTAACACTTTTTTTATTTCACTTCTTCTTCTTCTTCTTCTTAGGTTGCCATACACTAGGGGCAGTGCGTCGGCTATTCCTGTCTTCTTTCCCTTGCTGTCTTGAAAAGTCTTTCTGTTTTCCAGATGTTGGTCCATTCTTTGATATTTCTTAGAAGTAGCTCGTACTTTGGGCCTTTCAGAATATGGCCAACGTACGAGTATGTTATCTTTCGTCTTTCGATGGTTGCCAAGAGCCTTCTATCTACGTTTGTTCTTCTTAGTATTTCTGCATTTGATACTTTATCTGTCCATGAAATCTTTAATGATCTTCGTAAGAACCACATCTCTGTAGCCTCTAGTCGTCTGATAGAACTCGCTTTAAGTGTCCAAGTTACAAAACACTATAAAGAAGTATAAGGGTAATATAAGCATCAATCACTCTAAGCCTTATTTGAAGCGGTAGTTCCTTACCGAGCATTAGAATTTTCATTCTTCTGAAAGTTTCTTTGGCGATTCCACACCTGATTCGTATTTCTTCATTACAGTCTAATTATTGGTTTATAACAGATCCGAGGTATTTGAAGTTCTCAACTCTTTCGATATTACAATTGGCTACTGTTGTAAGGTTTCCTTGGATGTTTTGGTCTCCTCGTTTTACTACTATGTATTTTGTTTTCTTAGCGTTGATTCCAAGTCCATACTTCAGCCTAGCAGTATCTATCTAGTTGATTGAGCACTTGCTGCAGTTCTAGAAGGCTTTCTACAATGATAGCAGAGTCATCTGCATATCTAAGGTTACTTATTCTTTCACCATTTACCTCAATTCTGTATTCCTTATTCCAGAAAGCATCTAGGAAAATCTTTTCCAGGTATAACAATACCATTCGAAATAGAAAAAAAAACATGTACATACATGTACCGGTTATGTTGCCAACGAGAGTATAATTATCTAATTTTTTTAAACCAGAAAGCATAGAAAAATACTTTTATTTGCTGTATTCTGTCAACGAAGAAAGAGCTATAAAATAATATTATATGAAGAAATAAATGTACTATACCGGGGGTGGGGGCGAATAAAGTAGCAAGTTAAAAATAAGTAAACGTACGAGTTTAAAACTATAGCTATACGTGTATACAAACTCGGCCATTTTGGCCTCGCAAGGGGCTGTGCTCCTTAACCCCTGGTGCTTACATTTCTGTCCCTTTCTCTTCTATACTTTGTATAAAATTATCAATATTTGCAACGTACTTCTTAGGCCGGCCCCCATTAGTTTTTATAACGAAAAAATGTCCAAATTTTATATAATAAAAAAAAAAATACAACCAATATAATTTATATAAACTACCGAAACAACTTAATATACTGCAACACGTATAAATAATACTTGTTTTGCGTTTCCACGGGGTATTATTAAATTAGCAATATAGTCTCTACATGCTTCTCCCTATGGTATGATTTCTTATTCATCAACCTGCAGAGTAATAAGAAGTGTTTCCATTATGTTTCCAAGAACGCAAACGTGAATTGCAGAAACGAAAATGGAACGACGAACTGTGTAATAGCGAAGAATTTGCCACATTTATACGTGATGATACGCCTTTTGGTTCGGAAACAACAGATGTTGCAGCATTAAAATATAACAAACGTTACATAAAATGGGGACATTTTTTCTAATGGGAGCCAGCCTAAGAATTATGTTGTAATTAATATACATATATAATATATATATATATATATATATATAAACTCGGCCATTTTGGCCTCATAGCCCCTTGACCCCTCTTGCTTTCATTTCTGTCTCTTTTACTTTGTTTTCATTTTTTTTATTTTATCCCTATTACTCGAATTTCGTAAATTCATATTTCATATTTTGTATTTCGTATTTCATATTTCGTGTTTTCTATTACGTATGTTGTATTTCGCATTCTAGCTTTATAAAACCGTTTAGCGTGTATCTGGATATATTAGTGTTTCTGAAATTTAGTAGTTCATTTGAGCAGTCTGGAAAAGTGAGGTGGAGGATTACTTCTCGTAGGGGACAGTATGCGTCTATTGAAAACTTGTCTGATACTTCCGTAGGCGAGGACTTGGTTCCATCAGTAGAAGAAACATTGTTCAGAAAAAGAAAAATATCTGAAAGACGGAAGCGTGTGGAAGACCGAACACAGAACATGTTGTACATTATGCTTCAGGAACTTAAAGAAATTAAAGAAATGCAAGGGAAAGAGATTAAAGAAATGAAAGAAGAAAACAAAAGTTTACTTCTAAGTATAAGAGAGGAAATTCGAGGAACGGAAGACAAGCTAGAAAAGGATACACACTTTCACAGGTGGGAGATTCGAAAGTGAAACTGAAAAGCATATATAGGAAAAGAAAATAACAAGAATAATTCCTCAGATGTAAGGAAAGACCATAGCAAAAAGAGTTTAGAACAGGTGCGTGCAGACGTCGATCAAACGGACGAATTGTTAGAAAAGGAAATAGAAAAGGACCTAAGTGAGATAAATTAGAAAATGAGACGGATAAAATAGAAAAGGTAAGTAATCATTCTCAAGTGACGATTGAGAGCAACTTACTAATGGATTTAGACATTCGAGAGTTTGTAGGTAAGCGTTCGAGCCTCCATACCATCAAAGTTATCAATGATGTAGAAAAATTAGTGTAAAATATCAGGATGTAACAGATAAGAAGAAGGAAACTGGAAAAAATAAATTGATGCAAAATTATTGGAATCCACAAGAGAAATTAGAGATTGAAAGGAGATCGTACACTGCCACAGGAAGGAGTGACGATGTAAGGAGGGTAATAAAGGACACGTGCGGGATAGGATAATTAAGGAGAATATGAAAAGAGAGGAGAAGTACGACCGGAGACCTGTAACAGAGTATGAGGTAAAAGATAAAGTATATGTAAGAAACCAGGTGCTTTCGTTAAAAGCTGAAAAAGAACGAAGAGACTCGAGCTTTTGTATTTAGGTTCTTTAAGATAGTAAAAAAGATTTCAGGAAATGCGTATTTAATTGAGGAGAGCGGAATCAGAAAAATAATAGGCGTCAGAAATATCGCAGATATAAGGCCTGGTTAAATGAAGTTTGATAATTCATATTATTATGCGTTTTATTTGTTCATTTCTATAATTGTGTAATTTAGTAACATTAGTTTGTTGTATACTTTATTTTTACGTATTTATTTATATATATATATATATATATATAACTCGGCCATTTTGGCCTCGCAAGGGGCTGTGTCCCTTGACCCCTCTTGCTTTCATTTCTGTCTCTTTCTCTTCTATACTTTGTATAAAATGATCAAAATTTACAATGTAATTCTTACTGGCATTAACACAAAAAAAAATAACATAACCACAAAAATCCTATTCTAACATTTAACTTTCATTACATAAAATTGCGACATTTTTTAAATAACAATAACAAAAATCCTATAAAATATAACAAACGTTACATAAAATTGGGATATTTTTTTGGGACATTTTGCGTTACATAAAATTGGGACAATTTTCTGGGATATTTTTTTGGGACATTTTGCGTTACATAAAATTGGGACAATTTTCTGGGACATTTTTTTGGGACATGTTTTCGAATGGGGGGTAGCCTAAGAATTACGTTGTAATTAATAAAAAGGGCTATGATACCTATAAAAAAAAAAAAAAAAAAAAAAGATAAATAATCCAAAAACAAAGGAATATTACAATGATAAAAGAATAAAATAATAAAATAAAATATAAATACGTAGAAAAGATTCTTTTGGTAGGTAGATCTACGAGCAGCCTTAAAAACCTGTTGTCATGTTCTATCCTTGGAAATGCGATTGGAAAAAGTTTACATGATGCATTAAAACGCACCCTATGTAAGTAGCGACGCTCGGTGCGTGGGTCTGCCCTAAAGGGCAGAACACACATCAAAAAGGCCAGCATCCGAGACCGTTGTGAGACAAGTATCTGAGGCGTCAGGGAAAGACAACAAATTTCCTCGCGACGTATTCGACACTGGGTCACGAAGATCTGAAATCGCATTTTTACCAAAATGACCGCCTAACGGAATAAACATATCAATAAGCAATAGTGCCAATTTAAGTAAAAAATAAATAATAAGAAATGAACGAATAGTGTTGTTGTAAATATACATATAGGAGAAATTACACAAATCAGTATCACTGGTCTGAAAGCGAAAGTATGACAATAGAGTTATCAGTTAATGCGATCTACTAAAATGTATAGTGTAAATGGCGGTGTGTGTGAGTGAATGCTGATATATTAAAATCGTCTCGTTCCCCTTATCGAGGTGTGTTGAATAAAAGCGAACTCTTATCGGCTTTTACTTTTGTTATCTATCGTAAAAATTAAATTTTGAAATATTCTATAACTTTGCGATTTAAGTTGTCAACTTATTATTAGCGTGACAACTTCGAACAGGGCGAGAGGTATTTGTAACGAACCAAATAAGCTGGTTCTTTTAATTTAAATATTATATATAGCAAGATAAGGAATTGTGAATAGTTTGCGTGCGTATTTTAAGAAAACATATGTACCAAGTTCGGAAATATGGAATTTTTGTTGCTGCGTAATTGCGGGTTGCATTAGAGAAATTCCGAGCAATCTGGAGAACTCTTTAAGATGTAAGCCAGTGTGTGTGTGCTTTTGTATTAGTAATAAAAACGAGTGTGAGTGACGTCACGGTGCGTGTGCCGAGGCTTTCGATTAAATATTAGTAATGGTAAAAAGGTATATCGCGGCGATTTCCGATTGATAGGAAATTTCGCATTAGAAGCGATGCCTAGACAATTGCTCGATAGCGCAAATGATTGCATATAAATAGATATATCTTTCGAAGCCGGGGGGGCTTCTTCATTTTCCCTGCCGTCCGATCAACGTCGTGATCGATCGGTTATCATTTTGTCGCACGTTGTATTTAGAAGAACTAGTTGAGTAGAATAACCGCGATACCGGAAATATATATTATTTTCTATTATTTTATTTAATTTCGTCTTTTTGTCCTTCCGGTTTTTGAGTCCAATCCTCGTGATTGACGTTCGCGTGGTAGGCGTATTGAGCAAGGGACACTGTGGACCGCTCTGCGGTGAGTAGGAAAGACATTCCTTTCCTCTTTGGGTAACGTGCTTTTTTTTAATTTTCAAGAATCTTTTCTTCAATGGCGCCCGAACGAGTTTAAAAATTTACTTAAAGAAAGCGGAAACCGTAACAATATGTGGATGTTTACATACATATGTACAAAAGTTGGGCCAAAACAACTCCAACTGCTCTTTGTACGGAGTATGGGTGTTATCTAGCGGTCAAAAAGCGAATGAAACACTAAGTTCATTCTTCTTCCAACAGAACAAGCGCAGAACGAGCGCCATTATAGCAATACGAACCGAGATGACACAGCTGTGTGAACGAAGTGTAGTTAGAGTTTCCCTTATAGACTAAGAAATTCTTACCCATTCGCTGATTCGTCGTCAGCATCCGCAAGCTCCTTCTCAAATATCAGCCGTTCTTCACAATACGCGTACGCATTCCTCCAGGTCACTTTTCGAAAAAGGGATCAATACAGGTGTTTCACGACCACCATTGGTAAACGCTTTAATCGCAATATTGTGACCTTGTTTAAACTTTCCATACCGTATGCAGTTCGGATTTCTCGAACGGTGTCCATCGGCGATAATTTCCTTCGAACACAATAACGAATTGCACATCTTTGTTCGGTTTTGATATCCATATTATCGACTGATGAGCGCGCAATACACGTATATTATAGTCTGTAGGCGAATTTTAACTACACTTCATTCACACAGCTGTATCTCGGTTCGTATTGCTGTAATGGCGCTCGTTCTGCGCTTGTTCTGCTGTCGGAAAAAGAATGAACTTCATGTTTCACTCGTTATTTGAACACTAGATAACGTCTCCATACTTCGTGCGGAGAGTAGTTGCAGTTGTTTTAGCCCACCCGTTGCATATATATGTATACATACACACACACACACATATATGTGTATAATAGTAATTCTTCACTGATATGCCGATATAAATTAATAGCATTCATGAGTCATGCGTTAAAAACATCGCTAGGCATAAAAATATGAGAATAGAAAAAAAAACACACACAATTAAAACTATACAATTTGGATTTATACGCCATTGCATCGTTTAAATTAATTGTTCAGCATGCTACGAATGCAAACAAAGAAGTCTGGGCTTGTTTCATAAATCATGAAAAAACATTTGATAAAATAAATCATAAGATGCTAATAAGAATATTACACGAATACAGTCTAGATTAAATTAGAAATAAGGTTAAATAGAAAATCTTCTCTATTTTGCTTTATGGTTGCGAGAGCTGGACCCTGAATGCATCATTGGAAAAAAAGATTAACGCATTTGAAATGTACTGTGATTGGCGCATTCTGAAAATATCATGAGTGAAAAAAGTTACTAATATCGAGGTACTTGAAAGAATGGGAAAGACCTTTGCAGTAATGCAAACCATCCAGAAACGAAAGCTGCAGTGGACACATCATACGAGCAAATACGAAATTCTGAAAATCATATTGGAAGGAAAGATAAATGGGAAGAGATCGAGAGGAAGACGTGAAAATTCATGAATAAGCTTATCAACTGGTTCGACTGCCCTTCTATACAACTCCTCCGATCATCGGCCATTGTAAAAGAAAATTTTCAATCGTAGATCGCCAACCTTCAATTTGGCGACGGCGGATGAAGAAGAAGAAATCAGTGCGGGGAGATGTGCCCAATGTTAAAATTAATAATGAATAATATTTCGGCGAAAGAAGCCAAATACAAAAGAAACAGCGATGTGTCACTCTGCCTCTAAGTTTGTGTTTACATCAGAATTTAAAAAAATCGGAACTTAAATAAATGGTAAAATAATTAATAACATCATAGCTGTGCAGATGACAAAGTTATCGAGGGAATATCAAAAGAAATTCAAAAGATACTGGATATTAATAAAGAAGGGAAAAGACACCAGATGAATATAAATACAGAAACCGGACTAAATAAATTTTACGAAAAAATGTAACAACAACAATAGCAATAACGTGCAAAAATCAAAATCGACAACACCAAATTGAAGTAGCCGATTGTGTAGCAAAAAGAGAAGGAAATAAAAACAAGAATAGCAAAAGGAAAAGAAACATTATGAATTTAGAAGAAGTTAAAAAAATCAAAAATTACAACTGAATTTTACAAAAATATACGGCGCTATGTGTGGTCTTACCGTTTTGAAATACGCATTCGGAACTTGGGACAATTAATGCCGAATGCAAGAAAAGGTTGGATGCAATTGCAATGCGGACGGAGCCAAGACTGCTTCGAATTCGATGGCTGGATTTTTTATCTGTAATAAGAAAGTATTAAATCGACGTAACGTTTGGTGAATATGCCTGTTGTGGGATACATAATTAAAAATATATCGAGCATAAAGTACAAGAAGAAATCGCTTTTTTATTGGCGATGTAAGGAAAAATGCTTGAAAAGCCAACAAGAGCAAGGAAAAGGATGCAATTCATTACAATAAAACAGAAAAACTAATAATAAACACAGATAGAAACAGATGCATGAGCTCTGTTCGAATTATTGAGCTTTCCCCGATGTGCAATCTCCTGAAAGGAGAAGCAATACGATGATGACGATGAGTTAACCGCGATGAAGTAACTTCAAGTAGGGTCGTATCTAGACCAAAATTTCGGGAGGGGTTACGAAAATATTTTTATAAATATATAGAGGTATATATATATATATATATATATATATATATATGTGTGTGTGTGTGTGGGGGGGGGGGGGGTGTATGAAATATACTTATTTATAAATAGCACAGTAAAGCCTCGTAGGCAATTATTGTATATGTAATATTTGAACACTAAAATAAAAACAAATAAAAAATAGTCATTTCCGTAGAATTCATAAAAATTTTAATTTTCTTTTCTGCTGTCAAAAATTTAAAAGAAATAAATTTATTCTGAATTTCGGTCCATTCAATTCAACTAGTTATTATTTCGCAGACATTTCGGGGGGGAGGGGGGTGAACTTTGAAAATCACCTCTCAGATGATACAGCCCTGACTTCAAGTATTTTTGAGGAAAGCATACTAAGTGCCGTCTTTTAGTTCAAATTACCGTAGCTTCGCTATCGTTGTTCGGGTTGGATGATATGTGTGATCGCTTCCGAAGGTTGGACTTCGTTTCGTCTCGTCATTGTTTGTCAGGACACCGGCGTACCGTTAGGATGCGTGTCCTCACCGTGATTTCGTGATCAGCGACAACTACTTAGAACTGTCGTCAAATAGATTCGGAGCTCCGTTTGCTATTCTAAATGTTAACTTCAACCGACCCGCATGCACTTTTTGATCCGATCTTCACCGACCGCAGCTTATTTTAAAATCTGGATTTGTTGTAACCAACATCATGATACACGATCAGGTCAGTATTAGTTGTTTACTAAAAGTTTACGCTTTTCATAAATAAATTACAGACACAACAGTTGTGTTAAAAAGAATTATATTAAAAAGAATTACATTAAAAAGAATTACATTAAAAAGAATTATGTTAGCTTAACGTTTCGTTTTATTAAATTACACATTTATTGTAATGAATTGCATCTTTTTCCTTGGTCTTATTGGCTTTTCAAGCATTTTTCCTTATATCGCCAGTAAAAAAAAAAAACGGTTTTTCCTTGTACTATATGCTCGATACATTTCCTTTTTTTTCCATTATGTGTTTCCACAACAGGCATATTCAACAAACGTTACGTCAATTTAATACTCTTATTACAGACAAAATCCACTTTTGTTTTATTTACGTTCTTGCTAACAAAAATTGTGATAACGCGGAAAGTAAATTTAAAATTGTTCGTGTTCAGTAAAATGGAAAAAACAAATTTTTCCTTATGAATAAAAGTAATAATAACATATTATTATTTTAGCTGAATTTATTAAAACGATTTTTGAAAATGCAGATGTTGGATATTAATATTCCAGAAAACAGTATTATCATTACCACCAACCCCCTTCATTCACAACCGTCGCAACTGCTTTTATTACACACAATCACCACATTATTCGCAGCATATGTTAATTGATGGTTAAAAATAAGAATTATATCATACAATCGCAACGAGATTTTCGTGTTCTGGGGGGGGGGCGTTTGTATGAGCGAGAACGAACAATGCTCTTTTTTTGTCGATGGGTTGAATTTTCGACGCCCAAAAAAAAAAATGCCCATTTGTTAAGTATTGTGTCTCATAGTACTGGAAAAAAATTACGAAAAAAAACAGAAAAAAAGGAATGGAAGAGTACTACGGGAAAACAAGAAAACAGTAATGTAGAAAGGAGAAAATAATTACGAAGAACAAAAATTTAATTACGCGGATATATTATTAGTTTCCCCCATCGAGAGGGAAAGGGCAGAGGTTAATTTTCGGTACTGGAATAATGTATTTAGGATTTTTAAAAACGGATGACGATTTACCAGACTCGCACAATGAGAGGGCAAGAGAGTTGAGTTTACGTTTCGGAACTGGTATATAAGGTATACACTTCGGGGGAATCAGAATTTATAAGCAGTACATTCCGCCTGTCCTAAATAATGACTATGAGGTGGTTACTTCAGTGAGCTATAATCGCGGGATCGGCAAGCGTATAAAGCACTCTCTTAGGAAACAAGATATCGAAACTCACGCACTAGAAAAAAAAAACACGAGGTTTTTTTATGAAACAAAATGGAAATTATTTCTCGTGCAAAGAACAAGTAATCCGCAATGATTTAAGCAGTGCGGTTGCATCCCCTATTGTTTTCCTGGGGGGTGAAAACAACGTTTTTTGGTCATAATTATTAAAAAAATTCAGAAAAACATTTTTTAACACATACAATTAAAAAATAAAGTTGACGCGTTTCGTTATTTTCATGAATTTCGCCCTTGAAGGGGGTAAAGCACCCCTTACAAGAAATATCAATAAATATATGTATGAAGTAATCCAATTTCGTAATAAATTTGTATGCAAGGGTTGTTGAGGTCGCTGATTACGAATCCATCATCAGATTTTGTTAATTCAAAATGGCGGGCAAAAAAGTCACTAAAAGTTTAATTTTAATGACAAATTGTATACAAGGATTTTTGAGGTCGTTGATTAGAATCTGTTATCATTTTTTTTTAAATTCAAATTATCCTGTGCTTTATAACCATACAGCCTGAAACCCCTAAAACCCAAACAATGCCTGTGTTTTTTTAAACCAACAAACCCCAAACTCCTAAACCCCAGTCAGGCCGAAGGCCAGTGTTTTTAAACCGATAAACCCCAAACTCCCAAATCCCAGACAGACTGTTTTGACTAAACGTTATAACGAGCAAAATGAACACCACCTTCCTGGACGAGTCAATGTTAAAAGTTGAAGATGTTTATTTTTAAAAATGTTGATTATTATATTTCAGATTCTCGCAGATTTATTGAGCATGATAGCAGTACGAATTATATCTATAATAACATTAATACACACTGTTGACTGTTTATCGATTGTGAGAATGAGTAATAAATGTTTTGATTTACTCACTGAATGTAATTCTTCTAATGTATAAGGGTTCATTCTAAAAAAAAAAAAAAAAAATTATTATATTACTAATTAACTTTGGCCACTTCTTAATTTATTTTTGTTATTATGTTTGTAAGAAGAGAATGATTCCCGTTAATAAATAGATAAAGAAATAAATAAATACATAAGTTGAACCGTACCGATAATTTTTTAAATAAGTAAATTATAAGAACAGTTTTCCAGTATACCACAATGGATAGGCCTTTCGTCTGCCTGCATTTTAGGAGTAACGCGTCAGGGATATAAAAATTATATATATATATAATATATATAATTGTTTAATTAAGTGTTAAAAATTTATTTTTGTCGTGAAAAGAGTTGGTGTTTGAAATTGCAAAAATTAGAAATAGACCGCAAGAATATCTTAAAACTAAATTATATAACAGGATTTCGGTTGCTAAATGATACATTATAGTAGTTGAGATGGTTTTATGAAGTAAATAAACCAACTCTGTAACCAATATATATATTGATTAATATTCTCATTTTATTCGCATCTACGTTTAGGGATTAAAGGTTGCACCGTTATTTACGCAAATTTCTTAAAGGACTTTTGACATCGTACCAAAGATAAAAAGTCGGCAGTTTAGATTTTCACGGCCACTAGCTTTGGACAATAGATGTTCGTTTTATACCTATTCGTTCGTGTAAATTTCCTTTCTCGTTTGGGGTGTTTGGTACTTGAAATTTGAATCGCGTATTTTGTATATAATCGATATATCATTAATGTTGTAAATACGCTTGTTTCACGAATATTGATTTTTCCTAAAACAATATTAAATTGCATTGCAGGCTAAACTATCACCAGGGCCGGATTATCCATTAGGCAGTGTAGGCAATTGCCTTCGGGCACCGCATCGGCTAGGGGCCCCGCGCCATGAGAATTTTTTTTTTTTTTAAATGTTTCTTCGAGTGAAAATGAAATTTGAAGATTTGTATATACCAAACCCTTAATGACAATATTATTATTACCTTGCTTTTTTATATTACATTGTCATATTTTTACTGGTTTTGAGACGATTTAATTGGAATATTTTTGTAAAAACCATTAACTTTAAGTATTAAGAGTGAAAGCTATCTACGTTTTAGGTGATTGCGCTCTAATCTTCTCTTTATAATGTGATAAAAGTTTCCCATTTTTGCTATGGAGACTAGGAATTGTAAGATTGCCACTAAATGAAATCAAAAGTATTTTTGTAAACAGAAACGAAAGCAAATACTGTAATTTTAATGATTAGGTATTTCTTGTGTTCTGAACAGATTGGCCAGGATCAAGAAACAGCTACTTTAGTGGATGCAGAGAAAAGTGAGGTCGAGACCGAAGTCCAATTACTACACCAAAACGTAGTCCATCTAGGAGTAGAATGCGGGAATGGCATCGGCTTATGGCAAAATATTACCACCGAAATACAAAATTTTTGGTGTGCTGGAGATTTTAACGAATGTCAACACTTTGAGTGTGATTTTTCTGCTTCAAACCGACAATACGACGATAGTAAACGATTTTTTTCTCAATCTATGTTTTTTTTTTCGGAAACATGTAAGTGGTGGTAAAATTAAACGAGAATGTCTCATGTATTCTCGTTTAATTTTACCACCACTTATATGATTGGAAAAATACGTCGCACCGAATTCAATCGCATGAGAATAATGCAACGCATCGAGTATGTGTACAGACACTGATTAGTAGACGACGTATTCACGGACGAATCGACACCTCTTTGGGAATTACATTCAACAAAGAAAGAGAATCAAAAAGTGGTCTCAATGATTAAATTGTTATCATCTCGTGGATTAGCATTTCATGGTGATAATGAAGTTCTCCGTTCTCAACATAATGGTAACTATTTGGGAATATTAGAGTTAATCGCGGAGTATGACCCCCGTCCCTTAGTTCGCATTTAGCCAAATATGGTAATGTAGAAAAGGGGAAACAATCATATTTGTCTTGAACGATTTGCGAGGAACTTATTGAAATATTGGGAAATAGGGTTTTAAAATTCATTGTTAATGAAATTATTGAAGCCAAATATTTCTCAATAAGCGTCGATTCGACACCAGACATATCTCAAACTGATTAGAGTTGACTGTAGTGCTGAGATACGTTACATCAAATGGAGAAGTAGCAGAACGTTTTTTTACATTTATTCCTATAGAAAGTCACAAAGAGTCTTAACTAACCATCACAATTTAATATTTTTTAAACCAATATAACATCGATGTAAAAAATTTGAGCGGCCAGTCTTAGGATAATGCGTCAAATATGTGTCTGGTTGTTACAATGGTCTACAAGCGCGTATTAAGAAAATAACTCATCTCGCACACTACGTTCCATGTGCAGCGCACTCACTGAATTGGGTTGCAGTACGGGCTGCGAAGAGTTGCGTTGGAGCAATCTCATTCTTCCGATTAGTATCGGCATTATACAACTTTTTTTCGGTGTCAATTCATCGCTGGGCAATTATGCTCAAACAGCTTGAAAAAGGTGATGAACGTGAGTAATACTCGTCATTAGTTCTGAAAAGAGTATCCGACACAAGGTAGCGGTTTGCAAGGGCCGATGCGACTAAGGCTTTGTCAGAAGGTTACAACAGTTCCCAGAAAGCTTTGGAGTCTATTGCTGGCGATGAGACTCAGACATCACAAGTGATTCACGAGGCCAGATGTCTATTAAAGGATTTGGAAAAAAAAACGAAAATTCCATAATGACAGTACTCCGGGCAGCCATACTAGGTCGAATCAATGGTGCCAATATATCTCTACAAACAACAACTATTGAGCTTCGAACTGCAGTCAATTTTTTAAATTCGCTTTTAGATTTTTTATTTTCACAGCGAGAATTATTTGACGATTATGAGATGAAGGCAAATGAGAAAAAATCTGATACCCAATACAGTAATGAAAATCAGCGTGTACGAAGAAGGAAAAGTCATCACGATGGCGGATCTGCAGACGTTCTAAAGTTAAACATTGAAACTTATTTGCCCGTACTAGACATGCTGTGTACAGAATTGTCGCGATGACTATGAGCTTATCGGGTAATTAATTCTCTGTCTAGATTTCTAACAGATTTCTAAGTTCAACGATGAAATTAGAGAGGCTTATGCAAAGTTTAGAAAACATTATTCCGAGGACATTGAGCCTGGGTTTATAGACGAGATGGTGCAGTTAAAGTACTTTATCTTACAATTAGAAGATAACGGAAAAAATAAAATTGTACCTGCCGAGGAATCGCGTATAAACTGATTTTTGGTAATATGGCACAATCAACATTCCCGAATGTAATGACAGCATTGCAGATATTATATAGAAGTCTGATGATTACAAACGCTACGGGTGAACGTAACTTTTCGAAATTAAAACTAATCAAAAACTGTCTCGGTTCGTCAATGTCTCAGAACCATCTAAATTTTCATTGGCGATAATGGCGATTGAAAATGATATATCGGAATAGGTTACTTTCCAAAGATGTTTTAAACGATTTTCTATCTAAAAAAGTTAGAAGAGTTCATATTTAAACGTATTTTACTTTACAAAACGATTTAATAAAAAAAATACGCATATTTTCCTTTCATTTGTTTCAATTTTTAACTCCGTGCTAAAAAAATTGAAAATATTCAATAATTCGGAAAATTATGGTTTCCACCCTAATTTTCAAAAATCGAGTTTTCATTAAATTTTCATGTTTTGAGGCCCTAGGAAGCTATTCTGACTATTTTTACGATGGTGTCCTAATATATGTGTGTATGTAAACCTTTTATAACTTATGAACGGCTTGACCAATGAAAAATCGGTTGGCGGTATTCGAAAGGGTTCTACTAAACTTAGAGTTCCTGAAAATTTGAACCGATTTGGCTAGGTAGATTTTGAAAAATCTCAAAAATAAAATTGTCAACAAAATTTTTTTTTGAAATACTTGCGTCGAATGCCGTCAACCACGTCTCAATGGTTGATTCGTTCGAGAGATATCGTTGACAAAAATTTTTCAAAAAAGTGTTTTTCTTGAAATAACTTTCAAACTTTTTGTCGGATCGTGTTTTTTTTACAATAAGTCATCTTTTTGTGCTTAAGAAACTGCGTCGAATGCCGTCAACTGCATGCCAATCGGTTGATTCGTTCAAGAGATATCGCAGTTCAAAAATTTCAAGAAAAATGTTTTTTGAAATAACATTTAAATTTCTTGTTGGATTGTTTTTATTATAGCTAGCCATCTTTTCTGTGCTTGAAAACTGCGTCGAATGCTGCAAACTACATTTCGATCGGTTGGTTTGTTCAAAAGATATCGAAATTCAAAATTTTCAAAAAAAATTTTTTAATCAAATAGTTACCAGATTTTTGAGCTCAAAATGCTCAAAAATGTAAAAGGGTAAGGGGGTCTTGAGACGTGCATTGCCTAAAGGCCCCGACATAGTTAATCCGGCCCTGACTATCACATTTAGTTACAACTTTATAAATTATCTTCGATATCAGAACTGTATGTTATACACGCTGTGTAATTCCTTTTCCTCATACAATTATTTCATGAAGAGAGCAATAACTATGCTAAACTGTATCCAAAAGGTTCGATTATATATTTCCCATTTTTCCATATGCATAATGAGAAAACATACATCTACTAAAAGTAAATTAAACTCTGGCCTATACAGTCTACTTTTTCCCCCTCGCTGACATAATAAGATCGGTCTTGTTAATTGTCTATTATCATAAAAATATGCAAAAATTATTCGAATTTGATTATAAAAAATGGCAAATACATTTGAAAAAGTACAAGCCATTTCGCGAAATATATATTAAGCTAAAATTTCCATCCGTGACTCAATAGTTTTAACTATAATCAAGTTGTATATCAGTTCAATCTGTCTATGAGCAGGAAAAAAACAGCTACCAAACTGCTTTGTTCTATTTGTATATAATCACCTAGGAAAATATAATAGAAGCGATCAATCTGACACCGAAAATTAGTTTTCGAAATAAAATACAGCAAATGTCATCAAAAGTTTCTCCTAAACCTTAGGGTTCCGATTAATTTGTAAATTTTTCTTCTCCTAATATATTTTTAAAGATTGTAATGTATTTAATTTTAATATCGAAAGGATTTTATGCGCTCAGTTCATCTTCAAATTAAACCCGTATTGAGGGTGTTCGCTTTTAGCTTGGAACATACTTTAGCCGTGATTTAACCGGCCGAAAACGTTACGCTGGAGTGTTACGTGGGAAGGGAGACGAAAGTAGCGCGCTTATAATAAGAATACCACTGTAGTGGGACAAACGGGTTTATAGTGAGTCAGCGTATATATTTCGATATATGTGTACACATATGAAGATATATATGGAGCAATGTTTATATTTTAATGTATATATATATATATATATATATATATATATTACACACGAGCAGGAAAAATATGAAGAGATTCAATGTTAATTTTTGGTATCTGGGTAGATCGTTAAGTTTTCAATGATTGGACAAATAAGATTAATGAAAGAAATGAAAAGAGCGTAATCTGATTTCAACTATTTGCAAGGACTAATAATTATGAGAAAATTCATGATATTTCAGAAAAAGATTATTTAAATTTAAATAAACGGTTACATAATATTGTTTCGGATTCATCCGTACAACACACTAAATGAAATGAAATAATAAATGATGTGATCGGTACTAAAATGACTGTGATGTTCGGATTACAGCTCAAAACAAATCTCGCTTTATCAACTACTCGTGGTGGATCGTGCCTTGGTACAGTCTTCGCTCGTCACATTGAAAGGATCGGTTCGAAAAATTATATCAATTATTCTAGTTATCATAAACCGGTACTGTCCATTACTTCTAACGGCCATGTAGAACAAAGAGAAAAATAAAACGATTATCGGTACTTTTTGTATTTCTTCATTCGTAATTTTCCAACAGAAAAACAGCAGTTACAAAGTCGAGATTCAGCAAATCAGGCTAAAACATGTCCCATGTTTCATAATTTTAGCCGTAGGCTCTAAGTAAAGGCGCGAAGCGACGAGCTTTTTTTTTCAAAATAAATTTCCCTCTTTTCCCAGCTTTCCAGCTTTTTCCCCGATTTAGAACATAATAGCCGTAAAGAAAAATCTAATAATTTCCAAATATTCCGCAATAAATTTTTTACGGTATACTGATCAAAAAAGAAGAATACAATTATTAATTTAAAAAAAAAAAAGGCACCATAATTTTTATAATTCTCCCATTACTGTTTTACAGGCAAATAATGCGGCCAAAATTTCAAATTATAGAATGTAATTTTTACCTTTTAACAACACAGCATAAAATTCGTCACCACTTCAATCTCATGTTTCATCATTTTGACTACAGGAAAAATCTGAACAGATTTTTTATTAACTACTAGCTGACTCAGCGAACTTCGAACCGCCTCAGAATCAATAAATGTTGTGTTAACTTATTAATTAGATGAATTAAATTCAGTTTTTTATTAAGATAAAGTTAATACTCAAAATTAATTAAGTTCAATAAATGTACAAAAATCAAAATGGAAAGTATTTTAATTACATTGAAATTAATTCACGTGGCAGCAAGGCATTGGCTTTATTGAAGCGAATCGAAATGATTCGCGTAGCATTGTTGCACTACTTTCTGTTAAATTATTTGCTGGATGGATTGCACTCGGGTCGATTCCCCCCCTTCATTGAAGCATCTTGTGATATACGACATTTTTCGTTTTGTTGTCAGGTGCGAGAACGAACAAAGCGGCCGGTTTGCCGACACGTGAACATGCTACATACAACTGACCGTGAGAGAAACATTTATATACATATATGGGATGGTATTGTTTGATTCTAAGGATCAATATAGGTATTTTCTTTTTTATGCTTATGATATTTATGTTTAGAAGCATATGCGTTTCAGGTTGGAATAAATATAATATTTTCTTATTTCTATAATCACCCTACAGCCATTATATACTTACTCTTTCTCAGATTGGATTATTCCATTGCGTTCGTTAGTAATTAATACATCGAAAACACAAAAAAAAATTATATTAAACTTCAAAGTGAACTGCATTACAAACTGCCCAAAGTACAAAATTTAATCAAATTTTCCACTGTGAACGGTAATTCATGATAGTAGTAACAGAAAAATAGGGAGGGAATTAGCATATTCAATCTGAACTCTCCAGACCGAGGCGAACAAAAACAAAAAAATTCATCGAAATCAGTCAATCTGTTCTAGAGATATCAAAAAAGCCGTTTCATACAAAATGTATGAGAAAATGAATAATCTTCATAATTTTTTTTAAAATTTCGTATCTGCTATTCGGGGCGGAGACAAATCCAACAAATCAAAGATCATAAAAATCGGTCCAACCGTTCTTGAGTTATAAATGGTGTGTGTAACTGACCCGACTTTGTTTTATGTACATATAGATAATATAGAATAAGTGTACATATATATGCTAGAGTTTCGCAATTATTTTTAATACTTTCAAGTTCTATATATATATATTATACATGTACATTTCGCGGGTATTTCTGAGCCTTCTTCGAATTACCCGACCTTTAATAAATTTCTCCGGCTTTTCCCGGTTTTTCGAATTGTCTAGAAAATGACCACCCTGTATTTCCACTAATTACTCTTGCTACGGTCGGTATAACGATGAGAATAATTTCATTGTAAAACAGTATTGTGTATACATAATCGCAATGATGGAAAGTAATGCCCGTGAAATACACGGGTTGTTAAAAAAAAGGCCGAACTTTCGTCATAAAATCGTTTTTTGTAATACTCACAATTTTACACATGTTTGTCTCCTTCAAAGTACCCCCCCCCCTGCTTGCTATGCACCGATCACATCGTTTTTTCCACTGTTCGTATACTCCCTGGAACTCGTTTAGTGTGATGTCACAGAGCTATGCCTGCGATTTCTCTTGAATTTCTTCTATACTTCGAAAACGACCACCTTTCACGGTGGATTTTAGTTTTGGAAATAGGAAAAAGTCTGCTGGTGCCACATTTGGAGAGTAGGGAGGATAGGGAAGTACGGCTGTTTCATTATTGGCCAAAAATTAGCCAACAAACAGAGACGAGTGACTTGTCATGATTTTAGTGGAGACACAATGCGCGTCAAGCTTTTCTGTCAAAATTTCGTGACACGACCCAATGCTGACCCCGACTTCTTCTGCAACCTCCCGCACAGTTAAACGACGATTTCCACGAATATCGAACGACATAAGTGTTTTCATCATTTGTTGACGTCGAGGGTCGTCCTGATCTCGCATTTTCGTTAGTCGATAATCTGCTCAATTTAAAACGCGTAAACCACTCGTAACATTGTGTACGGCTCATACAATCCTCCTTACGGGCTTGCTGAAGCAATGGCCATGTTTCAGAAAAAGATTTGCCGATGTTAAAGTAAAATTTAATGTTGCAACATTTAGAGACAAAGTCCTTTTTTTCCCACTTTCTCACAATTTCGCAGAGCACTGATTGCACGTGTTCACTCGATCGCTCTATTCGCCAACTGATCACACACTACCGTAATGCGGTAAGCGTCTCATTTTGTTCCGAAAGAATGTCGCCATGTGTTGATGCGCGAATTTAAATTTTACACCGTTCGCACGCAATTTTAAAAGTTTGGTCTTTTTTTTGAACAACCCATGTATATACACACTATTAGCACGCTCGTATTTTATGTTTATAATAATTGGCGTATGCTTTAATCAGCCCGTAATATATGTAGTTGCGTGCACGCTTTCTTTAAATGAATACATAAAAACTCATGAGCCGTCAACGATTACATCAAAATAATTATTTATGTTATTTAACTGAAAAATTAAACAGAAATTTAAATTACATCTACTTGTTTGTTTTTTTCTTTTATATCCGAAACTATAATAATATATAGAAAAGGAAGAAACGCACTAGTATTAATGAAGAAAGAAAATAACACTTCAGAATAATGTAAAAAATATCTTTGATTTATACGATTTTCTTAATATACTGAGTTAGATTTTAGTTTGAAATGTGGATAGGTGGTTTTATTCTTACGTGTTTTTTTTTATTGCTTTCAATTTTTATAAATGCGTACTTCAAAGCAAATATTTTTGTATTTTTTGTTTATATATATATATATTTTGTTTTTAAATAAAAATTTGAAACCGATTATGGAAAAGTCGGTTTTTGTTTACCCTATATAATACGCACGTACAAACGCATTTTTCGATCATAATTAAAAACCATTGGTGGCAGAAAATTTTGATAATCCATTGTTTATACGTTCTGTGCATTGATTACACTAGATCATACCTATAGAACGATACTTTAAAATTAAGTTAAAAATTCTAATGGTTATTGCAAACATAAAATATTATACAAGAGAACTTTTTAACCGAATATGTAAAAAAAATTATTTTATTTTTAAATAAAAAAAAAAAAAAAAAAAGAAATAAACATTCCATAAAATATATACGAATAAAATAATTGCACTGATTTTCGGTAAAAACGAGGGAGGCAGAACCTCATACTTGAAACCTGTAAAATATTTATCGGATAAAATCTAATAAATAAAATTATTAGATTCATCAATTACGAATAAAACTGGACTAAGTGGAATTAAAATAATCAAAACCGGCATTAACACATAACACCTTAATTGTATAAAAAGAAATTATCGTAAAATAGCGCGAACGTATTGCATCAGAAAAAAAAAGAAGGTAGATTAAAGTTATAAAAAAAATACACATATACATATATACACCCATATATATATATATATATATATATATATATATATATATATATGTATATATTTATATGCATGAATGTATGTTATACAAGGTAGAATAGAATAATAGAAACGTTCAAAATACACGAGGGCTTCTGTTTGAATTACAAAGTAAGTTATATAAAAGAGCTGACATGATTATTCGCCATACGAGAAGAGAAGTAAATTATAAACTTTCACGCGGCATACACGTTAAATTAACAGAATTTTTTATGTTTTCCAAAATCATTTAAAAATTTCTGCATTAACCGGAATAAATTCGAAACATTAAAAGTAATCAATACAAACGTGGCAGAGAGCGATCGCGTAAAAATAATAAGTAGAAAGGTAGAGCGGAAGCTGCATTACAGGAATTCTGCTTACGTCGGATAATTATAAAATTACGATTTTCCAAATGTTACGTAAGAGTGCAACACTATACACGTAACGAATAATGAGCACGTTCAGAAGGAAGAAGGAAATCAAAGTCAAGAGATTGTCATTCAATACACTCGATGTAAATATTTGACCAAAAAGACTATCTCTTCATTAGAACTCATAGTCTGCATTATGAAAGTAAAGGGGGAAAAATAACCGTAAGAGAGACGGACGTTTATAACTGAAATTTAACAAGCAACTCTTTCATGCCCCAGGTTTTATGAATATTAACTACACTGATGAACCCTCTCTACATTAAGGAGATAGCAGCAAACTGATCAATGAAGATAATATCGATCAGCTCTGAAAGAGAAGGCAAAAATAATTAAAAATAAAAGTATGTACACATAGGGAGGACAAACAGAAAGCATAAGAGCAGTGTATAAATATTTTATAAAAATTAATAAATTACACTAAACTTAATTATATTTCTCTTGGCTTCGATACAGCGACGTGATTAACCAATTTCTCTCCTTTTAAAAAAAATCAAAGACAACATTTCCATCAGCTGACTACAAATATTCAATACTGTAATGATCGTTAAAAGTGCGTACACATACAATTCCTGAAGAACAAAAGATATACAGACATCACAATTAGCAGCGAATAAGAAATTACATAAACTAGCATAAAAAAATCGTGCAAATACACAACCTTGCTATGAAAATAAGTAAAACGATTAGAGGCGTTTTGCAAATTTTTCCTCCCGATCTACCGCATTAATTCAAGCTTACGAAAGCAATTTCAATTAATAAAAATATCAACGGAAAAATAGTTATGATACTCCGCTGTTGTATAATAAATAAAACAGAAACCCATTTTATAACAGTACTCTTTGAAATAACAACTTCGGCGTGAAAGATTAACAAACTTTGCAGCGTATATATGATAATTCCACTAGTAATGAAGACGATTAATATTAACCCTAGAATGACAAGGCTGTGTCATATATATGACACCTATCAACTTCTTTACTGCACATGCGCCCCATTTCTGATCGGACATGCCTGATCTCTTGGTTACCCTCCTAGCAAGCATTCAACTAGTTAGGTGGTTAAAGTTATTTCGCGTTTAGTTCACTGTGTGACGAGTTATTAAACAATATATAGAGCACTGTCTTGTCGTTAATGTTACCAATTTTTGTAGTGTTTTAAAAAATGAGTTTACGATTTTTAACTGATGACGAAATGGAAAATGAACTTAAACAATCAGAGCAGGGAAATGAAGTTGACGATGGTACTATAAATGACTCGGGAAGCGAAACGGAAGATAATGTTTTACCAGACGACGGACGTGAAGAAGAAGATGAGACTTTTCCTGAAAACGATGACGACGTAGATGGAATAGATTTTGATTGTGATGAAAGAAATTACGTTTTTGGTCTCGGGATATAGAGAAAATTTTGAATTAAAACTCCGTTGTCTAGTCCATATTCTAGAACTTGTCACATAAAACAATATGGGGTTATCCATTTTCCTGGACCAAAAGGGAGAGCACAGAATCATGTTCAGAGCTGTTTTATTAGAGTTTTTAGTTTGTTTATTTCCGATGACATGATTCACAGCTTATTGTTGTTTATAAAAATTAAAAGATTGAAAGACTCGCACTGAAGTATCATACAAAACAATGTGGTAAATATCACAAACCGATGTTGTAGAAATGAAGACATTTTTTTGCAAGTGAATAATACACAACATGTAACCTGTTTCATATGTTAGCTATAAGCAAATTCATTACATCGGTACTTTATTATTTTATAATATCTATTATTCATTTTCTTTTTTTGTATAAATGAATGCTCTAGTTGCAACCGATAGAATTTTCAGCCTTGATATTGTACAAATTTTATGTGGTGCAAAATTCACAGTGAAAAACTGAAAAAGTTTCTATATTATTTTTGTACTGTTGACATAAAATTCGTACCTCTTATTAAAACTAGTGTACACTAATGGTCGCAACTAATGCGCATTCACATTACATAATCATTATATTGTAAAAAAATGAATTTTATTTTACTTAGTAGTATTTTATCATTTTGCTTTATGTATATTTTTTGTAAATCAAGAAAAAAAAGTTTGTATATTTTTTGTTGTTTTAATTTAGGTATTTTGGTTAAAAAAAAAAAAAAATTTACGCAAATTTTTGTGCTTTATTAATTTTTGTCGTGTTACTATTATTTTTAACGTAAAAAACACAAATCTGAGGAATAAAAAAGACTCACACATGGAAAAAAAAGGAAGAATATCATTAGATGATAGTCATCGCGATAGCCTAGTTGCTAGAGCGCTTGACTTCCGATATGGAGGTTACGGGTTCGATCCCGAGCGACGACGGACTTATTACAAGAATTAAATAAATAATCGCTAGTAATCACGTGGAAGGCAATAGCAAACCACCACTTTCAACATCATATGCGCGCTAGGTCATTACACAGCAGACCCACAACGGACGGACTGCACTTGTACATCGATAAATCAAACGATTACTAATCAGTTCCGAATGTAGTCTTGCGTGTGTGTACACCTGCGTTGCATATATAATAATTACTTAGTATACAACCTATATCGGTACATCTAAAATGTACGAATAGGTTGTCCACCAACCGAATGGTTGAGGATATAATGATTATGATGATCATTAGATGTCATATGTGACACAGCTTTGTCGTTTACGTTACAGAAAGAAGCCTTGTGTTCTAGGGTTAATAATAATGACTCAAATGTATTGCCCTTCCTCAAATATAAGAATAACTTTATTTTACTTTGCAGTTCGGCATATTTAAAAAGTTATAGGCTTACACAGTTCTCTGTCATTTAAAACGTAACAACATAAATTAATAAAAATTTGATTTTAGTAAACATTCGTTATTCCGATCTTCCTTTTTCATCCGTATTTAGCGTGTTCATTAGATATATTCTCTGAAAAGTTTCTTTTATTATCTACGGTTTTGATTATATGTACACCATCACATTCGTTATTTGTGTATCATTTTTGTAAATTTGTTCTTAAAGGAAGTCAAACTCATCATATTACAGTATATCATCAGTTGTATTATTTTTTTCAGAATAATTTAATAAAAATAATTGAAATCGGAGCTTGTGAAGCCATACTTCACAATTCCTTAATGAAATTTCCCTAGTTTTAGAAGATTTTGAAACAAAAATTTTTAAGCAATTATAAATACACATACATTTACGGAAATTATAGGTGAAAAAAATATACGATATTACAAGTTTAAAATTGAATATTTTTGTTTTGAATTTTGTATTACGTAAATATAAATTACGGCTGTCTTTAAAACTTAATATATGGAATCATTAGCGCATGAAATATCATGTTTGACTAACCTTATTTCTATTACTTCTCTATCATGTTTACAAATACATAAATATAAATATTTACATACATTTACACGTATAAGACCGATAACACTTACAGCCGATCAATCGATTTTTACGGTGGAATAAATTTTTCGAACAAATACCGAAGTACCCGCATAGCCTACTGTTCCACATAAAATTCCAAGTCCTATGCTAAACAATGCCATGTAGCCGAAATAAAACGTAGTCTGGAAAAGTCCGTACATTCTACAACCGAAAAAAAAAAAAATTAAAATATTATCACTTACCGAATAAATCGATTTAGTACAAGCAATTATACTTTCAGTAATTGACTTAAAGAGAGCATTCTCACCATAACAATACGGCAAGCGATACAGTAGCAATTAGTAAACCGATTAGTACCTTTTAAAGACTAAACGCTCACCGAAACGTTCGGATTTATTATATCTTACGAGTTCTCAAAGTTATATATATACAAACAAAATAAAAATTAAATAAAAATCATGAACTACATTTTTAAAATTTTTATATTCAAAAATTTAATCATTTAACATCAAAGTAACTTCATTTTTTATTTTTTATCAATTCACCGTTCATCCATATTAATAAGAATGCACAATTTAAATAAGTAATGTTGCTAGCTGAAGTAACACAAAGTAAAACATACAGCACTCCTTTACGATTGTTGCTTACTAATTGCCTGTCGTATCATGTCGACGAGGAGTTTCATTATTAAATAACGTGGTCTAAATTTCTTATGCAGCGACTAGACTAGCGTATCGAAATCGTATTGCTTTAACGGACGCTCTTATTCGCCAGTAATATAACTCTAAACATAATTAAAATATCAATATTTAGAAATTTATATAAATTAATTTTTGCCTAACTGCATTGTAATTTTAAAATTTAATGATCAAAAACAATTTGTAAAACTGGAAATTTATAATTTATCCGCCAAATTTAACTATTACGTCGCGGTTGCGAATATTATTGATAAAATGGCTTTATTTTTTTCAAATTGGCAATACGTCCCAATCGTTACGCTTGATTCTGAGCGTTGCATCTCCCACTCATTTATTCCCATAAAACTTAATAAAAAAATATTTACTTTAGAAATGTTTTGAAGAGAGGAATATTTCTCTTTACCGACAAAAGAACATGTGAATGTAGCCCAAAAGCTCAGTTTGTTTCGGACCTCTGCTGCATTTACACATATTCTCAAGTCAACGATGAAATATTCTAAAGAAAGGTTTCTAAACTAAGCTGTTATTATACACACAGTATGTCTGAAAAGTTCCCGAACTAATTTTCACTCGATACAAGTAGCGCTTTCTCTCGTTCAACCAAGGAAGCACGTAGTACCTAAAGAATGTGTATACAAAATTCCAGCGTTGCCAGTATTTCTTAGATCTCTAGTAGTACGTAATGTGTGTTCATAACTCCTGCAAGCTTGTGATATAGAACAACGAAGTGCGATTAAGTTATTGACAAATCTTTCGTAGAAACTTCTTTTTCGATGATGAAGCTCTATCACTTACAACAACCACATCAAGAAAAATCTTCGACATGGTTAGCCCCAAAAGCTCAAAGACCCGCGAAAGTTCGGCAACAAAAATCCAAAGTGAAGACAATGCTCATCGCATTTTTTGACTCGAAGGGCCTCTCATTCATCGTGAATTCGTTCCAACCGGGCAAACTGTGAATACAAAATTCTATCTGGAGGTAATGAAGCGTTTGATACGTTAAATTAATCTGGCCCGAATATCACGATCCTGGCAGTTTGACCCTGTTGCACGACAATGAACCATCGCATAACACTTTTGACGCGTTACTACGCCGCAAATCAAATCACACTGTCTTATCGTACCCATCCTATTCACCCGATTAGGCCCCGCAGACTATTTTCTGTCCCTAAAAATCAAAATGAGGATGAAGTTTCACGACGATATTTCGGCAATTCAACGATCTTGCACAAGCGGTTATGAACACACAATATTTAATCGCATACTACTGGAGAACTAAAAGACTGGCAGTGCTGGATTTTTGTATACACACTCTTTAGACTTTGAACTACATACTTCCGTGGTTGAACGAGAGAAAGCGCTACTTATATTGAGTGCAGAAAATTAGTTCGGGAACTTTTCAGACATACTATGTGTATCTTAGTTGTTCACTATTTCCATTCGCTTATTAATTATCGAATAACAGAACGTACAAAAATTTAATGTTTATATGGTAAACTTTACTTCGTCAGACTTATAACTCGGGACAAATTTATTTGGTAGTCCTATCGTTCTAGTTGCTCGGTTACCGCGACTTATCCGTTGTATAATATAACAATAATTGATTTAGCTCGGAGTTTTTAAATTAATAAATACTTGTTGTTGCGTGAATATTTTTTATTATATAAATTTAATCTTCTATATTTTTTTCCTTTATCCGTAATATATTGTCGCAAAATACATAATCTATATTTCCACCATAATAATAATAATATAATAATAATAATAATAATAATATATGTTCAAAAAGTACATACTTGGTTTTAAAAAAAAAGTAGTAAATCGAGTAGAAATATACGTAAAGTGCAGTCGAAGCAGCGGAAAGAAAACTGGTCCAAGGCCTAAAAAACATTTAAAATAATAAATATATCTAAAAAATCAAGAAGTAAAAACCTTAATTATAGTATTAAAAAATAAATAAAAACATGTTTAAGCGCAATTTAAAATTCAGAGAGTTTAAAAGACGATAAGACGCATTTTTTAATATTTATACAAAAATCGATACATTTTCCTTTTTTTTTTTTTTTTTTTTTTTCTGTTAGGATTATCTTCATTTACATTTATTATACAATAGTGGCGAAAAGTGAAAAAACTGTGAAGAGGTCTAAAAATAAATGTAAAAACATTATAGAGTAAAATTAAGGTTAAACTTGACATTTATGATATGTATTGAAATATATGTTGTTTTAGCCAAGAATTTTCGGGAAATTAAAGGTGAATCCCAAAGAGAAAGAATCCAGCCCAAAATATTCTCCTCTTTAGATCCCTATTAGAGTATATTATTATAAAAAGCGTAATTCTACAATTCAATGAGACTCCACTCTATTTTAATGAAGTACTTTGAAGAAAAAAGTATTTCAAACGTCTTTCTTGGCGACAACACAAATCCTTCTCTCGTTTGAAAACGCAACATCTATGCTCACATTCTTGTATATTTTAAATAAACAAGAGACACTCAACGAAAAGACCTTGGTTTGAGTATGAGTGAAGCAACTTGTATTGCTTTCCTTTTTTATTGAATAAATGCACAATAATTAAGCGAAACAATACAAATAAAGTAAATATAAAAAGTATCAGTTAATCTGGATGATGTTCCATTATATTCCAATACTATTTTACGAGGTAGATTGAATTTAACGGAATTGTCATTGTTTAAGAAGATCACGGCTGGGAAAATTAAATATCTAACGGCTAGGCTACAGAAGGACCGGTTATTCATACTAGCTTTCAGCGGGAAAGTACTCCGAAAAGCGGGGAGAGGACGCAGGAGATTTAACATGCTGACTAGCGTAGAAGTTCTGGGTCGGAGCAACCTCTATTTATAAGAGAAGCTAATAAAATAAATAAATAAATATTTTACGAGATGAAAATCTAAGTGAAACTCAGTATGACTTTGTAGCAAAAACGGATCTCATGGAAAGATTACATAACCAAAGAGGCAGTATTAACAAGACAGGAGAAAAATGGAAGTCATGATAGACGATTTTAAAAACAAGAAAACGAAATATATAGCACATAAAATTTGAGAAAACGGTATTTTCTGGGAGAATTCAAGAAAAAATAACGAGAGGAAGAAGGCGATTGGAGTTAGTGACAACAAAACTGGGGCGGGGGGGGGGGGCATTCACTTCGCAAGACCCTGAAAGAAATTATCAAAGACGCTAGAAACCATGATAGATGAAGAAAGATGTACTCCATCTCCTATAAAGGAAAAGCGACCACGACGACGACGACTATTCTACGATATATTTTTATTAGGAATTAATTGAAATTCTTGGAAATTACGGTTTTTTAAGTTCTAAAAAGATTTTTCTACTGACAAGACAAATTTGAAAAAGTCTTTGTTTGGTTCTAAGTTATTCTTTAATGAAGAAAAATATATTAATAATAAATGTGTCGTTGAAAATTCTAAGAATCAAGTTAGACGATACTCAGCCTATTTTTTGTGAAAGTCTTTTTCTCCTCTACAAGCCATCGTGAAATAACATTTCCGGCAGTGGAACAAGCGAAATGGTGTACATAAGTAAATAAGATATTTGTGCGCATTTTTAACTTTTACATTGATTGAAAAACCGCCTAACTGTTTAAAAGCCATCCTTTTTGACTTCATAAATCGTTATAAAGTGACTCTTACATTTCGCTGAAACACACATAATTTCTTAATGTAAAAAGAGATGCGACATGCAAATGAATAACGAAATATCTTCGTGTGTTTTCCACTATTGTGTCGTAAATATATGGAAACGTTGCAACTTATTATTCAATCTAGATCGGTGGTTTCCAATCGGGAGTGCGAGAAAACAATGTTCGAAGTACAGGCAAAAGCAATTTCAGATTTCATATCACTTCCGTTAAAGTAATGGTAAACCCTCGTTACACAAAAATACATACATACATACATACATATACATATACAAACACACACACGCACATTAAAAAGAAATAAATAATCAAATTCAATTTTTAAAAAAACTTGGATTATTTAATACTAATTTAAATCCTTTCTAATTTTCAATTTCTTACCCAAAAATACTAACCGCTTTTTCCCATGTAACCAGATTTTATATGAAAAAAAAATAACATTCACAATTAATCTTTCATGAAACGATAAAAAATTTTAATTTTATTTTCTTCAGGGGCCGCTAGGGTTTATCGTTTTGTGTAGGAAATGTAAAAAAGATGGAGAACCCTGGTAATAATGATTAATAAACACAATCTCTATCGGATATATTTTTTTTTTATAATTATTTCACGAAACCGCGCCTATTTACATGAATTTTCGCGTGGTCAAAAAAATTGCGAATTGGTTATATTTTTAAATTTATTTGTTGCGAATTCTTTTATTAAAATTTAAAACAGTCAAAACTATAATGCACAGCTACACAACGAATAATGCGCATTACTCAAGATTACGTCAACGGGCGCAGCTTGTACTGATCGTGACCCCTACTGCAAATTACCGTGCTTACAATACGCGAATAAAAAAAAAAAAAAACAAACAAACAAACAAACAAAAAAAACACACTTAGTTTCGAGAAAATAAAACTGTTTTATTTGTGTTATTTATGGTTAATACCAAAATCCGTGTAATTCTGTATCTCTTAATAGAATTCTAAAGCCCGCCTATAATCTAAACAAGAAGTTTTAACGAATTGGCGGAAATAGGCCCTTCGCTATTCGAATACAGTCACATATCATTGAAAAGTCAAAAAATTCTATTCAACTTTATTAATATCATTTAAACCGTAGAAAAAATAAGAAATGTTAATAATGAAAAATTTAAATAAATACCATCGATAATCCTCCGCGTTCAACAAGAAATAGGTACATACAATTGTAACACAAACTGTTACTGTGATCAGAATCAAGAAGACTAGCAACATAAATCCGTAAACGTAATATATTTTATACGCCCAAAAAGACGTGAAAATGAAATACCTGTAACAAATATAACATACATACATATACATATAGATATATACATATATATATATATATATATTACAAAAGTAACATGCAATTAATATTACAGATAGGATTAACAAATATTGCAATAAACATTAATAAGATTACGTATATAGTTTACAACACACATGCATGCACCTTACCCCCAAATATATGTACACACAAAAGAAAGCAACATTAACAAAGAGAACTTTTAAATCGAATAATATTACGATAACTATTATATTTATTTCATCAAACCAGTGCAAAAAACTAATTTAAAATTTTATAAATGCGTCTTTTTTTAAAATTAATTCAAAATAATGCGCCAAAAATTAAAAAGATCGAAATCATGGAGTTATATTAAAAAAACTTAATACAACGCACCCTTACCCTGTAAAACATCATTCCAGGATTTAAAATATTTGTAATCGATCTTTATTCTCATAAAGAAATAAATGAGCAAATTTCACGGGCAACAATAAAGAAGCATTGCGGTTATTTATGTTACCCCTTACTGAAGATACAGGGCTTTAGAGCTGTTTTTTGAGATTCCATTACTGTCAAACTAAAATCAAAAACGGCAAAAACGTTTATAGAAAAAGACTTTTATAATATTTCGAATACAAGCATCTTGCAATTCAATTTGAAAAAGCGATAAAATATGTAAATAAAGAAATTTCAAAAATGACCACCTCCAACTTTTTCGGGCAATTTGAAGATCCTAGTTTCATTACAACTGCTGATCCTATATGTAATTTCAGTTGCAGTTCTTAGGTTATTAAAAATAATCCAACTATAAAAAATAATGCACGAAAAATGTCTGAGTAGAATAATTTATATACGTTTAATAGAAAAATAAAAAAGAAAAATTTTAAATTTCAAAAAATTAATGTTTCACTTTACATTACATTTAAAAAACAGATACTGTTCAAATATTTTAGAATTTCTTTCAATGGCGTCACATATATAGAGGTTTAAACGATTCATACAAGTTCTTCTAAATTTTGTAAAAAGCTACAAGCTTATTTTTATTTATTTTAATTCAAGTAAACAACAAAAAAGAAAATCTTATAATGTTGTTTTTTTCTTTTAACTTGTAATTTTCTTAAGACACGGGTAAACGATGAAATAGTTAAAAATACTTTATGTATTCAGCGGAAGTGAAATTAAATAAAAATGAATACATACGTACATACATACATATATATATATATATACACACACACACGTATATATATATATATATATATATATATATATATATATATATATATATGGAGAGGTATGGAACATCAACCATTAAGAGGTCGCAAATAAAGGATATCAAAACAAAAACATTAAACTTTTCTAAAGTATCTACATAGAAATTTCGGAAATATTTTATATTGAATAAATTAAACTTTATTTACTAATGATTATTTAACATTTTATGAAAATATCTGAGTTATTTACTATAACATATATATGTACATTAAATATAGGGTAATAATGATTTTACAATCAAACAACAAAAACATTATTCGGAAATATATTGGCACCACGAATATTATTTTCTTTCGTTCTATTTAAAAACAAAATTTTATTACACTTCCGTTTAAACTGCTATTTAATATTCCGATAAATTCACCGTCGTAAATATCTTTTGGCTGCAAAAATTAATACAATAAATAATAATAACCAAATGAAAATGAAAATCCATACATTTCGATAAATATAGATCCAAATGGTAAAATTCCTCCCATCAGAATAATTATGATTGGATCCATAAACCACTTTTTCTCCGGTATAGGTTTTGGAACAGCACTTACGCGGCACGGGTAATCAGGTTGACCCGATAGGTTTCGACCAATTACCGAACCAATCATGGTAAGTGGCAATATTACGAAAAAACAAATACAAGCTATTGCAACCTATGTAAGAAAAAATGCACACGTGTATATGTGAATAATGAAATAACGACGTCAAATAGGCCATCGCCATACGCTACATGCGCAACAGTAGTACATTTAAAGGAACTAATTAATAAACCGATTACCAAAGCGCATTATATTACCATAGTTCCAAATGGTATAGCTCGCGATGCGTGATAGTAGATAGCGATGAAATTTATGAAAAAAGCGGTTCCACAGACCAAACTCGGTAACATAAAGGTGGACATTAAAGTTTGTCTGATCCACTTTTTTCCGCCCATTTGAGAGTACAAGCTACTACCGAAATATCCGTTTACCGGAGATGTCAAAGCGTATACGAAAATTGAAGTGCTTAATAACGAACCACGCCTAGCAGAGAAAAAAAACATTTTATACATCGGACCGATGATACCAATTCGGGTGCTAAGCAGCATTGTACTTTCTAGATAGATAAAACGCAAACTACATAATTACGTTTCTTCAAAGTTCCGTTGAAGGTACAAATATTTACAAGTTATTTTACTTGATAAAGTGGAAAAAAAAGGGGGGGGCAGTAACATTTTTTCATTTTTATTGTTTATCGACACTCAACAATTACGCAATTATTAAAATGTTCCATAACGTAGCAATGAAAGGTATATACAATATAGAGGGGAAAAAACGCGTGCCAGTTTATGACTTATTTCATATATAAAAAAAAGAAAATAAAAATTTATTTTTATTATTTTAACATATTTTTTCCAACTGTTCTTAATTATTATTGTCAAAATTGGCGAATCTTTTTAAGTTTTTTTTTTTTTTTTTTTTAATTTTACATATAAAGAACAATAATGCGATTTCGCAAAAATAAATTTCTACTTCAATTAAAAACTAATGAAAACACATGGAGAGGATGATACATTTCCCCATTAACTTTTTAACTCTCTTTACTTATAATCAAAAAACTCGTAATTTCTCGCAATTTTCTAATATTGTAAAAGAGCCCAAAAAACGATATTTTAATTTTTAAATGATTATCCTCTCGGTAGTGCTTTTCCGAATTATTTATAATTACTTAAAACCGTTATATCGTGGATCCCGCCGATATATTCTATCGGCGACTGTTATTTAACGGTAAATTTCACGTTCACATTTTTCGGCTGCACTAGATTAAAATTTTGATTATAAAACTATAAAAGATATGAATTTTTTTCACGAATATCCTAACTTTTTTTTAGCTACGTGCGTCCATGTAGATTATCCAGCAGCTATCGGAGGAATAAACCTTTTCGCTCTTGTACAAAATCAGTGCATGGTGGCTACTCAAATATAACTTTTAGAGATTCCCAGTTTTCCTGGTCCAAGTGCTCCCGATTCCCTGATTACTAGAATTGTACAAAAAGAAGAATGACACTTTTTTGTTACTACTGATAATATTTGGCTGTCGCACCCTTTTTTTATACGAATAAAACAGAACTTCGTAATTTATACGAGTAAAGTACATTAAAAAGTGCATTCATTTTTCGCTTGGAATGATTTTTTCTTATTAAAAATATCGTTTTTGGCTATGTTTATTTTTTTCCGCCGATTTTACGACAAAATTCCCGGCTGGATAGCCACCTAGCAGTGGTACCAAAAAGCTCTCTGTTTCCGTATCGTCTGTTAATGACAATTAGCAAAAATATACATACGGCATGCCACATTAAGCATCTCATAATGCTGTGCATGTTTTTCATACATGTATTTCACTAATCTGTATTACAAAATTCAGCCTTGTTTCTATCGTTGCCATGAATTATTTGGTTTACGTACATCATCTTAAAATTAATATACTCGTTTTTTAAATAGAAAACAAACATGCCTTTAAAATGTATATATACATATATATATATATACACATACATAAAAATAATAAAAATATATGCGGGTATTCATACTCAGTATATAAATTCCCAAAAATGGCAAACATGATGACGCATAATGTCACCAATGTTAACTGATAACCACAACCAATCAGGCAAGAAAACAACAATAAATCAGACACTGGACGAAACACGTCGGCATGTACCTGTTTCCAGCCGTACTCGTCACCTAAATCTCTTTCCTAATAAATAAAAATCCAAATATTAGTATTGAATATAATTTATTTATACCGTATTTCCATTTTATTTATTCACGATAAATAAGAAAATGGAATGAAAAATTGATTGCTTATAACTAATTTTTTAAGACAAATAAACATCACCTTATAAATACCATAAATACAATTATATATATATATATATATATATATATATATATATATACACCTATTTGTAGTATGAAGTGGCGGCCGCTTATATACAGCGTGTATATTTATATAGAGATTTATGCACAAGTGGTAGCCAGAAGTATACTAATATATATTTTACGTATTAGGTGGAGAAATGTATATGGTTAATATCTCATAAAATTTTCCTTTCTTACATCATTTAATTAGAGATTTTAGTTTTTGATACATTTTAGTCCGAAGTCCCAAATTCTTAATTGTTATCTATAAATTAAAATATCCGGAAAACCAAAAATTCTAGAAGAGTATAGTATGTATAAGCAAAGGAAATGCTTCAAATGTAGCTACAACGTAACAAAATACTCCTTTTCCTTTGTTATACCTCACGAAATGAAACTTTTTAAATACCACTATTTCAAAAGAAATAAAATTTAAAATTCTACCCCCGCTTAAAATTACAAGTTACACATTTTTATATTTGGTGACTATTAAAAATGAAAATATTAATTTGCTATTTAATAAGAGAAAAATATTTAGATTATCATATGTATAAATAATAAACGTGTAGTGTAGATTATTATTATATTTTCATTATATTAAGGTAATATTTTTCTTCTTTTTCTACTGGGAAAAGATAAATTGCCTGGAGGGGTAAAGATATTTATCTCATAGTAAGTATGAATTCTGAATAACTGGATTGTAATTGGTGATTAGATCAGTTGAATACAATGACCGAGGACCAGAAAACGATTCACAGAAAATCTATAAATTTGATCTATATTATAAGAAATACCTTCCCAAGGAGCTGTCTATGAAACAAAGGAGGAGTGAGTGCTGCCTCTGAATAAAGTATCGTAATTAGTTGTTTTTTTCATGCCAAATGTCTTTCTTAAACACAAATTTTATATAACATCTAAGCATTTAAGTTTTGACTTGGCCGTCGATTTAAATAGAAAAGAGTTACAGTCAAATCGGTATCTTATTAGAGATTTGTGTAACAAGATTATGACGCAAAGGAATATGAAACCCATGAAACTTTTGCGGAACTCTTTAGCAAGTTGACTATTGTCCGTAGGCAAAGTATCTTCCCTGTTAAGCGTTATATCAACTCCACCAATTGATACAGTGTAGCTCTGTCTGTATATGGGAAGATGGAGGTAATGGAGGTAAGTATAGTATTATATTTAACTTAGCGAGCCTTTAAATATGGATTATTTTCGAGCCCCCTAAAACTTTTGAATCTTCTTTTGTCGCATTCACTACGCACATATCGATTCGATAAACAACGTCTCCATCCACAGATAGGGTAGAAAAGGCAAACAGAATTAGAGTTTAATTTTTCGTATTTAACGGTGTTGTAATTGGCATTACAATGTCCAACAGGTAGCAACAGAGTTTGGTTGTGTTATCAAATGAATAACACTTATTACACAGTATCGGTGATTTAATACTTGGCGATAACAGTAAGTGGTAGTCTAAAAATAACTTTATATAATCTAGGAGAATAGAAGATCCAAATTTAATTTTCACAAAACCGGTAGGTACTTGCTTATCTTCTTTTATTCTAACTTAGACCAGAGAGCAGTGGTAGTCTAAAAATGACTTTATATAATCTAGGAGAATAGAAGATCCAAATTTAATTTTCACAAAACCGGTAGGTACTTGCTTATCTTCTTTTATTCTAACTTAGACCAGAGAGCTTATGTCAATGTCTGGGAAATGGAAAGGAACACCACTATAATGCTAGATCAATATAATATATGATTCGTGATGAAGGCTTTTATGTTATTATCAACAAAAAATAACTAAGCAATCTTTGTAATTTTTTAATGCAGTGTACATATTTACATAAATCATCAGGTTGAAATAAAATCACGATTTTTTTAAAACAGACAATATTTTAATCCAAACCTCATTTTTTTAATCGACGTGCCATTTCCTTTTTTAAAAAAAAATATGTACCATGCGGACACTTCAGTGCTCTATGACGTGTTCTTTTATATTAAAAATTCACGGAATAAACTGAAAACCTAAAAGGTTAGACCTCAAAACGGTCAACGAGCCAAACTTCATAATATGCAGATATCTTTATTTCGCTTCCTTCAAATATTTTGGTGCGAATTTAATAATTTGAGAGTTGCTAAATTCAAACAGTGAAACTGTATTACATTCTCATACAAATTTTTGTCAAAAAATTGTAATATGCAAGGTATATAAATGATGTTCATTTATATGTTACTTGTGGTCATAATTTTATTATGCAAATTTCAGGTTCTCATAAAGATTATTGTTTATAATCTAAAATCAAAATAAAACACGAATAGTATTAATATATTTTCTAATTTGGTTCCAAGACTTCAGGAGGAGTACCTTTTTCTTCCCAGCTAGTAATTCTGCTCAATCCTTCAGGCTGACCCCCGTCTTTTTGCTCCATCTTTTCCGCGGAACTTTATGCCATTTTTCGAGCCGTTAAATTTATTTCCTCAACTCGTTCCTCTGATAGATTCCTAATCATTTCGGACTCCAAAAGTGCTCTTCAAGCTATATCCTCTCCCTTTCCCTTATATTCGTTCGATTTTATTTTTTTCCGTATACGTTCTCTCATCTATAGTCTTTCCATTTCTATCGATGTGCTTTGGGTTCCAAGTTATGCGGGTATTAATGGTAACCGGACAGTGGATTCCTTAGCACGCTTAGCGTTACACTCTCCGCATTTTGTTAAAAAGTTTCCTGGTCACAACATACTTCCCCTCTCCAAAAAAATGCACGTCATACTTTAGTCGGATGTGTATCCTCGCTCCTTTTCCAATTCTAACTCATTTTATCTTTCTATTCAGCCTAGACCCTTTTCCTGTTCTTGGTTCTATCATTTTCCTACACTTAAACCTTTTTTTCATCATCGCTATCTACCGTCTGCGATTCAATCATACTTTGCTCCCATCCTCACGGTATCGTTTTGCTCTTTCCCTGTCAGACCTTATTGTCCTTTACACTCTGGCGACAGTTCCTTCGTTAGTGACCCTGACCACGTGCTGTTTGAATGTTCCAGCCTTTCCTCCGAACGTAATATCATGTACGTTTAATTATTAAAGCTGAATTTTCCTACTCCATATAATGCTTCCTATATTTTAGCTTTGCCGTCATCCAGTGTGATTCCTATTCTTGTCTCTTTTCTGTCATCGATTTCTGACCGGATTAAAATTTAATCTCTAATCTAGTCCAATTGTGCTGGGTAGCTGCCCTTGGTTGGCCAAGCCACAAAAAAGAAAAAAAACTTCTAATTACATGTAATTATCAGTAACGATGCATGCTCAATAAAAACTGTTACCGGTACCTAAAGGTATAATTCACAGATTGGTAGTTCGTATATCTGTGTAAAAGTATATGTGCAGTAGTAAGAGTCTTTATAAAGATATTCACTGAACAGTAAGAAGTTCATAATAGTTGACCACGTAGATCATTTACTCTTAAAGAACTTTAAGTAATTTGATTGTTGGATTGATATTGTAAGCAAGGTGAAATTTAACAAGCGGCGGCTTCCTGAAAAAACATGGCAATGATTATAAACACGTAAAAAGAAAAACAAGGTTTGTATCTGTACCAAACACAAAAAATTATCAACTGAAGGTTTCAGCAAGGGTTAAGTTTTGTTATCAATGCAAATTACGAATTTCAACTAACACTAAAAATTGGATAAAAACCGAAACAACTATAGAATGCGCAAAAAAACTGCAGTTTTAAAAATTCAACTGTTGCATATTTTTGTCGCTCAGCTCCCCGACTATTATTACGGGTTATTTATAATATAATACTATTTGCTAATTCCTCCCATTAAATAAATTAATAATGAATTCGCGAGGTAAATTTTTCTTCAGATCATGTAATAAAGATTACTCAATGGAAATAATAGATAAATCTAATAAACAGATCTACCCTTAAGTATTTTGTAGACAAATTCTAGAACTTTGCAACGCTAAAAGTAGAATAAAAATTTAAAAAAAAGAAAAAAAACAATTATAATAAATACAAATTTGCAATATTCTATAGTTACGAGATGTAATTTTCCAAAATTGTAGAATTTAAAAAATAAAAAAAGAAGATCACTCTCTAACACGGCCGATGAATTCAGTTAGGTCGTTTCACTGTTATTACATATAAACCAGTAGCAGATGCGTGGCCCGTGTATTTTACTGTGACATGTGCGCCAACGGTTAATAACATCAGCTCTTGTAAAAGCAAACACTAAATGAATATGCACAGAAGAATTCGCAAACGACGTTGCCCGGCATTACGGCTGCCACTTGTACTGCTAATTCAGCAATATACACAATTCATACTAGCGCTGCAGACGAATATACACGCGAACTAAGACATATTATTATACAGATTTAGTAGCAAGTGGCGGCCGGCTAATTGTTACTGATTCTTCAAGTACACGGTCATACCTACCGAATGGTAGAAAAAAAAAATTGCAGAATGGCAGCCGTATATCGGCCATCACTTTGTACCGGCTGCCACTTCATACTACAAATTTGTATATACATACATGTATATACACACACACATATATATATATATATATATAAACTCATTACTGTATCTTGTTCAGCTTCACTAATTATAACATTCCATGTTTCTGTAAAAAGCCATGAAGTTTATTGGTTTCTGCATCAATTCATTGTACGAGAATTTTTACTTCTATATTTTAAAAAAAGAACGTTGACTACATAATCAGGCGCCACCGTCATCTATTAATGCAAATCGGAAGGTTCATCACTGCGGTGAGTTTTCAAGGGAAAAAAATTCTTTTAACGGCTCAACAATCAAATATGAAACATTAGGATCTTTCCAACAGAAAATTATTCCGCCGTAATTAAATCATCATGGAGCTAATTCCGATATGTTTATGAGGCAACTGGCCATCACATCTCGGAGCCGAAATGGCAACGATGAAAAGTAAGTTTTACAAAAGAAAACTTGATCAGCTTTAACGTCAAATTCTTTTGAAGCACTACTCGACGTCATGTGTATTTCTGCCGGTCAAATCGGAGGTTCAGAGGTGACGTACACATATGTCCATCGTCGCAGAATATCGGGATTTTATCGAACTGAGGTTTGATTGTAATGATGCGATCACGATAAGAAATAATGTTTACCACTGTTAAACGATCTTAATAATGTCCTCCTAATTAACCATTTTCTCATAACAAACAAAATCATTTAGAATTTTTAGCTAGCTAATGGCTTCAGTTTGTTTCAATATATATATATATATATATATATATAGCCGGTCAGACAAAAATGGGGTAAGGATTGAACAATTCAATAATCCAAATCCGCTATTTGCAACTGCTTTATTTCGGTGACATTTAAATTTTTGTTTTTAAACTAACCTGTAAATTTAGTTAGAAACTGATTAATTCCGCGTACTTACAAAATCTTCGACATCATCATCCTTACTATAACGAGCATAATCTTTTCTTAACGTTCTCATTAAAATCATGGATACCAAACCAACCAAAAATATAACCATCATAAAACTGTTAAATATACTAAACCAATGTATCTGAAAATAATGAATAAATCATATATTCTCCGTATTTTATTTTCATAGCAAAAAATAACAAAAAAAAAATAAACATCAATTAATAAACAGATACGGAAAGCCTCGCGAATTACCTTATGCTGGAAGAATGTTGGATCCAAGTATTTGTCAAATCGCTTATGAAAATCAATCGTCGATGGCTTCCAGTTAACCTCGTATGTGAATTGAATATTTTCATTTAACTTTAATAAAACTTTATTTTCCGACGTTAAATTTACATCTACAATTCGATTTCCATTATATCCGATATCAAACTTTTTATGTGTCCATAGATAATATTGATTATTCCTAGTGTCAGCATCTCCGACTATACCTAAGAATTAAAAATTCACATTCCGCAATAGTATCGTGTTCTTCCATACCTAATCTTAAAGAAAGCATATAAAATATATATTACCCACATCAGTAGTGTACAAGCTACAGTGTGCGTATAATATAACAATACAATTGATTAAATGGAAAAAGTAACTATTAAAATATACACATTGAAAAAACGAACAAATAAATTGCCATCAACAATATATTATCATCTCTTTTAAATAACATTTGCGTTTTAAGTAAAAATTGGTTCGAATGCATGACAGTTGTTTAGTTAGTGAAGTTTTATAAATTTATACATGACTGATTGAAAGTTAACCTGACATGTTTTGTTATTTCACTTGCTGAACAATATATGAAGTGGTACACACACAAATGTGAGAAGAATCTACCCCCATAAAAACTGTCAGAACTTGAAGTCCTAAAAAAAAAGTAAAATTAAAAATTACAAATCTAAAAAGAAGGTTTTTAAATAGCTTTAAAATCATGGAAAATTTGTTTGAAACATTAACTTCGGAAAGCAGAGTTCTAATCCTTAAGTAAATAACAGAGTAGCCGAATAGTATTTACATGATCTCATGCAATTTTCTTATGATTTACAGGAGATAAAAGTAAAACCTCTCAGATTCTCGTTACTAGATAAAATTAACATATATGTTGAAAGAAACTTTTAAATTTATTCAAAAAATAATAAAATTTCTTCATCAAATCTAAATATATAGTTTTTCAATAACCAGAATACCTATGTATATACGAAGATAAAGAAATATTTTAATTTAATCAATTGTCTAATCAAACTATTAAAGTAATAAAACAATAATACATAATACAAAGTAAATAAATTAACACAATCTTTTATTAATTTTAAAGTTATTCATTACGATTTATTTACTAAAAAATAGTATATGTAAAAAATGCATTTTTATCAAACTTTGAATATTTAATAACTACGTTTGAATGATTATCGTAACCGGGTTTATTACAAACCGTGTACGATTTTCACACTTTTATTCAGTTTTTGAGCTTACCTCCATAGCACATATCAAGGGCCCTTAGTTGATGACCTTCCAGCACCCAAAAAAACAAAAAAACCTGAGCCTACTTTAATTTCGCCATTGTCGGTATCTTAATAACCAGAATTCAATAAAATTAAAAAAAAAAAAAAAAAAAACATTTCCATCATATAAAGTCTGTATTCTACGAAACTGTACGAAGTGAGTTCCCGGGTATGACGGTTATTGAATAACGAAGAAAAGTTTGGTTATTGATATAAAAATTAAACATTCGGGTTAAGGATCGAATTTGAGCAGTTTTTTCAGTATGTTCATCTTCTGATGTTTAACTTGACAAGCCTTTCTCTCGATAATGATTTCAGCATTACTTGATAGATTATAATCCTAGCGTACCAGCGAAAGTAATTCTTTAATTTAGGTGAATGAACAAAAGGTCAGAAGTGTGCACAAGAATTCTGAATTTTATTATATTGTTTACTTATTTTTTAATTTATTATATTTCAGTAAACAACTATTAAATTTCGAGATGGATTTCACAGTAATTCATGTAACTTTTCTTAGACCGTAATACTGAATAATCATGATTTTTTGGAACAGAAAACATACTTTTTACAGCGCCCTAGAGTAGTTAATACAATTATTCTATCAGCTATGTATTTTTCTGGAACTGCAAACATTGTTTTACAAGTAAAGTAATAATTTATTCTCTCCTTCCTCTCATATATTTTCATAAAACCTCGAAGATGTTTTCCACAAGTTTCAATATTTTCTTTAGAAACAATCACAGTAGACCATTTAAAATTACTTATTTTCAATTCTTCATTAAGGAAGAAACATGGGTTAATAACGGGTCTAAAAAAAACACTTAATGAGATTTTTTTTTAACGAGACTATTAAAGGTACTTTATTAAAGTTTTTTGCACATAGTTATATGACATTTCAAGAACATTCAGTAATTTTTTCGTCAAAAAATATTCATAAACAAGCCAGTGAAAGCGAATTGACGGAGGCCATTTCAAAAAAATACGTTTTGCGGTGTCCACGATAATAACTCGTTATAAAATCATCTGAAACACAAATGGTTGGAAAAAATGATTAATTTAGAAGTAAATCTGGGTCGCAACGTTGTCCTTTTATTTTTCAATTTTTGGCAGTCGGTTGAAGTCAAAATCACGAAATTTACCCTAAAAATGGCACCTTTCTGTAGCTGTAAAATCGATCTTAAACGGAAAAAAAAAAGGAAGAACGTTGCGACCTAGTAAAATATGTATTGTAAAACTCTATGTTCAACATGAATCAGATCGGTACAGAAATTTTTGAGATATCGTGTCCACCGACTTCAAAAAAGTCGTTTCGAGAAAAACAACGCATTTAAAGTTTTAAACTATGAAAATTGGAAGAATTTTTTTTTTTTCACACTTACACTGAATCGTCGATGCCAGCACCATAAAGCAAGGTACCTGCTACATTCGCAATACCCAAGGCTTCCTTTTGCTCCATTCTTTCCATTATTCTAGCCTCTTTTGCCTGAAGCGCAGCTTTTTGTTCGGCTTTTTGAATTCGCGTTTCATCGGCTGTTTGAACGTACTGATGAGCACTTAGGCCGACGCTGATTTTCATCATCTCTTGTAGGAAGGCTAGTAATGCAAAATTGCCTTCATTGAAAATGCATCCCGCTGCTACATTTGCTGCAATTTCTACTAGAATAGGGCTATTGGATAAAATTTTTGGAGTGATCTTACAAATAAGTTGATTTAGGCTCTCGCTATTGTTTTGGGTAAATCCACCAACACAACGCTCTAAAAACTCGTCCTTGCTTAAATCTTTATAAATCGTCTCGATTGCTTTTGTTACACCATCCGGAAAAGGTTCATAATCGTGCTGGAAATTTTCTACTCTGGTGGTGGCCAAAGCTTTTTGATAAGCGCACCACGAGTCGGCGCCGGCCGGACACGGTGGATTTTTGTTCGTTGATTTATAATGGAAAAAGGTCGCCTAAATCGCATTTTTCATTTTTTACATTGAATCACAATTTCTTCTGATTGCTAAGCCATAATACACCGTTAATTTATCAATTGTTTTACCAGTGAGTTTTCCTTTTCAAAAGAGACTTCTGCTTCTGCTAGTTTGTCCAGCTTTTGTTCCGGTTTTTATTTCTGTCTCTACTGTTTTGTTTTTTACAAAATAACGTAACTGTTTGCACATCCTTTTCTGAGCGTGACCAACGCATTCTTTTTTATTTATTACAAAGTCTTCGACATACAGATAGGACTGAGTTACACCGGTGTTTCCTATCACCGTCGCCGACGTAATTTTTATACTTGACGTCGTACTTTTCCTCCGATCGTTGAAACAGTTCTTTTATTGCTGATACTTCCATATTTCCTGCAGGTTCTCCAATGTGATTTGTTTCACATTCACCACGTTCCACGTGGGCATGCCAATCTTCAAATTCCATTGTATTTAATTTTTTCCCCCAAGTTTTACACTACTTTGACAGTGCCCACTTATAACGCAAATATCTATAACTTTTCCAGTGTAATATCCTACTAATGAGGAAACATCATATTACAAAGAGAAACCTCGCTTTTTTCAGGTGCCATCGCCGGAAACAGTCACATCTCTAGTATTTTCTACTTTATTTTCATGGCGTGTTTCTTTTTTTTTTCTTGTGCTGCAGCCGTGTTGAAAAATGTTTTGCTACGGTTTGTATTTGCGCACACATTTTGTTTAAGACGATTATATCAAGCGAAGAACAATGTGTGTCTGTAATAAAATGACAAAAGGCTACGCAGAATGTTCTAGAACACTTGTGCGTAGATCACCGCACTAGTTGCCCTGCCTGATTTTAGCGGGATTTTGTACAATCTTCCCTCAACTCAAAGTTTCACGGCACACAGCACAACCTCGCGTACGCCATAGGCACATGTCACTGTCTTAGCTTTCGATCACTACCCACTCGGCTAGACTCTTTAAAGGAGAAAGCAGCTGCTCCGGTTACCTCGGCCGGTTCAAAAGGGGTGAAACGCACAGCTTACTATCTTAATGAGTTTTACTCCAAATGACCTGAGGTTTTGGAAAAATATTTCTAAGAAGTTGTACTTTTATGTGAAAAATTCTCAGAAAAACGGGTTTTTCAAAATGGTTATCCCATCTCCATTCCCACAATATCCAAGATAACGCAAATGCAGCGACGTTCATTTTTTCTTTCCGCGTAAAATTTTCATTTGATTTGGAATGTACAGTTTTCACACCTCATTTCGTCCTTAATATAATGAAGTGATTACAGTACTTAATACACGTTATACTGATATAACTAATTTTTGTAGTCTGGTTGATATGTTGCTTTTTCTGTTGTCGAAAGGTTTTTTTTTATAATACGTAAAGAGACTTAAAAAGAAAACCTGAAAAATTAAAAAAAGGTAACAGAAAAAAATTAAAGGAAATAAGAGAAACAGATTTCACCTGGAGACTAACTGTCAGACAAACGAAATGACATGAGAAGGAGCTATATTATTTTTTTAACGTAATATGCCAATATTCGTTCAGAGAAAACGCTAATTTAGTACGCTGTTAAAACATATAAATGTATATATGCATATGGAGAGAAAAAATACGTAAAATATAAATTTATTTTCGGCACCGAAAAAAGGTGTTCATTCATTGAACCATATTATTAAAAAAATATGCGTACATTAGCAATACTGAATAGTTTTATTTCAAGCGATTATGGAAAACAATAAAACAATTAAACTTACCCCAAATAGGTAAATCGTCAATGTACATTTGATACCAGTAATAATTTTTCACCGCATACGTAAATTCTTTTAAATTATTTTCATTAATCTCTACTTTACAATACGTCGTAATTGGACAGGGAGCTATGAGAATAGTAATAATAATAATTATAATTCATTATAAAACAAATTTTTTTTACAATATCAGCTGCTTTTGTACAACTAGAAAATTATTGCGGAATATCTTTATTTTATTACCATTTGAAATAAACCAAAAAATTATTTAAATTGCACTTAAAAAAGTAAATAGTTTTCTTTGATTAAAAAGTTTTCGAGCAAACTGAAATAATCTATTTACGGATTCAACTGTTTAATGAACGAAATAATCAAAATTATAATAAACTAAATTTATATTATAAATAAAATTTTATTAAAATCATCTTTAAATAATTAAAACCGCAAATAAAACAAAATCCTATATATTTACACAATGAATTTTTGATATATTAATTTAAATATATATGTCATCGGTAACATGAAATAATAAAAAAAACGTTTATAACTGACTATTGTACGAATTTTCGTAAATATTAACCGATACAACTAATCATAATTTTAACCATATAAATAATATGGCCTATATAGATGTTAGCTAAATACAATTAATTAATTACCTTTAAAACTTATTTCAATTCCACTGTATTCCAATTCAACACCCTGCAAAGCTTCACCCAAAGTTTCATGATAATGACTAATCGTATCTTTTACCCCTTTGCAGAACGGAAGAGTAGAATACGCATATGTTTCTTGTCTATTATGATAAGGACCTACCGTATTCATCCATAAAACAACTTCATCGTCGTCATTGTACTATAGATGTAAACAGAATTACATTCGTAAAAACTTTATATAAAATATTAATAAAAAACAAATATTACAACTATTACAATTCGCGAAATAAACACAGGAGATGAAAATTAACTTTCTGTTTTAATAAATGAATAACAGATAGGACAATAAGTTTCTTTTGCCACTTTTAATATCTTTTACAGATTCGAATTATCAACATAAATGAATGAACATTTATATGTACTGCAACCGTTTAATTAAGCTCATTCTGCAAACTATTACTACCTTTCCGTGATTTATTATTAAAATAATGTCGTTATACCTATAATTGAAATATAACGTTCTATGTCAAAGAAAATAAATTTATAAAATGAGACATTTTTCCGAAACAATTACTATTTTGTAATATACTCGTAAAATATTTATGTATATTTCTAAATTAGTTATTCGCTTTGTACTAAATCACTTTATTGTATCGTCTCTTTTGTATATGCATAATTATCAGAAATCGCAATTTCTTAAGAGTGGTGACTAAAAGCGAAAATAACTGCATTTCAATAAGTTCCACTTTTTCCTATATTTGGAAATAGAATGTGAACCACACGATTTAATAAATAATAATTACAATCTTATCAAGCTATATATAAGTACAAGATTTTCTTACTATATGATTATGTTCATCAGCACAAACGAAATAAATAGAACAAAAAAACCTAACAAAGTGTACTAATTTCATTTTTCAACTTTAAATCAATACTACTTATAATTTCCATCTATATACTAAGGATAAGCATATAAACACTCCAGCTAAAAACACATAACAACAATGTACATATTCGCGGTCCACTAGCATCCTATATATTAACCAGAAAAACCGTATATCCACATCATATTAACTGTTGATTAAGTGTTATATTTCACTAATTTATGGCAGAATATACGATTTCATAAACAATAAAAGAATATATATCTATCTATCCATCAATCTATGTATATATATATGTATATGTTATATGTATATATAAAATTTTTGTTCAATAACTTAAGCTTTTCCATTTATTGTGTTACTAATATTAACAATAAATTTTGGGGAAAAAAGAGTTACTTTCCTACATTATATGCAATTTCGATTACCCTAAAAAATTTTATTCAATATTTATGTTTATTTTCCTAAAAGCTTTTTTTTAACCCATTTTATGCACAACATTTTTTCCGTATATCGCAGAGCCACATAATTCACGAACAAACAGAATGAAGCAAATAGAACTTAAAAACCAGCGGAAAGCCGATCATATTTCAGATGTTATAAGATAAGCTAAAAGGCCAAAGCTTAAGCTATATTCAAAATTCAAATAACCACGAGGCGAAAGTTTAAGCTGTATATTCAGTTTAAGCCTTTGATTTTTAAAAATAATTTAAAGTTTGCGATTTTAGCATTATCTATTAGATCAGTTATATGTTAGAAAAGTTTTTATCTAAATAAAGATATTTTTTTCCAATGACTACAAATCAAACTTGCCTTGAAATTTTGCAAAGAATTGACAGTTACTAATAACTTTATGTTAGTGAACAACTTGCTACTTGAATGTAACAAAGAAATAATTTGTTTCCTTTTTGAATCTTGCAAAGTTTGTACATAGTTCAAAAAGTCATTGTTTTATAGAATTCAATCTGTGAAAAAAAAATAAATGTTATTCAGATCTACCTGGGCATTTTGTAATGTCTAAATAACATCAGAGTTTCTGTGTGTGCTAACATTTCTCACAAAACAGTTGTGGTTATAAGAAAAAGTAAATTTTAGTGTAATAATAACCATAATCTGCTCTTTTATTAACATTATTGTGCGACACGTCTTCCATCTAACTTTTCAGTTAATATTTTAAAAAAATGTTGAAATTTAAATTTAATTTTTGATCAAAATTTTGGATCTTCTTGGGTTTTAGTACTTTTGAGTTATGATGAAATTTAGTCTTATCCAAATAATTAGAAACATAAAATTTTGGTTGTAATTTCAGTTGAAACAAATTATAAAACTGATTCAGAGATTATAAGAAAAAATCCACATTTGTAATCAGTAGTCAGTACTCATTATTTTACATCACCCAAAAATTAATCCTTTAAAAAAGATCTAGTTGCAAATCTTACTTTTTTCAAAATCATTACTTGAGGAATAAATTAAATTCTTAATTTACCATGTATTTGATTAATTTTCTAATATTACTTCAAACATTAAAGCTATCTTGGGAAATGTTTTTGAGAGGGAGGCAAAATAGTTTCTGTGCAATGATTACTTAATATATATATATATATATATATATATATATAAATACTATCTGTTATCCGCGGATTCACCTGCTTGGATAAATTTTCTTTAATCATTGCTATCATTTTTTAATTTGCTCTCTAGAATTTTGTCTATCTCGTACTATTTATTTATTCAATAAACTTTACTGATTTAACTATTCACATCCTTTGTCTTGAAATATAAATAATTATTATTTTCCTGTTTTAGAAACTATTGCATCATTAATACATATTAATTCTGGATTCATTATTAAAGTGAATATATATATATTAATTACATCGTAATTCTTAGGCTACCCCTATTAGAAAAATTGTCCCAATTTTATGTAACGAAAAATGTTCCAAATATATGTCCCAATTTTATGTAACGTTTGTTATATTTTATAGGATTTTTGTGATTATGTTACTATATTCATATGGACTGATTTAGAATTACGTTGTAAATTTTGATAATTTTATACAAAGTATAGAAGAGAAAAAGACGGAAATGTAAACAAGAGTGATTAAGGGGCACGGCCACTTGCGAGGCCAAAATGACCAAGTCATATATATATATATATATATATATATATATATATACATGTCGTCGCGATAGCCTAGTTGCTAGAGCGCTTGACTTCCGATATGGAGGTGAACGGGTTCGATCTCGAGCGACGACGAACTTATTACACGAATTAAATAAAATAAATAATCTGAATCGCTGGAAATAATATATGTCGAATAATTAAAAAACAATCGGTAACTGTTGTAAATAAAATAATTTAAAAATATATATATATCTTTGTAAGTACAATTCAAATAAAAAAATAAAACCGAAATAATTAAACACGAATAGTTTTTACGCGATATATTCGAAAGTAGTCAATCCCAAAAATAATTTGTAAAGACCCTCGATGCGCGCCGGGTCACAAAACAAAATACCGATATGGAGAAACAAAAACAAGAATTCACAAAAATAACGAACAAATAATACCAAAACGACTTTAACTAAACGTTCACACAATTTAATTTTCAAAATAGAAAACGGAAAAAATAGTACCACGTGCATACACATCTACGCGACCAAAACACGCACAAAGGCCGTCGCTAGAATCTCACACGCGCAACATCCGCAACTACCTGCAGTAGACTGACTGCCTCACCCAAACAAAAAATTCGCCATGCCGTCTAAACAAAGACCGACGCCATCCCTTAGAAAAATGGCCGATCGTTTAAAGCGGCGCTAGTGCACGAATTTAATGACTAAAAATAATACGGAACATATTTACACACGAGTAAAGAAATTAACGATATTCAAAAAATAAAAAATTTTATCGACAACAGTAACGCAACATCATTTCATCTTCCAAATTGGTGACATTGAAAATTCTTGTCTGCGCACGATTCTTGGAGCTTTTTCATCACTAGAAATTGACTTATGCGCGAAAGCTGGCATTCTTCTCATCCAGTAGAAGAGACGACAGTTAGCGGATCAGTTTTTCTTGAAGTTCGCATCCTTTTCTAAAAATTCACTATCCCGCAAATACTTGCATATTTTCCTTAAACGGAGGGTTTCCAATAAATCTTATCTTTTACTTTCTGGTTCTACTAAAAGGTTTTTCTCCTATAAATCCGCAATAATTGTTAGTATCCCTCCATGACCCCCTTCAGGAGTACATAGATATGTGTAACTGTGGGACCCTGAACTCAGGGGAAGGGGCGTGTCCACAGGTGATGGATGGTAGAACGGTCTCCAGATATGTAGATTAGTTGCGAATAAGTCACAGACGAATTAGCAACCGCGAACCATGAGCTGTGATGTATCTGGGTGCAGCGGGAAAGACTTGGGAAAGCTTTCCTTAATAAATATTGCAGAAAGCCGTTAAAGGCATTGTGTCAAAGCGAGTATGGCCGTTATAAGTCTAATCCCATTCTAAATCCAGAAGCGTTTGTTCCATATTGGACGACTCCTTGGTGAGCGTCGGTTTCCTATGTTACGGGCGGTTATTTTAAAACGATGGAAGGCAATTGGATTATATATTTCTTCGGATCAATATGACAAGTACAAGAAAAATCAAAACTGCTGCATCCAAGGGGTATACTCGGAAAGGAACACTAGGCATTGGGCGGTCATTGACGGCAACGTTAATTGATTTCAGCCCCCGTGTTCCTTTATAGGAGTGGAACTCTGTAGGAGGGAGCATACTTGCTGAAGGTGATCAAAAAGAAGATTTCCCTCGAAGAGTAACGGAAAGTTAAACAAAGGAAAAAGTAAAAAGCATGACCAGACTAGGAATGTGGAATATAAAAATTATCTTAAAAACAGGAAAATTAGATGATTTAAAGAAGATAGGAATGACAAGGTTAAAAATTAACATAAGGGGATTATGCGAGTTAAGACGGGAAGGAAGTGGAGATTTTTAGAGTGAAGACTTTGGATCATATTCAGCGGAGAGAAAAAAGGAAGCAAAGGAGTAGGCTTCGTACTAGACAAAACAATAGTGGCCATAAACGATTGGATAATAATGATAACGTTACAAACAAAACCCATCTCAACGACACTAATTCAGGTGTATACTCGTATACCGACAGACAGTGCAAAAGATGAAGAGATAGAAGAAATATATGAGAAAGTAGATGGTATATTACAAACAAAGAAAATTTAATAATTATGGGGGACTTCAATGCAGGGGTAGGAGAAGTGCAGTACAGAAAAATGGTTGGAAAATATAGATTAGGTCAAATAAACGAAAGAGGGGAAAAATTAATCGAATTCTGCCAACAACACAGTTTAACAGTGAGTAATACTTTATTTAAAAATCATAAGAGGAAAAGACATACATGGATAGTACCGAGAGATACGAATAGATATCAAATTGATTATATATTAGTTAGATAAAAAGATATAGGAATCAAATTAAAATGTGTAAAAGTTACCCTAGAGTAGATATAGATAGTGATCGCATACCAGTTATTGCAAACTGCAGATTGACACTAAAGAAAAAAGGAATTTTTAAAAATGCGGGAAAATTGAACCTGGATGAATTAAAAGGAAAAGAGAATAGGTACAAACGGGAACTAAAATAATTGCTAAGAAATAAAAAAGTTAAACAAATAAATAGCATAGAGGAGAAATGGGAGAATATGAAAGAGACAATTGTAAAGATGGCAGAAAAAAAAAAAGGCAAAAACAAAAGAAAAATAAGGAAGCCTTGGATAACAACAGATATAATGCAAGACATAGACAAAAGAAGAAAACTGAAAGTATTGAAAACGGAGGAAGGTTGAAGAAAATATAAGGAAGTTCGAAATAAAACCACCAAGAAGTGCCGGGAAGAAAAACAAAAGTGGATAGAAAACAAACGTAAAAGTATAGAGAAGAAATTCGAAGAAAATAAATTAAACAAAGCATATAGAGAAATAAATAAGTTGAACCCAAGGCGTAAAATAATGAATGGTAATGTTATAAATGATAAACAGGGCAAACTGTTTGTAAAAGAAGAAGCAATATGTGGAAGATGGAAAGAACATCTAGAAACGCCATATAAGACGGAAGAGAACATAGAAGAAATAATGATAAACAAAAGCAAAAAATATGATGATGAAGGACCCAAAATAATAAAAAGAGAATTTTAATTAGCATTGAAACAACTCACGAAGACAAAAGCACGGAATTATTACAAATGGAGGATGAAGAATTTATGGAGGAATTGTTTAATTTAACGAAAAGATGTTACGAGCAAGGTAAATTGCCTACAGAATTTAAAAACACGGAAATAATAGCATTACCAAAAAAAAATAAACACAAAAAAATTCTCCGAATATAAAACAATAAGTGTGATACCACATGTATCAAAAAAAAAAATAAAAACTGTAATGGATAGAATAAGACAAAAAATAGAGGAAACATTAAGCGATAACCAATTTGGATTCAGGAGAAAAAAAGGTACTCGAGAAGCCATATTAGCATTAAGATTAATTGTTGAAAAGAAGGTAGAAATTGTAGAAAAATGATATTTAGCACTCATAGACATAGAAAAGGCGAGGCGTTTGACTAACATGGGGTGTATTATTCGCAAAATCAGAGAAAATAGGATTAGATTAAAAGAATAGGAAAATGATATGGGAGTTATACAAAAAACAAACGGCGGAGATAAGAGTCGGCAGTTCAAAATAAAAAGTGAAAATACAAAGAGGAATAAGACAAGGATGTCCATTATCGCTTATGATTTTTAACTACATAAGTGATAGAAGAACCAATACGGGAAATGAAAGAACACAATACAAGTGTAAAAATAAGTGGGGAACAGGTACACTGTATAAGATTTGCAGATGGTATTGCATTAATCGTAGACAATGAACAACAATTACAACAAATATCAATATTACAAAAATACTTAAAGCAAATAAATTTAAGCATAAGCAAAAGTAAAACAAACATTTTAGTAAAGGTAAAAGATAAAAAGAAAATATAGATAATGTTATATAACAAGACTTTACACTAAGTAGAACAATTAAAATACTTGGGAAGTATAATAATGAATAGAGGAAGAAGCAACATAGAAGTAAAAACAAGAACTGCAATAGCTAAACAAGGGTTTATTAAAAGAAGAGATTTATTGAATAGAAAAAATGAAAATAGAAACAAGGAAAAAATTATTGAAATCATACATATGAAATATATTACTATGTGGCTTGGAAACGTGGGTGTTAACGAAAAATCTAAAAGAACGTTTGAAGGCTTTCGAAATACGGGGGTGGCGCCGCATTATGAATATATCATGGCCGTAGACGAAGAGGAATTCAGATGTGTTGGAAATGGTAAATGAAAAAAGGAAACTGATGGAAAAAATCAAAAAAAAAGAAAAAACAAGAAAGGCTTCTAGGACACACACTGCATTACAACACCTTTATGACGGTCATAATTGAGGGGAAATTGGAAGGAAGAAGAAAAAGGGGAAGGCCTGGGATAACATGGATGGATCAAGTAAAAATAAGAACGCAATATAAAGAGATCAAGAACATAGTAGGCAATAGGAAAGAATGGAAGAAGATGATTGGCTAGCTACAACGACAACAGCAAGACTCTTAAATACATGGATGGATCCCTCCATAGAGTCCCATAAACAATGGTTTGACATCGGCTCGTCTAACTTGGAACATATTTCTATAATCAAAAACAAATGGCTAAATTTTGTTTATACATGCACACCGACGGCTCCAAAGATAGTGGAAGAGGACTGGTAGGTTATGCTTTTGTCATACAGTGTAAAAACATTACCAGGAAGTTAAAATTTTCATTACAATATTCCGTCTTCACTGCAGAAACGTTTGCAGTGGTAAAGGTGTTGAACACTTTCTTCTTTTGTGCAGCGGTAGTGACAACATTTCAATTTTATCGGATTTGTTAAGTTGTCTTAATGCAATATCAAAATTTTCCATTAATCAAGGAACGGATTTTTTTTTATTCAGCTTTTTAAGAACTATACCAGCTGGATACTAGAAATATTATTGTCAACTTTTGTTGCATTCCAGAGCACACTGGAATTTTGTGGAATATGCTGTGCGATCAAACGTCAAAAGCCGGGACTAGCATGGGCAACTTAGGCCCTTTCATTCCTAATAGAGATCTCCGTATTACGGTAGAAGCCAAGCTGAAATCTGATTCAGCTGCTTTCCATCGGAGTAGAGCTAGCGAGTTTTACCGTGATATTAACACAGTCCCTTCTAAGGAAACGTGGTTTTTGTCCGGTATCCCGTTCTATGATATCTGTATTTACTCGGCTTCGTTTGAATTGTTACTGCCTACCGGTCCACTTGCATAGGGCTGGTCTCGCAGTGGATTCAAACTGTTCTCATCCAAACGATTTCGAGATTCCGATGGATTCGAGTCACTTGTTCTTTACCTGTTCCCAGTATCCGGTGCAGCAGTCTTGTCTAATTAATAGACTGATTCCCCTTGGTCATCAGCTTCTTTTTTTATCTTACGATCTTTACTTTACTCGGTTGATCTAAAAGTGTGTACTCCTGCTTAAGGTATTTATTATAAACGCTTACATAATTACAGGATGCATTGTTTCAATTTTTATAAAAAAAAAAAAACAATAATTTTCTTTGGCATATTGTTCTGTATTGACTTTGCTATTTTACACAAGTTGTTCCATTTGATTTAAATTATTTTTAAGAACTTCAGTATTCAGATCAGCACCAAAAATCGACAAAATGTTATAATCCTACTGTTTGCTCCTTTCTTCTTCATCACCATTATTACTGTTATTCATTTGACGTTTTCTTATGCAATTCCCATACGATTTCCTTATTGATTATAGCCGCAATATTCGTAATATTTTTTCATCAATAATAAAGTATTCATTTAATCATCACAATTGCCGGGTTGTTAATTTAATTTCTTAAGCAATATAAATTCTTTTTTTTTTTGTTTCACAAAACACTAAATTTCCACATTAGCGAACTTGGTTCATTTTCGTTTTTAAATTATCAAAACTACAAAGACAAATTACCAAGTATATTTCGGGAATAAACCTGTACCACAGGTAAATTCTGCCAAGTATTTAGGTATGCACTTGGACAGGCGTCTTACGTGGAATGTGCACGTTAAAATGAAATGCCAACAAATTAAGCACACAGCGAAACAATTACAGTGGTTGATAGGTCGGAGATCGCCACTGGATGTTCAATATAAATGCATTCTGTACCATCAGATCATTATGCCGATATGGACATATGGAATAGAGCTCTGGGGTTGTACTAGTAATTCAAATCGTGCAAAAATTCAGGCGAGGCAGAGCATCATTTTGCGAACAATAGTCGATGCATATCGCTATTCTCGTAATGATGATATCCATAGGGACCTGCATATAACATCAGTCAATGATGTTATTAAGCAAATGGCCATTAAACATGGAAAACGGATTCATTGACATGTTAATGTAGAAATGATTCGAATTCTTAACACCAAAGAAGACGTAAGGCGCCTTAAACGACGCCATCCATCAGATTTGATTTAGTAATATATATATATATATATAAACTCAGCCACTTTGGCCTCGCAAGGGGCTGTGCCCCTGACCCCTCCTGCTTTCATTCCTGTCTCTTTCTCTTCTATACTTTGTATAAAATGATCAAAATTTACAATGTAATTCTTACTGGCATCAACACACACAAAAAATAACATAACCACAAAAATCCTATTCTAACATTTACCTTCTGTTATATAAAATTAAGACATTTTTTCGTTACATTTTTCGTTACATATTTCATTACATAAAATTGTGACATTTTTTAAATAACAATAACAAAAATCCTACAAAATATAACAAATGTTACATAAAATTGGGACATTTTTTTGGGACATTTAGCGTTACATAAAATTGGGACATTTTTTTGAATGGGGGGTAGCCTAAGAATTACGTTGTAATTAATAAATTATAGGATATAAGATGTACGATTGTAATTATTATCTATTGTAAATATGTAATATGTTAGGAGCAGTGGTCAATGGACTGTTGCTTCCATACGGGTTTGGCTTAGTTTAAAGCAAAATTTATTAAAGTAGATACTTATTTAATTATAAATTAAGATTGTATCAATAAAAAAATAATAATAAAAAAAAAAAAAAATTATCAAAATAAAATACAGATAAATGTATGGATTTAATTCCAGACCAAGTTTGGGTTTTGTATTAAGTGGTTACATTGTATTTTATTTTTTAAAATAGCCGTTCAACATTAACCCCGTTTAAAATCGATGGATAATAACATACTTAACGAATTCTGAATCTTACTCCGTTAAAATACAGAATAATATACGAAACAAACTGTAAACATAAACAACAGTGTAAGTTGCAAAACTGATCACCTGTGGCGTTGTTTCACGTGAATCAGAAAATTAGCTTTCCGCTCTTTAATTTAGCGATTTGCGTGCGCTCCTAGCGGCAATTTAAGCAAGTATGCCAACTGGTGTACAACTGTCTTACCGCAATTAATGATACTCTCATAGATTAGATTAAAAGCATTTTACCTTTTGCGCATGCGTATAAAAAAAATTACGCAACGTCTTTTTTTGAATTAAAAACTAAATACAATATGTAAAAAAATAAATTTTAAAGTCTTATAGAATACTTAAACGTAATTGTATAAAAAGTTCTTAATATTACTTTCTATTTTCTGGTTATATTTATATTCGTGTAGAAAATGTAAAGGTGAAGTTAAAAAGCTGTGTTTATGCCCGCGATTTGCACGTTTATTCGTGTTTTTCGGTAGGTGACTTGTTATTGTTCTTTGTTTTTGTGCAAAATATTTAGTTTGTACAATGGAAGATATTGAAAATGAGGAAGAAAAATTGAATTTTCAGAGAATTGTGACCGCTTTCAATTGTTATAGGTACTGTTTTAATATTCGTTTTATCCATATATTTTTCATTTCGTATGTTTCATTTACATTTTAATATTAAATGATCTTGAAATTCTAATAATTTGCAAACATTGGAAACACTTTTGTATTTTTTTTTTTTTTTTAATGTTAACAATGTTTATATATGGTGGAATAATTTTTGTATTCAACAATAGTTTTCTATATTGCGAACTTCTATAAATGAAAATATTGAAGTCGGTGATTTAAAACTTTCTTTAATAAATTCGTTGCCAGCTGTTGAAAATTATTTTAATAACAATTGTTTTACTGTGAATTACGATGCAGTTAATGATAATATAATAGAAATCCGAACATTGCACTAAAAAGAAACAATTTTATTTAACATTATAATTATAATTTCACGTTTAATGGGAGGACAATATTTCTCGAAGAAAAGATTTAAAGTTTTCTTCTTTTTATTTTTGTAGGTAATCAGCGAAACGCCGATTTCTTCTTTTTTTTAACTTAAAAAATAATTCGATAAATTTATTAGCATTGCTAAATTTAAGGGAAAATTTGAATATCTTCATGATAATGTGATGAAGAAGTAATGAAAATTAGTCTAGATAGCATGAAATAGGGGCCTTTATACTTTTATTTTCCTCGAAAAAAAAAACAAAACATTTGATTGTTTTTTAATGTTTCTCTGTGTAATGTTATTTTTTTTATTTAATGTCCTAATACTTAATATCTCTTAATATTGCATTTTAATTTTAAAATTCTCAATGTGTTTTTGCTTTGTTCTGGATATATAGTTTAAGTTTAGTATGTCGGTTACAACTTTTTATTAATCAAGTTTATTCACCTCGTTTTATGATGCCATTCTTTTTTAAAAGGGAGCATGTTGTTGAAATTTTCGGATAAAATCAGCATCTCCAAAAAAGATACACTTCCAAAACAATTATCTGAGAAATTGTTTTTACTTTACTCGAAAAATGAATTATCTTTTTCTAGATCACCATGAAAAATGCTCCATCCGTAACTTTTATACTATCGTTTAAACCCTTTTTTGATTGATTTTATAATAGAAAAAAAATGTAAAGATAAGTTTTTGCACACTTTCTCTACTACAGACTGAAATTTTCTACACTGTCACATTTTCTTAGTCAGTATTAATTAATTAATTAGTTATTTTCCGCTTTTCATTGCTTATTCGAAAAATGAAATTTTTGTAAAATAATTTACGTCCTTAATTATTTCTCTGATTTCTAATGAGATGTTTAGAGTTTAACCGAAAAAAGGTTTTTCTGTTAGGTAGGTTGTTTTTTCTATATTCGATTAACCCGCGTACAGTTATATTAATTGAGAAAGCCGAGTTGTGTTAGGCTTAGTTTAACGTTTGGAACTGTTCTGCTTTTCCTTTTCGTAGAAAAAACAGATTTAATTTGTGAGAAAAAGTTTAAAAGCATTATGAAAATTAAGTATTATTATTTGAGTATTACCCTTAGATGCTGTATTTTTTCTGATTACTGTATCTAGTTTTTATTTATTATTTACATATTATGTTCTGTAAAGGAAAGTGCTCTATTGTAATATAATTAGTACGTTCGGTAGATTATAATGTATATTTTTAATAGCTAAAACTTTCAACTGTATAATTTTAATTTGGCAATTAAGAAAAATAAACCATTACGAAGGGTGTGCGTATAATAAGAAATGAAGAAAAATAACATTTACTGCTACATCACTTAAAAATTAAGCTTTTCCATACTTGAACAACACAAACAACACCTTCGAATATTATTTTAATATATTTATGTTAAATACTGGTGTTCGTGTTATTCAATTACATAAAATGATACAAAGGGCGTTTGATATTATTAAGCTTTTCTGTTGTTAAGTTACATTTCATCTTTCGGAAAAAGATTTACTTGTTTAATAATTTTATTTTAATATACATTTAATGTACTGTTAAATAATTTCTATTAAAGTTATTACTTTAACATTACACACGGTCGGTACAAAAAGTTCCTGGACTATCACTCCCGTACTAGTGGCGCGATTCGGTTGAAATTCACGGTACTTATACTTCGTTGTTGTGAAAAGAGACGACGAAAGTTTCAGGTCGCTGTCTGCATTAGTTTCCACAGCAGACCGCTAATTATGAGTGAACCTTTGTATACTGTGTCACGTATTTGCGATAATGGACCAAAGAGCCGCGATTAAATTTTGTTTTTTGTGTGGTAATTCGTTTTGTGCTAGGATCGTACCCGAAGCAGCAACACTCATTACCGGTAATGATCGTCTTTAAAAAATTCGGGGGTCCATATCGGCGGTTTCAATGAGAGTCTCGCTCGCTTCCAGGCGCTGTTCTTTTTATTCGGCCGTAAGGGGAAATGCGGTACGAACCTGGTAGCACACAGCTTCTTTTTACCGAACACATCGCTAAGAATGTTATGAATATGGTACTCACGTTTAGTTCGTTTTCGATGAACCGACACGTCACTCGCCGATTTTCAGCCAGTACAGCTTACACACGAGCCACGTTTTCGTCGGTAGTCGTTCTTCGCGCAGATCAACGAGCTCCGTCCACTTTTAAATCGGCGATATCACTCAAAATTGTACGGCATAACATCCTTGTATGCGTTTTTCATCAACACTCGTACGTTTCTGATGCATACAAGAAACAAAATTTAATCGCGGCTCTTTGTTCCGTTATCGCAAACGTGACAGTACACAGAGGTTCACTCATAATGAGCGGTCTCTTGAGTAAACTAATGCATGTAGCGACCTGAAACTTTCGTCGTCTCTTCTAACAACATTGAAGTATAAGTACTGTGAATTTCAAACAAATCGCGCCACTAGTACGAATTTTATAGCGGTCGTAGTCCGGGAACTTTTTGTACCGACCACATATAATCATTATTCGTAAATACAAAAAATAAGTGTAAATTTAATACAAACTTTTGTACCGAATGAACAGCTTTTTTTTTTTTCGTTTTTAAACATTCGTAATAAGTGAATTTTTATATTAACCGAACGATTTTTTTTTTAGTAAAAACTAATGATTCTGAATAGTTAAATGTGTTTTTGTAAAGAAACGTGTTATGGTTAAAATTACGATAAAAAAATTATTTACTTTTGAATTGTTTTATTCCTCGCTTTTCCTTATTGAACAATGCGAATTATTAAACAAAAATTATGAAAAGTACCCCTCTCTACATATCATAGTTAAAACGTCTCAAACAAAATACAAATTTTGTGATGTATTATTATTAAAATATTCTTGTTTTTGCTAGTTCGCCGTCTTATATTTTCCAGCATTCTGTCAACTATTGCTGATTGGCTTGAAATTCAAAGTATGAAGTATTCTTTATATATCGGTCGAACAAATGAGATAAAGTATTAAAAAAGGAATGTATACTGATATAAAAAAATTAAAAATATATGATTCCGAAAAATATGTAAAAGATTTTGTTTAGCAGTAAAATTAATTTAGTAAAAGTGCACAACTCAAAAGATTAAACTTTTTTTGTTTTTCTTAATTTTTTAGTTTTTTGAAAATGAAAGAGTTTTATTGTGATCGTTGCAAAAATTGATATTTGAAATTTTATAAAATATTATTTATGTTTCCGAATACGGAAAACCGAAAAGTTTTTTTAAAAATATGTGTAAAATTTTTTGACATGTTTGCACTTGAGCCAGTGATGCTGTTTAGTTCTGGGATCCAAGCTATTCAATGTGTATTGACGTAAAATCGTGGTCATTAGATTTCAAACAAATTTGATCCAAGGCTTTTTTTTTTTTTTGAAAGTATATGAAAATGTGCAAAAAAAATATGTTTTTTGTAGGTTGTTACAAGTGTCGTCGCGTAAAAGTTGTGTCATGTACTCCGAAGTACATAGAATTTCGTGAAAAATATTTTATATAATCAATCAGAAAGAGATTTATTGCTATGACCTTTTTTAATGCATTCAGCTTACTTCCTTCGGTGCCCCACATAAATTATCTACTATCTATTAGAAATGCTATGATTTGTATTTCCTTGGAAATAATAATCTAATCGGTATTTTATGATAATTGTCAGTATTGGCAAATCGTAATTTCTATATATATTGTTAGGAGATATTTTGAAAAATGTTGAAGACAAACATATCAATTTCACAGGCAAGCTATTTATAATGTAGGTTACAATCACTTATCTGTTGGACGGTTGATGAGTATTACGGTGCAGTCACATAGATTAAGATTGTTCAACGGTAGACCCGCAAGAAGTCGCGGCGACCGCTTTTGATTTAAACTGCTGATAAAATAAAGACAGAATAACACTGCGATGAACTAGTACAACAAAACGATAACGAAAGTTGAGACAATTACTACCGCTATTAGAGAAAAAGTTACCGAACAGTCTAGAAACTTGTTTCGGATTACCCAGTTTTCCTTTACAGAAATCGATAAGTAAAATAATTTCATTTAAAATAGCATTAATGATTTGGGTGGCGAATAGTAGTGGAAGTTATTTTTGTGTTTCTGTTTATGAATGGTGATTTATGTAGTTAATATTATAAAAGGAATTCTGCTAAATGAGTGAATTATGGTTCAAGCGAATCATTGAAATCTATGGGGTTCGAAGTAGGAAGAAATTAAGTAGATTAATGAAGATGCAAATTATGCACCTTGACTACTCAGTGTAAATCATCGAGAAATAAAGATCTTGGGAAATATATATTTCGATCGCATTTCACGCGGCACATTATTATTTTGGGTTGGATTAGGAAAATGCGGTAATACCCTTAAATATTCATCTGATCGATGCAAAGAAGGCAATGTGATTTAACAGCTGTGGGAACATATGATATAACTTCTCAATCAAGGTTTAGTCGCCATTGCTATTTATCCTTTTAATAGCCACTAGTATGAGAAGCGTACAAAGCAACTTTGCTAGATAGATGATTTGGATATCTACGTATGTTTTCCAATAGTGGATATATACCCGCTTATCAGCTCTCACTGAAACGGAGTCACATATATGTACACACTAATAAAAATGACTAAACTCGAAATCTGTGTACTAATGTTAAGTTTATTATAAAAGTGATGTTTTGTATTTTTGTCCTTTTATTGTTGTAATATATTGCTATTTTTGCGAATAAGATGCCTTTTATGCGTAAATATGATGGTAGTTCGCACCGCGTTAGATATCGATGTATTTTGAGACGTATTAAATTGGTAGATCATATGACTCATCTGATTTTTAAAATGCTAAATCGTATTATCACTGTTATCATAGCTTCAGTCTGTAAATTCAGACGTTATTTTCACCTTAATTTAAGACAAATTATTGATAGTTATGCATAGTTAATGTCTTTTGGATACTGCTAGGGATAAATTCGACTGCGTCCAAATAATGGTTATGTGTTGTGCAATGTCTTTCGGAGTTGAGATATATATTAAATCACGTCATTGGAGATATATCCAGCTACGTCCGAACACCGATATATTTCCGAGAATATAAGGTGTTCGAAGTTATGCATGTCCGTTAGTATGGCAGACTATACAGTAGACATATTAGCGCCGATATTATTATATTCCGAAATGTGGCGAAGTAATGTTAGCAGAAGGAATCGATCTTAATGAAATAATAGACGCGTGTATTTATGATGCCAGAGACTTTCGAGATACTAGCTTACGTCTGAATGTAAAAAGAAATAGAAGACCCGGACATAAAATTTAAACCTGAAACAATTAAAATCGATGACATTATTGATCTCTGCCACAAGAGTAACAACGGAAGCCAAGTATCCGGAATCTTGATGGTCGAACAACTTACGGAAGAAGTGAATATAGGGATTAATGCTGTTCGAATGAAACGGCGTAAGACTATTACGTAGGAGAAGTAACCTCCCTTGTATTCTTAATAAGAAATCGAAGATTCACCGAACTCGGCTCGTATGATCCTACTTTCCGTACGGAATATGTTGGTCGATTACAGATGAAGTGAAACGTGTGGGTTGAGTTTGATTTAAACGAGAATTTTAAAGGTGAACTGCGGGAGTGTTATCGGCCTGAGTTGCTGTTTCAAAAAATTAGTAAAGAAGTATTCAATCGCACTAAAATGGAAAAGAAAAAAATCTGTGAAGGTCGTTTGCGTTGGATTCTCGATAGTGCGGAAGATATATACTGTCTGTGGTCAGAAAGATGCATTGTTTTAAGGTTAACGAAAAAAGCTGGAGACAAAAGTAGAAAGAAGACAGGATAGTTAAGTTCGACGAGGGAAATAAATTGTCGCCATCTTGATATGGCCAGAAAATGGAAACAATGTACATATTTTCATAGCGCTCACTGCAGCATAGGAAAAAGAAGAAAAGAAAAAAATACGTTATGTATGCATGTTGGAAAATAATCTTTGAAGCGGTTCTAAAAATTTATATTTTAAAATCAATTACACGCTTCTCCGTCCGCAGGAATTTATTTGATTTTTAAATTTAGAAATTATTTTGAACTTATATTAGAATTATGGAATCTTATGAAAGTTATTTCTATATAGCAGTTTCCATATAATTTTATAGTTTCTTTTCCTCTTAATTTTTGCGTTATTCTTTGGAATTCAAATTTTTCGATTTTTATTAACTCTTACACTTCATCATCGGCATGTAATTATTACTTCTCCCCTCATACACACACACACACACGAAAGGCAAGACATTTCAAAGTACAACGAAATACGAATACTGCTGCACAAAAAATATATTAATATAAAAACTGCTTTTACTAAGTGTTCTCGAAGTGCGAGTCTTATTTATTTATAAACTGCATTTGATATTTAAAACTAGCCCATATGAAATATAAGTTAAACTGAATTCCAAAACCTTTATAAGGTATCGTAGATCGTAAAATTAAGCTTTTCATAATTCACTAAATCCAACAGAACAGAATGAAGTAAACGAATTAGTAGTTCCTTTTACTCAGTTACCTTCCCAGTTATCAAAGATACGGCGTTACAATTGTAATTTCAGTGGAAAGCAAAATATTTCTTTTTACTGAAAATCAGTTACTAAATTTGTTCTTCTGCAATGCATTGAAAAAATATAATCTAGACTGGTTTTACATATAATATTGTAAATTTAATTACGCACGTGTCGCCATTAGTGTATTGAAGTTTATCAAGAAGAAGAAAAAAGAATTATCCCAAAATAAATAATGAACTTGAAAGCGCGGCAAGAAAATATATTTCTTTTTTAGGAAGAGAAAAAACGAAAAACGAAAAAAATACTTTTTTTATGATATAACAAAAAAAAATGCTTTAACCGTTTCTATACCAAAAGCAAATTACCTTCAAAAACATGGAATAATTAGTTACTGTTGCTAACCGGAAATTCATCGTTTGAGGGGACTGAAGAAATATACAGTGAAATTTTTTTCATGTATATTGTATTTTTATTTATAAAAGCAAAAAACGGTTATATTTGATTTTTTTATATATATGTTTGTCAATAAATAAGTAGTTCCGTTTTAAAACTATAATTTTGCTGTAAACACTTCATTAAGAGTATATTTTTTGATCAAGGGGGATCCAGACCCTTGGACATTTTTCTGGCTCCGACATTGAATTCTTTGTTGAAATGCAGAGTAACAAGCGGGTAGAAGATACATCAGCTGGTATTGGTAAACAAATTTAAAAAATTGTTACGAAATGTACTAATTAATTTTTCTTTGACACTGCAGTTAACACCTGCAATATTACGAAAATGGTATCATTTGTTCGTTGTGTAGATAAGAATTTTAATATTTTTCAATGCGTCCTTTAGAACTACGTCAACTAAACACAACTACAACAAGAAGTGATATGTTTCTTAAACTTAAAGAGACTACATTGAAAGCAAATAGCTAGATTAAGAGAAAAAATTAACATTTTATTTGTGCATATTGAATCTCTACAATAACCGATGGGAGCTAGTAATATTGTATGTCTTCATTAGAAAAAAGGGTATATTATTTTGGTGTCGTTATACTTTACATACACATTAGGAAGCATGCGTTAAATGTATACAATTTGACCACACATTATCCAGGATGGGGCCACCCAACTGGGAATAAGGCGAGAATTTTGTCATAAAACCGGAAAAAAAGGTAAACGTATTTTTAATAAGAAAAAATCATTTGAAGAGAAAAATGAATGCATTTTTTGATGTACTTTCAAAACAAATTACGAAGTTCTGTTTTATTTATATAAAATGTGATGTTGTGGCGGTCAAATATTATCAATAGTAACAAAAAAATTCCATTCTTCTTTTTGTACAATTCTAGTAATCAAGAAATCGGGAGGATTTAGACCAGAAAACCGGGAATGAACTGGGAATTTAAAAATTATATTCGAGTGTGCACACCGTATTATTGGTGATTTGGTAGTTTACAATGTATATAGCGAATTTGGAATACTCTTTGACAGTGAAATAAGAGAGAAGACGCGGCAGGAAGGTCGATTTACGTGTTACACTGTGTGCTATGTTTGTTAGTTATCAAAATATAAAACGTCGGCATATTACTTTTTGAATTGAATTGAGGTGTCAAGTTCGGAAATTTTTAAAAGACAAATGATGCAAGATTAGAAAAAATTTTACTTGAAAAAAAATTTTTAGGCAATATGATTAGAATTTTTCGTTGATTTATATTAGTAGTAGGGTAAATTTGAAAGTACAAGGAAAAGATCGTTTATTTCGGACAGTGTTCAAACTGGACATTAGCTTCAAACTAAAAGTTAAGGTTCTTTAGTAATAAATGTTTTTTTTTTTAATTTTTTTAAAATTTATTTATTTGTTTTTTATTTTTTTTTATACGAAAAAAAGATCAATTTACTCCTATAATTATGTACAACGCATACATTTCTGAAACCTTGACACAGCATGAATTATATTCTGCTTCTTATTAATCTTTTTTCATTTTAAGCCGAAATGAATCAGTTAATTATGCAGCAGCAAATATTCAGTTGGGAACATGCAACAGTAAGCGATATAATCGCCTTTTTTTTTTTTTCTAAATTGTTTTATCTATAATACTTTTTTACAGTCACGCAAAGATTATGCTGATTTCTGAAAATTGTTTCTTATACTGATTAATTTTGTTTTGGGGTTTATGCGAGCAAATGTTTAGTTTTACTGTGTTTTTGTAAAACAATCTTTTTTATAACGTATGCAACAAATGAATATCACGCAGGATATCATTAATTGTGAACCATATTCTTAATCAATGTCAATGGCTAATTTAAAACTAATAACGTGATAGTCTAGTGGTTAAGGCATTTGGCTATTAAATCAGAGGACACGGGTTGCCGGGTTCCTGACTTGCCTTGTTTCAGATCCGAATCGCTCCCAGGTTCTTACCTAATCTGAAATTGAATTGGGTAGCAGAGAAATCTGGGAAAGTAAAGGCGGATCCCAAGTAGAAAGGAACTGGCTCTCCTACTCTCATTAGCGCCGTTGGGCTTTATACATTGTGGACCTTCATTTCACAATCTCCAACATCCCGTTAACGGTATGGGACTTAATTTATTTTTTTCAATCAAAAATCGATTTATTATAAATTATGTCTGCATAATATTTATTTCATTGCTATTTTTAGTATAATTATAATAGTTTTGACATTTGAATTTTATTTGGTTATTTTACAAAATAATAATAAAAAAAAAAAGTATGTGCAAATTAACATATATATATATATATATATATACAACCGTGGTTTTTGTATTTTCATATATTATATATATATGTGTGTGTGTGTGCGCGTGATTTTATGTATGTATGAACATTTTTGTAAGTCGACTGATCTGGGAAACTGAATAGGCGGTCTTAATACATGGAGACGTGCTACTATTTTACTTTTATGTATAAGTTAATGTCCCTAAAAAAGTTAACGATACGTTGGCGTGTAATAAATTTTTTTAATCATGTTTTAGCTTACTGCTACGTGAGCGTATTGGGCATTAAGTTCCTATTTTATTTGTTGTTTTATTATTAATATTAATTTTAGTATTATTATTATTATTATTACCATTATTTCGATTACTATTAATATAACTGTTATTACAAATAATATTTCCGGCTTTTATTGAGTACTATTTTTTACTTTTTCAGAAAGCATTCCATAGCGAAGATCTCAAAAACAGAACGATACGTAAACTCTTTACCTGCTCATCATCAAGAATTGCTAAAAACGTATCGAGAACACCTGCAAGTCGTTCGCAGTTGTATCGAACAGAATTACAGTATTATTAAACTAATTTTAAAAGATGTTAGATGCTTATTTGAAAACATTAATCCCGAAGAAACGAGCCCGCGCACTGTTAGTATATAATGTTATTTATATCGTTACTGTTGTAGTTGTTACTGTAAATCAGATATTATATCATTTGCTGTTTTTAAAGTATTTATGTTCTGTCTTAGTTTTCGACGTATTTGCCAGCTGAATTTTGCCTGAAAAAGTAATTAATAAAGTACCCTGATAGGTTGTGTTGCTTTACAAATTTTTTTTATTTTATAAAATATTTAGTTTTATTAATTATTACTGTTCCGCCTCATTAAATATCGGATCATACGTCGATTTTTGTCTTAGATTCCACCGAGCATTCTGTGAATAATTGCCTGGTCGCATTACTGATTCTTTCCAAGAATCTGATGTAGTCACATCCTTGATAATATTACAATGCCTTAAAATATAATACTACGCTCTGAACGGTAATTTCTTGTGACGATACTAAAATATGTTGCTATATTTATTTACATTGTTTTAATTTATTTGAATTAGTTATATCCGGATTTTCAATTTAAACTTCTACTTTCTCTGTATTATTTTTCTATGTACTCGGTACCTATTTGACACTATGTTATTAATGCGCTTATACAAGGAACCGGTTATATTCATTTTTACTGATATTATTATTTATTATTTTTGTTGATTTCCGTTTATCTTTTTTGACATAATTTAGAGATCTTATACAAGCGTAATTTCAACAAATGCTACATAAATCCTGTTCCGTTAGAATTTAAATATAAAAAATAATAAATAAATAGGGTAAAGCAGTCATTGTATTTAAAATCAAACTTTTCGGCTCCTTAAAGTGTCTACTTCGTATCATCACACGGATACTAAAGATTATGATAACCAATTCAATTTTCAAAAATTAAAAGTGACATTAGGCGATCCAGTTGCATATGGCAGAAGAAAAGTGTACCATTTACTTACTGTAATTTTTCATTTTAATAATTTGTATAAAGACTTTGTAGTTTGGTGAGAATTTATTTTCATCATATTTTAGCGGTGCTGAAGTATCTTTGTAAATTTGTGCTTCAGACAGAACTATTATTCGATGTTTTGAACTATCGAAATATATAAAACGATAGAGAGTAGGATACTTTTTAATTTTTTGTGTTAATTTTTTTACCTTTTTGATTTTATTTTAACGACTGAAAAAAGGGCAAAAATTACAAAAATCTCATTCTTTTTAAGAATTAAAATAACCACTTAAACTGTCGTATACGTCTGATAAATGTATTAAGTGGCAAATCTTGCAACATTTACTCACGAATAAAAGCAAGAGGTTAAGAAGAAATTTATGATGTTATGTAAATTAAATTACCAGATGGTAAGAATAATACTTTGTTTTCGACCAATTTTATTTATATTTTTTCGTGAATATTATCGGGTATCTCTACTTTTTTTTTTTTTTTTTTTTTTGCGGTGCAGTCTTAGCACTACCACAGATAAATAAGCGCCTCGTATAATAATAAGATACTTAATATTAATTTATTATAATATTAGGTTTATACATGTGCGGAGTATGTATCCTAGAGGTTACATGTCCAAGTAAAACTACTAAACTGCATTAAGTGGAACTACCTTAAACTCTACGGGGTGTCAACGGTTATGTCGCCTAATGTTACATCGGGTATCCAATAGACGAATAGCCTCTGCATTAAAACGTGCTATTTCAGCCGCTTTATGCGCGATTTTGCAAATTGTTTTACAGCGCCATTGAGACCACTGGCATACGCAGATCACGATGTATGTCTTCATTTTGCGAGTACCGATTAGCACCAGCAATTGCACACAGAATGACGTTTTGACGGCGTTGTTTAATATTCCTGTTAGCGTTGACTGTACATCCCTACAAGGCAATTCCGTATGTTCACATTGGCTTGATGATTGGCTTGTATAAACACGGCTTATAAGATACATACAGCGGAGATTGCCTTCCTAGCAGCCAATATAACTGCCGTGTTGTCAACTTCATTTGAGCTGCTTTCATTTTCACGTGGACTTTCTAAGACATTCTGGAGTCTAGGTGCATGTGAGATCGGTAGACACTACCCAAGTGTAACTCTGTGCCCATAATTATTGACTGGTCTCAGCGCAAAGTTAATGTTAATTTGTTTTTGCTTAATTAAGCTTAATCTTCCAATTGTGCATCCAGAGAGTCACCTGATTGACTGCTACTTGTAATTATTTTACTGTGGCCTCATTGCACTATTTTTACGTTTTTTTTTTTTTATCTTCTAATACGATTTGCGCTCTTTCCGTCGGGAAATATGGAATTACCTCTATTTTGGAAAGTATCTTTTTTAAAGATACGGCGTATAGCCAACACCATCGAATAATCTAATCTGCGCCATAAACAACTTGTACATTTCTTTGAAGACACGTGTAAAAATATTAGTATAATTATTTTTGAACGATTATAATGCTAGTTTACTGAGTTGAAAACGATTAAAAACAATGCAACGTTAGAAATTTTACAGATATTTTTTTCGCCGATGATTTTCAAGGATAATAAATAAATTTCATTAATGCGTTTACTATTTCTAACATCAATTGATTCCTGTGTAGTTGATGCAAAATTTTTAAATTGTCTAATCTAGAGGTTAAGAAAAATTGCATTTGTTAATATTGTGCACTGATTATTCCGTCCATTGAGGAATTAAAGTTTTAGAATCGATGCCCGAATTTCGAACATTTCCACTTCGTGTATATATTTGTGCATACTTATTGTACGAATATGTAAGAGTTCACGGCGCTTGCGTGCAACGCGAATGTATGTATTTAAAATTGATGAGAATCTTCTGTTTTTTAAAATGATATATGCGCCGTGAGTTGCTTCGGGCTTCTACCTGATTGTTAACGATTATTTATTTATTCATATTTTTTTTTTTTTCAAATAATTTTTACCTGTCACTCTACTAATTCACGAAATTGAGACTCCAATTATTTAATAATCTGATCGTTCTATCAATTCAGCTATTGTAACGACGATTTTGGATAAAATTAAGATCATTCAGATGATTTACTAGAAAAAGTACGAAAGATGCTACTTCTTAAAAAAATCTTGAAGAACATCTTTGGTTTTAACGAAAATAAAAGCTGTCGTAGATAATGTAGCTTCTGGTTTTCCGGTGAATTAAAGCAGTGTAAACAAGTGATCAACAACAACAACAACAACAAAGTAATTGAAACTTTTTGAAAGTAAAATCACTTTAAAATGATTTCACGTAACATGCTTTCAAAAAAATTACTAAAAATTTTCCATTTTTTAATGGAAAACGTGTAAATCACGAATAATATATTTTATGGTTTTGTTTTTCACATTAGTAGGGGGGGGGGGCGTGTGCACTGTTAGCGAATGAGCGTGGTTTTAGACGCGATTCTGTAATGCGATTGAGGAGATCAATTTCATTTACCGAATCAAATTTTATTTTCGTAGTAAAAAGCTCTAAATTTATTTAGAATCAGTTGTTATTTAAAAAAAACGAAATTATTTCGCGGAAACGAATTGGGCTTGTATAATTTGTAATAGTCAATAAAATTTCGGCAAGTAATTTTATGTTTGCTCAACGTGATGAGAAACACCGCGTCGAGTTGTGTTATTCAGGTCTGAATTGAACGTCTCGTGGATAAATTCGATAATCTTTCATTCATGAGCTGCTTTCAGGTCAATGTTTAAATCACCCGCGAGAATGATCGGAATGAAATGATGCCCGTTTCCATAGACGACTCTTCTGTTGATCAGAAAAATTTCGGAATTATTCCGATCCTGTTCAAAATGGTTCGCGTTCTCTTCTGTGTTTTTATTATCTCTGATTAACTGATTTAATATCTTGAACATTCTAACACGGCTGGTTCGCTGACAAAATAAAACGATGACCTTTCTGCTTCAACACGCGCCATCGTTTCGCTTTTTATTTCAAATGATGTTTCTTGTTCGTTTCCGTCTTCGTTGTTTTCTTTTTAACTTCCGTAATCGTGTTATTTTTAAATAGAAAAACGTTTTATGATGCTCTTGATATCGTCGGTAGTTGTCAACGAAAAAACAGAATGTTAACCAGGAAAATCTTGAAATTTTTTTTCTCTTCGGAACATTTACGCTTTGCCTATTTTTGAGCGACACGATATTTAATAATACGGCTGTAGCGAGATAAATGTAAAGTTTTTAAATTGAAGTCTGCGAAATAATTTGTAACAAAATTAATTCGATAGAAAATAATTACTATTGAAATTTAACATTTAGGTTTGTGAAATAGTTCGCAGTAACATATATTGTTTATGAGAGAGAAAAAATGTATTCACAAAACTATCTGAAAAAAATAATCATCTTAGTTTTTTTGAATTTTTTGCTTGTCGGTATCCGTAGAATTTTTTTGGTATTCAAAAATTTGGATGCTTCTCGCCTGAAAAAATTTTCAGTGACCCTCAGTCATAAAACAGGTTCGTGTTTGAAAAAAACATTACACACTAACAAGAGCAAAATGGAAATGGTATATTAAAACTTGTCGTAAGGAGTATTATTTAAGGTAAAGCATATAGGTTTGTTGTTTTCAGTCAAAAAAAAAGTAAGCAGTTTAAATATCTCCTATATTAAAGTATGAAATATTTCATACTTTCTTTCCTCGTATAATTTAACATAGGTAAGAAAATTAACTACAGAAAGAAAAGGTTCCATGCTTAATTTGAGAATACTCGTAATTGACTATAATTAGGAAATTATGTAACTATAAGGCTTTCAATGGTAGAGCTATGAGATTATTAAATTTATTCTTGAACTTGAATCGAATTTGGTAAAGATGAGATTCATTACATGATTGCTCTATTATTTATTTATTTTTGTACTTAAAAACCTTTTTTCTAGTAGCGCAATATCCCGGAATATATTTATCGATAATTTACTGTTCAGCACTATGGTTGTATTGATAAAAATTATTGACGAGTCTTGTGCGTGATATTGTATTTAAAAATCAGCGTAAATCGGAACTTTACATAGAATTAAGAGAACTATACAAGGTATATGTGTATATAATTCGTTTTTAATAGGTTAGGATATCAAGACTAACGCCTGTTGAGACTGATTTGGAAAAAGTTCAATCTACCCTTAAGCAATTTGTTCGTGATTGGAGTACCGAAGGATTTCAGGAAAGAAGTACGTGTTATAAACCGATTGTTGAAGAAATATTACATCGATTTCCAGAAAATATATAGTAATTAAAGTTATTTACTTAATTTTTCGATTGTATCATTAGCTTGAAGGAATTACATTTTAAAAACTATAACAGTTTTAAAAGGGTTCATTGACTACCGGCTTTAAAATTTGATCATTTTAAAATAAACCGTACCGGCCTGCAGTTAAATTAAAAAACTGTTGTTTCCTCACGAAAAAAGTGACCGTTAGAAGCTCCCCCCGAGATTAAAAACATACATCGAATCTATACGCTTGTTTAACAAAAAAAGTAATAATAATAATTATTTTAGATAATTATACAAAAAGTTCATAGATACCGTGAATTAAGTATACGATTTTCTTATTTGTAATTTTATGTTATAATTAAATTATTGTTAAAGCTCCGTTATTTTTTTTTCCATATTTATTTTATTTTTATTATTATTATTATCATAATTTTTATACTGGGTGTTTTTATTTGCTATGATTATTACATCCAGTATCAGATAGGTATTAAACATCTGTAATTGTATTTTTCGATATTTAATTTGGAGAATATTTATTATCGCTATTTAATTAAAATTTTAACTTAAGATCGTTCTTAGTTATAAGTTATACCTCATCACCCTTTTTTTTTTTTTTTTTTTTAGTGTTTTTTGCTTTATTAATTTTAAATTCTTGGCTCGACTTCATATCCAGTACGTAAAATTTTTAATTTCCTATGGTTGGACTGAAATCATGCTAAAAATTGAAATTGTAAATTTCAAATCGTGTTTTCAAGTGTGGAGAATATAAAAAAAAAATAGTGAATAAGTGAAACATTTTTTTAAACAAATGTCTTTGTCTATTAGTTCATCGAATAGAGTGGTACATTTGAAACTGATTAGGATCATTTGTGATTTTGAATTGATGTAATTGAAATCCGAACACTCAAATATGTCTGTACATCGGCATTTATTATAGTGGTATGTGTGTTTGCTATTGACTTGCACATACCTTTTAAACGATTATTCATTTTCTTTAAAAAATAATTTTTGCTTTTACCAGTTATTGATACAGGACACCCGAATTATTTAATATGGTAAAGTCGTTCTAGCGATTCGGCCGTCAGAAATCGTAATCAGGAAATTGGTGTGGCATCATGACCTTCATCAGAGTCATAGTACATTAAACTTCTTTCTGCTCCATTTACTATTTTCTTTCATTTAAAAAGGATAGATTTTAATTTTGCTTTTAAAATTTTTCTGGTTTCCGTTTTCTCATTGTCAGACATACATTATTGCTGATATATCGATAAAATTATTTTTCTAATCTTTTTTTTTTTTTGATCCGTATTTTAATGTGTATAAATGTATAATATAATTCGGAATAATGATTCTATTATTTTGATTTCATAAGTAACACGAGAACGAAAACTAATGATTAATTTCAGTTTAATGACAAATAAATTTTGAGTTTTGTCATTGTTGCAGAAATTTCGCCTCTTGTTAAATGTTCGAGAGAACGTATATTTAGCTGTTTTCTTAACTTCTTTAGGGAGCGATATGTAATATAAAACATTATTATTATTATTAATTTGTTAGAATAAAGCAAATTTTTTTTTTTTTTTCTTCTAATACATGTTAAAATGTACGTTTATACTCATTATGTTTTAAAATAACCGAGATAAAAAAAACTCGATTAAATTGGTACAAATCGGTTATATTTTTCCGGAAATGTTGCTGTGTGTGTGTTTACCGCGTAAACCGAGAATTATTAAATTTATGAAGATTACTGTAGAGAGGTGTGCATTCGTTTTTATGAATTACATTCTATTACATAATTAAAAATATGAACGGTACACATAAATTGCTTGGAAGTTGAATTGAAAAAAGCAACGTTTTAAAATTGTCACAGGTTTTTTTAAAAATGTTGGTGATAAAACCTCCTAATATTCGAAAAATGAAAAATAAACTGTTTTAGGATTTGTGAAACTTTAGTATGCATATTTGAGATGGCGAATATATTGAATTGAGTTTTTTAAGGGATATTCCGAATCTACTAAGTATTGTTTAAATAGTGCAACGCAATAATTATTGCTGCTTGTCACTTATTAAAACGGTCGTAAGAGAATATTATAATATTTTGATATTTTTCATTTATTTATTAATATGTAAATTATTAGTTGTTTGTAAACCGTAGTCACTACTTTCAGGAAAACTGTAAAAATTTAAAGAGTTTATAGTAACATGTATGGGGTTATTTTATTTTTGATTGTGTTGTTGCATTTTTTTTTTTTATTTTAACTTCATACCTCATTTACGGTGTTAATCAGTTCTTTGATATATAAAAAGGTATAATTGTAAATATATATATATATATATATTTGCGGGAAATAAATTTCCAAACGGAAATTAGTGATAACTAGTAATTATTTATACAGTGTTAAGGAAAAATTACCGATCAACGGAATGCTTGAATTTTAACAAAAAACTAATTATTGAAATCGTAATATGATTTATTTACGCATTTAAAAAGATTTGCAAAAGATCTTAGTTATTTTATTAGAAGTTTTGTTTGGTGCGTTAATGGTGATAAAGAATGTTAAAAAATTAAATGTGACAACTGTTGTCGTTTTAGTTACGTAATACTATAGTTAACTGAAAAAAAAAAAAAAACATAATTAGTAATAAATACATTTATTGCAACGGCTACTAGAAAATGAAATTGCACAAGAAATATATGCTTGTTGAATTGTCTATACTTTCATGTATAGTGATAGCGATTAATGGGTGTAATCCCGATAATTAAGCGAGACAATTTAATATTAAACGTTAAGATCAATTTTATACTATGGCTATCTAGTGAATAATTTTTTATTTTTTTCTTTCTTTAAATTCTATACATGTGCGCACGATAAATTTATGCTTGCGTGAATAGTAATGGTTTTATGAGCAGCAGTAACTTACGGGGAGTCACGTGAAGTTTTTAATTTATCGTATTGAATGTAAGTAATAGCGTAACGCGAATAAAATTATCATCGCATACTAGTAGATAATTTGATTAATTTTTGTATCTTAAATTAATATTTGATTAATGTTTGTATCTTAAATTAATGCATGGTTTGACGGATTTCTAAATAGGAAAAAATGGTTACGCGCTATAGCCTCAAATGTGCGCAATAACTATATAAAAAGAAGGGACAACATAATTACATTAAAACTATATGCCATCTATTAAATGAGCCATTGACTTTCTTTTTTTGTTTTTTTCGGCTTTTTTTGCCGGATTTGAAAATTAGGGCGCAAAAAAGTAATGAGTAGTTATTAGAAAAAAATATATGTATCATCCGCTATTCTGGTAGACGAAGAGGGGGGGGGGGGTATCGATGCGACAGACAAAATGGTTTAATTTGAAGTGATTAATGATTGCGTGAAATCTCCAAAAAAAAAAAAAAAAAAAAAAAAAATGCAGCCGATTTTACGAACGACACTTCCTTAAACTAGAAATATGTTGTACAAAACAATAAAAAACCAAAGATTGTTAATGTAAAAAGCTGCTAGTGAGCAACTAATGAGTAATTGTATAGGATTTTTTTATTGCAAAATAATATTTTATGTAACATGATGTGTACACCATATATATGTCTTTATTTTACAAATATAGAAGTAGTTTTACACATATATGTATGTGATCAATTTTTATAAAAGTTTTATTATATTTAAAAATTCTTTGTAAAACAACTTGTATTTGTTCATTGTAAACATTTAATTTTTCATATTGTTCAACTTAAACTACTGGTTGAAATAAAAAAATAAATTACTTCATCTTATTAAATTATAGCCCTACAAATCCGTACCTGTCTCTCCTAGCCATATTATTTCATTGCTAACGGATATAACTTTTAAAAATTTTTAGATTAATGTTGAAGTAACAAAATTAATTTGGATTTCTTTTTTTTTTTTCAGTTATAGAACTTTACTCTTTTCTTCGTAAAGTAGATATTTAAAGTAACCCGTAATTATTTCCTGTTAATTTAAATTAAGGGAGGTTTTAAGTTATTCCGCCATTTTTTATTTAATGTAAGCTGCTCGGTAAATTTCTATTTTACGACTTAATAATGAGTTTTTCTTGTTTTTTTCTATAAATCATGGCATATCAACTAATTTTTATCGTTGTGCGGCATCGAAATTCGAATCCAGTTCTCGTCGAACAAAATACTGTTGTGCCTATTACAGTAGCATTATTTAATTCTGCTTATTACTAATTTAAATATATGTTTAATAATATTAAAAATTATTTTTAAATAAACGAAAAAATAACAATTCTAAAGTAACAAATTAAACAATAATAATAGAATTAATAAATTTTATAACATTCCGACACTAAATATTGAAAAAGTACATTTCCCATCTGGAAGTTTTCGTTGGTTTTCTTCAAATGACTATCTCTGCCACATTTTGCATAATGTTAAAGGGAAAACGTGACTGAATTAATTTAATTTCAATGCAATGTGACAAACTTTAAAGATGCGTACAGAACTCTCTCTGTGTACAGCGGTGTATAAAATATATCGAAATATAATTTTCATGTTCAGTTCGGTTTGTGTAAATAACTGTTTCAATTTTGTTCGGTAAAGTCTTTTGCATTTATAATTATTTCATTTAAAATGTATGTTTTTTTGTTTTTACCGTACCTATTTTAGATTCTTGTTTGTCGATGAATTTTGTCTATTTGGCATACTCGGCTCGTTACCTAATTTTGGTATTTCCGGAATCTTTTCATTTGTATTAGCACTATTTATTGTGATGTTTTCTACAAACGCTTTTTACAACGCCGCGTATGATAAACATTTGTTCAGAATATAATCTTACATTTTTCTTTCTTCTTTCGCTTATGTATTATCAATTATACGTTACTTTCGGTTGAAAGTTTACAGATATATATTTTTTTAATTAGGCGAATATTAGAAAAAAGTTTACTAGTCTTTAAGTAGGAGATGTTTAAGAAAATTTTTTGTCAAATAGAATCTATAATTTAAATTCAGAATTAGAAGTATTTGTATGATGACGATTTCTGATATAATAGTCGCATAATAAAACATATACTACAGTTAGATAAGGAATTAAGATACTCTAGTTTTTTTGCTGAGAATTTCTCGAAAATCTTTGTTATTTGAATAAAAATTTAAAATAAACCGAAGACAGGGTTTAATGCTTCTTTTTGATTCGCGTAAAGTTCCCGATTTTCGAATATGTCGTGAAAGAAAAAAAGTTTCCGATGCGCAATATTAATTCAAATTCAGCTTTACAGTAGGTTGCTCCGCACAAATAATTATTCCAAAATAGAATTATAAAACAATAATCTGGCGTATAAACAATCCATCGAGCTGTTTTATTGTTGGCCTTGTAAAGTAGTCTTAAAAAATATTCACAACAAATTCATTATAGCGAAATTTAATCTTTGTACTTAGATGCTATTAATAAACTAAAAGAAAATAAATCCCCAGGAACAGATGGAGTAGTTGCGGAATACCTCGAAGGAGCAGGAGAAATAGCAGTGGAGGTTATGTACGTTATGTGTCAAAAGGTATGGAAAACTGGCGAATGGCCAACGGACTGGACCGAAACAACTTATGCCCCTGTACATAAGAAGGGATCACGTACAAAATGCGAAAATTATCGCACAATTTCACTGATAAGTCATGCCAGCAAGGTTTTACTTCATATACTTCAAAATCGACTAGAACACTTCCTGCTTCCAAACATCTTAGAAGAACAAGCCGGTTTTATCCAGGGAAAAGGAACAAGAGAACAACTTATGAGAATATGAGGCAAATGATAGAAAAACTTAGAGAATATAACGTTCCTGCACTATTCTGCTTCCTTGACTACAGCAAAGCCTTTGATAACGTCAAATGGTCCAAATTGTGGCAGGTACTGAATTCCATTGGTACACCGAAACATCTGATATTCTTGTTGCACAAGCTGTACAAAAACAATAAGACCTATGTTAAAATAGAAAATGAATTATCAGAACAATTCCAGGTGCACAAAGGCGTGAGACGGGGATGTTGCCTGTCACCTATTTTATTCAACATATATGGAGAGTATATAGTAAACAAAGCTACACATGGATGGGAGAGTGGAATTTCCATAGGAGGAAAAAAAATATTCAATCTCAGGTTTGCTGATGATTTGACACTTATTGCAAAAACCAAAGAGGAAATGAATCAACTACTGAGCAAAATCGAAGATATCAGCAACGAAATGGGGCTAAAACTGAACAGGTCAAAATGCTCCCCGCTAATATTCAATAAAGATGAGGCAGCTATAACACAAGTTGGAAACATAATTAAGGACATCCCCCGATAAAAAAAGAAATGATTTATTTGGGAGCATGCATAACAAATGAAGGTGGCTCTGATCGAGAAATTAAAAGAAGAATAGCTCTGGCAAGCGTGGCAATGGGAAAATTAAGATATGGAGAGATCATAAGATACCGAAATATACTAAAAACAAGGTTACTAAAAACCTTAGTGTTTTCGATTCTTGCATATGGAGCGGAAACATGGACCATAAACCTGGTTTCGGGAAGGAAACTGGAAGCCTTCGAAATGAAGTGCTATCGGATGCTACTAAGGATACCATGGACGGCCCATAGAACCAACAAGTCCGTTTTAGAGGAATTGCGGATAGACGAAAACGAGTGCTTGGTGTACCTACATTTAGGAAAAAAATTCTATCATTTTTTGGATACATAATTTGGGCCAATAAGATGGAGAAATTAATTATTCAGGGCAAAGTCAGTGGCCGAAGAAAACGAAGCAGGCCAGCAAATCGATATGTCGACCAAATAGTTAAGTTAACTGGTCTAGAGACATCTGAATTGATACGGAAAGCAGAGGAACGACGGCAGTGGCGTGTAATGGTTCAAAAGTCAGGTCTCGACGTCCGGAATCGGACTACGATATAGAAGAAGAATTGTAAAATTATTTTCTCTTTACGATGCATCGCAGTTCTTTTTATCTCTTCCGGCTTTTTAATAATAATTAAACATATTATTTACAATAAAAACATTTTGATTATATTTATTTTTTAAATATCCGTAGAATTTAAAAATGTTTATTAAAAATCAAGGTTTTTAATTTAAATTTTGTATTGAAAATACTGGTTAATATGCGGCAAATAAGCAATGATTTAATTAATTCTGATTTCAACTCGGACTGATATGTAAGTCTGAACTTATTTTCATAAGAACGAACAATATGTTATTAAAACGGAGAAGTAAGCGCATAATGTTCTTAAATGAACCTTGAAAATTTCATTTTCCGTATATTTTTAATAAATCATTAATAATTATTTTTGAACAAATGTATTTTTCTGAAAAAATAAAATTATTTGCTTGTTTAAAGAGTAAACTTTTCGATTTGTACTACTAATAATTCCTTTAGAATTTTTCTTTACATTTTTACATTTAAAATCCTATTTATATATATATCGTTACACGTAATTTTGCATACACTGTACAAGCACGCGCGTGTTCTCTTCGCATAAGTGTGTGAGTGTACGCGTGCGGGCATATACGTCTGTTTAAATCCTTACTTTACATTTTTATATTGAAAAAATGATAAAAAATAAAATATACAGATTAGAGAGAGAAATAGGGAGAGGGAGAGAGAGAGTTGAATGAAAGAGGATAGCGTTTTTTGGCGTAACGAAAATACACTAATAAAATCAATAGAAATCTGAATATTAAATCACATTTAGAGTTGAAAAAATAATGTAAGGAACTCCGTTCCTGACGGGGATCCTCTGACCGCACAATCTTTTTTCATGCTTGGACGTTATTGATTATAAATCTAGGGGCGTTTTAGCGTAATTTAAGCCAATAAAAAAAAAATTTCAAACCCCTTAATTTAACGAAGGGTATACATTGATAATGAGACGCTAGTGGGGCGAAGCATTTAATTGTACAGTTAAGTAAACAAGTTTGTGATTTTCTTTTAAATATAATCTAATTTGTAGTATTATGACTATTAAATTTATTTAATTTTTAGTATTATAGAATTTATTTATTTTTTTTTCCATATAATTCTTATGAAGTTTTCTTTATTCTCCCCTCCCTCTATTTTAGTCCTTCACATGTGAATTGCGTACGATGTATATGGTGTTGTTATATAAAGTAATATTTTTTTTTGTGTTTCGGAAAAGAGGAGCTAAATGGAATAACTGCTATTTTAACCAAACTAAATGGAAGCTGAGAGGACACAAAGTATTTAGGATAAATTATGGAATAAATTTTATCATAAATGTTAAAATATGAAAAATACAAATTTTCCAATGAAAACTTTGTTTAATTATATGTATAGTTAATAATAAAACGAGCAAACATATGTTCATTTCTGAATATCTGAAAATCTTTTAACGCTTAATATGTAACCTTTTTGTGTCGTGCTTGCAAAACATTTAATTTTATGAAGAATGACGTGGTCAATAAAAACTGGCTTCTCTATAGAAATTATGTTATCATCTGGAGGTATCCTCAAGAAGAGGTTCGAAGTATCGAAGTTTTATCTATAATATGTATATACTATATATACTTTATGCAGTGTGGCTACTTTTTTTTTGGAACGAAGTTCTTTTACGCGGCTTGGTGTTAGGATGAAACTAGTAGAAATCGTCATCGAACGAAAAAGCGTTATGCGTCCTCCAGGTAACCTTCACACTCCGTCTCTTTCTATTATATACGGGGGGGGGGTGCCCGTGCAAGTATCGAGATTCGAGCAGCAAGCATTGTGCGCTGCCAGCTGTATAACCCCAATTCTGAACATGTATAAATTTTATTTAAACTAATTTTTTGTTTTTGTTGTTTTTGTTTTAATTCAAACAGGATTTATATTGTGTATCATTTTTTATCGTATACTTTATGAATGACTATTTTATACTTGTATATCTACCAAAAAGTGAAAAGAACTTCGTTCCTAGCGGGTGTCCCCCTCTAGACACCACTTCTCTCTTTTTTTTTATGTTGAAAATTTTTCAGTAATAATTTTTGTTATTTTTCGGTTTATCTGGGTTTCGAATAAGTTAAACTTGATTGAAAAGAGTTGTATTATCTTCATAATCTATCGAATATTTTTCTTCTATACAAGTGACCACTTTAAGATTTATTGATCATTAAAACGAGAAATTCGAATTTTTTGAACGAGCAAAATTTTGGTGCATTCGATGAATTTGCTAATTACGGACACGCTATTATTAGAGGTCACTCATAAAATTGTCTATTTTATGAATCGGTTTAATATGTGAAAAATGATGATTTTTCGCATGTGTGAACGGTAGTCGAAGTGTAAGCGAATTCAGTATAAAGTTTGAAAAGAAAAAAATACAAGCTCATTTTTTTTTTTTTTATTACCTATTTCTGTTGTGTAATATTTATATATTTTCGTATTTATTTAAATTAAGTACAGATTCTTTGACCCTTCTTTTTACCTTTGTTATTGTCCGTTATTTTAACTTTTCTAATATACCTCGTGGTTACGATAGTAATATTTCTGCAGTAATTTTATTTGTACTCTCAAATTTGGAAGCGTGCAGTGATGGATGGTGTGCATCCTTTGGACGACACATAACTGAAAGTTTATTATTAGCATTGTTAACGTGGATGAGAAAATTTAAACTTTTGCCGTTCAAAACTTAATAATATAACACAAAATCAGAAGTAATACTATAATAAAATTGTTGGCGTAAGATATTTTTTTTTGAAATGTCAGTTATAAACAAGTGGAGGTTATTATATTTTGTTGTTTCAGTAACCCATGTTCTGTGAAGATTTTAGTACCTGGCGCCGGACTGGGACGATTAGTGTTTGAAATTGCTCGATACGGTTACTCCTGTCAAGGAAATGAATTTTCATTGTTCATGTTAATAGCTTCTAATTTTGTTCTCAATCGGTAAGAAAGTTTAAATTTTGTAAAAAATATCGTTTTTTATATACTCGTTTCACTTTTGTATGCATACTATGTTAATGTAATTTATATGATTTTTTACATATTCGTTACAAATATATTTTAATTTCATTTTTTTTTTATTTATTTTTTTTTTTTTTGATTATTTGTATTTCTCGGAAACTGAACAATATGAAGGTATCATCAATCTATAGTTTGGTATTGAATACATTATTGTTTATGCAGTGTTGTTGGAGAGTGTTCGTCTGAACCAAAAAATAAAACAAATGTAAATGAACTTGCTTAAGTTCAAAGTACTGTTGTTAAAATTCTGTTTTCCTCCTTTGTTTTCTTATGAAGTTGTGTAAATTAATACACGAAATTACTAATGGTGTCTAATATATTGTAGTGTTGTGTTTTAAATTTGTTTTCTATTTGCGTAGCTATTTATTCCTCGGATTCAAATATTCTTTTTGTTATTTACTTATTTCCTTTAATACTTCTATAAAAAAGCCCACTTTTCTTATTATTTTTATAGAGCACAGGAGATGGCGATAGAGAGATTAACCTTTGAGTAAAATAATGATATAAAAATGGATGGTTTTTCCAATTATCTTCAAGATACACCATAATTTTCTCTGCTATATGTTTTTGTTTTAAATTCTGTGTTTCTGTGTTACTGTTACAAGATTCACAGAGGAATTCTCGTTTTATTTGCTGGAAATTGAGATGATTGTCTCTTTTCTTCGAGCTCATAATTTGAAAAATAATATTTTATATTGTGGTCATATTGATAGATTTTATTCTTCGCATTTGGGTAAATTTTTCCTTTTTTATTTTTTTAATACCTTCCGACGTTTATTCAATTTCGTTTAACCGTGTCTCTATTTCGGTTTCTGTTATCGTTTTTTATTGAAAATTTTTAGAGGCGCAAAATCGAAAATTTAAAAATACGTTGTTAAAATAGCGCGCGTAGTACATTGTTTTTGTTTTGTTTTTTATTTTTTTCTCCCTTTTTCCCTCTAAAAAATCATATTTTAATAGGACCCGTTGATTTTTACAAAGTAAAGGAAAATAATTTTTAAGCGAACTCCCGTAATCAGTAGAAAGCCATTCTTATCATCTTTTATTTGTTCTTCGGGTGCGTGTACGTATAATATTATCGCTTCTTAGCACCGTAAAAATATTACTGCGCGGGCTATGTTTACATTTTTAAGTATATAACACGTCTTTCGTATTAAAATTGTCTTATAATGCCTAATATAGTTTTGTATATTTCAACACACAACGTCGCATGGAAATTCGTTAGAATAATAAACAGTGTCAAATTTCAGTTGAAATTCGACTTTTTTTTTTTGGTTTTTTTCAATTTTGTTTGATAATATGCGGGAATAATTAATTTTTTATTCGAACGTCTGTAATTAATGCGTTGATAAAAATGCTCGAGTTAATTATTTGTTAATCACGATAAAGGAAAAATATTATCGCATTCTACTTGGATTTTTCAGAGTGTTCCTATTCTTGCCACAGTCGTTAGCGTCCGAATTCATCTAGTAACCCTCAACGTATAATCTGCGATGCTGCCTAACTTAATTTTTTAACTTGCCCACATTAGTTATTACGGTACCCTATGTTTGTTCATATTGTTTTATTGTGATTAAGTATCCGGTTTTTCGGGAACGTTTCGTTTCCTTTTTGGCCAATGCTGTTTAGCTTGTTAAACAGAAAATTAAAAAAAAAAAAAAGGTTGCATTTTTATTTGGTGTGTACAAAGTTTTTATTTTATTTTTTGAACATCTTAGTGTAAAATTCCAAAAAATTAATAGAATTGTTATAATCAAAATGGTTGCGCGCTCGCTTTAATTCGATATAGTCGAATAGATATTTTTCTACGTGCATCATTTTTAGAACTATTGTACCTGAACTTCACAATCCCCGACACCCTGTTAAGAGTATAGGGACTCGCTTCATTTTTTTACATTATATGTACTCAAATTACATTACTGACAATAACTAAAACAAAAAAAAAAATACATCGGAGAGCGCTTTTTGGTTGAGAAATTCTTGCAGATTTTGCTAAATGTGTTTTTCTTAATAGAAAAATATTTTTTAATACAAAAAATGCTTCTTTTGTACGTATACTTTAAAACAGCTAATTTTTTTTATTATTTTTTTTTGATTTCGGTTAAAAAAGAAAGGAAAAGCCACCTTCGAATGAACATCAGGAGAGTGACCTCTATGCCACTTTTTACGTACAGTCTGTTAAAAAAATTGCCGCATTAAGTTAGTTTCTTTTTTTGGGGGGGGGGGGGGAGGAGAAAAGCGCGTAAACTATGAACATTAACCTAACGCGAGTGAAATTTTTAAAAGTGTCGATGTGCGGTGGCGGGATTTGAACCCGGTTCTATCCGAACGAAACACCATTGCCTAGCCAATTATACCATGGTAGCTGGCTGACTGACTAAGTTAGCTGAACATATACTAGTGTTTATTTTTTCGATTAAATTAATCTTAACCCACCTATGTGAAAGGAGGGGTTTTAAAAAATAAAGGGTCATTTCTGTTAAAATTGAGATTTAACTCTTCGTTTTTCTTTTTTTATGCAATTTATTAAAAGGTAACTTTTTCGAATTCCCATGTTTTAATAAAACGTGTTCAGAAATAACTTGTAATTAAAAATTATAACGAGGAATTAGAGATCGAGTAAACTTCGGACAAAAATTATCGCTTTCGGCTAACGCAGACTTGCTAATCAACTTAATATTGCATTCTGGTTTAATCGAAATATCGTTTTTTTAAATGGATGTAAATCAGACTACCTCTGGTAGATAAAAAAAAAAAAAAAAAAAAAAAAAAAGGAAGTGCAAAGTTGTATAAAACCGATGTGAAGAAAGAAAAGCTGCATGTGTCATTGACAGAGTTAGTAATTTGTTAAATGTAAGCGCAGTTTCAGAAAGGAATGTGGAATTCAAAGGAAAATAAAGGTGTTAGGTGATTTGAAAGCGAGGAAATAAAGGTATAGATGGTTAAAGGCCATAGTTAAAGAAAGGAATAAAAAGGTCATTGTGGCGCAATGGTAATGGTACGTGAGTTTTATAAATAGGCACGGTGTACACGTAATAAAGAAAGAAACTCGCACGGACCTATTTTGAGTCTGATGTTGAATCGATATGATGTAACACAGTGGTACGAATGAATATTTTATTAAAACAGTCTCGTTTTCATCTTTAGTACACTTAATAATCTGTGCAAATGATGAAATCTAAAGTAAGCGGTTTGTGTTTGAAAAATTTCGTTAGGTATACACATATATAAAAGAGCTTAGCAAAAACTTTTCAGTGAATATTTTATTGAAAAATACCGTTTAATTAAACAACGTAAGTTTTAGTTTATTTAAAACTAATTATTCTAGAAAACGCAGTCTACAGAATTTTTAATTTTTAGGATATTGCAAATTTTTAGCGCCAAAAATATTAAAAATCGAAATAAACTTGTTTTAAATAACTGCAGTATATTTGGCTCGCTTGTTACCGCAAAAAAATATTTGAAATTGGAAATATGCGGATAATTGTACTTTGGTCGGCAACATAAACAACCGCATCTTTTTTTTTTTTTCTTGTTCTAAGTGGTATAAAAGTTTCCACGTAAGAGGTAGTGAGTTGAATTTTTTTTTAACAATATTTTACACGACGCAAAGAGGAACACATGACGAGGTAAAGTGCTGTTATACGACTGATTTTCCTACACACCGTTATAATGATGAACGAATAATAAGTTCGAAATCGGTTGTGTGATTTATGAGTTACAACGGTATTTGTATTTAATTGAATAATTCATATTTAATAGATTATAATTCGTTCTCAAGTAATTAAAATGTAAATACTAAGGTAAAACATTTACATAAAAACATATTAATGAGAAAAAAGAGTAAAGTCTAATATCAGCTTCCTTAGCAATAAAATCGAACCTCTCATTAAAAACTAAAATTATTCTACTACACTTCAGGTCTAAATTAACGGATATAAGACTATATTAAAAGTAAGTAAAAATGTCTTTGAAAGGAGCCAGTTTTCATGAATTTTTTTTTCGATATAATTAAATTACTCGAAGCAGTAAATATTGAACGATTACTACGACTGACGAATTATCAGATATTTAATTGTAAATTTACATAAAGTTCAAAAAAAAAAAAAAAGAAAGAAAGAAAGAAAAAGGAAAGAAAGAACAAACATAATCCATATTATTTTACATAAGCGCACTTAAATCTTTTTATCTGGTAAGTCGTATACTCGTAGATTGGCTTGTATTCGACCTTTTGCCTATCATTAATAGCCGAAATTTCAATTAGTGTTTTTGTTTCTCCGTTTAAGAGAAATTGTTACGTTACTGTTTTTTATACTGTTAATAAAATCTCAACAACAAATTATTAATCTAAACATTTTTCAAGTGTCGCAGAATTAAAAAGATTCCCGGAACATGTTTTTGAATGTTTTTATTAGGTTTTTAAAATGAAAATGCATAATTATTTTATTAAAAAATTGTAACTTCTTGTCTATAATGTTTCAGTTTTTATTTCTAAAAATTCGTAGTTTTGATAATTGCATTTAAATACTAGAACGAAATATTTTATTTTCGCGGTAAATGTATTTAAGTTAAATATAATAATTTATTTAAATGGTGGAGGAGCGGGCATTAGTACGTGTTACTTTATCTCAAAAATAAAAACATAATTTTTTTTCTTACACGATACGAAAATAATGACAAATAATAATCCAAGGTCAGGTCAGATTTATCCAGCTTGAAATAATTTGGTACTAGGGAAATCTCGGAATGTAAAGGTAGCCGAGAGAAGGGAACTTTCCCCCTCCTGATTACAACAGTGTCATTAGGCTTAGTATATTGTGAAAAATTTAATTTCATAACCTTCGGTGCCTTGTCAAGGGTATGCGACTCACTTTACTTTATTAAATAATTTGTATTAAATAAAGCGCCAAAAATAAACCAGCCCTTTTTGTCGCAAAAATAAATTATTTATAAAAGCTACACGAAGACTTATCATCACTATTTATTTGTTTTTCGAAAACTCGATGATTGCAAATTTATTTCAATTACCCTTTTAGAATTATATATTTTGTTCGATGAAAATGTGTTGAAAATTTTCATATTTTATATGTGAGTACCGCGTTTGGCTTAGTGGCTAGAGCGCTTGACTTCTGATCCGGAGGTCTCGGGTTCGATACCAGGCGATGACAAAAATATGCGGCGCTAGTTTCGTACACAGCACACATTTGGGCTGCATCTGTAGCGCGATAACAAGCGACTGTAGTCAGTTCCGAATGTAGTCGTGTATATTAGCGTCATATAGAAATATTCAGCCGGCGAGCTAATCAACCTGAGTAAAGGCCAGTCGTCTTGGTTATCCTACTCTATTGATAACCTTTCTATCATTGGTTGGCAGCATGGAAGCTAAAAATTTAAATTGGCAGTTATACCAGTTAATAACAACTCGACTGGCCGAAAGAGACACTAAGTGTGAGTCGAGTAAGGAAAGTAATTCCACTCTTACTTTTCTGGCACTTTCTTACTTTTTCGAATTTTCATGATTAGTCATACATCTGAGAACGATTTGGGGTTGCTACGAATGTGGAAACTTTGTTTTGGTAACCCAGTGCACTTTAATGTTACTACTACTTAGTCTACAAATATTTTTTTTAAAAATCATCATAAATGAGTGAAAAATAGAAAAGTTTATTGAATATAAATTACATTATTCTAATATCAACGTAAATATATGTATATCGAATCTTAACTTCTTTCTACGTGATATTATAAGTATTATCTTCGTGTAGATTTCAGTTAGCTAATTTCTGACACTGCCGTCACTAGTTTTTCTGTTCTATTCGTATTTTGCTTTTGTCTTTCTTTTCGCATTTTGTACGTAGCGTTTTTATCTTTCTTTTATATCTACTATCCTTCTCTGTACTATTTTTTCGGCTGATGCCACGCAATATTTCCTTCAAGCACGTCTCTCATCATTTTTTTTTCTCATATCATCTTTTTGGAATGATCTGTCTCATTTCACCTACAATTACATGTTTTTGTTTCGAATCATACATCTAGAAATCTCCGTCTTCCACTGATAACTGTTTTGATAAGTAATATTTTTTTTTTTTTTTTTTTTTTTTTTTTAATAACTATCTAAATAAATTTAGAAAGATTTTGTTTAGGTGAATTTTTGTAAGTAATGGTAGGGGCTTAACACATGCTTGCGTGTGTTTGTGTTGTGCGCGCGTGGGAAAATTCGATTTTTCGGACATTATCATGGACTCCTTCTGTATTATTCGCAGAAATCAGTCTCTTGTATTTTTTTTTTTTTTTTTTTTTTTATAGAAGAGTCACTTTTAGTTAACTGAGTGATTTTTTAATTCACTGTTTTCCGGCGGTTTCTAATTATCTTTTCTGAATATCACAATTCCAGGTTTCATTATTAGTTTTTACAAAACAATCCGGTTACATTAAAACGTTGGGTCTATATTTTTTATGTTACCCGAAGAGTAAAAATGGCATAATAATTGGTGAGATACAATTAGACGGTTCAAAAATCATTCCCCTAAAAGACAAAAAAATTTCTCGTAGAATACTACGCTATTTTAAAATTAGAAATTTTTTTATTGATTTTCGTTGTTTTTCAAAGACGCCCCTAGTAGGTATCCCTAAAAAATTTTGAATTTTTTTAATAAAACCTGATATTTTTACTGCAAAAAATAAACGACAAATTTCGAAAAATTATCGATTTTTTCTTCTACACCTTTTAGAGGATTAGCGACAAATTATAAGTGTAATTAATATACCTTTTTTTTTTTTTTTGCTAAACTGTTTCAGATAAAAATTATGGCTCCATGATTCCTGCCATTTATTTGCAGGGTTGTTCTTTCTGCGCTAATGTATAGCCGCCATTTTGTTTTAAAAAAAAAGTTAATAAACGTACGAAGTTTTATTTTGATCGAATAAAAGCTTCCTTATAAAACAAATTATTAAAAAATGTTTTTTTTTTTTTTTTGGAACGCCTAATTCTATTTCTCCCCCTGTTATATATATATATATAAAAGAAGTAACAGAAATAAATTGTATATTTACAGGTGTTTTTTTTTTTTTAATTTTTTTCTGTGCGGAGCATTTGACAGGCACAGTAGGAATTCGCTAAATGAATTACTACTTTTTATGTTCGTTAAAATTTGTACGCGACTCGTGATAAAAATTTTTCCCGGGTGTGTTTGTTTGTGTGCGCGCGTGTGTACATATTAATGACGATGTCATTCTTAGCTCCCGGGGTACACTATAAAAAATGTCCCATTACGATGTCCGTCACAAAGTATATAAGATACACAACAGCCCAGTCAAGTGGACTCTAGCTGAACTTCCGACAATGAAAACAAATGTAAATAATAATGTTGTATATCATCCTACGTGTAAAATGTAATTGAACAATAAAAATTTTTGTTTGTGCAAGACGGCTAGGAATATGACGTAAACAATTAAAACGAATCTTCTAAGAGCAGTTTAGAAGAAAAAAAATTGCCGGTTAAGGAGGTTCGTCCCTTCGCGAGGTCCCCAGGACTCAGTTTTATTTATATATATATATTCTTTTTCTACGTCTTCACCCTTGATCATGTAGCAATCCGATTGTTGCTCATTATATCCCTCGATCTTTTGCTCGTTATATACATTGGTGCAAAGGTAATCCAGTTTGCTTTCTTATCATATCTATCCAGCGCTTTGGATTTTCGCTTGCATCACCAGTGTTCCTAATTTCCGCTCACCGCGAATAACATGGCCAAAATATTTCATTATTATATGTATATATCACATGTCCATATCGATTCATTACTGAATGTAAGTATCCTCACGTGAAATAAGCTGGTCTAATCTCCTGGCCGGTCGGGTAAATTAGAAGATGCGTTTTATACCTGTTGCCAGGTAGCATATTTTTTATTATACGCAGTGCGAACAAGAACTTCAGACGACAGACTGATCGCAAGAGACGTCTTTAACGTATACATACATACATACATATATATACATATATATATATATATATATGCGCGCGTGTGTGTGTGTATTTATATCAACGCCTGTGCCAAAAAAGCTAAGATTTCGCGTCGATACAGCGAACAATGCTACTTACCACAGTTTGCCGATGATGTATGATTGTAAAGCAATTTATTAACTACCGACAAAGCTTCCACTGTGCCTGGTGCAACAATTTCTCGTTTCTCTACGGGAATTTAAATAAAGCTAAAATCGTTGCATCCTGTATGTTTTACGAAGAATTTTATTCTACAAAAAACTTATTTTAAATTACTGTTGTTACTGCCATCGCGATCTTTTTCAAAATATGCATCATTGTGTTGAATATATCGATACATCATATCTTCCATTTTACCATTATTGCCATCTCTTGTGGTATACTCTTGGAAAACTTATGCCTAAATTTCACGATATCTACGTCTGAGATTATTCGAATCTTTGATTTTGTAATTCCTTTCTTAATTTTACAAAGAGCTAATAGCCACACGGTGTGTAGGGTCTAGACTATAAGCTGAATGCAGCATTACCGGAATGTTGAATTTCTTCAAAAATTCTTGAACGATTCCGGCCGTATGAAGTCGCGCATTGCCCTGATGAAATATTCCGACATTCTTTGAGTAGGGGGGCCTTTTTATCATAATGTGTTCCTCACTGTTTGGAGAGTGTTTTACGGTCGTTTTATACGAAATGTTGATAAATTATCTCGCGATACTCGAAAAAGGCAATCTGCATAATTTATACCATGATAGTAGTTTGTCGAACCCTTTTGATCCTCGAAGAATCGCAGGTTTTACGCGTTACGCTTTCTTAACAAGTGAGTAGGTCGACATAGTGTGTCTAACTTTTGTCTATGTTGACCCCACTTTTTTAGAAAATTTCGATTTTTTAAGTCAATTATTGCAAATTTGCACGCATTTTTCCATTTGCTCCCGTATAAAGAAATACGGAACCGAAATTGAACGTACGCGGTTCATTTGTAACTGGTCCTTCAAAATTCGATGTACCGAACTTTTTGAAATATCGGCGATTTCCGAAAGCTTTCTGTATGGTAAATGCCGATCTTCACGAATGATCACCTATAACGTGTTTACGTAATAACATGAGAGCTGCCTATTCAGTACAACTAGAATGTACAAATAGGTAGTCACGACGCTCGGAATGGAGCGATACGACTCAGAGAGATTCATTCGAACTGAAGCTGCAAAGTGATAATGTAACCAATTACAGAAGGCTTTGCTGCTGTGGTTACAGGACGGACTACAAATGTGTAATCAGTTGTCAACTTGCTAATGCGCGTTGTTAGGCAGTAATTCTAAATGATAAAAACCTACAGGGTTCAACGCTTCTACCTTTTATTTAAACAATTACAGCGAAGCGACAAATTACCACGTATCATCAATAGCTAATAAATTATTTTATAATCCTATATCATTGGCGTACTGCTAATAACTTCGTGTTGATCGTATTAAAGTGAACTGTTAGGATTTTTGGAACCGCCATTGTATATGAATATACATATATGTGTATTGAACACTAAGTATTGCTAAAAGCCATTTGCCAGTTTTTCTTTTGCTCCCCCTAAATAATGTGGTTATTCCTTTAATAAAATATTCTTTTCTATTTTTTTTATTTTTAGTTATTTATTACTTTTGCACTCAATAAATCTGTAATCGGAATTTCTTATCGTTTGCATTTCTATACAATTAACACTTTCCCAGCGGATCACGATCTAATGTCGTGATTGCGGTTTTAATTTAATTTTCGGATCACGACTATACGTCGTGTTACATTCCTTTACTGTTTATTTAAAAATCACTCGATCTGGAGAAGATATGGCTCTCGATGGAGGTAGCAACGAAGAGGAGCAGTTGTCTCCTGGTCCACATGCGAGAGGTGCTTTATCAAGACTGACCGATGGACAATTTTTGAACAAAAAATACTGCCGTCTGAAAAGAAACAGTCACGAAACAAAGTGTGCAAAGTTTGCCTCGATATTACCAAAAAAGAAACGGGCAAAAGGGGACCTAAAGAAACGACCTTTTACTGTCCAGACTGTAATGTGCCGTCGCGCAACATTCCATGCTTTAAAAAATACAATACTACGAGGGATTATACCATATAAATCGAAATATGAACAATAATGTAGACATTCAGACATGTAAAATTTTTTTTTTTTTTTTTTTTTATAACAAGAAATGTTGTTTTTTAGAAATAATAAATAATAATACAAAATTTTATTGTTTTTTAGCTGAAATAAATATAATAATAATACAATAACATAATAAAAAAACATTCAAGATGATATCTCTTATAGATTATTTTCTATGCTGTTTCGAAATATGCTAAAAATGTTCCGCGTACAGGGTGGTGGCGTGTTGGTACATGCTGGCTGGGAAATTGTTAATTTAACTGTTCTTCATAATTATTTCGATGAACCGATCAATTTTTAACATGTTTTTTTTTTTTTTTTTATTTTAATTTATTTCTGTATCCCTCTTTGATGTCTCAATGATTTTCAGTATTTTCTGTTACTAATTTTTTACTTAAATGCTTCTCTTCTTTCTGATTTTTATTATACATTCATACTTTGCTCTTCTTTTTTTCCGTTCGATTTATTTAAAACTTTTTTTTAAAAATTTCAGTGAACCTACAATTAATGTGCATTGTGCCTACATTTCTGTAAAACGTAGGGTTAATAAATAGATTGCGTATATTCTTTTTTAACTTTATTATTACTTGTTTTTCGAAGTAAATGTTAAATAATCATATTTTTTGCTTTGCATTTTTCTTTTGAAAACCGAATGAAAGTGTTTTTATATATATTTAGTATTCTTTACGGGTAAACTCTGAATCTCAACTGCGTCCATTGCCGTACAGGAATTTCGATTAAATGATGGCATTTTTAATCAATAAAGCTTTTACTTTTCATTATTATAGAACCGCTTTGAACTTTCTATTTCGTATTTAATTCGGAGAGTTGAACTTAGTTTTTTTTTAATGTGTGTATGTGTAGAAGAGTACTAAGTCTAAAATAAATACGGGTAAATTTTTTTTTTTTTTTTTTTTTTTTTTTAAATAATGAAACGTGATCGTTTCTTAGGACTGATTTTTAATTCGGACGGATGTTCAAAAGTTCCATAAAAATTAAATTAATTTAATTTTTAAAACGTATTTTTATGTATGTATATAATAAAGCTGTGATGTAAGCAATATAAAAAAAAAAAAATAATATATACAGGTGCCACGGTGTTAATCTGCATCAGTTATATCCGTGGATTCATCAGTTTGATAATAATTTATATACAGATGATCAATTAAAGTGCATTTCGTTTCCCGACGTGAATCTGTCCGATTACATTCCGAGGGATACACAGTTTTCTATGGTAGCCGGTGACTTTTTAGAGGTAATGCCGTACAGAATAAATAATTATTTTTAGAAAAAATTGTTGTTTCTTTTTGTTTTCTCCCTCTCTACGCAAGCAACTTGTATTTTTGATTGTCATGTCTATAAAAATTTAACAAGTTTCAAACTAATTTCATAAGCATGTGCAAAATTAACAAGTATCAAAAGCGTGTTGAAGAATTTAATGAAATATCTTTAATAATGGTTCATTTGGTTACGTATAATATTTTGTTCGATTTTATCACCCCGAAATGTATTTTTGATTAAAAATTTATTTGCACCTATTTCCTTAGAAGAAAACACGGAGTACAGAATATGTCCTCGATATGTAAAATATAAAATATGTGTCTATAAACGAGTAATTGTTTTTTTTTTGTTTTTTTTTTTACATGCGTATTATGGTTAAAGCATTGTTTAAAACAAAAAAATGTACTTTGATTTTTTTCTTTCTCACATTCTTTTTCTGATAAACTAATGTCGAAAACATGAATAATAAAAACGAAGGAGAGAGAATTAACATCGAAGAAATGCGCCTAACGTAAGAGGAAAAAGGTAATATGTCATTTGCTAAATTTTCTATGTTTTATGCTGATCGAAATTTAAAAAATGTTGTCAAAAGTCTAAAATTTTTTTACATTCAAATATCACATAAAATCGATCTATTTTTTTTTATGCGTATGTAGATATTAATTTATTTTATTATTACTATTATTATTATTACTATTACTATTCTGTACATTTGGTAAAGTTAAATATTTTCCTTGTAATAGAACTATCCATGTATTACTTCGCTAATAAAAACAAAAGTTGGGAAGATTTAAACTGTTTGCTGCATTTGTACTTGACTGAATAACAATTTCTTTAACAAAATTTTAGTAAATTGAATACAATACATTTAGGACTTGTTATAAACAGTGACCATCCCTATATATATATATATATATATTGCGGCACATGGTTCTTTAAGAAAAACAAAAATTAATTTTATTCTTCATGCACACTCTGAAGTTCAATCTTGATAGAGTTGTATCTTTTGAAGATAAGTTCCTATTGTTGTTTTCGAGCCACACAGTTGCCTGTGTTGCTTCTTAGAAATTCTTTCTTGTATATATGCTTTTCTTCGGCAAGACTGTACATAGCACGAATCTGCGTCATCCTCAATCGAGAACAAAATTTGTCGACTATGTAAACGGAACAAACGTGCAATACTTCACAACGGATTTGAGCGTACGTCTTTGTAGATCAGACACGCAGACCGAAAAAGCTCAAATCCAAATTACCTCATGCCTATTTGGTGACCATCCGTGTAATCGAATGATCATTATACACAGTGTTAAGCATTCCTACGCTTAAGTGTTCGAGATTCGATCTGGAGCTAACGAATTGCTGCCACAATGTACTGCGGTTATGCCAAGAATCGCAGAGAACGTTTGAAGGCAACGATGCAGTGATGGCGCTGCCGAACAGGAATTAGAGACTAAACTGGCGCTAACGTTATTGGGACGACGACTGGTGGTGGAACACCAAAACGGACGATGAATGTGTAGCACGAGGATGCTGCCCTGCTGGAAACCAAACACTGTCACTGGAATTGTAGTGAAGACGACTGAAACCGGAACGCTGAGTAACCGCCGACTGGTGTCGCTCGAAGTCGAGAACGAAGCTTGCCCAACAGGAATTGAAGTGCTGGAGCCTTTGCGATGCTGCTACAACGGCGATGCGCAGTGAGAAGCGCCGCGATCAGCGGTCAAGTGACTGGTTAGAATTATCACTTCGTTCGGATGTCTCTACAACTATGAAAAGAGTTGCAAAGAACTGGCGATGGTGTAGTCGATGGCGCTGCCGAACAGGAACTGATTAGTGTGCTGTCCGAGATGATGCTGCAACCCAGGCTGTTGAAAAAGTAGCCGGGAACGATGGTATGTGCAGAAGTGGCGCGTAGCTCTGAAAAGAACTGTTGATCCGCAGCACGGATGCGCTGCCCAAGTAACATAATGAATAACCGGTTCTTCTGAGTGAAGCCGACCGGCCGTGTTTGAACGTAGATAATGAAAACGTGTCCGTTGCAGAACTTGTCCAAATGACAACTTACTGGTTGACTGACCCTTCGGCTGCTTAAATAGGTGGGTGGCGAAATTCAATGACGCGAAGTGACCGGCGAGTAGCCACCAAAAAATCGTTTTGAGACGTTGAAATATTTTTCATAATATTAAAATAATTATATTTTGTATAATAAATTATACACAGCTTACGGTACTTGGCGGGTAAAACCTGATGAAAAAACCGGTTGCTAGCTCAGTCTATAAGCAAAAATTCGCATGATTGTTCAGAAAGTGCACTCTATTTACGTTTAAAATTACGAAAATACTAAAGAACAACAGTAGTGCCTGAAATATTTTCTATTATAATAATAAAAGCATTATTCTCTGCTGGGGCATTGACTCTCAAAGACTTATAAAGTCTGTTGCATTTAGTTGAAGATTAGTTTAGCACCCTTCTACCCTTTTAAAATTCAAGTGAGATGCAAGGACGTGGTAAATTATTAAATTATGACTGAAATAATGACAGCAGAAAATATTTTCCCCCTAAAGAAGCTGACAATTTTTATGTACAATTAAAATTATTTTTCCGCGTGAATTTCGGAAGATATATTTTCCCTGTCGTTTATTCTTACTCCACCAAGATTTGTCTTATCATTTGAGAAAGTAAAGCTTTTTTTCTTTTTCTTTTTTTTTGCGTGTATGTTTAGTTGTGCGGGTATTTAAAGGGGAAAAAAATGTGAGTTAATAAAAGTTTGTAAGAAACCGAAGCGATATTAATCAAAATTTTTCTGGAGAATGTAATTGATAAAACATTTCAAAGATGACAGTAATATGTTATCAATAAACTTTCTGAAAACGGATTTTTCTAAAGAATATTTTTTAAATTAAAAAAAAAATATATATATATATATAAGTATATATTAGTAATTGAGAGATAGTGTGTGACTTTTGTCCTATCCTTTACATAGCAACAAGGTGACCTCTTTCTGAGAAACTGGGAAAAGTCAGAAAAATTTGTTAAAAGCCAAGGAATTTAAAGAAGATGAAGAAATACGCGTGCAATATATAATAATAAATAGAACTTTAAAGGATTAAAAATGATTGTAAAACTCTAATTTGTTCATTTAGTTTATGTAGTTAATAACAAATCGCATTAAATTATACTGATAAAATAATAAAACAAGAGATTAAGTTGGTAACGAATTTTACACGTGTATTAACGAAAGTAAAAGTTATATTTAGTAATTAGAAATTGCATTGAAATTGTTTGTCTGTATTCGAGTATTATAATATTGTAAAATATTTTTAGGAATTAAATGTTCTTTTCTGCGTGACTATTCCAAGTCGGAAAAAAAGATAAAAGAATCTGGAAAATCAAGGAAACCGCGGAAATTTATGTAAAAAGAACAAAAAAAAAAAAAAAAAAACGATCACCTTGAATAGACAAAACGCCTTATATAAGCCTTATCGATCTAAAATTGTAATCCGTCAGTCCAAACATTCTATCGCTCGCTCTTTACAGATATGCGTAATTTACACGTATTTACCAAAAGTATGCCATCAATTGAAAAATTTCGATATATTTCAGAGATGTTGTCAAGTGCACTGAGATTACAATTCAGTTTCTACGCTTTTTTACCTACAAAAATATACCTTTTAAAATTATTAAACGAGGAATAAAAATAAGTAAGGCACAATATTGGTGCATGTAAACAAACGTTTAGGTTTTAAATAATAGTAACTTTTGACAACAATGCGCGCACGGTGTGTGTGTCCGTATCCGTCTGGGTCTGTGTCTTTGTGAGATATACTATATATATATATATATATATATATATATATATATATATATTTGTATATATATGTTTATTTATTGAATGAACTGGAAGGTGATTAATATATTACAACGCGTTGGTTGTTTTTTTTTTTGACCGGTGGTTTCGTTAAATGCGCTACTGTACAGTTGCAAAATAAACAATGGAAACGTAATGTTCGATATCTACGAAAGACATGGACACGATTTATTTACGTGAAGACGAAAATAAGCTATACCCCCTTTCTTACCTAATTACCAAACATTACACGGATATAATTTGCGGTCCTATACCCACATATTTTTAACAGATGATATATTGTATTATTTGAAGGTCATTGGCGAAGAAAGAAACAATAGAGGTAAACGAAAATTTTGAAAAAAAGATAATGGCGGCTATAGGTGGTAGCACTTGACCAGTTCTTTGTTCGTTTTTGTTAAAATAGATCATAATTGCGTAAAGAAATAAATAATAATGGATTTTAATGTGCAATTCTCATGCGGGGGAGTAGAGTATGTTTATCTTATAGTGGTGGCAATGCAGCGTATAATGTTAATGGATCGATACGTACGAATAAGTGTAGTAAGAGGACATTTTTTGATAATTATAAAAAGATAATTTAATGTAAACCAAGTCCCTTACTCATGACGCGACAAAAAATCTTTGAAAATTGTTACAGCTCGTAATGTAACGGAAGAGATGATATTAAGCAATATCTTCTTATACTGATCTGTGTTACAATGATTATAACCTATGGGATTCACAGATTTTGAAATCCCTGGACAAATATGTGTTAGATCGTTTTTTGTTTTTTTTTTTAAGTGCATCTATTTTGTTTGAATGCATTTGCCTGTTAAATATCTATTGTATGTAATGACTTCTTTCTTTGCTATTTTCATATGTTGGCATTAAATCTGTCGTTATTATATAATAACACATTTTATGTTTAGTTTTTGTGACTTTTAACCATTCTATACTTTGTTGTTGTATGCCAGTAAATAGAAATTTATTCTAATCTTTGAATCATTCTCCGCTATTAAGGCTTAACTCACACGGACCACTTTTCGACTACAGCAGAACCATAAAATAGTGGTCGGTCGTGGATAATTTTATTTGGAACATAGAAATGATGGGGAAAAAACACAATACTACTCAAATGGACCACTTCCTGTCGTCAACTCTAACAGCAGTCGCAACGTATGGCTGGTATCGGCCACAATAAAGTGGTGGTTGAGTTCAACACACATTGAGCCACTCGACAACCACTTTCTAACCGCTCAACGCCGTGGTTGTGTTGTTGTTAATATCGCGGTTCAAGAGTGGTTGGTTCGGACCATAGTATAACCGCAAAATTGTAGTCGAAAAGTGGTCCGTGTATGTTAAGCCTAATGCAGCACCGAAGTAGCACATTTTAAACTATTGTGTACCGGATTTCTCACAAGAGCTATTCGTACAGTTGTACTATGATGATGATATCATCGTTAATCTCGCAGGGCGTCGTGATCATGATGAGACTACCATCTGATGAATGGTTTTCCCCCATATGCTTCTAGCCATAGTCAACCTCCTGCATTCTGTTATTGTTGGCCATTTCGGACGCACCAAATTCAGGATTTGACCTGACCATCTTCGTGGTGATTTTCTTCTGCGCCTTATACTCGGTGGTGGTCTGCCTTCTAATATTTGCTTTTCCATCTAGAGAGCAGTTTGTTTGCTGATACGTCCAAACTATCGTAAAATTTGTAACTTTATTGTTGACTTTAAACTATATTTTTCGCCTATCATCTGTAATACTTTCAGATGTATGTTTATCTTTTCTTTCCAGGATATTCTTAAGAGTCTTCGCCAACACCGTAATTCCAAACCCTTGAATTTTTTTTTCTTCTTCCTTTCGAATAGTTCATATTTCGCAGCCATAGGTAAAAACGGAAAAAAATAGCGTTTTCATAATTCAAATACTCTTCAATACCTGCTAATCTTTCCATATTTTATGCAGTTTATACACTACCGCGTGACTCATCTTTCGCTTAATTTAATTTCTAAACAACTCAAATATATTAATTCATTAACTACTTGCAATCCATTAATGTGTCAAAAGGTTTCAGTTTCTCTATTAATTATCATAATAGGCGTTTTTTCAGCGTTTATTTGTAGCCTGAAGTTACTATTCACATTCTGTAGTTTAGTTGTATTATACGCATGTATTATTCTATATTACATTAATGATTCTGTTAGCACAATATACATGCCCGACTCGAAAACGGCTTCGTAAAACAACACATTTTGTTGGCAGGCATACTGTTATTTTGTGTTGTACTTGTTTGATTTTCACTTAAAACCGCGATGTAAAATAACAGTTAGACGAATCGAATTTATTCAACGGTGACACTTGTGCTATGAAAAATTCGTTTGAATTGACTGCATTCCAAAAAAAGCAAAGAACACCATTGTGTACATTGGCGTTCTCTGTTTTTTGTTTTAACATTCCGATCAGACGATTTTTTGACAATTCTTGCGGCATGAATGTGTAAACGTGAATTTTATAAATTTTAAGAAGTTACACATTTCATCAAAAATTTCACATCCTACGCAATAAGGTGCTAGCTAAATTGAGCATTTTATAATTTAAAAAATTAAATGTAAAATCTCTGTTCTGAATCAAAGCTGATCGGTTGCTCGTTTGGGATAATTAATCACGAAAAAAGTGATAAATTACGACTTCTCAGTAATAACGAATTAATAAATTGGAGATTTATCGAGTAGTAGTACTCTTCATTATAATTAATATTAATTATGATTACTGAAAGTTAAGCGACTACTAAATAGTTGTAGTCGCAGGAATTATTTTTGTAATTAATTATTAGAAGGGATAAATTACGTCCAATTCTGGTACAAAATAGAGATTTTTTTTTCAGATGCTTATATAGTACGCATCATTTTTTTTTTCTTATATGGGTGTGAATCTTGAATCTGCGTGTAGTTACTTTATAACAAATTTGCTCAGACAATAATGCCGGCTTTTCGGTTTGATGCAAAAAATGCTCTTTAGAATAACAAAAATGGTCTCGATTTCATATAATTCATTATTTTTCAATCATTAACAAATTTTATTATTTTTTCTTTTTTTTTTTTGGTCGACGAACGTTTTTAAAATAACCGAATTGTTTTTAAACGTTGAGAGTAGAAGATATATTTTTATTTAAAGAGATACTAAAAAGCAAACAGTACAGCGCGTTTAAAACCGAAGACAAAATCGTTCCAGTTAAATAGAATTCTTTAGGACTAATTTACCCGAAATTTCGGAATTGTCGGACTCTTTTGCCTAAACTGAAATTATGTAATAACGATAGCAAACAGCTTCTCTACACCTACAAGATGTGCCCAAAAAGTGATGAAACGTGTTTTTTTGTCGCGCCCCTCTTGGTAGCAGCGCGCTCGGACCGGTTTGGCTAGGCGTCTTGCTTCACAGCGCACCACAGTTCAAGTTGAAGGACGAAAGAAGTAAAAACGCAAATGTTTTATATAAAATCATTTATTGAAATTTACGATAGAAAATAATTAAAATGCTAATTTGTTTAAAAAGAAACAAGAAATGTTACTCACAATATTGTAAAAGCTTACTGTTGAAAAAAATCTGTAATCTTCTTTTATACAATTTTCTCAGAAAAATAAATCTTCTTGTCGTGCTGCACACATCCTGTAGAGCGTTGAGAGTATTCCAGCAGATGTTTCTCTGAAATGGAAGAACTGAGAGAGAGAGAGAGAGTTCCAGCAGCTTCATTGCTTTAGGAGTGGACAGACAAACGATGTCTTCTTCGGTCTGGTCAACATCTTCATCAGGGGACTATCTTCAACTTCCCCTTGTTTTGCACATCTGCGACGATTTCTGCATCACTCAACATTTGGAATGTTTCCACTTGATCATCCACTGATACGTATGAATCGATGTAATTTCCAAAGTTGTTTTGGTCAACATTAAATAATCCATGTCGAAAGAGGCAATTCGTCATCTTCGTCGTAATCTTCAAGTGGGTCTGTTGATTTCAACTGCGCTTTGTGAAAGCACTTGAAAACCGTCATCGGTGCTACATTCCCCCAGGCATTGTCTAGGAATTCTATGGTATCTAAGATTGAGATGTTTACGGGCTATGCGGTATTCACGCAGAAAATTATTTTTTTCAAAAGGAACTTCCGGTAGCGACACTTCAAACTGCTTATGACGGGTTTATCCATGGACTGAAGAACACTTGTGCAGTTGGCCAGAAAAAAAAAGAAGCAAGATTGATGCTGGTTATATTCAATTTTGGATGTGCTACATAGTTATCAACTAGAAGAAGAATTTTTAATAATAACTGTCGATCTCACTTCCTTAATTCTTTATCAAAGATCGCAGATGTCATCTAAACTTTTTTGTTGGCAGTCTAGTTCGCCGGTAATTCTTTATGTTTTTAAAACATCTAGGGCGCAAACTCTTTCCGATCGCTGAAAGCTTTTTTTTTTCGGTTCCCGTCATGTTTGCACAAACAAAAGCCGTTGTTATTCTTTGCTTGGAAAACTTTCCAACGACGCAACGCACTTTTTAGTTTTAAACTGGAAGGTCTTACCCGAAGTTAATTTAGAGAAAATTCCGGTTTCATCTCCGTTGAAGATGTCTTCGTCTTTATATCCTTCTCTGAGACTTACTTATGTGTTCTTCTGCACTCAATCACTTGTAACGTTCTGGTCAACACTCTTTGCTTCGCCATAAATCTTTGAAAAAGAGATCGAATGTCGAGCTTTGAATCGATCTAGTCAGCCGTTAGAGCACGTAAAATCACTACCAAACATTGTTTTCCAAACTCAGTAGCTTTTTCTTTAAGAATTGGCCCACTCACAGGAATGTTTGAAATGCGACATTGTTTAAACAAGGTCAGTAAAACTGCATCCACATCACCATGTTCGCACTTTCTTGATGTTTTGTTCGTCTTCCCTTTAAAAGCTTTTAAAATGTTGTCCTTGTTTTTTAAAATCGAACCAACAGTAGTAGAATTCACCAATCCAAATTCACGGCACACATCAGCTATTTTTCGTCCACCTTCGCACACTCTAGTAACGCGCACTTCCTCTTTAATTGGCACTACCTTCCGGTTTACACCACAACTTGCCATAACTGATAAAAAACAATGAACAAATCCAACAACGAACAAATCCAACAACGAACAACGCATAAACTAACAATACACACGATAGTCACGCGGATATAGCAACGTGGCTGATGTCCTAATGCGCTGCGTCGTACAGCTAACAAAACAATACAGTTCCGTCACAGCCACTGACCTTGTAGAATACAGGAGTGGGGGGGGGGATGACGGGACAGCGCCGTCACCAAGAAAACAATAAGTTCTTTAACAGTTTTTTTTTATATTTTGAGGGTCATCGAGTAGTGTTGTATCTAGTGAATTTGTTGATAGTGTGTAAAGGTTTCATTGACTTCACACTCCAGTAGTATATGTTTTATTGTCATTTGAAAGTTACATGTTAGGCAGCTTGGATGAGATGTTTCGTTTAATAAGTATTGCGATGCAAGCAAGGTGTGTCCTATTCAAATCTGATTATTGCCACCTTTCCTCACCTTTTTTTTTTTTTTTTTTTTTTTCTGTTCTGTTGTTATCCAGCCTCTCAGTATTGACTTAATCTGGAAAAGATGTGTGTGAGCGCAGTGGGTTTCCCAGTATTCTTGATATATTGTAGTGACTTTTTGTGTTATGAGATTGTGTGTAAATCATTTGTAAATGTGGATTTGATCGATTTTATACTTTTTGGATGTGTTCTAACAGCTTTATCCACTGCTTCGTTCCTTACATATTTTCACTCATTCCGCGTATGCACTTCAGCAGTATATAACAACATCAGTGTATATTGTTCTTTCCACTCACGGTGCCCGTATTGTAAAAAAAAGTGCCGTTTTACTTGTTTTTTCCCTGTAGTAAATTTTTTTTTTTTAGGAGCGTCATTGAGGTAGATTCTATTGTAGAGTTATTGAACAAATGGAGTAGCTTTTCGGCGCTAAGTTAAATTTATCTAAACTCATTGTTAGCGTTTCGAGACACAATTTCGACATACACTTTGGCTAAATTTACTTAAAAAGCTTGTAACCATGTGCAGCATGTTCATTTAATAAACTTTACCCTAATACTGATTATTACGAGCAAATTAAAAATGAAAGCAAAAAATAAATAAATATTTATTATTTTTTTTAAATAGTCTTTTATTTATGCACTTAAAAGAAGCACAAAATAACACGTTATTAGTTTGCGACTATCAGAGATACGGATCTCAACATTAAAATCTGAAACTACAAAATACTATTCTGAAAAATAAAAGCGGGGACTGCAGTTATAAACATATTCGGTGGTACAATGTAACAACATTAAATAGTGATTGTAGTTTTAGCTTAGGGGATGTATTATAATATTAATATTTAATTATTAATCTGCGGCTCTCGCCATTTTATTTTTCAGAATAGTATTTTGTGATTTCAGATTTTAATGCTTATGCGTATCTCTCTGGTAGTCGTACACTAATATAAAGTTTTATTTTGTGCTTCTTTTAAGTGCATAAATAAAATGCTATTTTTAAATGTATTTTTTTATTTTTTCTATTATTAATCTTTTAGTCTGGACTTTTTACTATATGTATTTCAATAAAAACAATAAATTTAGAATTGTATTTTATTTTGCTTTATTTTATTCAATATCTTGATTATAGGACATTTACAGAAATTTGTGTTGCAGTTTAATTAAATCATGAATCGCATTCTTTCAATTATATTGTGTCTTTTGTTTTCCATACAATACACATACGGAATCCTCAGCACATGAAACACAATGTTTGACTAATAGCGCGATCTTTCCATTAATATATCACATGACCGAAAGAAAAACATTTTTTTTTTTGAAACTTCGAGCTTTCGGCGCCCCGAGGGTTTGATTTTAAAATTGGAAATCCCTAATGTTTCAAAGTAAAGAAATACACAAGGATGCGCATTTTTTTAATCCTGTTCAAAATTTTTAGCTATAAAACTGAGCCACGAGCGGGGACTACACGTCATTTTTTGTGTTTTTTAAACTTTTAGTAAACTTCCAATGTTTCGTTAAGAAAATGAAATACGAGCTTGCTCCCGACAAATAGAGCGCTCTTTCCGACAGTTTTTTGAAAAGTTCCAGTTTTCGAAGCCCCGAGGGGCAAATTTTAAAGTTGGAAACCTAGGTGTTCCAAACCGAAGAAAAATATACGTGCGTGTGCATATTTTCAACCTTGTACAAAATTTTTAGCTATAATACAAGCGTCACAAAGAGGGAGCTACATATTAGATCTCGCGCTTTTTTGAACTTTTCGTTAACTTCGAAAGTTTCATTAAAGAAATAAAATATGGTTTTTTTCTCGACAAATAGCGATCTTTCCAACAATATAATATCATATGCCCGAAAAAGAAAAAAAAAAATATATACTTTTTTTTCCATAATTTCGAGCTTTTGGCGCCCCGAGGATCTAATTTTAATGCTGGAAATCCAGATGTTGCATAATATTGTACTGACATCTATAACAAGAATTTCTGCAAAAGGACACTTTTTTAATTCATCAGGAAGTAAGTGAAAAATCGTTCGCAAGATTCCTTCCAGACAGACAGAATGACAAAACGAGTTAAATAAAACGCCTATAGTAAATTCATTTTCGTCATAATTTTTAATGAGAAACACATAAAAGAAAAGGAAGAAACGCATTTTAAATAATAATTAAATACAGGATAATACGTAGTTTTACTTGAAGCACCCAAAACTTTTTTATATTATGAGCTAACAATAAAAAAAAAAAAAATAATCCGAATGCATCCTTTTCTTTTTATCGTCGTTCCTATATCTCCCATTTTCTCCTTCCTGTCTCATCAAGCTTTGCTGGTCAATCATGACTTTTTCTGCACTCACTACAGACACACACAGACACTATTTGTAAATCAGACACGACTGACTTTTTAAAATCATTATTTTTTTGTAAATGCCGGAATAATTTTCATTATATATACGGGGGGGGGGGGGTGTAGCTTATGAAACACTTCACGTTTATCAAACTGTTCTACTAAAATGTTATTTAACTCCGCCATTTTTCTGCTATCTGCACAATTTTTCAGTCGAATTTTTATAGTTTTATATTTTTCTTCTTTTTTGTTTTTATGTTTCGTTAATTTTTAGTTTTTCCACTGAAATTAGTTTTCTCGAAAAAGAATTTCATTAGAATGGAATCATTTTATTTCAAATTTCTCTCCCCTATACGCTTTTTAACTTAACCCTTGTTTTACATTTTGCCTATTATAGAAACAGTTTAAAAGAAAGTTTCGGATTCGAGTTCATAAGTAAATTCTAAAACATATCCGTGATCTAATGTTGTTTCCAGTAAGAGAATAATTTTTCTCCGGTTTCATTTTCTTTGATTGTTATCGGGTTTAAGTTTTCAATGTTATTTTCATTTTATGATATTGTTCAGTGTGTAATCTTCCACCGCAATGTTATTCGTTTTTCTTCTCTATATCCGAATTTATCTGTATACTTTTTATTTATTTATTTTTTTGTTTCAATTAAATTCTTCTTTTTTTTCATTTTTGATTTTGAGATAAAATAAAGAAATAAACAGAAACACATTTAATTAAAAATTAACGTTTTTCTTCTATAACAGAAAATTATTAAATATGTTTCTGTTTATTTAGAAACTTTTTATCGTCGCAAAAATGATTTATAAATAGCAGAGATTTTTTTGTTTTATTATTTTCTTTACGCATTCATTACTAGTTGTTTAAATTTTTCTACGCTGTTTATTTAACCCCCTATATATAACACATTCTTTTCTCTGTTTCGTCACTTCCACTTTTCCAAAAAATGTGATATATATTGAAATTAAATGAAATAAACATTAAACTATGAAAATAAATATAATTACGAATGTAATAAATAATAAGGTATGTATAAAACGACAATATACTTATCCTTAGAAATATTTTCCGGTTTACCCCGTTGTCAGCAAAGGTTAAAAAACTTAAAACAGAACAAAGGCACCCAAGTAGCAACGAACCTGTGTAACACACTAAATGTCATTGTATGTTAATAATTGATGTAGATAAATGTACAAAATTATTAATGATATACGTATGTAAGTTAATGGCGAAAATTAATATGCCTAGAAAGATAGTTCCACATTATCTGTACACGTGTAAATATAGCTTTTTTTCTTTTTCTTTTTTCCATTTGGGTATCAAGTGCTTCTATTTTAATAATAAATATTTTTATTTTTAGGTATATACGACGCCTAATGAATGGGACTGTGTTGCAACGTGCTTTTTTATTGATTGTGCCAATAATATATTGGCATTTATTGAAACTATTTTTAAAGTATTAAAACCAGGTAAACATTTTTTAATCGCTTGCCTATTACTATTATTTAATGGCTGTATCCGTATGTGTCATTTTGTATGGTTGCTTTTTAACAATAATAACAAAACTAAAATTTTAGTGTTAGATATTCTTTTTTTAGGTTTCAATAAATATTTTGTTGCGTAATAATTTTAGTGCAAAGTTCAATTTCTTTCATTCGTTTTTGTTATTCTGAAGTTGTTGCTGCTATTTACAAAAAAAGTAATAAAAGGAAAATCTGGAATAAATTTGAAGAGAAATTTCAATAGAGAGATAACAACAGATTGTGATAAACTTCGTAACAGAAATAACTATTGTTATTCTTTTTTTATACAATGAGGCCCTTTTTTTTTTTTTTTTCATGGCCCGGCTTTAGTTAACTATCAAGCCATTTGGCCACCAACCAGTTAATATAAGAATACTACTGCCAACTAATGAAGGATACATAATATTTAATTGAGAAAAAGGTTACAGATAACCATGGCCGTAAATGTCCAACGTTACCCACGGAGGCTGAATAAAATCTTTAGGAAAGAGAAATTGGCCAGACTGAGTCCAAGGTACATTACCTGAACTTGCCTAACCAGAAAATTAATGGAATAGCAATCACAATCATCATATACAATAATTATAACAAACAATCATGACCATAAATGCTCAGAATAGACCACGAATGTCTGCACAAAATGATAACAAAGGATAAACTGCCCAAGTCGAGTTCGAGATGCGTTGGATTTTCCGAACATGACAAGGCATCAAGAATTAGGATAATAGATCACGTATCATCAAGAGTTGCATAGAATAATTAATTAATAAAATAAATAAGTATATGCTGTTAAATTTAGACGTCGTTTAATATAATAAATTAAACAAAATATACAGGACCTGGTTGTTCTGGCACAGAAGATTATAAATAGTATACGGAGGAAAGAACCCAAGAGACATTAATTGTTCACAAAACGATCTTCGGTAATGTTCATATTTATTACAATTAAACAGCAAATGATTAATGCCCTCCAAGAAATTTGTTGCGTGATGATCGCTGCATAGTACACCGTCACCTTGGTCAGAAAAATTCAGAACTACCCGCGAATGACCCATACGCAGTAGACAAATACTAACCACATATGTACGAATGAGTCGATCCGGGATAATGAGGACTTGATTGCAATCAGTAATACTAAAAACGTTAACAACTCGTTGGTTAATATGACAACTTATATTGTTTTTTTTTTTTTATTATTGTATTATTTTTTGCGCCTTAATGCATTACTGTTACTAGGTCGAACTTTAATGTTAGGACAAAATGGGGTTTTTTTTTTTCAGAACCTCTATGTAAACTTCAGTTTCTCTGTATTATGCTTATATTTCGTAATCATATTTGGTTCTGCGATGAATGTGAATAAAACGAACTTGTTTGCTAAATGTTTTTTCTTTAAATATGTTCGTAAAAACGTGGGTAGAAGTAGATTGATTTGTAACATATTTCACGCTAATCAGAATTCTATTTAATTTTTATTTATTCGGTTGTCTTTTATTTATGTGTAATTATTAAATCGTAGTTTCGAAAACTAATTACCCCGTCTGATCAGGCACTTAGCATGCACGAACGTGCGTATGTGAGTATGTATGTGTATGTGTATATATATATATATATATATATATATATATATATATATATATTCATAGTATTCATCGGTTTCACTATGTTTTAAATATGAATAATTGTATAAGTTTACATTTCAACTAATTTCTGTCAATTCATATTCTTTTTAATAAATTTTTGAATGAAGTAAACGTATTTTCTGAGATTATAAGGCGTGGATATTTTTACTATTTGTCATATGGTGACGTAATACTCTGGAATATTTCATGGTTTTTGAATTGTATTTGTAAGAACTATATTGTGAAGAGAAGAGTATGTTTCCTTGCGCAGCAATTCGCTTCTAATTCATTTGATTATTGCATTTTAACTTTGTAAGCCAGTGAAAATCTTCATTTATCTCACTCAAGTCTGAGTGAGTCTGTAGGATTATGAAATAATGAATTTTTTGTTTTGAATATAATTTGATTTTTGAAAATTAAAAACTTAAAAATTGCAAATTTTGGCATGTTGTAAATGGATATAATTTTCTATTCATATTTTTTTTTGTAATTTCTACTTATGTGTAAGCTAATTTGCCTGTGAACATTTTTGACATTATACAATATCATCGATTAAATAAATTTTCACAGGCTATTAAATTATTAGTTTTGAGATCAATCGTTCGTTTATGAGCATAAAATCGTAAACACGATGTTGCTTTATTGAATAGTTTATGGAATATTTAAAGCGGCATTCATCATCGTTTTCGACAATTAACAAGTGTCATAATGAATCGTGCTTTCTAAGAATCTTTAAAACGAGTTTTAAATGTCCGTCATGTTGATTCCTGCCCTGCATACTTACTGATATGTTACCAACGGTATCATCTGTTTCTTCTGTACCTTAAGGGGGACGATACATGTAAAATTTTAAAAAGAAACGATTTTTTTATTTTTTATTTTTGCATAAATAGTTAGAGTATAACATCTCAAAAATATGCCTGTAAATTTTCAAAATTAAGTTCTCATTATTTTTCGATTTATAACTGTTACAGCTTACTAGGATAGAATTAGAGAAAAAATACTCAGCGGGTATCGAAAATTTAGGTTACCAGAGAAAAAAAGCGCTTACTGGTGCCAAAGTGCCTTGGAAAGAATTAGGAAAATATTAGAAAAAAAAAGAAGGAGGCTTATATCTTGGCAGGCAGAAAAAACGAATAAGACAAAACACACTGCCTACAGGTCAATGAAGTCGAAAGTACATCGTAAAATAAGACCATTACAAAATCAGTGGTGGATAAATAAAACTGCAGAAATCCAATCCCTAATAGGCACAAACAAAAGTGACAAAAATAATGCACGGACCAAGATACAAATGGAAGACTGCAGTTAGAGATAGTACAGGAAAATTAGTCAAAAAAGAGAAGTGCGTTGAGGTGGAAGCAGTACTGTCATTAAATAACAATTCGACTTTAAATGAAGATGCAATTAATTCCTTGCTTCAAGAACAAGTCAGTGAGCTATTAGGTGTATAAGTAAAGTTGGCAATAAAAACGATCAGTAACAATAAATCTGCTGAACAAGATCCCATACTAGCTATGTAATAAAAATTGGCTGAAGTCACGTAACAAAACCAAAAATACATAAACTCTTTATCATGATATGGGAAGAACAAACCGTTCCAGCTTACTTCAGAAATTTTTAGATTTAATAAGCGCGTACAGAAATACAGTAATTACCGAGGAATAGCATTCCTAAGCAGCGTGAGGAAACCATTAAGCAAGATTCTGTAATGCAGGCTACAGTCGCTTTTAAACTCACATCTACTCGAAGAGAAATGTGATTTTAAGCAACAAAAGAGCGCATTGAAATGATTTTCTTAATGCGTTAACTAGTAGAAAAATATAGAGAGCAAAGGTTAAAAATTTACATAGTCGTTAAAGACGTCAATAAGAAATTGAAGTTCGTTCTTTTTCGAATCGGAAGAGCGCTTGCCGAAGACTACACGTGAAATAGCTGCTGCATAATACTTGTTGAAAGGTGGTGTGTTTGAAAATCGCCTACACATATTTGGGACGATCTATTTACACATAAAAATATATACAAAAATGCTTTTCATTCCTCTTCCGAATCATCACCACCCGTCTGTTTCTCCTTGTCAAAGTATCGGCCCTGGTGCTGGTTACATTGTGTATTCTTTCCTGACCACTTCTCGTGGAACTTTTTTCGAAATTTTTCTTCGAGCATCGCATTAAAAACTGCCTACACAGCTGCTTCAGTTGATTTCCGCGTGTCGAATTTCCGTCCTCGCAGCTGACGTTTGAATAGAGGAAACGGACAGAAGTTGCACGGCGCTAAATCTAGCAACACAGAAATCAATTATCGAATATCTCAAGAATGACGATTGGAAACAGCTGGTCCTTAAGCAGCATATGAAAATACTGAAGTCGACAGCTCTAAAGAGTAATATGAGGCTCCGAACAATATAGCAGCTATTTTAATGCCGTCAGTGCGACTTAACTTATAACCGCCGTACTGGATTAGCATCGCATATAAAACGCAAACATAAGTCATGAAGCAACTTTCATAATTAGAAACAAGTGAGGTACAAAAGAAAAAGATACGTGATATCCGAAAGAAGGGACGGGGGGGGGATTTAAAAACGATCAAATTATGAAACGACTTGCGCGTATACACACATATTTGCGCATGTATGTATGTTTCTGAGAAGTGACAGAGACATTTAACTTCGTTGAGAACAGTTAAATTGCATCGTTACAATTTGTTTTTGTTAATGTTTTTGCGCTATAGAAACTTTTCGTTTCTTAGATCCGGTAAAATTACGATGGGTTACACTAAATTGACATATGAATTTAGGTTTTCTATATATATATATATATATATATATATATATATATATATATATAACTTGGCAATTTTAGCCTCGCAAGGGGCTGTGTCACTTGACCCCTCTTACTTTCATTTCTGTCTCTTTTTCTTCTATACTTTGTATAAAATGATCAAAATTTACAAAATAATTCTTACTGGCATCAACACAAAAAAAATAACATAATCGCAAAAATCTTATCCCAACATTTAACTTTCATTATATAAAATTAAGACATATTTTCGTTACATTTTTCGTTACATATTTCATTACATAAAATTGTGACATTTTTTAAATAACATTAACAAAAATCCTATAAAATATAACAAACGTTACATAAAATGGGGACATTTTTTTTAATGGAGGGTAGCCTAAAAATTACGTTGTAATTAATATATATATATATATATGTATATATATATATATATTTGACGAAGATAACGAATATTTCAGTCTTGAAGGAAGTTGATGTAACTGAGAAACCGCATTTGGCGGTACTCCACAAAATTTATGATTTTTTTGCCATATTATGAGAACGGAAAACATGGAAACACCTTTCGTTCAGGGTAAAGTAAATAGAAGAAAAATCCGCGGACGTTACCCTATCAAATGGTCCGATACTGTGTGTAACACCACTAGCTGTTTCTTCCAACCTGTGTAAAAATCGCTCGGGATCGAGATCGATGGCGTGTAATTTGACCATTCAAGTCACATATCTTGGTCTCGATATACATGCCCTTTGAAGAAGGAACACACATCCTCTGATTATGAGGCGCGTAAAATTGTTGAAAAATTATAAAGAAGCAGGAGATGAACAATTTATAGTCGAAATGTATTAAATAGACTATCATCTTTTTTATTTAAAAAAAAAAAAATAAAAATAAATGAAACAAAATATTTAGTTTAAATCGATTTAATTACTTAAAGTAATGAAACAAGTTAAAACAATGAAAATGATCTTGATCAGTTATTATAGGATATTCGGGAATCTATATAGAAAATGAATAGGTAATCTAATTTTATTTATACGTGTGAAAAAGAAAAAAAAAAAAAAGGGTAATGAAACTGATGTTAGTATATTATTTTTAGCCAAAATTTACTATGCCGTTCGTCAGCTATTGTACCAATATGCGTGATTAATTTCGTTATACATATATAAATTGTTTTGCCGTAGGTGGAATTTGGATTAATTTAGGCCCGCTGTTATATCATTTTAGTAATATGCACGATCAGAATTCGATAGAACCAAGTTACGAAATGATACATGATATTATTATAAAATTTGGATTTATATACGAGGTAACTACGTACATATTTTCTTTTAAAAAAATTTGGTAAACACGTTATATTTTTAAAAAATTAATAACATATTTCAGAAATCTTAATTTTCTTTTTTCACTCGAATTAAATTAAACGGCTCATTCCCGGCGGCATATTTATTTCTGCATGCTTTTTTGCTTGTTCAATAAGTTCGTTTGCCATCATCCGTTATCATTCACAAACGCAGCGTAAGAAAATTCAATTTTTATTACTATACGTTTCAAATTATTTTTTCAATTAACCGTACGCCAAGACGTCGATTTTAATCTGAAAATAAAAAAGGGCGGTACACTCCTATTGAAGTTACGCGTTACTGCGGACAATTGCAATTTCGACTTCTTTTTTTCTGCTCTCATTCTGCCTTTCCTGTGTAGAAATTGTTTCCTCCTATTTTTTTTTTTGTTTTTGCGGTTTGTCAATCGGGGACCTTTACCCAGAAACAATTAGAACAGGAAGGAACCATTTATATCTTGATACAATATCAAATGTTGTTAGGAGTAAGTAATCAATATAATGGGAATAATCTGTGGAGAGGGAAGAATAAAACATAAGAGGCGCAGTATGGAGTAGGAAGACCAAGTCTCAATAAAATGGAATAGAAAGCAGAACACTCAACACAAAGAAATCAACACTTAATAAACACATAATCAGCATCGAAAGCATGTTCTTCGTTCGAGTGGAGAGGAGGACAATATGGAGAGAAAAACGAAAACGGGAAGAAGATAATAAAGTATGGCTTAAGAGCGCAGATGAATAACGGAGACAACAATAGAACGACGAAGTGAAGAAAACAAAGAGAACCATAGGTTAACAGGAAGACACTAGGTTGGACAGATAGATAGAAAGAACGATTGTTAGAGAAAGAGGAAATGTACACATCCGATACCAAAGACTGAGATGAAAACCTTTGCACAGCAGAAGGCGATTGGATGAGGGGACTTTTTTAAAGAAGAAATGAGAATAGGCAGCAACCCGAGTCAAGGAGTCCGCTACTCTCCTTATAAACGGCATTTTCCTACCATACTACTTTTATCGTATTTTTATTTATTTATTTTTTTTTTTGTATCCGTTCTTAATATTTCCTCTTCAAAGTTTCATCTCATTTTTTCCCCTTAGTTATCTTATTTTTTCAGATTTTGTAAAAGATATTTTTTTCATAATAATGAACAAACGTCTAACGTAAGCCAGCTCCTCTCATCGCACCAAAAAAAACAAAAAACAAAAACAAAAACAAAAACATACACATTGTTAATAAAGTTATGAATAATACTGTAACCGAACAAATCGAAGAAGAAAAATAAAGTCTATGAACTCATCGGATAGCGTAGTATGCGGGAAGGTTATCGAAGGATAGTTGAGCACAAGTCTGATGACATATTTGGTAGAACGGAAATGAGATTTAAAAGTACGGAAAGCGTCAATAAATATATTCTTTTCTTTTTCTTCTTTTCTGTCTCTTATGATCACGTGAAATGAAATTTAACGTTTAACGTGAATCTCATATGAAATAGTGTGATATAAATCATGTAATTAAAATATGTGAATTCAAAGACAGAATGGAAAATAGGGCGTATGGTGAAGCTCTAAAATAGTGTTTTATGCGAAAAGGAAACGAAATGTCTCAGTTGAAGTCCATCAGATGAAATTTTGATTGATAAACGGTAGCTAGTTTTCAAAGAAACTCACGCATATCCACACCCACGTATGCGCATACATACATACACACGAAGTAATTATTTCGCGCTGGGTCAGATAGTCGCCGAATTGATAAAAAATGTTAAAAATTAATAAATAAATAAACCGTGTATTATATGGTGGGGAACAGAGTGTGTAATACGAAACTTCTTTTGTTAATCTGGATTGAACTTTTTACGCTAAAAATTGCTAACTTATAGAATTTGACGCGTGTTATATTTCATATTCGTAGTAGTGCTTAATTTCTAGCATTTCTCGTCATGGTATAATACTACGGTGTTGGGAATTTCGTAATTATTTGCTATTACGAGATTACGTATAATTTATTCTCAGCCAAAGTTGAACGTAATCGATTATTTTTGGTAATTATAAATATGATCCTTATTACAAATATATTTAGTAATCGATTATAATTTAACAATCAAAATGAATAATAGTACATAATTATCGAATTACTCTCTTTATCAAGACTGATTAGTACGGACAATTTTAATGACTTAATGTGTAATTATCTGGATAATAGTTTTAATCTTTCAATAGTATACATCTATTAGCTTAGAAAAATATGTTTGTACAAAAAATAATAAATAATACATAAATAAATGAAATTATACGTACAATGTTAAAAGATTAAAAAAATTTTTTCCAGATATTTAAATGGTGAAATGTTATTCTTTTTTCATGTAATCGTTTACACACTGGTCACCTAGAATCTCAATAAAATTATGTTTTAATTACGCATTGTATAATTAATTATATTACAAAAATATGTCAATAACAATAAATAGTCGCAGTGTAGTAGCCGGTAATTTGTTTAATTAGTTATTATAACTCGATTAGCCCAGTTTTGGTTCTGAAAAAAAATTATAATCCGTGCATTTGAAAAATAATAAAAATAAGAAGAAAGGTTAATTTTTTTTATTTATATAAATATATATATATATATATATATATATATATATATATATATATATACCGGATGTTTCAAAATGATGTTACCACTTTTATGGGATTTTAAATTTGAACGAATGTAGCGCCTAAACGAGACATCGCAGACCCTAAGTTTAAGTCTACGAAATGTTCTCCTATTCTTTGGCTACAAAATCGTGCGAACCGCATTTCGATCGGTTTTTGTATAACTCAAGTACTGGCGACGTAAAGAACACGCGTAACGGTAGTGATGAAACCAGCTACGTATGACAAAGTTGGGTTAGGTCCGCGCCTACTTTTGGTTTCTTCGTCTGCTCGCTGTTCAAGGTTTAACCACACGTTTATTTTCAATTAGTTTTCGGGGTAACTGCATTTTTTTTTTTTTTTTTTAATAATAATTTACGGGTCCCACAAGGCACTAGCGCCCGTCTGTGGGTTCCCAACATAATTATATAATTTATTTGTACAATATAACATCAATTTAACTTAAGTACTACTTCCTGTTACAGCATAAAAAGTGTTAACTTATATATTACTATACTACAAAATCCACACTCATTATTTATCATTTATATTACAATTATACCATCATCTAAAATAATATTTCCTATTACAATACCTTAATATGATAACACTTATATATTACAATAATACAATATAATTTTTATACAACTACCACTCTCTCATTAGCAGCTTAAAACTGGAGATAATAATAAGTCTCATGTCAACGTAGCCAATACTTTTTTTTTTTTTTTTTTTGTTATTATTTCTATTGCTCTTTACACCATTCTATCAACCAAATTTTAACCTTATTTTTCCATCTGTCCAGATTTTTTTCATTTCAAATTTCCCCCCATTAATTTTATTAATACCTCTTCCTCTACATTGGGTCTATTTTACTGTTAATCCTCCTAGATCGTACATAGCAAGGTTTATCGCAATTTCTAGTCCTGTACGTTCTTGTTCTAGTTGGTAATTGCCTATCTTCGAGTTTAGCATACTCCGTAATTTGCTGTAATAGTATAAAGAATTTTTGGTGACATTTCGTTATTTTTGTTCCACCAAGTGGTGTTAGCTATCTATTTTATTCTCGTTGTGTAAGACCAGTTTTAAACATGTTTTTTGCAATTTGTTGAATTTCCTCATTTCTGTAATTTTCGCCTCGTCCCAAAATCGCGATTCCGTATTTAATTCTGGACATTATTACAGCTTCGAAATATAACCTTAGGCTTTTTTGTATGTCATACCTTGTTTTAATTTATATAGTGCTGGAATAGTTTGCCTAACTTCCAACCTTTCGTTTTGCTGTCTGTGACGGATATTTCTATTCCGATGTGTCTATGTGTAGTTCAACTGTAAACTGATAATGCGGATTTTGCTAATTTTTTCGTGAAATTTCCGATATTTATACAGCTTTTAGATTTTGAAATGTTAAGTAATAACAAGCATCATTGCACCTCCTACAGTATACATCGTTTTTGTGTTTGAGCAGTTTGCAGAAAAGTATTAGTCCAGTAAAAATGAGATCAAGCGACGAGCAGAAAGATACTCGTTAGAAGAACGCTCAGATTCATCGCTTCTCAGATGTACGTTTCCCGAAAACCAACTCAGCTATGCGATAATTTCCGCAAAGAGTTCAATAAAGCACCTCCAACAAGCCGTTTAACCATTAGACGAATATTCGCAAAAAAGTTTTTGAAGAAACCGGCCCTCCATGCCTTTCTTACTGCGGCGATATTGTTTTCATTACGACTGTTTCGTTTTCGGCCGGATACTGAGGCGATAATGTTAGCAACTGAGCCGGTTTCTTCAAAAACTTTTTTGCGAATATTCGTCAAATGGTTAAACGGCTTGTTGGAGGTGCTTTATTGAACTCTTTGCGGAAATTATCGCATAGCTGAGTTGGTTTTCGGAAAACGTACATCTGAGAAACGATGAATCTGAGCGTTCTTCTAACGAGTATCTTTCTGCTCGTCGCTTGATCTCATTTTTACTGGACTACAACTTTTCTGCAAACTTCTTAAACACAACAAACGATGTATACTGTAGGAGGTGCAATGATGCCTGTTATTACTTAACATTTCAAATTCTAAAAGCTGTATAAATATCGTATATTTCACGAAAAAGTTAGCAAAATCCGCATTATCAGTTTACATAGTTGAACTACACATAGACGCATCGGAATAGAAATATCCATCACAGACAGCAAAACGAAAGGTTCGAATTGCAGTTACCCCGAAAACTAATCGAAAATAAACGCGTGGTTAAACCTTGAACAACGAGCAGACGAAGAAACCAACAGTAAGTACAGACCTAACCCAGCTTTGTCTTACGTAACTGGTTCCGCCACTACCGCTACGCGTGTTCTTTACGCCGCTAGTACTACTCGAGTTACACAAAAACCGATCGAAATGCGGTTCACACGATTTTGTAGCCAAAGGGTAGGAGAACATTTCGTAGATTTAAACTTGGGGTCTGCGATGTCTCGTTCAGGCGCTACATTCGTTCAAATTTGAAATCCCATAAGAGTGGTAACATCATTTTGAAACATCCGGTATATATAATGATTTTATTTCCATTGCATATTGAATCATATTGCAAACAATAGTCGTACATCATGGAAAATGAGAAGAGTTGTAATAACTATTCAATTTATTCCCCTAAGTGTGAAAGTGATCGAATATTTATTATCTCGGATTACGTAGAATTAGTTGAATTGTACGGTTCTGTATTTGGAAATGTATTATTTTTAATTGCATACTTTAATGCTCCCGCTCATCTTGTTATACTATTATTCTAAATATCATGTGTAATAATGATTTTCAGAAAGAAGAAATGCACGTCAAGTCGAAGTATGCGCAAAATCCAAAATCAATGTTGCAGTACGAGTACGAAAGTGTTTATTTTGTATGTCGTAAACCAGAGATTAGTTCTGGAACCGATACCAGTGAAGATGACGATAGTTGGAAAACGTCAAATAGCAGCAAGTATGACACCAGCGAAGAAGACGTACCAGAGTAAAAAATTATTACTGTGTTACGTACTAGTTATTAACAGCTTTTTTTTTTTTTTTTTTTTTTGTTTTTTTTTCTAAATATTATGCTAATTTTCTCGGAGAATAACCTTTTTATAAATCGTGCGCATTCATGATAAAAAAAGTCTTAAGTAAAATAACAGCCGAAAAGTTATCATCTGTTTCTGAAATTGCGCAATTTTATCTGACCATAATGTTCTCATCTCAAAGTTAATTTTTGACTAAATATACTCGGATTATTGTTACTATTATTTTTCTTAAATATATTTAATAAGTTCCAAATATAATCATACATGAGACCTTCGTAAGCACTCCCTGATCGCTATATTTAAATTTATCTTTTCTTCGTATGAAAATTACAGGCTCATATTTAATGAGAAATATTGATTCCAGAACATTTATTAAAAATATATATATATATATATTTTATTTAAAAAAATTCTGTAGAGTGCAAGTTAAACGACAATACATTTTCTCGGGTTTCCTTAAAAATCGCGGCAATTTGAGTACTGTTTTATTAAAAGAAAAAAAAAATTGTGTACAGAGTTGCTTGTTAATTCCGAGGATTATTCTTATAACTTTACACTAGGCGCAAGTGTGTTCCTATTTTACTCGGAAGATAACTATCGCAATAGTAAAAAATGCGTGTAAGTACTTCAAAAAACAAAAAAATAAATAAATAAATAAATAAGCTGGTAGATTCTAAGAATTTTCTTGAATTCACTGAAACGGTGAAATAGGTTTATGACTTAACTGGTATCCATTTTTTTTTTTTTGTGTTAGTGTTTTTAATAACTTTGTATAAAATCCATAAGTGTATAGTAAAAATCAAACGTGAAGAACTAAATAATCAATTTAAAATTTTAAAAAATGAAACAAATTTTGTTGAAATAAAAAATTAGTTTTTTATAGGAAGATGCAATATTTAGTTCATATAGAATTATTTTTCAGTGCGCTTTTAGCATATCTTTGTGCTATTTATTGTAAAGTCCCTAAGTTTAAAGTAAATGCAGAATATAAAGAGTAAACGGTTACTTTGAAGTTTTTCAATTAAAAACTCGACTGGTACTTAACAAGTTTTTATGGATAACTTAACTAAAAGATATGCTGTTGCGACTGTCAGTCGTACTAATTCGTTAAATAAAATATTATCGATACAACTACTTTCTTTGGTTTGGGAAATAGCAAGATTATTGTTCCCATGTACCTTGAGTAACGGCTTTAATAACTTTTTTTTTTTTTTTATAAAATTCATTATGCTGTTATAAATAGACAATGTTTCCTTTAACTTTTGAACGCTTTTGTTATATTTTTAGTACATTATTATTATTATTATTTTTAATTAGCTATTAAAAATTATAAGATATACGCCATCATCTTTAAACGACGACTGACACTATGGTTACACCCTTTTTTATACAACACGATATGGCGATGGTAGGGTAGAGACAACGACCCGTAGCAACGTAAGATAGTATTATTTATTAGATAAACAGAAAAATTTATGATGCCGAATGATCCGGTAAGATTAACTGAGTCGCTTGTAGCCCCTTTTTATAAATTTTAGCATTGGTAGAATTCTTATTTTCTTTGTTTGTTGCGTTGTATTTTCGAATTCTTTAGAAAGTTTCGTAATTTTTTTAGTATTTTTTCTTTTGTTTTTTCTCCGTTTTGTTACTTTTTCGATAGTATAATAGTTTAATAATAGTTTTTATTAACACAGTGGTAATGAAGAAAAGTAACATTTTGTATTAAATATTTTTAATAATGTTTTTTTTTTTTTTTTTTTTTTTTTTTTGTAAAATAGAAGCTCGCTCCATCGAGAAAAAATAAGTATTTCATGTTAAAATTACATCTAATAATTAAAATATTTGCCACGTAACTAGTGATAGATTATAAAGCTGTTAGTTACCGCGGAATTATCGTTTATATCGTTTCTTTTTGAGACACCATTAGGGTACTCTACACTGTTTTTGTCTAATTGGCTGTTAAGTGTTAGAAATTTCGTTTCATTTTAAAGTACTTAACTAAATGTGATGCTATCATGATTAAATACATGTTTCGCACGAGTCATTAGTTCTTTTGGGACTAGAATGTAAATATTACTCTGTACTTTTTTTTTATCGTGATAATTTTATACTAAAATTTCTCAATTGTATGAATCGCTTTTATAATTGGTTATTTGCTTTTCCTGTTGTTTATTTATTTTTTCAAATGTATGTTAAATATGATTTTGCCGTCATTATGAGTTTCTGCGTAGATAAATATCTATCTTTAGTTATTGTACGCCTTATAATTAAGTTCCCCCCTAAAAAAAAAAAAAAAAACTACTGCATTAGGCCTTCCCTTCTTTCAGAATGCTATAAGAATCCTCGCATTTTAAGTTTTGAATTTTTCATTGCTTAACTGCTTAATTTAACGATAACTACGCGGTTCTAACACAAAACATATAACTTTGTTTAAATTGCTAAGATTGTTTGTTGTAACACTTAATGTAAATCCATGATCTCGAATTCGTTGCCGCATAAGAAGAAATGTTTTGTTTTTTAACAAGCAAAGTGTGTTTTTAATATTGCAATCTTACCATTATTTACTTGAGCAAGTAAAATATGTATTATTTTCCTAATATCGTGCTTACTTTAACGACTTATTTCATTCTTTTTCATTACAGTAAATTTTTTCGGAAAACATAGCGCGCAGAAATAGGAGCTGGTTCAGAAATCTGTGAAATATTCTTTTCATTAATTGTATAGTAAAACTCTACGTGTTACCATTTTACCATATATTAAATGTGTAATGTTTTTTCTCAAAACTGGTCTATCTGTCTTCTATGCATCCCGCAACACACACGATTTACTCGGTTTTTTCAAAACTTTCGGTTAACCAGAACACTTCTAAGATTATATAGGAAATAGTTTTTTTTTTTTTTTTTTTTTTTGAGTCATTTTTAGGTCATTATCGTTTCGCAGTAGTCAATTTGCCGTAGGATGAACTACCCGTCGGCTGAACTCGCTGTCCGATCGAATGATCGTTGGCCAAGACAAACATTTCGAATACCTTTTTAAACTATCTGTTGTTTTATTCTACCGTTCAACGTGTCTTCCTTGTACATTGGCTTACATTAACTTTGTAATCTACGAGTTATTTAACAGTAAATGGAGAAAAAAAACATCCACAAAACTATTTTTAATAGTTTGCGCTTTTGTAATAAATGCATCAACTGAAAATAAGCTGTCATATTCCATATTGTAATTTTTAAAGCTCCGTACGCAAGTAATACACAAAATTCTAATAAAACGATTCGGAATATACAAGAAAAAATCAAATAACATTCAAAAACTTCGAAACCATTCAACAGGCAATCTAAAAAGGTTGTCAAAATGTTTATCATCGACAGATTTTTAATCGATCGGCCGGTGAGTTCCTACTAGTTCAATGTTGATCTGTGGTGAAATATAGGATCCCCGTAAATAAGTGTCAATGGGTCACATAAAATATTGCGCGAAAAAAAGCACGTAAGAAATAAATGAACGAGTCGCCGCGTGGCATCTATATTATTATTGAAAAAAATTATTACTCGTATAAATATTCTATTTATTCGTTACACGCGCGCGTATACACACACATACACTATATATATATATATATATATATATATATATATATGGCTGGATACCACCAAAATCGGGAATAACCCGGACATTTTTGATATCGGAAGTAATCTAGAAGCCAGGAATTTTGTTCTAAAACTGGGGAAAAAATTAAAATTAGCTAAAAGATGTTTTGATTAAAAGAAAATCCTTTGAAAGTGAAAAATGTAAACGCTTTTTAATATATTTCACTTAATGATCAAACATTTACAATGGCGACGTAAAAACTACATTCTTCTTTTACAATTTACATCCAACTTTTTCGCTAAACGACTTTTTTTTTGTAATAACCGGTATATTTTCGTGATGAGTAAAAAGTGTTTATGTTTATTTCTAGTGTACTGATAGTATGTGTTAAAAAGGATCAAATTTAGTTGTGTTTAAAATATTTTTCAATTCTACGACGCATTAACTCTCCTCTCTGTCCCTTTTGTCTAATAACACAAGCTACGATTCCCCGTATATTAACATCTTGCCATGCTCTTATTGAGCCCAGCTCACCTTTCTCCTTCCTTACCACAACTCCTGTCTGACTCTTCCTGTCATATTCATAATATTTTCCAATTTCTTAATTTGCTAACCTTCTAAATTCAATTTAGTATCCCTTCCAGACCGTGGGGGCACATGGCTTATTAGAGCAAGTGGCGCCTGCATTACAAAATAATGATAACAATAATAATCAATATGTGAAAAATTTGATTTTTTAGTTAATATTTTACTTGAATTCTTTTTTCTGTGAAATGTCATATAAATACGTTCTAAAACTGATAATTTTGTAAAATAATTTATGATAAAAAGTTAGCTTTTAAACTTTTCTTAGATTTGATTTTTTTTCTTCAAATAAATAATTGAAAATTACTATACATAATTGAAAAATATCAATTACTTACAGAGGGAGAAAATATTAAAATATTAAATAACTAATGTATAAGAAAAGAAAAAAAGCGTTATATAGATTGTTTAGTTATTTAAATCGTTGTATGAGTCTGCATTACGGGTGAATCCTTCCTTTCAATATCGTAAATCTGCCCCGAGTTGTGTTATCAATTATTCATCGTTTCACACTATTAATTTCTTCATTCTCTAAAAATATTCTTATTTGTTAAATGCGAAGCTTTGAATATTAAAAAATTGAGAACATTTTATGCTTTTAAATTTCATATTCATTTGACATACTTATGTCTATTAAAATAAATGAATAAAAATATTTCTGTAAATACTCTTTTCCATTTAAGCCTAACAACCAGTAGAATTTAAACTGCTGGATATTATTAATTAACTTATATGTGTAGAGCTCAAATTATCCTTTTGGTCGCTTGTTATATTTACTTAATTACGTAACTTTCTAATAAAAAAGTAGACTCAGTTTAAATGTCTACTGAAATACTTGAAATAAAAAATAAAAAAAAAAAAATAAAAAAAAACAAAAAATGTACCTAATTTTAGTTTAATTAAAAATTAAAAAAAGACAAATATTTTACTCGGCATTTTGAATCGAATTATATACTACATATGGAGTGCATGCGCAATGGAGGAGAATGAAAAAAAAAGCTATTCTGTTGTCATTGTCTTTAAAAAAAAAAAAAAAAGTTTTTCCTATTTTAATTGGTTTATGATTCGTTGATTTTTTAATTTTTGATTTTTATTCATCGGATTCCATTTTGTTTTGCCTATCGCTACATAAAAAAAGATTATATGATTTAGTCTATTTGGCGCTTTTTTTACTTTTGAAAATGTTTCGGTACGGATTATATACGCATTGTACTATAATAAAAAGTTTTTTTTTTTTTTTAATTTATTTTTTATTTTTTTCCGTGTTTGTTGAAATAAGTTCATGTTAGTAGTAGAAGCATTATTTGTTGTTTTTTTTTGTGGAAAAAATTTTATTTTAAAATTCATTAAAGATTGTTTTAAAATTGTTAAAGAAAAATGTATGATTTGCAAATACATTAATTTAATTGAAATACTAAGAATCAAGACTTGCCACAGATATAAGAGTGCGTTCAAAAATAGAAATGAACTTGATTGAAAACTAAATCTCTGTTAAGAAATTATTGTAAAAGTTGTCTCCATTAAACTCATTAACCAAAATGTTCGGTTATGTTTTCGTTTAATTTAAAAAAAAACTATACTGATAATATAAAAAATCATTAAAACCCTGATAGTTTAAATTAAAATTTAAAAAAAAATGTGTTACATATAATTTATACATTTTTTTTTTTTCAAATATTTATAAACCTTCTTTTTGGCCTCGATGTCGTTTATTAAACTTTTTCAATGAGAAGAATTAAAAAATATAACTTATTTAATAAATTTAAAAAAAAAAAAAACTAAATGTATCATGAATTTTTAGACGTTAAATAAATTTTTTTATTACTTCTAACTGTTTTATCCGACTTCCATGATTTCATTTTCTATAACTGTAAATACTAAATTTAGATCACAAATCGCAATCCTATTTTTTGCTATTTGCAATGAGATTCTATCATGCCGTAATTTTGAATATAACATGCAAATTACAACACACGTTTGTTGGAAGTAATTTAAATCGATGTTTTCTCGTTTATTATTATTGGTCATAACGTTGAAGTTTCGGGCGATTTTTTTTTTTTTTTTAAATCTTATGTAAAACAATTTAAAATTATTTCTCGCATTCTAGATTGCTTGCAATTCAAAATTATTTGGCATTAAAATTTCGAAGCAATAGATTTATCACACAATAACGGTGGTGGGGGGTGGGAGAGAAACAAAACAACAAATACAGAAAAGTGGGATTGTGCTTTTCGTTTAGCGTTGTAAATCATGATTTTAAGCTGAATTCTAGGCAATGGTGTCACATTCTAAACTAAGTATAACTGCCTTTCAGCCATCTTACATCTTTCAATATCTTTGGCATAAAGAAGATCCGATTAGTTAAACTTTAACATATTAGTAGCGTAGGATAAACTGCGCTTAAAAGTCAGATTAGCTCAATTAAATACATTTCAAATGAAAAGAATAAAAAAAAACCTTTCATTAGGGAATGTTTTTAAAGATGCCTTTGAAAATAATGCTCTGCCGAGTTCCTTAATAGATAGCGGAACAACGCGATCAATGCTTGCTTCACAGCCTCCGACAATAACTTGATATACAACCACGTCAGATCCAAAAGGCAGGGGCACCGTCAAAAACCATAACGAAACACATTACCTTCTTGCGGAGTCTGTAATGAAATCAGAAATTTTTGGTGCTTATAGACAGTGATGAATCGCATTCCTTTGTTGTGTTGCAGTGCACGTTGTGCGTGTAGCTTTAAAATTTAATTTCCGTACAGTGAAACTGCACCAAAACACTTCAATTACATACAACCAAAGTAGGATACACGGAAACATTTGGTTTAGCTCCTTATTTTGCAGTTAAAAAATCAAATAAAACATTGTTTATATTTTATTCTGACAAATCGTTAAATAACGTTTCAATGAGCAATGTTTAATTTGGCTCAAATAAATACATGGATAGACGTAACTTACAATTGATTTCATTGTAGTGTAAAAAAGAAAAAGACACGAGTTTTACCTGCTGATGTAAACAATACAAATATTTTTTGAAGTCGTACATAACACGAGGGGATCACATCGTGAGAAATATTGGAGAATGACCCCTGAAGTTCTAAAAGTAATTACGTTTTTTTTTTTAAATATAAAACAAACGTTTGTTTGACTCTAATACCATTACTTATTCATTACAAGTGTAGAACGTATATAACAAATTTTTTTATAGAATTTGATTTGGGTACTTCGAGTTAAACTTTTAACGCAACAAAAATTTTTTTTGTATTATGCATTTAAATTTATTGGGAGAGCTTGGAGTAAAACTTTTGAGTAGTTGAGCTTGGTAAACCGCAGAAGTCGGCGTGTCTTTACAAATGTAACTGTTAAATTTCAAAAAGATTTTATAATTCTGAATTATTTATATGGGAAAATGCTGTGATTATAAACTTCATCGTTAACTATTGCGATAATAAAGTCAAGCATATATTGCTTGAGACCAGTGATTTTAACGGTACGATGTTGAAAATGTGAATAAAATAGCTTCAAACAACTAAAAAGTTTAATTTGTATTTTCTTTTGCCCCTGCTGATATTTTATTTGCCTCAGCTTCGATTTGTTGGGTTTTTAGAAAGCTCGTGAAAGTTGTTGTATAATTCTACTGACCGGGAGAAATCGGCGATCTAAATTATATTTGGCTGGCCACTTTGTATGAGATACTTTTATATTATTAAAAATACCTATTCCATACTTTATAAATGGGGCGGATAAATAAAAATTAAAAAGGTTTTTTAATTCATTTTAAATTGAACGAATAAGTATACTTATTAAGTTAATTTGACCGGAAAGAAAGAAACACACTTTGTTCTGTACTTACTCTCAGCGTGAAAATTTCAAAAGCGAATCTAACAGACTACGTTTTTCAAAATAATATATAATATTCTTTATTTTCAAAAATTTATTTACTTTTTTTCCGGGCTGGCTTGGATTTTTTTCTTCTGCAGTACCCCCTATCGTGTATTATTCTACATTTTCTTTTACACAATTACTTGAGAACGGGGATTGTTTGTGATTCACCGGGCATATTATGATGCCGGAAAAAATAAATTTTCATTTTATTGTACGAAATTTTTCGCCACATTGTAATTTTAAAAGCGTATCGAAATTATACGTTAAAATAAAATTATTTTTATTAATTTTACTGTACCACTACGGACCGGTGTAATACAATAATGAAACTAAACAATGGTATTTTTATAAACGTAAGTTGTCTACAGCTTCTTTATTAGTAATAAAAATGTAGGTACGGTGAATTAATACAAATTACCGTTTTATATATATATATTTTATAACAGCGCGTAATTGCGAAATAGTCTAATTGTGGAGTTATACAATATACTAAGCCCAAATGCCTAATGAGATTTTTTGAGCCGATTTTTTCTCGGTATCCAATTCCATTTAGGATTGGTTACATATGCCTGAGAACATTTTGAGTTTATAATGTAGCAGGTTTCGAATCCGTGTTAGCATCCCAGCATTAGGCTTACCAGAAACACGAATAAAAGATAAATTATAAAATAAATTAATTTGCTCCGTTATCGATCCGACGAATATTTTACTCAATAGACACACTTCTAGACGGAGCGCATAAAAAGAAAACTTTGAATGTTCGAAATTAAATTGATACCTTGTTAAAAATGTTTATGTTACGAAAGTTTATTTTTTGAAATAAATATAAACCTAAAGACAAACAACTCTATTTAATATGTACATATATTAAAACAAATCGTTTACGGGTCACTGGATCGCGGGGCCACTAAAATGAATTCGTATTTATTTGATTCTTTGCTCCGTTCCGGGTGCCAGCGGAGTTCGGCTCCACACACCGTCTTTACTTAGTTTAGATCGGAATAAACGTGTTCCTCTTTTATTCTTTTATTAGATATTCATAATAATTACAAAAAAAAAGATGTAACTAGGTATATACTTTATCGCAACAACGTTTTTACGAGAATAAAAATGTCGACTGTAAAATTAACGCATCGTAAATCAACTCTACATATATCCCCGACTCTAGCAAAGAACCACAATTAACTAATAATAATTCGTACCCGAACGGGAAACTAAAATAATTCTTACCAGATAACAGCGAGATAAACTTCCCTCAGCTCAGCTATATATAAATTAAACATTTAGTTCTGAAACGTAGTTTCCAAGAGTCCCGTCATCAGCTAAACAACAAGTGCATGGAACTCTGAAACAATTTAAATGTTCTTTGAAGCTAATGAAGTATCAGTCTTGAAAACACTGTTTCATTATTAAAAATATTTAACGTTTACATTATTCTTTTTAAACTATTCTTGTCCCATTAGTTTTGTAACAATATTATTGATATGTGTTTAATAAATGGAATGTACAAAAAAAAAAAATATTTTATACGTACTTTTTGAAAGTTGAATTCGTACACGCGAATATATTATTTTACAAATTCTACATCATCCCTGGAAAGTGGGTAAAAGTAAAATTCGGGGAAATTAAAATTTTTCGAAAAAGTTTCCAATTCTGATTTTTTTTTTTCTTTAAAGTTACAAAATAGAAAATATCAATGAAATACCGTAAATCAGAAAGAGATAAATACTTTAAGAAGTGGTATAACGAAATTAACTTTAATGGCATTAAGTACGACCACTAAAAGTTAAAATGATTTCTCGTAAAAAATTAAAAATTCATAAGAATTAGATAAATGAACGTTATCAAAAATGCCGGTTCATTTCTAACCTTTTTTTTTTTTTTTATTATTTTTGTTTATATGTGTATATATCTTCTACTATTCTCACTCAATCATGAGTATGAGATTATCTTCTGATTCATAGGAGAATTAGAGGAGATAAATAGCAGCGCAACTGACAAGGAAAGTACACGAGTTGTCAGACGCCGATTTTGATGAAATTTTGATATGTTGTAGAGTATAAAAAAATATTAGATACGTTTGTTTTTTTTTTTATCGGCCCATACGCAGTTTAAAGAGGTGAAAACCACCCCTAAAGTTCACCCCCGAATATCTCGTCTTCAATTCGATATTTTTTTATGAAACAAAGTGGAAATTATTTCTCGTGCAAAGGACAATTAATCTCCACAGTGATTTAAGCAGTGAGGTTGCAAATCCTATTATTTCCCTGGGGGGTGAAAACAACGTTTTTTGGTCATAATAACGGAATAAAAAATTATGAAATAACATAAAAAAATAAGAAAAACCTTTTCTCCACACACACAATTAAAAAATAAAGTTGATGTGTTTCGGCAGGATAATTTGAATTTAAAAAAAAAGTTGATAACAGATTCGTAATCAGCGACCTCAAAAATCCTTGTATACAATTTGTCATTAAAATTAAACCTTTTTTGCTTTTTTGCCCGCCATTTTGAATTAACAAAATCTGCTGACGGATTCGTAATCAGCGACCTCAACAACCCTTTTATACAAAAATTTATTACGAAATTGAATTACTTGATACATGTATTTATTGATGTTTCTTGTTAGGAGAGCTTTACCCCCTTCAAGGGCGAAATTCATGAAAAAGGCCGAAACACGTCAACTTTATTTTTTAATTGTGTGTGTGTTGAAAAATTTTTTTCTTATTTTTTTACGTTATTTCATAATTTTTTATTCCATAATTATGACCAAAAAACGTTGTTTTCATCCCCACCCCCCAGGGAAATAATAGGATTTGCAACCATACTGCTTAAATCACTGTGGAGATTACTTGTCCTTTGCACGAGAAATAATTTCCACTTTGTTTCATAAAAAAATATCGAATTGAAGACGAGATATTCGGGGGTGAACTTTAGGGGTGGTTTCCACCCCTTTAAACTGCTATGGGCCGATAAAAAAAAAAAACAAACACGTATCTAATATTTTTTTATAATCTACAACATATCAAAATTTCATTAAAATCGGCGTCTGACAACTCGTATACTTTCCTTGTGAGGTGCGTGTAAACTGGAGTGCAGCCTATGAGGAACGTTCAGTAAAACCGATTAGAATAAACTTGCGGCAGTTTGTGTGGTCTCATTTTATAGCTCCAATATTCGCAAGTTTAAGCCAGTCCAAACCGCGATACTGTAGGTTTTTTTGTTTTCGAGTTACGTGAATTAATTGTCAGTGAAATTCTGAAAGTTGGCGCCGACCACGTGATGCGCTCTGTTATTATCGTTTTTTAAACCACTTAAAAAAACTACACCAATTGAACATCATCGACAAATAGTGAAAGTTTAGTAATGAGTGTTCAGCATGTTCGTAAATGGTGTGCCGTGAGTTCCGAGGAGGTAGAACGAACATAGAGGAGGAGCAGACCATCCGTAATCTCAGACGAACTGGCGCGATTGATTATTTTGTGTAAAAGGATCGAACAGAACATAAGATAATGAGAATACACTCTAAAAACCACTCACAGTATATGGGAATCGTATAAATCTTTATAATTTATATAGCTTAAAATAACACAGGAATTAATGAATACCGATGCCTTAAAATTAAATATTAAAAAGATAAACGCGGAGGAATATATTTTAAAATGCTGTTACAGATTTCGTTACAGGAACTACCACCGCCGGGCGGCCAATGCCATCTTGTTAAGCTAGGAGGACGAAAGCCTTCAATTTTTATTTATGAACTTAAAGTAATAAGTAAAATCCTTATGGTATAAATGTGTACGCGCGTAATAATAATTTATGGTATAAATTTCTCAATAATTTTATTTTAAAAAATTAAAATAAAAAATATGCGCATTACAAAATATTGACTGTTGCGAAATACCAAATTAATAATAACATTCTAGATATTAGTTTAAATAGGAATAAAAAAAACAAATCAAATTTCGAATTAATGAACAAGACACAATCATTCCAACTTCATATTTACACTTAATTTATTTCAAAGCAAAAACCTTAATTTTTAAATATTTAATAATTTGAAAAATACAAGTTTTTCGCATTATTTATAGTTACGCTAATTATTATGAAAAAAACCTATGTTTCAATGGCGATTTTGCGAGGAAAAATTTTAGGGAAATCAGCAATTTTCAAAAAAGTAAACATTTTTCATAATTTTTCATTACAATTTTCCAATCAAAATGCAAACAAACTTCTATTATAAAAGTAAGAATAAGAAAATATCAGAAAAAAGTTACGGAACGATATTCACACTAAATGTTTCAAACAAAATTGAAAAATTGAAAACAAAAAAAAAAAAAAATCAATTTCATCTTGCTGAGGGTAACAAAAGTAAATAAGATAATCTTTACACAAGGTACGAAAAAAAGGCATTTTTTCAATTGTAAATCAGTGATACGCTCTTTTAAGCTGGCATAAATAACGTCGCTGTAGAAATTTTCACAATTTTTCAAATAGACCAATATCTGTATTTGTATGAGAACAACATGCTTAATCTATTTTGTCTGATGGTGTTTCTATTTTTGATCCTTTTTAATGTGAAGAAAGTACGGTCCGGTTTGGATGGGATTGTTAACAGCAAAATAATTTGGAAGTTTTAGAAAACAACACATCAATATGGGAATCATCCATCGCACCGTATTTTTCACGATTTTTCAGGGGTATTAAGCTTATTTCGAATGGTTTCATCGATGTACATGTAACGTAGTTCGGTGGTACACGGTGTGTCTACCTTTTTGTTTTCCAGTAGCTTTTTCACCATACTTTTTCGATCGGAAATTCGGCAGAATGTGAATAAAATTTTGAGCAATCAGCTAATTATTCAATGAATTTCATTTGCTCGATTTCGCGTAACTTGGGATCCGACATTTCAAAATAAATCTGTATAGATGCTTTTTTCATCGCATCTTCCGTACTTAGCGAGACCGTCCTCTTGCAGAAAATTCTATTTCAACATTAGTTTTACCTTTTATTTAAGAATTATCTGATAAAAAGTTCATCCAAGCACATCCTGAATACTTTGCAGACAATAGCTGATATCTGGGCGAAATTTCATATAAATAATAGTTTGGTTATTTTAAAAATTTCTTCGAAAACCGAAGATAAATAAATTCAAAATGTTCGAATTTTACTTACGAAATCTCCAGCTTGACAGATTTATGTTACTTTCCTGAAATCGTATATATCATCTGTTCAAAATTTGCCATTTTTCAACAATAATTTCAATTAATCTCGCATTTGAAGACCTCACTGACCATCGGTAGGTAACGCCTACCGCGGTCACATTATCTAACGCGCACACGTTCTCTTTGCAGAGTGATGAAAGAACATCTCATATAAATTTGTCAAAAATATACAACATTCTGCAAAAACATTTGCCGATTGCTGTGAAACCGAATTTAAACAGTGGCGGCTCATACAGTAAACAAAAGTAAAGTCAGGAGCCGTTTTAATTTTTTGTTGAAGCCCGTTCAAATGTGTGACCATGTCTGCTGCTCCTTCATAACATTGAAAAAGAAATTTGTTTTTGTAATCAAATTTTTTTTCGGCAGATTATTTTGAAAAACACGAATGAAGAATTTTGGCTTGAGTCGTGAAATCCTAAAAAGGAAAAAAAGAAAATGTTTGATTAGTTCTTGTTCATTAACGAAACACGCGAACACAGAGAACACTGCGGTTTTTGAATCATCTGTCACATCATCAACTCGGATCGAAAAAATCGATATTTCCTCAATTCCGAGTATATTACCAAAACCAGTAGCCGTCTGCAGAAAAGTTTTCACAGAAACCAGAAAATAGGCCTGGCCAGTATATTCGGTGGAGGTATACATAGACGACCGGTACATAGCCATTTATAAGTTGTTTACCAACTGTTTTGAAATATTTTTGTCGAAATTTTACCGATAGGTAATAACCGGGTACACTGATTGATAAACAGTCGTTGCACACTAATATTGCGAATAAGGTTTTCTCATCTTAGTCTTCCACGGGGAAAATTTCGGTTTCCAATAAAGGCACAAATGCGGCCCTGCAAGGAATGCATTTTAAATACTCGTATAACAACGACACGCGTAGAATATCAAAAGTAAAGTAAATAAGCGATTAACCACCAAATAACATATTACAACCGTAAATTTACCTATATGGTCATTTTCGATAGAAACCACGTTACAAAAGTTTCTTCGCATATTTTTATTTTACAAATAACAGTACACTTTTCACTAATATCCTCATACTATTAATAATAATTTCCATAATTTTGATTTATATCTATTAATAATTTACATAAATGAATTACCCCCCGTATATAAACACATTAATAAGAATGACATACATATGTTATTAATTATATTCGTAATAAAAAGTTTTCCCTTAAGATATTAATGAAGTACCTAATAAAAATATGAAGCATTTTTTTTTTTTATGTAAGAACACCCAAAAAATCATCAATATTTATTTTAAATTTTTGACTTTTTTCAGATTTTTGTGTATTTATAACTATTTCAGTTCTAATGGCGATCCCCAAAACCTCTCCGTGAACACGGCCTTAATAACAATGAATGTTTATAATTGAGTTGAAGTTAGTTTTTATACGTGAATTTTTACAATTCTTACTTTCCCGATATTTGCTTATTTGTGGTTTTTTCTTTTCAAAGACTTTATAATACAACGCTCTATTATATCCGAGGAATAGATTAAGATTTGTTTATCGCAACTGGTAAACCGCATCGCGCGAATAAATTTCCAACTGTGATCATTTGGATTCTGTACGATATGATATTCAGATTTTTTTTGTTATATGTATGTAGTATTTTTGAAATGTAATTGAAAACACCGTATTCTAAGAAAATGCAATATGTAATATTGTAAATTTTGCAAAGCAAAAATAAATTACTTGAAAGTCATATTAGAGCATATTAACTCTACTGGTGTGCATTAGAGTAAAATAAATGAGGGACCACAGGAGGGTCTGATCGTAAAATTCGAATCTCTTTTCCTGTACTTGTAATCTTTCTTATTCTTCTATTATATGTATACTTCATTCAATTAACATTCGAAATATTTCCAAATTAATAGGAACATATGTAATAATATAAAAAATAAATATCTTCGTGATTTTTTCACTCTGTTCGAAATCTACTTCCACTCTCCGGTATAGACAATTACACAGAGTAATTCATCCTATATTACCGTTTGGTAAATTAACCATTTCCATTTCAAATTTTTACCCTCAGTGAATTTTACCTTGGAACGAACCATTTTTTGTTTTATTTCGCTTTTTATTTTTCATATCTTCGACTAATGCACGCGTATGTTCATTTGGTCATTATTCATTATACTTTTTTTTTCAAAGGTTCAGATATGTTGCTACGATACATGTTATTTACCACTTCATTATTCATATCTTTACATGATGCGGTACATGATTAGTAATCGGCATCCATTTAAAGGAGTACCTAATTGCTCGCACACATCTTCTATTACTTACCGGTCTTAATCTTTTTGTAAACCCGTTATTCTCATTGTCCGGCTCTCGAATTTCGTCGGCATTGTTTTGCTCGCATTTATTATCGCACTGCGAGAAGTTTCGACATTCCTTCTTTATTATTTTCGTTCAATCGTCCTTGCATTTGTCCTTCTGGTTCGACGTGGTCGCCTTATGCGCGGCTGCCTCATCACATTTATTATTCTCAGATGATCGTTTATGTTCGTTAATCCCCCTTTCCGTTATCTCTCACAATCTCCCGTGAATATTCGAAAGACGTGCGGAAGAAAGTGCATTTCCTTTTTTCCTATTTAAATATTAATCGATTATGTTAACACTTGCGTATGCCGTTCGCAATGTGTGCGTGTGTGTGTGTGTGTGTACTTAATATTTTAGATTTTTTATTAATAAAACGTGATTCGGTCGAATATCTCTAGTAATGCCTACACATTAGGCGTAAACTACTCACAGCACGGTCTCCAGTGACGCAAGTACACGTCTCCCCGAATTCTTTTTCTATTGCTTCTGAGATAAGGAATTTCTCTTACATTCATATTTGGCGTACACTCGATTTCCCGGGGTGCTTAATGCCGAGAAAGATTTATCCTTAAAACGTGACTTATGCTGCATTTTATATTCCAAAAGCATGTGGCAATCCCTTTTTTAGATTTATTAAAACTTCGCTGCACCCGATATACGCGTTCATCACTACTGAAAGTGGTGCAATAACTGTTTCTTGACATTTGCTGCCAGTTAATTTTCTCACCTTACAGTATATATTTTCTACCTGTTCGCAAATTTATGAAAATTGGGATGACGCACTCTGAAAGCTTAATAATCTGCTCGTGATTCGTTTCGTTCTCCTAAAGTGTACCTCATCCGGTTGCCGAGTTCCTGTGCTTGCCTCCTTGCCAACTTTCACGTTGAAATTTCCGATTATCCTCAGCCTCGTTTGTTTGGAGTTTTCTTTCGGCTCACCATATAATAGAGAACACATGTTCGTCTCTAGTTCCGTTTCATCAGCGTCTACTACCGTACTACTCCTGAATGAAAAAGTTTTTAATGACCATCATTGTTCTATTGCGAAATCATCGCGTATAATATTAATTTTACAACTGACCTGATCCCGACTCTGCGCTCGTGTTTGTGACTTTGTTATTGCGTAGAAATTTATATTCATCTTCCACTGTGCACCATCATTTTTGTGGTCCATTGAGTTTCGCTAGTGTGTCTAATTTCAATCGATTAATCTACATCCTAGGTTTTCTCTGATTATTAACGATCCTATTGTACCCTCATTTTTTTTTTTTTTTTCGCATCCTACTCAGCTGTCCGAGTCAGTCTGACCAAAATTTAACAGAGCCCCATTAATATTTTGACGATGTTCGCAGAAGCCCAATTTTAAAGCCTCAAAGGGCAAAGCTACTCATTCCAAGACTAAACAGTCTGCTGAATAGTCTTGATCAGGCCAGATTGTTGGATGATGCCGTGCATGTTTTCGATGCACAGTCTGCATACTATGGGATCTATATTCGGTTTATATCACGTATCAAATCTCTAGCGAATAAAGATTATCGACTTGCACGACATTGAGCGCACACGTTTCTTTCCGGATTGCCGTCTCATATTGGTATTGATTGTCAATGGAATTAGTGCAAAGCGACGAACGAATAACTACCATCTAAGGAATCAGACGTGAATGATTAGAGCAACCTGGGCTTTTCTTCTTTTTTATTTGCTGTTTGCTTTCCGATGGCGTGACTCTTGATGAAGTACGGATGTAAAACGGAGCTCCATCCGTTCCTCATTTTTCTGCTTTTCATATCCCGTATTGTTTAGCGGTTGACATACTTGGTCGATATAGCTGAGGGGTAGTCTGGTTTTCTTTTTCTAATCCATTGATTTTGATTTGAATTACTATCTTCTCCATGCCGTGACTAAACTATCTTTATTGAATTTCGTTTCATTTTAAATAGTAATCGGTCTTCTCATCTTTCATGTTAATTTTTCTACATCAATACATCCGTGCGGTGACGTATGTTTCACGGGATATTAGTCATTCTACTTGTATTTCAGTTTTTTATTTTTAATTGCGCATTTGTGACGTGCGTGTTTGTAAATAAATAATGTGAGTCCTACACTCTTACAATTAGTAGAGCCGAAATTTCGGACCCGTGACTTTCGGCTTTAGTAATCGATCACCTTAATTACTAGACTACCACCCTCACGTATAAATAAATAAAAATTATATATTTATATATGCGTGTATGTATATATTTGTTAACTTTGTAAATACTTTTGAAACTGTTTACTTTGTAAAATTTAATTTATCATAACATTGTTTATTTGTCCATCATCAATTCCCATTTTGGAAAATAAATCGCATGTGTTATGGTTTGTGCGGTACGCTAAAAATTATTATTATATGCTAACTACGCTCTGCTTTGTTTTGTGATAGCTTTACTTTGTATAATAATTTTTTAACTTTTTACTTTAAACTATTACACGAGTTATCTGCAAGCGTGTACGTTGGAAAAAAAAACATATTCAGTTTTAGTCGATCAGATGCATTACTGTATTTTAAAAATTTATTTGTTAATCTTCCTTTTTATTATAATATTTAAAATGAAATTAACACACATACACACCCAATATGTACCTATTTATTTATGTGCGAGCATGTTTCAGTGTATGGTTTTAGATTAAAACCGCGTACGTATTGTATTCGAGAATACTTTATCCCGGCTATTTTTTAGAAACCAACTGAAACAATGAAAATGCCCTTCAAATTTTTCGATTTTTACTTCGTCTCTAACCTAATTAATTTAATTAAATATCAATTTATGAAGGACGATAGTTATACTCATCTACAAAAATTTTTGCCTTGATTCAATGTACACGATGATTCCGGATGATTCAATTTAAATTATTTCGGCCGGGCTTGTTCGGTTTTTATTATTTTTTAAAGTTACATTTTGGGATATTAATTTTAAGTATTTTGAATCGTATAAATATTTAAAATATTCCGGCTTTATAGTCCAATTATAAATGTAAATTATTTGAATTTAAAAAAAGTATATTTAATAAAAATACTGTAATAAACTGAAAGTTATTCGAAGAAGTATTTTATTAAATGAACATCCCGAATTTCAAACGCTCGTCAAAATCATACACTGTGAGTTAGCGTGGCGATTGCAACGCCATCTGGCGCTAAATAATATGCCGTTTAATATAAATATAGTTGGTTAGTAGTCATGATGTCGTGGATGCGTGAACAACGCTCTTTCGTTGTCGAGTACTTTGTGAAAAACGGTGAAAGTGTAATCGCGGTACAACGCGCGTTTAAAAAACAATTTGATTTAAAACGTCATGACAATCCCCCCGACCGTAAAAGTATCCTCAAATGGGTAAAAAACTTCCGAGAATACGGTAGTGTGGTGGCGGTCAGCCATCAAGGTCGCCGTCGATCGTCTAGAACCCCGACAAACATCGAAAAAGTGCGCGTAGCATTGTCGCGAAGTCCGCGCAGATCCGTTCGTCGCCAGGCTTCCGCCTTGAAAATTCCCCGTACTTCACTCAGAAGAATAATTCGAAACGACCTCAATATGCACCCATACAAGATACAACTAACCCAAGAATTGATACCAACAGATAAGCCAAGAATTGATACCAACAGATAAGCCAAGAAGGTTAGAATTTTGTAATAAATTTTTGGGTATGCTGGAGGAAGAAGACGTCGATTTGGATTATGTTTTTTTTAGCGACGAGGCGCATTTCGATTTAAATGGTAACGTTAATAATCAAAACATGCGGTATTATGCTACTGAGAACCCTCGAATCGTTCACCCGGTACCCTTGCACTCCCCTCGTATCACGGTATGGTGCGCAGTCAGTGCGAAAGCGATAATCGGTCCCTACTTCTTCGAGGAGGACGGAGCGAATGTTACTGTGAACGGCGACCGCTACATCCAAATGTTAAACGAGTTTTTTCTACCGGAGCTCAGACGGAAGAGGATTGCATTATCTAAAACGTGGTTTCAACAAGACGGGGCCACACCACATATTCGTAACGATGTTTTGCGGTTATTAAGAGAGAAATTTCAGGACCGCTTGATTTCGCGAAACTGTGAGCTGTTTTGGCCGCCGCGCAGTCCGGATTTAACACCGACAGATTTTTACCTATGGGGCTACTTGAAAAGCAAGGTGTACGAGGGTAAACCAGCAACAACCGACGAGATGAAATTGGCCATTCAGAAGGAAATTGCGGCGATTAAAAAACCAACTCTTAAAAAAGTAATGCATAATTTTGAGGAAAGATTGCAACAATGTAAAAATCAAAATGGTGACTATTCATACGGAGTATTGTTCAAACATAATAGTGTACAATAAATGGCGTTCTTTTTGAAGTATTTCAACGTTTGTTTCATTTCCGTAAGTATATTAGTCTTTATTTGACGAGCATTTAAAATTCGGGATGTTCTTTTGGCCCACCCTGTACCTATTTATTTATGTGCGAGCATGTTTCAGTGTATGGTTTTAGATTAAAACCGCGTACGTATTGTATTCGAGAATACTTTATCCCGGCTATTTTTTAGAAACCAACTGAAACAATGAAAATGCCCTTCAAATTTTTCGATTTTTACTTCGTCTCTAACCTAATTAATTTAATTAAATATCAATTTATGAAGGACGATAGTTATACTCATCTACAAAAATTTTTGCCTTGATTCAATGTACACGATGATTCCGGATGATTCAATTTAAATTATTTCGGCCGGGCTTGTTCGGTTTTTATTATTTTTTAAAGTTACATTTTGGGATATTAATTTAAAAGAAAAAAAAAAAGGAAGATTTTTAAGTATTTTGAATCGTATAAATATTTAAAATATTCCGGCTTTATAATCCAATTATAAATGTAAATTATTTGAATTTAAAAAAAGTATATTTAATAAAAATACTGTAATAAACTGAAAGTTATTCGAAGAAGTATTTTATTTTGATTCATCCAAAATACTGATATTGTTTTGATATGATTTTTATGTACTTTTATGGATATATCAGAAGAAAGTATCAAAAATTTATCTAGTACTGTTTAGGCATTGTATAAATTTTTTAGATATCTATTACGGACTGCATATTTATAAAAATTTCAAACACTGAGGGCCCTTTAAATGTCAAAAAAAAAAAAAAAATATAATTTATTTTTTCAATTTTTTACATGCTAATATTAGTTATATATATATATATATATATATATATATATATATATATATATATATATATATATATATATATATGTTTTCTAAGGGTAATATGAACTTGGATAAAAAAGAATTTTTGTAAAACTTTTTAAAACACTAATTATACTGACGAAAAGAATTGCGTGGTTATCGATCTTATTTATTTATCGATAATATTTTGAAGTGGTAATTTTTTTTGCTCCGAAAACAAAAATGAAATAAACATATTTATAAAAAAAGATCTTTCGATAATTTTTTTTCTTTAAGCTTGATGTAAATTTACCTGAATGGAACAATAATGATATAAATAGATATTTTTCTTTTCGAATACGCACAATTTTTGAATCAATTATTTAAATTGTAACCATTTATTACTGCGACAAAATAAAGTAATACAAACTATTTTCTGTAACCAGCTATCGCTTGTTTTAATTTCGAATTCATAGTAAAATTTGTGAATAAAACAAAATTCTGTTAGCCTAACTAAGTTTTCTTATCAGTTATTTACAATTTTTTTTTTTTTATAAAATGCAATTTCCAACACTTATCTGATATATATATATATATTTATATATATTTATTTATTACATATCAGTGGTGAATCCTCCGGTACTTCTAGTCACGCGACAAAGGTCCAAAGCAAATTAAATTAGAAAGAAATCACTTCTTTAGTAGAAAGATTAACTTGGCTACAGAAACTGTTCGTAGCATGCTAGTAGAAGAAATCCATACGAAGAAAAATGTTTAAAGTGTAAAACGGCTTTTTTATTACTCTTATTATAGATACATAACATTTTCCAATGGTTCCGTCGAAAACATGGTCCTTCTTTTGAAAATATCAACTCGACAATAAACTATCATTCGTTTTTGCACAACAACGAGGGATAATAAATTTAGACAAAAGCGAATGTTAAAGAATAAAACAAATAAAAGGAAATTGAAAGATAAAAGAGAATTATTGAAATAAAATAATATTGTCAAATGAACCTGTTTTCGTTAGAAAGCAGGATATTCTTTTAATAATAATAATATGTAAAGCATTTTCGAATTTAATTCATCGCCATTAAATTAAGTTACGTAAATGAAAATAAAATTGTAGCGCTAACATATCGAAATCTATATATTTATCACTATTTTTCTCATCAGGCTATACGCTTGTCGACGAGTTTTCTTACGTCTAATGATTTCTACGCGATACTAATATATACATACTCATCGTCGCTTTGTTCCAAACTTATCCGATTTTTTACTTATCTCTAACTTATCCATAACTAATACCTATTATTTATAGTAATTTTTTTTTCAATCCATTTTCCTTCCACTTTCTTTTCACTTTTTTTTATCACTAATTTCCGTGCCCGTTTCTCTTATTTAATGCTTATTATTATTCCTATATTGTCCTCTTTCTGCAACCATTCACCTTTATTTTCCTTTTTTTCACCTCAATTTTTCCCTCCTCTATTTTATTTCTTTACGCATTTTATTTAACAACTGAGTTATTATAATGTATTTGTTAATTTTCCCTCCCCTATCTTTGTTTTAGCTAACGGCAGTTTGTACAAATATTTTTCCTTCAGTCCATACTTTATTTCTCTTCTCCTCTCCAGTTCTGTTTCCTTTTCTGTCATAATGTATTCCCATATCTTTATAAATATAAGTACACATTCCTCTAACGCTCAGTATGTCCTCTTTTTGAATTATTTCACTTTCGGTCATGCCTTTATGCTCTGATATTAATTTCAAGCATTTTATTTGCAGTTTACTTATTTTCCTCACGTTTATGTTTTCCTAGCCATTCCCCATGCCTGAATTCTATATCTGATTCTCGATTCCACTACCGCATGATACACCATTTTTAATGTTTTATTTGTTGCATATTTCTTTAATGTATATACAATGCTGGTAACGTTGCCCTAATTTTCTTCGTAGTGCATTCTGTATGCACGTCCCACCTTAAGTGTTGGTCCAGCATTACCCCCAAATATTTATATTTGGCCACTACTTCTATCTTCCGGAAATTAATCTTCTCAGAATCATTTCTTTCGTCCTACTCATGTACACATTCGTTTGAGTGCATTATTAAATTTGGACGGTATATCCCTTTTCATACGTAATACCATTGCTTTAGTTTTTGATACATTAATTCTCTTAGATTTTTATCTATTTACTTATTGTGATTAGATCTTTTTGCATTTTCATTTCTGCGTCCTTAATATTTTTATGTGCTGTAACTCTATTGCTATATCATCGGCGAACGAGTATATATCGTTATATTTTAATTCCGCCTATAAACCGATTTTTGTGTATATATATATATATATATATAATAAACAGTATTAACGCTACGTTACTACCTTGCGGAACTCCCACATTCAGCTCCTCTTTTTCACACTTTGTTCATTCAATACATTTACACACATGTTTTAGTTTAGGTAGTTTTCGAACCACTTCTAAACACTGTGTTCTATTCCTATCTCGTCTAATTGAATTTATTAATATTTTATGGTCGATCGTTTCGAATGTTCCAGTTAGTTCGATGTGAATTTGTCCTTTTGAAATGTGTCCTGTCAATTATCCTATTTTCCTGTAAATACTTCGTTGAAACTATTTGCTACATACTTTTTTCTAAGATTGTTGCAATTACACTACCTACGGCAACTGGCCTATAGTTTTTATATTCACTACGTTTACCTTCATTATATTTGGCCTCGTTTTCGATATTTTTAGTCCATCTGGTATTCTTCCTTCCCTTAAAGTCACTTATCGGTTTCGTAATTTTTTTTTACTTCATACATATATATTTTTTTATTGTCTTTATATTTTTCATTCTTATCCTATCTAGTCCTGTAGCCTTTGTTTCCTTCAATCCCTCAATTATTTTCCCCACCGTCCCTATGTTTGCTTTAGGTACCTACATATAGAGTTACTTTCGGTTCATTCTCTTTTTTTTCCCCTAATAATGCTCTGTTACATTTGTGTTCTAGTTTTTTTATACGGTTTTTTAATTCTCTGCTGAACCTGTTCGCAATTTCAATCTCTCCTCGCCCCTTCGAAAAGTGTTTCTTCATCATCTTATCTATTCCTAGATTCCTTTCTTTTCCTTTGATCTTATTTATGTTTAACCATGTTTTCCTAATGTCCCCTTTTGTATCAACTTTTCTCCACAAACATATCTTTTGCCGCCGCCGTCTTATTTCTGCATCTACTTGATTTCCTAACTGCTTATACTTATTTCTTAGCTCCGTATTTCGGTTGTTCTTTTTTACATTTTTACACGATTTGTGTTTGTTTGTTATCATCTCGATTGTTTTCCGTGTCATCCATTCCTTTTTCCTTCGTGTTTTATCCCCTCCTTGCATATTTTTCGTTTGGCTACATTCTTCAAATACTTTTTCGAATTTTTCCTTTATGTCTATATATAGTTTTTCGGCGTCCGCTTCCTCTTTTTTGCTTCTTCCTACTTTATATCATTTTCAATTTATTTTTTACTTTATTTTCCATAACGATTCTTCCGTTTATTTCGCTTGATTCCGCTGCATTTTTTCCCCTTTCCGTTGTTAACTTTACACATTATCACGTTGTGATCCGCTATGTTAATGTCTGTATTATAATGATTAAAATCAATATTTCTTTTCTTCTTTTTGTTATAGATATGGTCTATTTTCGTTCGCGCGAATCTGTCTTTCCTCCATTCTTCCCTCGTGTATCCTTCCAACTTGCTTTCGCAAATATGTAATTTAAAAAAAGTTCTCTGTAAAGTATATATTTAATAGATAAACCACTACTACATTTAATGAATGCGCTTAGTCCCGAGTAATTTGAATTAAATAATTATGTGATTAATGTTCACAACGTAATAATAATAATAATAATAATAATAATAATAAATATTTCGTATGAATTTTATATTCTTCGCAATTCCTCAATCTCCTTAATTTTAAATTAGCAAAACGAGTAGTAATGTGATTGGTGTTAGTTCTTTTACGGGCTAAAGCCGCACGCAGAACGTGGTACGATACAATGCGGTACAGCGGTGAATTTGTATTATAAAGTAATTGACGGCGGCGCGGAAGTCACACAGAGAGCGGTCTACCACAGAGGTAAAATTATACCGCTACCTGAAACGGAATAGATGTACACAATTATACACTTCCCTATGTGGTATTGGGTTGAAAATAGCAGTGAATTGTAGTATTTCGTATACTAGTAATTCAAAAAAATTTGCCGGATTACAATTTTTGTTTAGCAATTGTTTTTGTTTATTATATTTAATAATGTCAAATCTAAAGTAGTAATTGAGGGGGTGGAAAATCGCAAATTCATTTATAATGTTAAAGTTCCAATTATAAAAACGCCGAATAATTCTGCTGTAAACAAAACAAAAAAAAATGTGTAAATTAACAATAAATGAAAGTAACATAAAATTAAGTAACATATATGTATATATTCCTTTTTTCTTAAAAACACATAGACATATTATACACAATGTAAATAATGTATCGCGCACGATGGACCAGGTTGTGTGTTAATGCGTCAATTCGATTACCATTGCGGTATTTTACCACCCTACCGCATTGTACCGTACTGCGTTCTGTGTGCAGAGGTCCTTTCAAGTCCCTGTGTACCCTAAAAGACGAAAAACATTACGTAACATTTTACTGAATTTTTGTATTATTAGAATAGCTAGAGTACAACTTCAGTGTTGCTTTCCGTGAGTGTCTGTGTTGGCCGATGCAGTAGTCTCTTAAATATAAATTTGACAAATTAATACATCCTGTTTTGCTTTCAATAAAAAAAATTAAAAAATTCACTAGAATTTAATGGTCTATTTGCAAGTTTTAATTTTACATTTTGGAATTGTTTTTTTTCCCCCTTTTTTTTTTTTATTTTAAAAATATTTTATTACAATGTAATATAAAGCTTTAGATTTTCATTATTTATTTTTCTTTTTAATAAATTTATAGGTCTACTGTTGATGATACGTTTGATTCAGATTAGAGGTAAACACGAAAGAAGGAACAGGAGATTTTTAATTTTATTTAATTTTACTTGTTTATTTTTATATACTGTTTTTATTATTTTATATTGTTAAAACGTTTAAAATTCTTGACATAAAGTGTCCAGAAATAACTCTCAACACACACACACACACAACATACAAACAGTCATACACTTTTACTAATATTCGAAATAACTTGTTCAAAAGGATAATAATAATGAAAAAATATTAATTTTTTCATTATGTAAGCAATTTTAATATTACTACGAACAAGCTGTAGAAACGAAAAATATCTTTTATAATCTTACTTTTTTTTTATTTGTAATATTCGATTACCGATTTATATTATATTCTCATAGGGAACGATTTAAATGAATCGTATTAAAATTTTTACATGGAGCTGCTTTTATATATATATATATATATATATATATATATATATATATATATATATATATGTAGTCATTTTATAAGCTGTGAAAGTTTACTTTACGTTATTAATATAGAGAATCAAAGATTATTTGCAATATAATTGCAACTTACGTTTTTACTACTTAATGCGACTACTGGTCTAATGTTTGTTTCTTTAAGTTACGTTTGTAAATTTAATAAAAAATGTAAACGATTCTCGATGACCCAAATGTTTCAAATTTAAATAAGAGTAACGCAACTTTCCAAATGGAATTTTTGTAAATAAGAGTAAACTTTTTAAACGGAATTTTTATTTATTAAAAAAACTTCGTTACAATTTTACTGAGAATGATGTAACATGTTACCTAGAGCTGTTAATCACAACTATTTCTCAGACTATAAATGAACGAGTCGTGGGGAAATTATTCTAATATACTTTTTTGCTAAATTTTTATTTTCCTTTTTTTTTTATTCGTTCTAAAAAGTATAGATCGATCGGTATTTAAAAAATATTTCGTTCTTGTTTTGGAATGCGCAATGGAATTATAGTAAGCAGTCATACAAGACAACTTTTATGCAAAGCTACCATTTCTCGCAAAACAAAAATGTATTTTAAAAATAAACTTATTTAAAAAAAAGTTAAATTACAGTTGCAAATTTTTTTTTTTTTTTTTTTTTTGTTTTTATTAATTAATAGAGGCTATATATGTATACACTGTGCATATATTGAATAAATCGGTTTTTCGGACTGAATGATTGTGATAGTAATTTAGATAAGTTTAATTGCAAAGGCGGAAAAGATTAATTGTTATTCTTACGAAATGTAAAGTTACTGTTATTATACTATTAGCTCTTTTAATTTCGATCTATTTCTAATTCATGATAAACGAAGTTAATCGATGACGAAAAATATGTCGGTCCGAGTTTTATGGAATAAAATTCGGGTAAAATGGGTGTCTTTTAAAAAGTCCGGAGAACTTTTAAATCGTTCACTCTTTTCAGTTTCCGTTCCAATGGTTCTGAATATCTTCAAAAACTGCCCCATCTTCGGCATTATCTAAATTTTTCATTGAATTTTATACCAGTTTTTATAAAAAGTCTTGTTCATTTATTTATTTACTTTTTTGTCTGAATAATTCATCTGTCGGTAGCGCGCGGCGGTAAAATGGACTGCAACATCCTGCTGTGAAAATAAAATTAGAAGTTATTTAAACAATAACTAAAAAGAAAAAAAATTAATTCGGTTCTTTGAAATTGTTATGCTGGAAGATGTACGAGTGTAGTAAATAGTAGTAGGCCTTGTTGTTACACGTATGCGCATGAAATCAGTCGACGTCAATTCAGCTTACTTTCTCATTGCATATGTTTATTCTATTTTCTTTCGTATCTACTTTTCGACGGGACATTCGGATTTAATCGATTTTTAAACGAAGCAAAAGCGTCTCTTACAGAACCCCGATATCTATGAAGAAAACTTTCACTGTACTAAAGTTCATACCTTGTAATATAATACCCTTCATATACACTTGGCACGGATATTCCTATATAAAATACTTTTTCTAAATAGTTGCCCCTTGTTATTTTATTTTATTTTTTTAATTTCTTTCTTCCAAATTTCGACAATGTGGTAATAAAAGCAATAGAATACTTCAGTAGTTTAATATGCGACTTATAAACTTTTAAGTAAATGCCATTAAAAAAAAAAAGAGAAACAAAAACAAAAAACCAACGTCTCCGAAGCTTAATTAAAGTCATTATTTGTTATTTTAAAAACTTGTTAATATTACTTTTTACAACGCGGCTTACTGGAGATCAAAAGGAAAATATATTTTTATTTTAAAAACTACACATATATTAAGATACGAAGATAAAAGAAATAATTTTACACGAATTAATGAAGTATTAATAATATAAAGACTTAAATTGTCTTATTTTCACATTTAAACATTTTTCGCTCTATCTTCTGTTCTTCGATACTATTAACATAAAAAAAAAAACAAACAAAAAAACTGCAGAGTATTATTATTTAAGGAATAATCAAATTAAAAACAAAATATTAAATAATAGTTTATTTATTTATTTATTTAATTTGGGTATTTAAATATTATAGATCGAAAAGGAGGATATACAATGGCGTTTAAATAATAATAGTAGAATAATTGATTTTCATTCGAATTTAAATGAACACACGAATTCAGAAGATATGTGATAATGAGCTTGTGCACCATTTATATTGGCTAAATATTACTGAAAATTAATGTAGCAATAGAGCTCGTTCTATAGCGCAAGTGTATTGATTAAAAAAATTATCTGTGGTAAATTATTTAAAAGAAAAAAGAAAAAGAACAAATGTGTTAAGAAATATATACTATGCTTACACAGCCGGGGTTTCGATGTGTTTGTGCTAAAAAAATTACCATACGACTAAAATATTTTGTATTCTATTCTAATATAGACGAATAGATGACCGTATTTAATTGTTCTGTTTTGTTTTGTTTTTTTATGTTCAATATATACGCCATTCAAAGATGAATCTTCATCGGAAAAAAAAAAAAGGGTATATTTCAGAAATTCAGTTCCTCTGAAAGAAGAAAAGTGTTAAAAGCAATAAAGGCCAAAAATTAATAATTCTTTGAAATTGATTTATTGATCTTGTAATATAAATCGTCAATTAAGCAAGTTTTCGATGAAATTTTAAGACTACAAACTTGGAATAGTTTTACCCAATGGTTACTTGTAAAATACTGTTTTGCATATAAATAATCGACAGGGGTTGGTAATGGACAGGATATGGATATTGAAAAAATAAAATAAAATTTAATTTATAAATTTATAATGTGATTCATTCAAACTCTTGCTAACAGCTATGAAAATTATTTAATGAATCGTCCGAATTATGTACCCCATTTTATACTAATGTAAAAAATGGTCAAGTATTATTATATATATATATATATATATATATATATATATATATATATACACTACACTGATTATTTGCTTGCAAATAGCAAGGGGGTGCTTGTAAGTTTTAACGAATGAATTTTTCATTATATTACTTTTATTAATTAATTCTTTTTTTTTTTTTTTTCGATGCAATTAAATTTTGTGTAAATGTAAAATAATGTATAAACTATTAGACCGCTAATATTTAAGTATTTTAAGAACAACTATGTTGCTAACACACAAAAAACCATATTCAAAATAGTAGTCGGACCACCATAAGAATTTATACTCGAACAGGTGTCACATATAACTTCAATGAAAATAAAGCAACATTTTCGTTTTTGATTTGTACTGTTCTATTATTACGTCTAAGTGTAAAAACTACAATGAATTTTTGGCTTTCTAGATTTTTCATCATTCAAAAACTAAAACCTGTTCTATAAATATAGTACATCATATAACTCTTTCGGTTTAAATGGACGGTATATGCCGACTATTTAGTTATTTGTAACTTTCATGAATTCCGTAAAAATTGTTATTATTGAGTAACGTGAACTTGTTTTTTTCTTCTTCTTTTTTGGAACTCCAAATGACCATGAAGTTAAAAATGAGAAAAGGGGTTATATATATGAATAATAGAAATTAAAATAGCCAACACAGAACTAACAGCTAATTAATGAGGGAAGAGCAAGGATGTAAGTCGCACAATAAGAAGGAGTAAGAAGACCGAACCAAAGAGGAGAGTAGGGAATCGAGTGCTCCTAAGAAAGAAGGGAAAAGCACTTGAAAAGAATGTGGTGGGTGCTGCAAAAAAAGAAAAAGAGGAAAAGATCTGAATGAGATAAAGAAAAACGTACGCTGTCATTATGCAATTGACAAAATGTTTGCGAAAAAAAAACTTGCTGCATTTCTATTTAGCGAGAGATTTTATGTCGCTGAAAATATAATAGTTATATATTTCGCGAAATGTTCACGAATAATTTCAAACAAGTCTTCCAATATACATACAAATTACATATACACATGTATAATATGTATTTTTGGTAAATATATAATAATGGATTTATACTGAAAGCATATATACAGTGATAAATATAGTTCTACCCGTACGATATTTAAAAAAAAATATGTAGATGGCTTAGTTACCATGAAATCGCGAATAACTGTTTCTATATTATCGTAATTTTATTAATAAAAATCGCGTAATTTTATGTTTTTTTCCGTCATTTTTTCCATTTTTTTTTTTTTTTTTATTCTGCAGTTATTAAATATGTACGCAAAATAATTTATATTTCAAACTATTTTAAAACTATCCGATTAGTATAACTCTGTGTTGTATAAATAAAATTAAAAAAAAAAAATATATATATATATACATATATTAGAGGTACATTTATTTTTAATGATTTTGAAGCTTAAGAATTAAAAATATGACTCCCCTTGTGTGTACTACGGAGTAAATTTATTGTCGATATTATTTTAAGATTAAAAGAGGAAGAAAAATGCCTGAACATTGCAATAGAATAGGGTGCTCAGATATTGTAAATACAGTCTCGATAATTATTTTGTATTTTGCCGACTTATTGCTCAATTTTAAGGACGTTTGTTTTCGCTTTTTTTTTCTTTTCTTAATGATAATACGCGTGCCATCATTTATGTATAGATTATTATAATTTTACTAGTGCTACAAAATCTATTTGTAATAATAGTAAAACCGGCTGCTAGTTTCATAACGAGTATGTTCATGTCATTTATACAAAATTACTCTCTATTCTATAACATACATAGAAAACGGCAAATATGACTGTGCTACTTTGAATTGTGTTTCAGAATTACCTCTTGATGTTTTCGAGTCTAGTTTTTTAAACGCGTACTTGTTAATGATTTTTTTTCTATATAGACCATATTTTTATCTTCGAGCATTTATTTCATTTAGGTGTCTTTTTTTTTTTTTTTAAATTAAAGTTTTATACGTATAATGGAACATTTTTAATAATATATTAACGTTTGTAAGAATTTCGTACGCAAAACCTTTTTTTAAGCGAGACGATAATAGTAGTTCTTCTAATGCATTATATTAAATATCTAAGTGTTATACTGAAACGGTAGCCGTTCGGCATTTTGCAATAGGAACAGTGTAACATATAGTTTCAAACCTGTGAATTTTAAAAAGCTTAAAATTTGTATAAAAATATCGTTTCAACAGTTGGTCCTTTACCTTTGATTTTCAAATGTTTCTAATTATCATTAAATTATTTCGACGGTGGTTAAATTGACGACAATTAAAAATAAAGAAATTGTCATTTAAGTAAATTTTGTTCATCATCACGAAATAATCGATGTTAGATATTAACGCGTTTTTTCCGATTAAAGTAATCATTTAAGTTGTATATTTTCGATTTGTGAACTTTAAGTGGAAATAAATAGTTGTATTTTTTTTTCTCATGTGGAAACGCTTTTTTTTTTATTTCCATTTTTTTTTTTTTAGTATGTTTTATTTTCCATTCCTAAATACGACATTTTACATTAGTTTTGAAATACATTTTACCCTTACACCGTGTCCATAATTTTATCTTTTAAATGAGATCAAACCATTTTTCATCTACTCGTATTTTATACGTATATATTTATGTCCTACGTTAAAAATTTAGATTTCTAAGCGCTACTAGGTGTTATATGGTACTGTGTTAATACGCACACACACACACACACAGATATATATATATATGTATATATGTATATATATGTACACATGTGCCTATGTGTTTGTAAAGTTTGTATGATATTTTTTGAGTAATTTTAAATACTTTTTTACGAAAAAATACATGTATTTCCGCATATATACTTTTTTGTTTAAATTTCTAGTTGCCGACGAAATAGTGTAATGTATTACTATTTTATTTTTTAAACAATACTATGAATAATCTTCTTCTTCTTTGAGTCCCGACCGTTCTCGATCGTACGTGACCATTTTAATATATTTCAAGATGTTTCGAATCTTTCAGCTCGTTTGTATCGATAACTGATTTTGAGAAGCATATCAGCAATCGTTTAGACCAAAAAATCCACGACACTTGGTTGGAGATCTTCTCTTCTAATGAACTAAAAGGAATTAAACAATTTTCAGAGTCATGGTCAACTCAATAAGATCTAAACGTAGAGAGGAAACTGCTCTTTGGCTTGTCCGTATTGGCCATTCAATTACTCATTCGTGGACAAGGACTTACCGACATCATTGTTTTCACTGCAATGATCCATTGACTAATACCTCTTCATTGACTTCCCGAAGTAGAAAACAATACGATCAAAATTTTCATTCCTTTCATCACTTGCTGAACTTCTCTCGGTGATGATGAAAGAATAATCCTCTCGACTCTTCGTATTTCTCAAAGCGACAGATCCCATAATTTTATCGTGATAAAACTCTTGGTCGTGTGCCTCTAGCCTAATCGCTGTATATGGAACGTTAAATATGTAAAAAAAACGTATAATATACAAAATTTACCGCCTTGGGCTAAATGAAATCTGACGCCTATACTATATTTCTTACAAAATTAAAAATAGTAATAGTATTATGAAAGCGCTTTTTAGACTCTCATATTTAATTCGGCAAAAGTTTTATTCCAAGAGCAGTGGCGGATCCATAGGAGGGGGGGGGGTCAAAGAACCAAAGCCTCCATGAAAAAATTTGTTATAATAGAGAAACTTAATTTATGATATAAAAGATTTGTATGAATTTTACACCTATGGCTTTTAATAATTAATATTTAATACAATTTTTACTAGTAAAACTATTAATGTTCCTTTTTTATTCTATTTTAAATGTAATTATCATCGATCTTTTGTCATTTTTATTTATTTTTAATTTTTATTTTGTAATTTTAATAAAAAATAGTAGTTCAGTGAGAAATATATATATATTTAAACTTGCTCACGAAGAAAGAATTCGGATCGGATTACTAACAAAAATAAGCAAGAAGTAAAATCTAATAAAAATGCTATCTTTCTTACTATTTTTAAACTACCATTTTAGCTAGAATCCCTAAAAATAAAACTAAATTTAAATTAAAAATTCGTAATAATTATGTCTTTTTAAAACATTTTTTAAAAATTTCTATAAAGGTCGCTATTTGATTCTATTTATGAAACAGGGAATATTTCTCAAATCTACTGCCTACGGTAGAAAATTTTACATAATTATATAATTCCCCCCTCCCCGAAATGTCCTTCTGGATCCGCCTCTGAAGAGAACACATAAACTTATTTATTACAATATTCTTACATATTAGAGATACTAAATATCATAGTCACATTTTCGCTCATATTATTATTATTATACTTTTCGTCTAAACTTATTCTCAATGAACAATATATAATTTTACATGGTCAGTTGATATCAGATTTGCTGTATCATATTCAATTGATAAAATTGCTAAATCACTCAACCTACTTACAGAAATACTCTTGAACGTTCTCGCGTAAAGATGAAATAAATGAAATTAAGGATAAATCGGTGACCAATCTAACATTTTCGTCTTCTTTTGGTAATTTTTGACTGACTGCATTGACACGATTCAAAATACTACTTGAAAAAACAGTCATAAACGCATTTTCAAATTTGGTTATATTTTTGAGTAATTCTTTTGCTCCTGCCTTCGTATTCGCATTTTTAGAACTATCACTTGAAATTGACTCCGCGGAGTATTGTAAATATCGTTTCCGGACTTTAATAAACTCTTGCAGGCTTGGCTTCTTCTTAAAGTTTTTATCGCTCTTCTTTAGTTTCTCCTAACGCATCAAAAAAGGTTGTAAATTTCTTGTAGAAATGTAAAATAATTTATAGATACACTAGAACAAGTAGCAGGCCGTAGTTTGAACCAGATTTAGGGAAAAGACTGAACAGGGAGAATTTGTTTGCATTTCTAATTATTGCTTGGAGATCGTTATATGTTCCTGGCATGTTTGCAGTATTATCGTGTGACTGGCCCCTACAATTGTCCAAATTAATTTCGAACGATGTCAAAACAGTAGTGTACACACAATTCTTCGGATTTATGTCCACTATCGGGTATGAATGTTTATATATGAACTATTATTACGTAGTAAATGAGATAGGTTTGAGGACAGATTAAATTTTTGGCGGGATTCGGATAAATTATTGCAACTTGTTAGGATTTGTCAAAGGGTAAGCTGAGGAGTGTTACAAAAGGGACAGGATGGAGGTGGTGTGTTATTGAAAAGGTATGAATGGGTTACATTGGTATGGCCGAGTCTTAATCTAGTTAAAATTACACGTGTGTTGAATCCACAGCTATAGAGAAATATTTAACTGCTCTTACATTGGCAGATATATCTTTTCTGCACTTGTTGTGAGCCTTAATATGTATTATCTCTTCGTACGTCGTAGAAGAAAGATAATTGATTTTACCGCTACCCACGGTCTCTGATAATTTATCAGATGCTTCTTTAAAAATGGATCAAATTCAGCCAACTAGTCCACTGCCATTGAGAAATTTCCACGGCGATGTGCACCAGGAACTTCAATTACTCATTCATGTATTATATATATTGATATGACTCTAGTTATGTGAATTACCACTTCTAGTCCCTGTTTAGGGGACATTTGATATGAATTTAACTATTGGTCCCTCTTTCGGAGCGCCAGTGGCAAGTAACGGCTACCACTACCGGAAAACTCTAGTAATGGTAGAACATTAGGCTTTTAGAAAGAACGCGAAAAAAAAAAAAAATAAATAAAAATATTTTTCTCTCGATTAAAAAAAATTTTTTATCGCGAAACCGCCGTCCGAAGGCGGTAGTTTCTCCTAAGCGGAGACGTCACGGGATCTACCACGTGTCCAATAATGAAACCTTTTTATAAAAACCCGTATATATTCAAAAAAAAAATTACAAACAAAGCAACGAGAGCGCGTAACAAATGCGTAAAAAAATTCGGTATAGACTAGTAAATGGTAATAAAAGATGAATTGACTAATTAACAAAAATTCCTAAAAGTGCAGGATGGCAAAAGGCTGACATATTATAACCGAAACGTAAATGTGACGACGACTAGATACCGAGATTAATGGTAGACCGAACACACTCCGATGGAAATTATAATACGACTAGCATATAACCGATGCACGCGACAGCGTGATCTCCCGACAAATTAAAAAGGATGACTGGCATCGAGTGAACAACGAATTAATATAAATTATCGAATCATCATGCAAGATGCACGAACGAAGATTTCGGTGCACGATGGGCTTTTATCGAACGACATAGTCGAATCGCTGAAATTACCCGCTACCTTATCAATTAATAATATGAACACCGTCGATTTTTCTAGAATACATTTATAATACTACCGTGTTAATTACCCTGCCTGCCTCTTTTATAATATTCTCGCCGCTCGACATTACTCGGCACATCTTATTCAGCGCTTCTTGCCGTATATATCATTGTCTTAGCTGCTGACCACTACCACCCAGACACTATAACGTCTCTACCCCAGCGCGACCGTGTACTCGACGATCACGCCACCGAACTCAGGGGGATTTTTGGTACCGACCATATATGTAAGCAACGAAGACACGAGACAAAACGGCGATGTAAAATATATCGACGTTCGAGAAGCCGAGAATTAATGAATAAATCGAAGAATAATTTCTAGCTCGAACGTCGAATGAAAGATAACGCCAAAAGTACCGAATCCGTATCAATATATATATATATATATATATATATATATATATATATATATATATATAAATATCTATATATATCTATATATCTATATACACATATTAAATATCCGTAATGCACATAACAGAAATTACATTTTAATATTTATAAAAATATAACAACACCGTCAGGTTTTTTCTGGCGGTCCGGTTTTGCGAGCTAACGGAAATTTTTTGCAGCCGACGAAAGTTCTGCGAGCTAAGTAAAATGATAATGCAGGAGTCTCTTCATAAAATCAAAAAAGTACAGTAAAATAATGAATTAAACCTCCCCTTTTGGGCCAAAAATCAGCAAAAAAAAAAGGAAGTTCACGTAAATATTAGCCCGAGTAAAAACGTTTGGAGAAACCAAAACGTATTTTAAACATATGCATACAGGACCGCGCTTCATAGAAAAAATATAGTTAAGCTTCCAACTTTTTATATTCAGACCTTTGGGGCGTCGAAAGCTCAAAAAGTTTGAAAAAAATATTTTTTCCCCCGGCATATGATGTATTGTTGATAAGATCGCTATTTAACGGGAACGAACCTATAAGTCGTTTCCTTAACGAAACTTTTGAAATTGACGAAAAGTTCACGAAAGATGAAGTATGTCGCTTTTTGGACGACGCGCGCGAGTATCATAGTTAAACATTTTGAACAAGGTTAAAAATATGTAGATTCCCGCATATTTTTCTAGTTTCTAGTATCCGAGTTTCCATCGCCAAAATTAGACACTCCAAGGGGCGCGGAATCCCCAAAATTTTGAGAAAAATTTTTGTTACCGTTCTTGTGATATATCAGTTGAGAGATCACACTATTTGTCGGCTAAAGGAACCCGTATTTCATTTCCTTAACGAAATTTTCGAGATGACGATAATTTCGAAAAATCGCAAAAAATTACGTTTCTCTTCCTTTTTGCAGCGGAAAAATCAAATTCCTTCGAATTTAACATTATGTAAACATAAATATTATAGTTACCTATAAATTAACATACGGAGTAACCCTGAGCGCATGTGAAACATCATGCTTGACCGAACTTGTTTTATTTATTTGTTTTGTATTTGGTTACGTATAACACTATGCAGATTGATTTCAATTCAATGATTCTTCGTTCATGCAGAAGTGTACCACCACCGGTAAAAAAGTGATATCGACTTCAAAGTTTGTTGTAAAAGTTAATAAAGGCAAATGCGCTGAAAGTAAAAAATAATTGGATAAAGGGTGTAATATATTTCACAGTTTTACACTTTTAACAATCTTATGATTATTCTTCAACAACATTAACTTTTCAAAACCGGCAACAAGTCAAAGTGGAGTAAATGTGCATTATTCAGCTCACAGAAAGTGAACAATCATATTATTATATGTACTCATTAGCTAGTTTTTAATTATTGTTGCAATTTGAATTCGATGCTGAGACTACAAAAAATGAATGTTAAGTGTGTTTACTTTTTTGTGCATGCTTTTAATGGGTATATTTGTACCACGAGCGGAACAATGTATTTAATAAAATACAACGAAAAGTATTTCAGTAAAGTAACACAAAAGTAGCCCTGAAAAGAGTTGTTTGTAACAAAAAGTTCAGCTGATCAGGAAATCGTGAAGGTGACAAAAAATTAAAACGAGACTAAATAAAAAAAAATGATACAATAGAAAAGAAATAATTAAAAAATGTAAGTAAAATTAATAATGAAACGAGCAAACTGAACGGCATATTATACACCAATATACTACAAACCAAGTATTGGAAATAAGATAAAGAAGACGAAATGAATGACAAAAACAAAGAAATATTTTGGTTGCCTCTACGTTTGTTTTCCAAACCTGGAACAACAAAATTTACTCGCGGTACATGTTTAATTCTTAACTGTTACGTTATTTTTGTTATCACGATTTTTTTATTTGTAATTACACCATGTACTAAATTAATAATCCCCCTACTGCTTAAAATAATATTTAACGCCATTTAACAACTTATTTAATTAATCTAATATTAACCAATAACATATTAATAGTCTAAAAAATGCACAGTGAAGTTATTAACGCATATGTACAACTAAATGGAATAAATAGATCTCTTTATCTGAATATCGCGAGAGATTTCACCGTGAATTTAACAAAAGTATATACGTATTTACGGAGAAGCGATAGTAATTTCGCTCCAAGTAGTCGGATAGATGAGTGAATATCGATGTGTGAAAGTCTATTACGGTTTCTGTATATGGTCGTTTGTTCGGGGCGAAACTCGAACTGCTTTTCGCAATATGCTGAATAATCATTTCCTAAAATTGCTCGTCACTTATTTCATCTACGATTCCGTGTAGCGGTAAGATGCGTTGTTGCCAGAGAAAAATTTACTTCTTGTTCGTAAAATCATTTTCGTCATTTAAAGTCATCAATCATGTGAAAATAAGGAATTTGGCTCGCAAAAACCGGTGCGCCCGTGCAGTTTCGTAGTAGTAACTGCATTATCATGGTGAATAGGTTCATGTTACATCATGATGATGTAGTTAGTTCTACGAAACGTGTCGTGTTGTTCTATTTTTATAAATATTAAAATGTAATTTCGGACAGTATTATACTGACAAAGCGCTCGAATTAATTTTCTTCACTTTTGCACACCTTTTGTTTGAGTGTGACACACAAAATTTCCCTGTCAAAAAAAAAAATTTGATGACCGCGTTCAAAAATTTGCTTCGTAAGCTATAGCTTAGTTAGCCTATTGGAAAATCCGGCTCTGAATATATATATACATACATATATATATATATATATATATATGAAAAACTCGGCCATTTTGGCCTCGCAAGGGGCTATACTCCTTGACCCCTCTTGATTTTATTTCTGTCTCTTTCTCTTCTATACTTTGTATAAAATGATCAAAGTTTACAATGTAATTCTTACTGGCATCAACAAAAAAAAAAAAAAAAATAACATAAGCACAAAAATCATATTCTAACATTTAACTTTCGTTACATAAAATTGGGACATTTTGCGTTACATAAAATTGGGACATTTTGCGTTACATAAAATTGGGACATTTTGCGTTACATAAAATTGGGACATTTTGTGTTACATAAAATTGGGACATTTTGCGTTACATAAAATTGGGACATTTTGCGTTACATAAAATTGGGACATTTTGCGTTACATAAAATTGGGACATTTTGCGTTACATAAAATTGGGACATTTTGCGTTACATGGTGCGGGGGCGTTGGAATGCCGTTATGGATCAAAAAATCGCGAACAGCGAAGGACGAGTATGCAGGTGCATTGTCGTGGTGCAGCACCCAACCTCGTTCGGCCAATTCAGGTCGTGCACGAAACACACGGGCCTTCAAACGTTTCAAAACTTCGATGTAGAATGCATCGTTGACTGTTTGACCTGCTGGCACGTATTCGTGGTGTACAATTCCGTTGATATCGAAAAATGCGATGAGTAACGACTTCACTTAGGATTTTTACATTCACGCTTTCGTGGGTCGCTTTTCTCCCTTCTCCACCCACTGCATGCTCTGTCTTTTGGTCCCAGGATAATATTCGAACATACACGACTCGTCTCCAGTGATAATATTCGACATCGAGTCGCTTCCTTCATAGTCAATTCACGAAATCATGTCTTGACAGATGGACAAACGGAGCTCTTTCAGGTTCGAATGTGAGCACTTTAGGAACCATTTTCGCGCACAGCTTTCGCATTCCTAAATCTTCGTGTAACATCTGCCGGATCGTCTCTTTGTTGATGCCGATCTCTTCCTCTAACATTCTAAGGCTTACCCGACGATCTTCGAGCACACGTTTGCGCAGACGTTCTAGAATAGCGGCGTTCTGCGAGGGTCAGGGAGCGCCTTCGCGGGGATCATCTTCCATCGACTCTCGGCCGCTTTTGAACCGCTTAGCCCATTCGTAGACTGCTGTTTTTTTCAGGCAATCATCGTGTACACGTCGGTTAATTGTCTCATAATTTCGGTCGCGGTTTCGCCCCGCTTCACCAAAAATTTGATGACTACTCTTTGTTCCATAATTTTATCACGCATTTTCACGAAGTCGTGTGTCGAGCAGTCAATTTCAAAGCATTATAAAACACGAACTAAACAACCGATCCACATGAAACTTACACAGACTGGCGCAGAAATGAGTCCTCTTTCGAATGGGATTAGCGCGAGCGTTGCAGTGTTACCAGCCGAAGTGGTATTGCTAACTTCCGGGAACTTAATTGACAAACCTCGTACATGTCTTATTACTAGTACAATTAGTTTAAGCAACATACTCGGCAACGAAACTCGAACGGACTTCTTACGCTTGACACAGACTCTATACATGTTGTTGAAGTCAGTGTAGTACTCTCACGTATTTCTCGCGTTTAACTTTGCTTCGTATTGTTTCGTGCAAATAAAACTAGTCATGTAATACCATTTCGTTTAGGCGCTTTTCAGCGAATTTAGTAAAAATACTCGTGTCAACGTTGGATTTCTTGTTATTGTCTCGCACATGGAATTCTAGCCGGTCAAAAATTTTTTAAATATCTCATATCGCGTTCAAAAAATGAAGTAAGGGCCCTTTCACGTTATGCGACTTTTTGTCGAGCGATTAAAAATCGCACAGAAGTGCACCCTTTCACGTCATGCGACTAAAAATCGCATCTGCTAACAGAAAAATGTACCAGTATGCGTACACAGTGTTGATATTTAAAAGCATTTTTGTGCGTTGTTTTCCAAGCGTTTTATTCGTATTTTAAAGTTTTACTTTATTTTATTAATTTTGTTTTTATGGATTCGAGGGGGGGGGGGGGCGTTTAATTTTACTGTACCTGTGGAGTCGTCGAAAACGCCAAAAAAATAAAAGAAGGTTTGGAGTTCACCCATTACTAGCAGAGAGGCCACATGTTGGTGCATTTCAAATAATGTTTGCAAAATTACAAGTACATCCTAGAAAATTTTTCAATTACTTTCGGATATCCGTGGAAACCTATAATTAATTACTACGACGACTTCATAGAAAGAAAAAAAACGCAGCTAGTATAATACATATTTCACCATCGGAAATGTTAGCTGTAATTTTAAAGTAAAAAATGTTATGCGACTTCATAACTATTTAACTGTACATTTCTGCCGTTAATTTAATCGTAATTAACATTATAAATTAATTTGCAAAAGATGTAATAATAACTAAATAGAATTTGTAGAAAATGAAAATATGTAATAATAAAACTTCCGTCGTAACATAGTGCAGTTTTAAAACAAAAGTACATATATTATTACAGTAAATTTATATCAATATCTGATTCATATGAAGATGGTGACAAACTACATTAAGTGTGATAGGTGATGGTGCTGTAGATAATGATTGTGGAACTGGAGTTAAGGATGCGGAATGAAGATCAACTGAGTTAAAAAGTGATACGGGTGAATGTGAAGTGGAAGCAGAAGATATTGGATTAGAAATGTCTAAATGAGGTGAAGAAACATGCTGAGAATCGAATGATATAGATGATGATTGTGTGGAAGATGAGTTGAAGATCCAAAATTAGGAAAATATTAAAATTAGGCGTAGAATGCATATAGTTAATCTCGAATACATGACCGTAATTTTTAATATTTCTTAACAATTGCAACACTGCAGACTGAAATTCCAGTACCTGGTAGCTATTTAGTTGTTCAAGTGCTGGAAGAATTCCTTTGAAAAACGATAAACGAGGTGATTCTGGTGTGTTCGGTTTTGTCTAGCATGCGCAAAATTTTATTATTCATTTCGTTCGTATTTTTCGTATCACTTTGTTTCGTTTTAAATGCGACTGATGCTGACCCGGAAGAGTTATTGCTCTTTATGTAATCCCTATTCACACATACATCTGATTCTGAAGTAGGTAAATTCGAATGAGTTCGCTGGCTGGTATAGAAACTTTTGCCAAGAATTTCATTTGATCATGGAATATGTACTTCTTTTTCGGCTCATTTGCTGCACCACTCGACGAATTCTTCATTTGTAGACGACTGTTTCTCATCATCCAACAATCTTTCAAATTTCTCCATTTGCTTGTTAAACTTTTTTCTGAGAGAAAAATTTTGTAATATAGGAAATTACATTTACAACTTTTTGTACTCTGTTTTTATATGCCTAGATTCAGGATGTACTTTAACTGATTTTTTCTACGATTATCGATAGCAAGATTGTACAAAAAGTTTGTAATAAAATATGGGAACTAATGTATGCAGATGTCTTGTTGAAAATTACTACTACTTATTTTTTGGAAGAAGTAGCTGAAAGGTTTGAACGTCAATCAAATTTCCCCCGCTGCATTGGAGCCGTAGATGGAAAACGTATTTGTATTATTCAACTGGAAATAAGTGGTTCTTTGAATTTCAATCATAAAGCAATTTTTCTTACGATAGTCTTAATGGCAATAGTAGATGCCGAGTATAGATTTTTATATATAGACGTTGATTCTTACGGTAAAGATGACCGATTCAACAATATTTAAAAGAAGTTCATTTTGGAATATGCTTCGAAGAAATTCATTAAATATACCCGAGACAAAACCACTACATGAAAAAAAGTGAATAAACGTGTGTCCGACAGTCGTCTGTTTCAGCGTTGCGTTCGTTGGTCATCAGTTATCGTAATCTAATATAATATATCGCGCCGCGACCGCATTAGCTCGCTCTTATTTGCAGGTAGCCGTAGTAATACCGCTACCATGCTTCAACAATCGAATACGGGTGAGTCCGTTCCATTTTATGCTAACACTAACAATTGTTCTATCGCTACTAATATGCATTCTAATCAAACCGTTTCACATAATAACTCGTCATCCTATGCCGATAAAACAAAGAAGAAAATTACTCCCATCACCGATTTCAGCCATCCAACCGAAGATCAAGGCATTATCTTAAATCATTTACCTAATTTTCAAATAATTGACTACCTTCAAGCCCTCAAACTACTAGTAAAAGATTCAAAAAAGATTTTAGCCGCCTCGCGAGTCAGTAACAACAGAATAATAATATTTCTAGCGAGTAAAAATATTGCGAACGAAATAGTGCACGTCCACGAGGGAATAAGACTCGGAGAACATTTTGTAAAGGCGAGAAAGCTAAATACGGCATCTCGTAAAATAATCCTATCGAACGTCAGTCCCATAATATCCAATAGCATCATAGAAAGTTTTTTAAAATCCAACCTAAATCTTCAATTAGCCTCGCACATTTCCCTACTCAGAGTGCAACCTCACCACGAAGAATTTGGTCATATCATAAGTTGGCGTAGGCAAGTGTATGCTAATATCCCTGAAAACACCCAACTACCAGCTTCTTTTATTCTCCATTATAACGATAAAAGTTACCGTATCTTCTTAACTTATGACGAACTGGTCTGTTTTAAATGCCACGAAACTGGCCACAAAGAGGACGATTGCCCACTAAATGTAGATCTACAGGATATTTCGGAAACGGATTCCGCATCAACCAACCCTATCGCGTCACCTATCATTACTAACAATCAACATTCGAGTGAGGATTTAGTTACTCATACCCGCACAAATGAAAATCCGGATATAAACAGTCAATTTCCTCCGCTAATAAGTCAGCCAACAAAAACAACTAATTTTAAACGTCCAGCACCCTCAGAATCTTCACACTCTTCAACCTCGCTTCCAATTGCAACACCTTCAGTTTCAAAGGAAATGGCAAAACCAGAACAGAAAACTGAATCGAAAAAAAAACAACAAAAAACCAAAGAACACATCCGATATCACAGAAGAGCGCAATGGTGAAACCAAGTCAGATGATTCCTCAGACCCGTCAATCAAAGATATTTTCAAAACCTATTTGGAATTGGAGCGAACCAACGAATTAGAATCTACACTAACTCCAGCAAATTTAATGATTTATGTAGACATGTGCTCAAGTACGCAAGATGCTTACAAAATCGCAACGGAATTTACTTCAGACATTCCAGGTTTGATTCGTCAACTCAAACAAAGCTACGAATACATAATACATCGTAAAACAAAAACAAAAATCACAAAAATCACAAAAATCACAAAAATTCTTCAACTAATTACATCAAGCCATCCTTCCACCTTTTAAACTCCTCACATATTCATTCAAAGCTCCAGGCACACACACTTAATTTCATTGTCCATGTCAAGGAACACCATTATCTCATGGAACTGCAACGGTTTCTACTCCCGCTTTGAAGATCTCAAAATATTAATAAACTCTTACTCTCCAGCAATAATCTGTCTTCAAGAATCACATTTAAAACCAAATCAAAACTGTCTCCTATCAGGGTATAACACTATTACGAGAAATCACCAAACATAATTCGACGCAGCAAAGGAGGCATTATCCTAGCTGTAAAATCAAACCTTCATTTTCAGCAAATAACACTACAAACTAATCTACAAATCTTAGCCGCTACTATTTTTATGAAAGATCCTATTACGACGAAGAAGCACTGTTGTCAGTTATAAACTGCTTACCTCGGCCCTTCATTTTATGCGGTGATTTTAACTCACACAGTTCCTTATGGAGCAGCCCCTATTACAACAAAAACGGTAAGATATTGGAAAAGATTCTATTACATGGAAATCTGTCTATACTGAATGCCAGAACCCAAACTCATTACAACTTTACCCATCGTTCGTGGTCCAACCTAGATTTGATAATCTGCTCGTCTCAATTAACCAACAAAACAGTGGTACACTGCCACAGCGACCTAGCTGGAAGTGACCACACGCCAATTATCATCTATCATGAATTTTTTCAACCTCAAGTAAACTTTCAGAATTGGCTCTCGTACAAAAAAACCGATTGGATAAAATATCATCGCTCCTGCTCAGAAACCTTCAGCACTATAATTGCTAGAAACATAACTTCAGTCGATGAATTTACGAACTTACTCATCTCCATCGCGGTAAATTGTTCCCCGAAAACATACCCCTCATCAAAGCACATTAAAACTAATCTGAAATTTGTTCCTTGGTGGTCCGATGAATGTCGTATTGCAATCAGAGACAGACGCAGAGCTTTAAAAAAGCTAAAAGCTAATCCATCTATATCAAACCATTTATTCTACAAAAATGCATCCGCCAAAGCCATCTGGGTTCTCAAAAATGCCAAACGTACATCGTGGAAAAATTTTATTTCTACAATCACTACAGCAACACCAATAAAACTCATCTGGCAGAAAGTTAGACAGATTGAGAAGAATAATGCTTTTCACATACCTACCAGCTTGAAAACGAACAACAACATTGTTACTGACGAATCATCAATTAGAAGCACTCTTGGTAATCATTTTGCTAACTCTTCCTCAGATACCAACTTCAATGCATCATTTCAAGACATCAAGAATTCCAAACTTATGAGCCACCTGGACTTTTCCTCTCTAGATCAGAAATCCTATAACCTACCGATCACTTTAGATGAGCTTAAATTATCTATCAGAGATACTAATCCTGGAGCCGTAGGACCGGATAACTTCCATATTCATCTTTTACACCACGCTCCAGATGAGACAATTTATACTCTTTTAGTCATCTTCAACAACATTTGGTTTACAAGAGAAATTCCACAAAATTGGAAACTGGCTACAGTTATACCTCTTCTTAAACCCAACAAAGGTCCGTTATTATTAGATAGCTATCGACCAATATCATTGACGTCCGTACTGTGCAAAGTTTTCGAAAGAATTGTAAACGCAAGACTTTCTTGGGAACTGGAAAATAACAATCTAATCTGCAATGAACAAAGTGGCTTCCGTTCTGGTAGGTCTACCTTCGATCAGCTCCTGTTTCTTCAAAACGCAATAAGTGATTGTTTCGCTACTAAGCGTCACCTATTGGCAATCTTCTTCGACTGCACAAAAGCTTTCGACGTGGCATGGCGTTTTAAAATCTTGGAGACACTCCATAAATTCGGATTCCGTGGTCGCTTGCCAGTCTTCATTCGTAATTTCCTCTCTAATCGGTATTTCAAAGTGCGGGTAGGACGTCAATACTCAAAACTATTCGATCTTGCAAACGGCGTTCCACAGGGCTCAGTGCTCAGCGCTACGTTATTTAATCTGGCCATAAATGACGTCATAGACAACGTACACACTCCGGTCAGGTGCGCTTTGTTCGCGGACGACTTTACCGCATTCGTCCCCTGCACCAACGTCTTACAGGGACAAAAAATTTTACAAGAAACAGCCAACCGGATCAGTTCATGGGCAAGAAGCAACGGATTCATCTTTTCGAGCACCAAAACAGTAGCTATGCACTTCTGCAGAATAAGAAATTGTGGTCAAGCTCTCTCCATCTTCGTAAATGATGTCAACATCCCCACCGTGGAAACAGTGAAATACCTAGGATTAACATTTGACCGAAGGCTGTCTTGGTCTCCACACATTGACAAACTCAAATCTTCCTGTTTCAGAAAACTCAACCTTTTAAAAAAACTCTCTCATACCTCTTATGGTGCTGACAGATCGTCACTTCTGCACATCTACCGCGCACTTATACGTTCAAGACTCGAATACGGGGCCGCAGTCTATGCCCTAGCCTCCAATACTGTACTAAAAAGACTAGATGTCATACAGCATGCAGCACTCAGATTAGCGACCGGAGCATTTCGCACCTCGCCGTCTATCAGCCTACTATGCGAAAGCGGAGAGTGGCCGCTTCATCTTCGCCATGAACTGCTTTCTATTAATCTGTTAACCCACGTGATATCTTCTCCACGGAGTCCAGCCTTCCAATCCATCAGGCGCACACCGATGTTTTCATCTAAATTTCACATGATGCCGTATGCAACCGAAATACTGAGTTCCGTATCGATCAATAGTTTTCCGAAGATCTACTACTCAACACCTACTACTCTTCCACCATGGTCAAGCTTTTCGCCTCACACTGACCTATCTCTCTTGCATGTTGGAAAACTCTCTACACCAGAGGCAATCAGAGGCGCATTCCAAGAACTTCTGTTGAAGTATGTCGACCATTTTATCATATTCACGGATGGCTCTAAATCGGACAGGGCTGGATGCGCAGTACTTACAAATGATTCCGACGTAATACGGTATTCATTACCAAACAGCTTTTCAGTTACATCTACAGAACTATATGCCATAAAACTTGCAGTCGATCTATCAGTACAGTACAACAAAGATTCTCTTATTTGCACAGATTCTCTCTCTTCACTTTCGTCTCTATCGCAAACGCGCAGTAAATCACAAAATCCCATCGCAAAAAATATAATCTCAGTTATATCTACCGCTTCGATTCGTATCACCTTCACGTGGATTCCGGGACACAAGGGCATCATAAGAAACGAGCTGGTGGATCTTGCAGCGAAAGAGGCCACTTCATGCCTCCCGATTCCAGACTTACCAGTACCATCATCGGACTTTTCTATAACAATCAAATCTCTGCTAAAAAAGAAATGGTCGAAGATTTGGCATGAAGTTCCTACCTCGAACAAATTGCGTTCAATTCGCTCAAATACTGAAATTTGGAGTACTTCCTCAAGATCCAGCCGTAAAGAAGAAGTCATATTATGCCGTCTGCGCATTGGCCACGCAAGATTATCTCATTCCTTTTTATTAAATAACTCAGATCCCCCTACTTGTGACCTTTGCTCTGTTCCCTTATCCACTCGCCATCTTTTAGTAGTCTGCCCGAAATTCAATCTATTCCGGTCCCAATTACGTCTGTCCAGTTCCCTATCTGAAATTCTTGAAGACAATGAACAGAATGTCCGGCTGCTCTTCAGATTTCTGAGACTATCCAATATCCTCAATAACATCTAAACTCCATTCACCCGTGCCTCTGGCCAATGTTGCAGTACACGGCACGTTAATGGATACAACAACAACAACAACAACAAAACCACTACATGAAAATGGAGATGTTAACATTCCATTTGTCATAGTGTTCAGTTTTGCGTTTATAGTGTTCGGTTAATAAAGTTACGCCTATAAACATCGTTGATAAACTGATAAGAAAACAATATCAGTTTTCTCATGTTCGTTTCGCACGTCTCGAAATTCTAGCCGGTCGAAAAGTATTAAGATAGTCGGTTCGCATCGCATCCGGTCTCGTATCGTATTCGCTACAGCGGTTCTGCCGGTGCTGTTGACATTCCAAATCACATCTGTGTAGCTTCGCGGCAACGGGAGTGGCGTCTACGATAAATAATTGATGACGTCTCACAAAGTGGGTAATTATATACTATTTTGTGGCCGTTTGTATTTTCAGAGATAAATCCTCTTTTCAACAGCTTAACGGTGTGACCAGATATTCTACATGGAATATATAGTACACCAAAAAAATATTTTAAATAGTGCGCGATGGCCCTACGTGAGATTGTAATTTCAAAAATACTGCCATTTCTGGTGGATCTAGGACCCAAAATTAGGACAAGAAGGAACTCGTTATGGCAGTATTAAAATGTCTATGACAAATTTAATATCTGAAATTAATGTAGCTTTGGCGGATGATGTATCCTCATCCGCGCTTGATTCAGAAATTTTGAAAGATATAGTTAATGAAGCGATACGATCTGTAATGGAAACTTTAGAAAAAGGTAGGACGAAAAAATACTCAAAGAAAATATCGGATAGTAATAAAAACGCTAGTAAATTACCTGTCTTTAAATCGAACTGAGACAAAGTTCTCAAAATTAAAGTAACTGACTTTTACGGATGGTTCGAAGGGGCCTAATGGAGTTGGAGCTTCTTTCATCATTCCGAGCATTAATTTCTCTGAATCTTTTCGTCTCCCTTCTTTTTGTACTATCTTTACAGCCGAGTTAATGGCCATTTTACGCTCCATAATCCCCATATTTCCTCACATCTTCTACATATTTAATTATCTCCGACTCCATGTGTGTGCTCTTAAAGCTATTTCCTCTCATTTCCCCTCTCACTCCTCTGACCTTTTCATCCTCCGTATTCGCTCCCTCATTCACACTCTCTTCACGCTATTCGCATTGAAATGCTCTGGATCCCCAGTCATATGGGGATCGGAGGGTAACGAAATGGCAGATTCCTTGGCTCAGATTGCTGTATCCTCCCGGGTTTTTTTTCTCTAAAATTCCCGTTTGTAATTTACTCCCACTGTGTAAAAAGTTTCATGTTAGATTTTGGTGTCAGATTTTTACTTTTCTTCCTTTTCTAATCAACCTTCCTCTTAAATTGTTCTATCCAACCTAATCTTCCCACGCGGCCTTGGTTCTACGATTATCCTTCGCTTCGCCGCTCCGTTATTGTCCCTATTATCCGTTTACGTCTGAATCATACTCTTCTTTTTTTCTCACGTTTTCGTTTTCATCTCGCTCTTTCCCCTTAATTATCCTCTTCATTCTGACGACGAAGCCGTCTGCGATCCTGACCATATCCTCTTTGAATGTCCATCCCTCGTGAACGAACGCACTTCTTTGTACTCCAATCTGCTGTCACTCAAACTCCCTACTCCTTATTGTGCCTCGTATATCTTATCGTTTCTGTCGATCTCCGTTGTTCCTATCCTCAGTTCTTTTATCTTATCAATATTTGATACCGACTCTACATCTAACTGATCTTTTTCCCTCGTTTCGTTTCTGGGCGAAGATCCTTTGTTGACATGCCCAAAGAGGGGTTAAAAAAAAAAAAAAAAGTAACTGACGATAGTAATAAACTTGGAAAATTAAAAGAAATAATACCAGGAAAGAAATCATTTCAATCTTCAGCAGAGCTCGCTGAAACGATTTTGAAAAAATCTCTAAAACCATCTGATCTTCAATTTTTACCAAAAGATTCGTTAATAATTAAAACAAACTCATCGGACAAAGAAAAAATCATAAAATCGATGTATAACATTAGTGAAAAAGGGACTTTTTTCATCACAGAAATAAAAAAAAAAGATCCCCATATATAAAAGTAATGAACGTGTACCTGCTTCTTTTCTTTTAATGAACAATGAAAAAATTAAAAAAGAATTATTTCAATCAATCCAACCATACTGCGAACAAAAAAAATCTAGTGGATGATTTAAAATTAGAAAACACGTATATTAGAATAAACCGAAAAGCTAAGAATGACAAAATATTCGTAGAAGCAGTTATACAAGTATCGCCTGGTTTATATAATAATTTAATTAATATCGGTTATATCCCTATTGAATGGAAAATCTATCGTGTTTTTAAACATATAGATGTAACACAATGTTGTTTTAACTGTGCTGGCTTCGGACACAAAGCAAGGAATTATAAACTATCCAAAGAAAAAATAAATCTCATTAAAGAAACGATAAATAGTAATCGTTGTCCTAACTGCGAATAATCCAATACAACAAAAAACACAGAATTCGATGCAAATCATAAATATTATCAGTTATCAAAATGTCCAATAGCAAACAGAATATTAAACTTTCTAGATTCAAACACTAACTATGAATGATGGCAGGTAGTGCTGAATTAAGGAAAAAGTTTTGTAAAACTAAATTAACAAAATTAAACGGCTTAATGCTAAATGTGGGCAGAGGTAAATACTAACAATCAGAAATTTTACAAAATTTGAAATATGACATAATTATAATAACAGAACCAAATAATACAAACAATAAACTAACAGGTTATATTAATAGTTACGACAATATCATACAAAAAGATGTGGCAATTGCAGTACGGAAGAATTATAATGCAGAAACTATAAAAGAAACAGAAAACATCTTACTACTTAAAATAGAAGATTTTATTTTAATAGCATGTTACTTCTCATCAAATGAACCGATCGAAGATAAAATTGCAATATTACAAAACTATTTAAACTTAAATAATACCAACGGAAAAGATTATACTGGCTGGCGAATGTAACGTAAGATCATCGTTATATGGACAGATAGATCACAAAAGTAATAAAAGAATTTTAATATTTTCGAAGAATTTATAATATGCAACAAATTAACTGTTAAAAATGATTACAATATTAAAACATTTCGCAATAAAAATGAGAGTAGTGTAATTGATCTATAGTATTAACCAATGAAAAAATCTGTGCTCGAATTGGAAAAATTGAGATTAAATGTGCAAACCTCTCATAATAAGGTTAAATTTAAAGTCAAGAATAGTTCAGTGAAAGAAGATGAACAACTAATCAAAACAATTGATTACAATAAAAATGGTAGTACTTGTTATAAAAGAAAGTTTTAACGAATAAATTAACCAGATAGTTAAATCGACAGGTGAATTATTGCTGAATGAACAGGTGAACGAAATCACGAATAAAATCCGAAAGAATATTAGAAATAAAAGCGAAGAAGTGAACTGGTAAAAATATGGTGGAACACTACATCAGAACAATACGAAAAAGAAAAGTGAAACACAACTGACCAAATTAAAGTATACATGTATAAAAAGAAAAATAATGAACTAAATAAGACGCTCACATTACTCGAAGAAACTAGCGCAAGATATAGAAGAGAAATAGACAAAAGCAAATCAGAAGCGTGAGGAAACAACTAATTGCCAACTCGTCGGTATGGGGCAAGCCGTATAAAATTGTCACGGAGAAACATAAAAAACTTAATTTTCCAACGTTAATTAATAGTGCAGGGGAAATTATTACAAATGAAAAAGAGAAATATGGAATTAATAAGTAATGCACTTTTTCCGAAAGCGCATGATGAACTCAGGACAAGTGATACAATATGAAATTATAAATTAGGACAAAGTAGATGAATTAACCGTTACGAAAATAATTAAAATGTGTAATAACAAAAAGGCCGATGATATCGATCAAATTTCTAATAAAATGATAAAAATTTTAAACAAACATCATATCACATTAATACCTACTATAGTCAATTCGTATTTAAACATTTGCACTTTTCCGGAAAGATGGAAGAGAGGGAAAATTATCCTGCTAAACAAACCAGATAAGGAACCCTCTTCACCAAAAGCTTACAGACCGATAACTTTATTCTCTAACATCGGAAAGATTTATGAAAAAATAATAAAACATAAAATTGATCAGGTACCTACTGGATAATAACTTAATACTGAATGAACAACAATATGGATATATAAGGAACAGATCAACGGAAAAAGCTATTCTGAAATGTTATGCATTTCATTAACTACTACAAAAGTTATTATAAATTAATATTACTAATAAGTTTTGATATCAATGGTGCCTTTGATAATATAAAGTGGTCAAAAATTACGGAGTGTCTACAACTGAATAAATTTGATTCAAACCTAATTGAAATAATAAAAAACTTTTTAAAAAATAGAGAAATTATTTTCCGGAATAAGGATAATGAAATGATTTATCGTAGGACACTCACTGCAGGTGTTCCACAAGGATCCATTCTGGCACCCACTCTTTTCAATATCGCAATGGCGAACATACATAATAACACCGGGGACATTACGATAATATAAATTTTATAAGTTATGCGGACGACGTTTTATTAATTTCAGGAATAAATAATAAAAAGAACATTCCTCAAATAAATCAGCAAATTAACAACATTAACAATGAACTCACTAATCTTGGGCTAAATCCCCGAACAAAAACTAATTCAATATTAATAACCAGAAAACATAAAAAACATGAAATTAAAAGTAGAATAGAAAAAGAATTAAAGTTGAATAATAAGCCTCTTAAATTCAGCAAGGAAATGAAATATTTGGGTATATACATAGATGAAAATCTCAATTTCAGCAAACATGTTGGCTACATCATGGATAGAATTTAAAAATATTACACACAATTAGTATAGGTCTGTGTAACAGAAGCTTTGGTTTGAAATTTGTGTATAGGAAAATTATTTACTTAGCGCTGTTCAAATCTATAACGGAATATGGTTCCTTAATTTATTTTCCTAATATTTCGGTAAAAAACAAAAAGAAAATTAAAATGGAACAAAGGAAAATCATTTTAAATATAACATCTGCATATAGAACGGTTTCCCATGCATCTTCGTATATCATATCAGGAATTATGCCAGTGGATTTACAGTTGGAAATGACTAACGAGATAATGATAACCGAAAACAACCATAGTGATAGGACAATGGTAATACAGAAAGTAAAAGAAGTAAAGTCGAAATACCTGGAGGAATGGCGAAACACTTATGAACAAGAATTAACAGGGAGGCGAACGTATGGATTATTAACCAGAATCGAGGATAGATTGAAGAAGAAATTACTCAATCCAGATTTCTTTCTAACCCAATTTTTGTCGGGACATGGTAATTTCGCTGAGTATCTAAAAAAGAAAATGGGTATAACAAATGATGATAGATAAATGCAGAGAATGCAATATCGAAACAGATTCACCGGATCATACTTTTTTGTATTGTCCTAAATTCGAGCACATAAGAGCTGAACACAACATCGGAGAAAACTACAATTGGTTCAAGAATAAAAATAATACTATGAAGACGATAAAATATATAACTAAGATACTAAAGAAAAAGAAAAGAATATGATGTTATAATCTAAGTCGATAGTTTTTTCTCTTTAGATATCTTGTAATGTAGAGCAGATACGAATAAACCAGTGGTCAAACGGTCTCCATCTACGAGAATTTATACTTTTTAATCGTTTTTTTTTTTTTTTTTTTTTATTTATTACGGTTTTGTAATTTTAAGAATTATTTGAAATTTGAAAAGGAGATAATTTATATAATATAATAATTGAAAAAAAAAACAAAACATTCTATATATGTTACTGGTAGGGGATGAAGGATTTCTAGTCCACACAAATCTGATGCGCCCATTCGGAGGAACCTATTTAGATACAGTAAAAAGAGTTTTTAATTACCGCCTCACACGCGCTCATAGATGTGTAGAATGAAATGTTTCCAATGATTTTGCTATTAAGATTGTCAAAGCGTAATTCTCCGCAATTTTGTTGGACAAAATGATGGGTATAATTTTGAAGATACCCTAACGAATATACATAGGTTTATATGATTCACTGCTAGAAATGACACACCTATAGTGCGTGGCACTGCTCAAGCTAATGAAGTCAGAAAAGGTTTTGCAGAGTGCTTCATTCACGACACCACCTCAGTTCGGTGGCAATTAAAAAAACTTATTCCCTTAATTTTAGATGTAATTTGTAAAATAGGTAGTAATTAATTTTTTCAACGTTTCGCTTTATGTTCTTTTTTATTTATGTATACGAGTATTACTGTACTGTGTAAAACAGATTATATTGTTGTAAATAAAAATAATTTTATTCGTACCTACAACTGTTACATCAGAAATTATTTAAGTTTAAATATTGTTACTGAAGCGTTGTGAACGTTTTGCATTTTTTGCTGCGAACTCGTCGATGAGTTCATCAATATTTACATTTTAAGCCTTTTCAAATTCAATCGATAATATAGCTAAACCGGTCAATCGCACTATTGTACTACGCAAATAATTTTTTATTATTTTCAGTTTAGAAAACGATCTTTCTGCCTTCGCTACTGTAACAAGCAATGTTAAAAATAGTTTTATAGCTATTAGACATCAGGAATATTACTTAAAAATGATCAGTGATTTTTGATTATGTATTTAAAAAGGTCACTAATGGACATATTTTCTAATATATTTTTGTGAATTAAACTTCGAAGTGACAATAGCTGATGTATAAAATTGGTTGATAACACTAATCTGCAAAAAAAAAAAAAAAAAAAAAAAATTTCTCTCCTGATTTTTATGTATAATTATCACAAATTTCATATTTCTGAGTAGAAATATAGTAGAAAAAATTACAAATCACGTATACACATTTTTTAATGGAATTTTTCATTAAAATTTTTTTTTTTTGCTTCAAATTTAAATTATATATTTTACAACTGATGCGATATTAGATAAAATTTGTTACAAAACATCAAAAACCATCAGATAGTCTAATTACTAATCGTATTTCACTTTGTAGTTTTCTCCCTTGTCATATTTTCTAATGGAGTTTCGTGACGAATCGACCAACAAAAATCAGAAAGCATTGCTTCTGACGATTTCCCGTTGTAGCGCCTCTCTAAGTGCACTATGTCTCAATGAAACCTTTCACCATGTTCATCTGATACTGCTCCAAGATTTGCGGGGAAGAAATCCAAGTGAGAGTCTAAAAAATTAATTTTAAGGGACATGTTGCATTATTTCAGATGCGGAAAAAAGTTCTTGGATGATTTCCTGGTAGTTTTTATTTTTTTTTGTTTCCCAGGAAAATTATGACATACTTCTGCGAAAGCGGTCCGTGCTCTTTTTTCAGCTTTATTTAACGTACTTGTAAAATT